>OX451735.1:1436672377-1437872377 GCA_948472305.1 Vicia faba
AAGATATCTTAGTAATTACCCTAGAGTTTTAAGATCATTTTACCAAGGCAACTTCGAATGGGTCATCGAGGGACTTATGATCTTTTAAACCAAAGGGTAGCCACTAAAATCTCTTACATTCGAGAATTGTGACTGTTTTATTCCGAAGGCAACCAAAGTGGGAATACCCTAGAGGTGTGCATGTGCGAGTGTGTTGTGTTCAATTATTTATCTTTGGTGTTGAGTTTGCTAACGTTTGTTTTTAATTCTTTCCATACAATCCTATTAGGCATACATCTAACCGTTAATATATGTACAGGAATTTAAAGTGCGGAATTTAAAACCTACCTATTACATGGCTTCAGGGAGGGGGAGTTTACAAGTCCAAAAGAGGATAAAAGCAGTAAATAAACCTTAATCAATCTATTACAATCCATGGGAAGATACAATATATTAAAAAAAGGTAATGATACGAAAGTATTAAACACACGCGGATTAAAAAGAATGTTTAAAACCCTAAAGAGTTCTAAGTGAATAAGAAAATTGTTTTTTTGTTATTTTTAAAAGGAAAGTTTAAATTAAAATTAATTAATTAAAGGAAAAAATGTAACTAAAAAAAATCCTAAAAAGGAAATTAATTCTAATATTTTCTTGTATTTTTTATTATGAAAAAGAATTGAAATTAATTAAATCCTAGTTCTAATTGATATTAAATTTAGGAAATAAGTCAAAAAGAATTAACTAAATTAATTTATGAAAATTAAATTTATTATGAAAAAAAACTAAATCAATTTGTTTTATGTATTTTTTATTAAATAAAAAAAATTAAAAGAAAGAATTAATTAAAACAAATAAATAAATAAATAAATAAGTAGGATAATGGGTCTGTTGAGAAGCAATTTTGGGGTGTAATTTGGAATTAGTTAGGCCCAACAAGTGGAAGCCCGGGGTCCTGCGTGTTTCATTGTTGCTGGCTCTTTGAGGGTCTAGCATGGATGCTTCACTCTGAGGCACTAGATCTGCTGCTTGATGGATCTAAAGATGATGAAGTGATAACACATGGTATACTCCTTTAGCCTTAGCCTACTGGATCTGCAAGTGAAGTTTTGAAAAATAATATGGCAAGATGCAGGGATCGAACCCCTGCCCTTGCACACACACAACGCCTTAGCACATATACACTCAACTGTTGGGACGACCTTACATCCGGGAGTATAAATACAATGATAAATATATAACACAAATTCAGGCCTGATGCTGACTTTACCAAACACGCGTGCCAAGTGGACCCCCTATAATTTGAAAGAACCAATCATCTCGTCCCTTTTTTCCATGCCTCAGTCAACGTCGGTCAAGCCACCAGAGGTGGTGGCTCTGGTCATCCCTTCTGGTTGGCCAAAACATCAAACCTGTGAAATCTTATGAAAACAAAAACAAAAATGATCCTACCCCCCTAATTTGGGGTCTACGAATTCAGTGGTGGCGTTCATTTGGCCTAAGAGTCCCTGTATATAGAGATGCTATGCAACAGAACCTTCACGCCCTAACCATGGCATTTTTTTATTCTAGCGTTAAATCTTGCGCCTAAGGGTTCTAAATACACACAAACATTAGTATGAACATGAATATGCATATGGAATCCATTTATATTTCACGAAATAAAAGTTTGAGATCACAGAATTATACCACACGGTGCAATGGTGATGTGCTCGATCTAGACATTGAAGCACTTGCAAGAGGACTGGGCTAGGTTCCTGGAAGCCTCGAGGATGTGCTTGAATGCTTGAAACAGTATGAAAGTGGTTGGAACTCGCAATCTGCAATTGCACTATTCATTGAATTTTTTTGAAATAATGTTAGGGCTTTTGGGAGGAAGTTGCGCGTGTCTTGGCTTATGCTTTTGCTTTGTATTCATAGAGGGGTGGAATGGTGAGCAAATATGGCAAGAATCCACACATAATAGCCCTCTTTCAAATCAATATCAAACAAATTAAAATGTTTCCAAAATTTGAAAAACTTTCCCTTCTTGAGATGCAATGAACCTGGCCTCTTTTGCACGAAATCTTGGGCCTAAATCCAAGCCAAACCATCAGCCCATGTGTCATAATCCATCACTCACTATTTTATGTAATTTAATTTGTATTTATTTGAATAAAAAACAAAATAAACATAAATAAAATAGATAGAAATTGAAAAGCAAGGTAAGAATGAGTTCATAGGTCTTTCATAAGATCATGAATATTTTTTAAGCTCAAAAAGTTAGGCCACTAACTTAAAATTTCAAATTTGCATACTTTGCATTTCATGAATTTCACCAAAATTTCCAAACTTGTACCACTCATAACATTCTCAATTTTTGTCTTTTGGAGATGATCTTTGACTTTTTAGAAAGCCCAATATGTCCCCTACAATATTTATGTTTACCATTTTTGCATTTGGAGGATTTATCTTGATGCAACTTGCCTTGACAAAAAATTCCTTTTTGTTGACTTTCAAAAAGACCTATAATGTATTGGCTCATATATTTCCAATGATGCATTTCTTGGATTGAGGGAAAAATAAAAATTGTAGGAAATTGAATTTTCTTCACAATGAGCTTTGGTTGGGGAAAAATGGATGAAGCATGTGAAAGTTATGCCTGGTCAAAGTTTAGTTGACTTTTCCTAGGAAGCCCTAACTCTACACTTTTGGATTCTTGATGATTTGAGAGAATTCCTTGAGGAATAATGATAAACCCTTGATCAAATGATGAATATCACTTCAAAATGTTGATGTTGACAAAAACAATCTTGAATTTTTACTGTATATTGGCCATAGTTGAATTTTGACCTAATATAGTTAATTTTCAAACATTTGGGCCATTGACTGAGCAAGCTTATAATGCAAGGCATGAAAATTGGAATGAGAATTCTTGAGGATATATTAGGAATCATGGAAATGACTTGAGGCCTTTTAGACCCAAATTTATTTGTGAAAAGTGAAGCCCTAGTTGAAAGTTCATTGCTTAGGAGGAGAATTTGTCTAATCAATTCTTCGTCAACCTTGAGCACTTGAGGACCTCTATGAGCATGTCTTAAATAAAATGAGAGGCAAATTTTGGGGTACAACAATGGTATATATGGATCCATACAAATCATGTATGGTTCTACATTGAGAGACTCCAAAGTCGTTTATAGAGACTAGAAGCTTCTTAGGCTTAACTAGTTATTGTCGCAGCTTGGTTATGACGAGGTCAAGTATGATATGTTGTAAATAATGAATTGAAGGAATGAGATGCTTGGTATTAGGGAGAATATGGAGATATTATAGGAGCGCATGGAGATAAAACTTATACCGAGAGAGAATGATTAGAATGACGAATATTAATTGGAAAATGGTGTTTTAGGTAACTTTGAGTATAAGTTTTAAATGAACACTATTCTAGTTTAGTAATTATGGTTTATGCAATATCATGGTTGTCAGATACCTTTTTACAAATTGAGGAAATGATCACCCTTTATATCTTTTTTATAGTAGACGGGATCGTGTTGGATGTGATAAACTTGTCATACCAGCTTAATGGTGTATTAAGTGTTTAACGTTCCATCAAGGGAATATTAGTTCATCATTTTGGAAGAACCTAATGGATAAGTGACTGTGAAAGATTTGAGACTTATTGAACAGTTTGGAGACTTGAGGTTGTATGCAAAACTGTCGAAGTGTGAATTTTGGTTGAAGGAAGTGAGTTCTCTTGGCCATGTCATTTCTAGTGGTGGAATTACAGTAGATACTTCTAAGGTTGATGCAGTGTTGCGGTGGAAGACACTGAAATCTATAATTGAGATTCAGAGATTTCTTGGGTTAGTAGGTTACTACCTAAGATTCATTGAGGGATTTTCTAAGTTGACGTTACTAATGACTCGGATGACTCAGAAGGGCCAGGTTTACGTGTGGGATGTTGCATGCGAAGAAATTTTTGTAGAACAGAAAAAGAGATTGATGACTGCTCTGGTGTTGATTTTTCCGAATCCGAATGAATCCTTTGTAGTTTATTGTGATGCTTATAAGATGGGTCTTGGTGGTGTGCTAATGCAAGACGGACAAGTTATTTCTTATGCTTCTAGACAGTTAAAATTTCATGAGAGGAACTATCCTACGCATGACTTAGAATTGGTGGTTGTGGTGTTCGTGCTAAAAAATTGGAGACATTATCTTTTTGGATCTAAATTTGAAGTGTTCAGTGATCATAAGAGTTTAAAATACTTATTTGATCAGAAGGAGTTAAACATGAGGCAGAGAATATGGCTCGAATTGTTTAAGGATTATGATTTTGATTTGAGATACCATCTTGGTAAAGCAAATGTAATAGTTGATGCTTTGAATATCAAATCTTTACATATGTAAATGCTTATGGTTCGAGAGTTAGAGATGATCAAATAGTTTAGAGATATGAGCTTGGTATGCAAAGAGACATCCAACTGTGTGACTATGCGAATGTTGAAACTGACTAGTGAGATTCTTGAAGAGATTCGAAAAGGTCAGAAGTCTGATTTGAGTTTGGTAGATCGACTAACGTTGATTAACCAAGGAAACAGAGGTGAATTTCGAGTGGATGAGAATGGTATGGTGAGACTTGGTGATAGAGTATGTGTCCTGATATTCCAGAACTTAAGAAGAGAATTCTTGAGAAAGGGCATTGAAGCGATTTGTGTCTTCATCCAGGTGCTACAAAAATGTATTAGGATTTAAAGAAAATGTTTTGGTGGCCAGGTATGAAGAAAGAAATTTCTAAGTTTGTGTATACTTGCTTGACTTGCCAGAAGTCGAAGATTGAACATCAGAAGCCTACAGGTCTTATGCAACCTTTGAGTATCACAGAGTGGAAATGGGATAGTGTTTCTATGGATTTTGTGTTGGGGTTACCGAAGACTGCTAGAGGTGATGATTCAATTTGGGTAATAGTGGATAGGTTGACTAAGTCGGCTCATTTCTTGCTGATGAAGATCAATCATCCTATAGAAAAGCTGGCTAAGATGTATGTTAATGAGATTGTAAAGTTGCATGGGATACCTTCGAGTATCGTGTCGGATATAGACCTAAGGTTTACATCTAAATTCTGGACAGGTTTGCAGAATGCTTTCGGTACCAAGTTGAAGTTGAGTTCCGCATATCATCCACAGATGGACGGTCAAATAGAGAGGACTATCCAGTATTTAGAGGATTTGTTGAGGGCTTGTATGCTAGAACAAGGATGATCTTGGGATAGTCACTTTCCATTGATTGGATTTAGATACAATAATAGTTTCCATTCAAGTATTGGAATAGCACCGTACGAAGCATTGTAAGGTAGGAGGTGTAGAACTCCATTGTGTTGGTATGAGTTTGGGCGAGAGTGTTGTAGTCATACCTGAGATTGTGCGAGAAACAACTAAGATTAAGATGATCCAAGAGAGGATGAAGGCTTCTCAGAGTCGTCAGAAAAGCTATCATGATAAGAGAAGGAAGGCCTTGGAATTTCAGAAAGATGATCATGTGTTTTTTAGAGTTACTCCCGTAACAGGTGTGGGTAGGGCTCTGAAATCAAGGAAGCTTACCCTGCACTTCATTGGTCCATATCAGATATCTAAGAAGATAAGTGAGGTAGCCTATCGGACTAATTTACCTCCATCACTTACGAATCTTCATGATGTGTTTCATGTATCTCAGTTGAGAAAGTACATTCTGGATCCCTCACATGTAATTCAGATGAATGATGTACATATGAGAGATAACCTGACTGTTGAAGCATTACCATTCAGAATAGAAGGTCGTGAATTGAAGAAATTGAGAGGTAAGTATATTGCCTTAGTAAAGGTGTTGTGGGGTGGATAAGTCGGTGAAAGTTTGACTTGGGAGCGTGAGGATCAGATGAAGGAGTCGAATCCGACTCTGTTTTCCTCAGGTAATTTTCGAGGGCGAAAATTCTTTAAGTTGGGGAGAGTTGTAACATCCCAATTTTTAGAAGTTATTTATTTAATGAATTATTATGAGTATTTGTGAATAATTGATGTTTTATTTGATTATATGTGTGATGTGTTGGTAAGAGGTTGTGCATGATGTGAATTATGATGATTAGAAGTATTAGAATGGTTAAATAACTATTTAGTAATTATTTGGATTATTATTGAGAATATAATAATAGGAATAATTATTTAAAGGGTTATTTTAATTAGAGTGGTGTGTTGGTAATTAGTAGGAAGAGTGAGTACGTGATGGTAAATAGAGGTTGACTAAGTGAGGGCAATTGAGGAAGATATTAGGGGTCCTTTGTGATAACAGAGAAGAGATAGTTGTTATTCTCACAATCAATCGTGAAAGTTGGAGAAGAGAGGTTAGGGAACAAAGGCTTTAGAGAGAATCATCGTAAGAGGCACGAAGAACATAATCAATCACTCAAAGAAATAAGGTAAGGGGTGTTCATCAGATTATTATATTTGATTTAAGTTGTAGATGGAGGTAGGGTTTGCCTTAGGTTTCATAGATGGTGATTCGATGTTGTTTGATGGAGAATTGATAGATTAGAGATGAATAATGATGCCAAAGTGGTGTATAATTGATGTAGAAACATAGGATGATAATAGATGATGATTACATATGATTAGATGATGTTTTAGGACCTATAAGGTAGTGAAATCGTAGAAAAATCGCAGAAAAATTCAGCACAAAACAGCATGTGTCGACTCAAAGAGGTCATGTATCAAATCATGTAGGTTCAAGACTTAGTATACATCGACTCATTGGGTCGACCTGAGCATACTCGGGGCAGACAGAATACCTAGTCGTCGACTCAAAGGGGGCATGCGTCGACTCATGTAATCCAATTTTTGACATATTTTTCAAAAGGCTGTAACTTGAGTTTCCGAACTCTGTTTGAGGTGTCGTTCGAAGCATTGGATAGCTAATGCGATGAACTATATTTATAAGGAGTAAAATGAAGAATAAGAGGGATAATTATAGTAACCAACTTAGGATAGAATTATTTTCCCCGTGTTGAATCGCTATGATGGTTTGTGGTAATGAAGTATGATGATGATATGACGATCTTATGATAATGCTTGGTTCATAATGATGATATGTTGTTAATATGATGATTCTGTTTTATATGATGATATAATGATGATGCTCTGCTTATATGAGTATATATGATGATAAGGTTCATGTGCCTCCAGTACCTTTGAACGTCATGGCTACTCCTTGGTCATTCGCAATGTGGGGCATTGATATGATCAGAGAAATCAAGCCCACTGCCTCTAACGGACATCACTTCATTCTCATCTCCATTGACTACTTCATAAAATGGGTTGAAGCAACCTCGTTCACCTCTGTTACCAAGAATGTGGTAGCTCAATTCATTAAGAATAACCTTATTTGTCAGTATGGCATTCCCGGGAGAATCATCACAGACAATGGTACCAATCTCAATAACACTATGATCACTGAACTATGCACACAGTTCAAAATCAAGCACCACAAATCTTCTCCGTATCGACCAAAGATGAATGGCGTAGTGGAAGCCGCCAATAAGAATATTAAAAAGATCATGCAGAAGATGGTTTTAACTTACAAATATTGGCACAAGATGTTACCATTTTCTCTTCATGGCTATCGCACTTCAGCACGAACATTAACTGCAGCAACCCCATTCTCTTTGGTCTATAGTATGGAAGTTGTCCTTCTTGTCAAAATTCAGATTCCTTCTCTGAGGATTATGAAAGATGCAGACTTAGACAAACACGAATGGATTTAGACCAGGCTAGACCAGTTGAATCTAATTGAGGAAAAGAGGCTTGCGGCTGTGTGTCACAATTAGATGTATCAGAAACATATGATCAAGGCATTCAACAAGAAAATCAAGCATCGGGTGTATCAGGCTGGTGACTTGGTAATAAAGCGCATCATTCTACCGCAAGGTGACCCCAGGGGAAAATGGATTCCCACCTATGAAGGGCCATTTGTTATCAAGAAAGTATTTTCAGGCAGTGCTATGATACTAACCACCATGGACGGTGAAGATTTCCCACACCTTGTGAATGGGGATGTAGTCAAAAGATACTACACATGAAAACAACCCGCTAGGTTGACTGGCCTAGGCAATAATAAGGGCATCCTAGCGAACCAAAAGGTTCGGGAATAAATTAGGGATATATATAAAAGATTGTACACCCGGCAAGTCGAAAACTCGAAAAGGCGGCTTGGGCAAAAAAGGGTATCCTGGTGGACTGAAAACCCGAAAGGGAGGTCCAGGAAAAAGTTAGGGATTAAAAGTGTACGACTATGTCCCATTGGATAACTTACGACAAACTTTATTACCAAAGTAAAAAGTTCAAATAGTATGGATCAGTTCAATCAACTTCTTCCGACAGCAAGGGGTGAGATGTTCGAAGACATAGGGGCAATAGCGGAGTTGGAACCCAACGAGATCACTTCCACATAGCTATATATTTTGCTTTCACTTTGTACTCTTTTCATTTCACGACAATTTCCTATTACTAGGATTTATGTCCCTTTGTACAAAACCGTCTATTTATAGGCAAATTATCAATACAAATACACCTTAAAATTCAAACCTTTTATTTTTTTTTAATTTTGTTGTTTTATTTGAAAAAACGTCCAATGACTAAAATTGAATGAACATATTCATATGAACATGATTAACTGTTAACAAATATATGCATAAGAACAAGAATAATCATTTACTCAAGACTCTAGGAATTGAGATGACGTTCAAGTCGTCCACAAATCCCCACAGAGCCACTTCCATGAGATTATCCCCCACGTAGTAATCTTCACAAATTCATCTTCAATAAAGATACATCCCCCGCAATTTCTCTGGTAGATCGCTCTGGCAGATGAAGAAGTATGATCTCCATCCCGGCAATATCACCAATCTACGGAGTTCCAATTCATGGAAATTCTGTTCCTCAGTTGGGTTTATTCTTCCAAAACTGAAAAAAACCCTTGTAAACTTCTTCTCTCCAGCAAAGTTTATTTCCTCAGTAGATTATTTCTCTGTCAACAGGGTTTATTTCCCCAACAAGGCTTATTTCCCCCAACAGATTATAGTCTCCCCAGTTTGAGTCTATTCCTCAGATAGCTACGAATCACCGAGAAAATTCCTTTCTAGTGAAGTCACCACTATCCCCAGAGAGTTGTTATAGAACCTGGAACCGGACCAGATATCAGTCAACCTTATCCTCCCCAGATGAGTCGGAGGGTTATCCATCTCTTTTATCCCCAGTCAGCGTATATAAGAATTAAACTCCTCGGAGGAGTCGGAAGGTTATCCATATCTTTAATCCCCAGTCAGGGTATATAAGAATTAAACTCCCCAGTAGAGCGATGAACGACTAATGTTTTTGGACTCTTCTCCCCAAACAGAAGTCAACATTCCCCAATGGATTTTCCTCAAAAATAGTAAGCAGGAATGCACAACAGAAGATTTCTAGACAAGTTTGAAGATCACATATGTTCTTCATCCTTAGTACCAGTCAGGGATTAATTTTCCCAGCAAGATATCATACGGAACTATTGATACACTTCCAATAACATTTCACATTCCCACATCATTTACCAATATCATAGCATATACGTACTGTGATACGGTGGGAAAACTGACTTGGTTGTTTTGCGTTTGATTGCAAATGTTGCGGTTAGCAAGAGTTGCCACCGACTTTTCTTTTATCCAAAAGGAAAGGTGAAAAAGCACAGGAAAGACCTTTGATATTGTTTCTTGAGTTCGGAGGGTAGATTATGAAAAGGGGAGGTATTAGCACCCTTTTCATCCATGGTTTTCCATGGGCTCTTAGTTACTTGATAGATCACTTGCTTTTGTTTGAAAATATGCTTTGTGTGGTTTTTGAAAGTATTTTGTAAAGATGCCATTGTTTAGGCAAACTTTGTAATGATTCTCGTTCGTAAGAATGTATACAAAGTGTTTGATCTTTTTGAAAATGTTTTCAAGTTTAAAAGATGTTTTTGGAAGTGTTGGTGTTTGTTTTGAAAATAGCAAAGATGTTTTTGTTTTGAAATTGAGAAAGTAACTAGGAATATTCTACCTACTCAAAAAGTCTTTCATGTTCATTTCCTCTTTCCTTTGACATTGTTATCTTACCATTGATTTGGTAAGTAACCCTATCTTTGGATGTAAAAAGGGACGGGTGTGGGTCATCGTATAACCATGATTAGCAATGTTGTAAGATATCTTAGCATTCTCTTTAAGCACTAAGATAATTTTGAGAGGCAACATGGATAGCGTCATCGAGGGACTATGATCTTGTATTTTTGCTAAGATAATTCACATGCATAATATGGCCATTTTTGTAAGGCAACAACCAAGTGGATTTACCCTATGGGTGTTTGTGTGCAAGTGTATTGATTTTCATGCTTGATTTGTCTTTGATTAGGGTTTGCTAAGCATTGATTTTAATCTTTCCATACAAATCCTAATTACTAGCATTTGTATATAAAGCATTTAAATTGCGGAAAATAAAAATACTAAGCTATTACATCATTTAGGGGGGGGGGGGGGGGGGGGGGGTGGGGTATACAAATTACAAATAGGGAATATTGCAATAAATTAAATCTAAATAATTATTACAACCATATTGAATTTGAATAAATGTACAAAATGAACAAATAAAATACAAGAATGTAAATGTGAAAAGGAATATGATTTTTGTTTGGTTTTTCATGAAAAGGGTTTTTTAACCTAATTAACTAAAATAAAATAATTAACTAAAAAATAAAATTAAGATTAAGTTAGTAAAATAATTAATTTAAGGAAAAGTATTTTTTAGGGTTTTTGTGAACTTAATTAAACTAGTAAATCAAAATAATTAAATAAAAATCCTAAATTCTAAATTGATTTTAATTTACCAAAATAATATAATAATTATTATTATTAAATTATCTAAGTATTTAAAAAAGGGTAAATTAATTTATTAAAGAAAATGTTTTTGTTCTTTTATTTTTGTGAAGAAAAATAAATTAAATCAATATAAATAATAAAATATAAATATTTTTTAGATTTTTTATTAATGAAAGTAATAATAATAATAATATTAATAATAAAAGGTAAAAAAAGTAAAAATAAAATACAATGAAAAAAATAAAGTCAAGGAGGTTGATAAGTGAAACAGGGAGTATTGTAAGAAAAAAAGGTCAGACCCAAACTGCTGGTCCAGGCGCTGCAAAAATAGAAAAGTGTCAAAAAAATGGAAAAAAATGCAAAAGGTCACGCTAGGGCTTGAACCCAGGACCTAAGGGCGACAGACGTGCGCTTTAACCACTGGAGTGGTGATACATCCGTTAACTTATGTCAAACCATAAATATATATTAGAAACTGCTTCCTGAAGACAAACTTCATCTTCAACCTCGCGCCTGGCCAGACAACCTGCATCTTGTTCATTTCCCATCCATTTACAAAAGTGTAAACATGAAACTTGTGGCAAATTTCCTCACAATTTCAGAAATATAAAGCATTAAAACTATAGATCAAAGACAAACATGAATTTTAATGGCCCTAATCTGAAACCTAACTTTTCCAGAAATTTCAATCTTAAAATTCTCTAAGCTCAAGCAACATAAATGAAAACTATGGACATGGTTAGCTTCAGGGAAATGATGTCTACATTTTTCAATCACAAATTAAACATTAATGATGCTTGTATGAAGAGTTCCAAGTGAAGGAAACTTACCTCAAAACTGGAAATTGTATTCTGAGTTTGAGCACTCCTCAAGGTGTTGTGATGATCAGAATAGCTCCACTGAGGTCCCGGGAAGCTAATGCAATGTTTAGTTTGTACTGGAAATGGCTGAATTGTGGTGGAGAAGTCCAAGTGCAAAGCTCTGTTTTTGAAAATGGAGGATGGTGTTAATGGTGTTACAGTCTTGTAACAGGGTGTGGGATGAGTTCTAAATGATGTTTAGAAGCTTTAGGAACAAAAAGGCTTGAAAACGCGCGAGGGAGATGTGAGTTTCAAACTTTTGGTCAGGTTATGCAAGAATGGAGGCATGTGATACAGTTATGAGTTCTTGGGCATTTTTGGGGCTTAAGCATGCGTGTATTTTGTTTCCAAGGACTTGTACATAAGTAATGAGAAGGTTTGAGTGTTTGAGAGGTTCAGAAGTACAAGCTCTAGACTGATTGTTATGTTACTTGATTTTGAAGAAAAGTGAAAGTATGGTTCCAAGATGAAGTACAAGCATGGGCTGACTGATTGTGAGGCTTGAGACAAACTTATTTTGAGTTATAGGACGTGTATGATCAGAAACAAAACCATTGCAAGGCTCAAGAACAAGTTTTGTGTATAAAGCTACTTTTTTAAAATGGCATTGTGCACTTTCTTCCTAAAATGGATATAAAGCACGGGCATTGCATTGAATACTTGATTTAAAGCCTCTAACAGTTGTGCGAGCATTTAATTATGGAGTTCCTAACAAGTTTGAGGCCTGCAAAGAAAAGATTATGCAGCATAGGTTTGAGATTTGAATTTTGTTCATCACAAAATTTTCCTTGTAAAACAACTTGAAACCCCAACTTCTGACCTTCGATTCTCCTTGCTCACAAATGATCTCAAGGAGTTCTGTGACATTTTGGAAAGCTTGTAATGTGCTCTACAACCCCTCTTTGAATAACTTTTGCAAAATCCAAATGGAACTAGGTGAAACTTGGGTCAGAAGTTAGGTCAAAATCCTGACCAAAAATGTTCAAAATTTCACTAAGTATTTAGTTTCAAGACCATGACTTCATGGATTAATAACTTGATATCCAAGAATTTCTAGGAGAAGTTGTGTAAATAAATGTTGTAAATATTATGGATATCTACAACTTTCATGTTGAAAGTTTCTTTTGAATCATCTTGCATCATGGTGAAAATTTGGCTCAAAGTTGTAAAAAAAACTTGAAGTTTTCAACACTTAGAAAAATTTCTAAGTTTGAAAACTTTGACTTTTCAAAATGAAATCTTGACTTTTTGATTTCTTGATGAACAAGTTTCATATTTTGACATTTTTTGATGAATTGTGATTTTTGACACTTGATTTTGACCAAAGAGTCAAAGTTTGACTTTTCAGTGTACATTTGACTTTTGATCAGTTGACTGAAAATTAACTATCAATCCAACTGATCTTGAGAAATGTTTTGAGTCATGAAATTAGGTCAAAATGATTCAATTTAAATCTTAATATCATTCCTCAAACCAATTAACCATTTGCTAGGCCAAAAATCAGAAATTGCCCTTAGTCAAAACCCTGATTTTGACCATTTTGCCCTTTTGATGATTTGATCAAATTTCTTAAGGATATTATGGTCCAAACTTGATCAAATGATACATATGAGTTCATATTGTTGATATGGGTGAAAAATTATGAAGTTTGACTGTAAATTGGCCACAGTTGACTTTTTCTCCAATATAGTTGATTTTTAGGTCAACTGGTCACTTGACTGGGCAAATATGTGATCCAAGGCTTGAAACTTGACATGATTAATCTTTGGGGTCCATAATGATCCATGAAAGTCATGTGAGGCATTGAAAGTTCAATTATCCTTATGCAATCTCAAACCCTAATTTCAGTCATCAGTGCTTAAGGAGGTGACTTGAGCTGATCAAACCTTGTGCAGTCTTGAACTAGAGGAGATCTTGTGAGAAAACATTTGATAAATGAGAGGGGATATTTTGGGGTATAACAGCTGCCCCTGTCCACTCTTCTTAAACCTGAAGAGTTAGATTGGCGGATTTTCCATTAATGACTTGAAGGTGAAAGATGATTGGACACTAGAGTGCCCAGAAATTTGCACTCGATGATGTGGTGGTTGATGGTGTAGGGAATGGGCTTAAAGATTCCATTTGAAGAGATGATGGAAAGTTGTTGGAGATGGGCTGAAAGCTGAAACTGAATGAGTATCAGAATGGCATCCGTATCTGGAGCGTATTTGAACCGTATCTGAAAGCTAAAACTGAATGGGTATCAGAATAACGTTCGTATCTGGAGCGTATTTGAACTGTATCTAAAATCTGAATTTGAATGAGTATCAGAATGGTGTCCGCATCTGGATTGTATATGAACTGTGTCTGAAAGCTGAATCTGAATGAGTATCATAATAGCGTCTGTATCTAGAGCGTGAATTGTATCTGAAAGCTGAATCTGAATGAGTATCAGAATGGCATCCGTATCTGGAGCATATCTGAGATGTATCTGAAAGTTGAATCTGAATGAGTATCAGAATGGCGTCCGTATCTGGAGTGTATCTGAACTGTATCTAAAAGCTAAATCTAAATGAGTATTAGAATGGCGTCCATATCTGGAGCATGTCTGAATTGTGTCTGAAAGTTGAGTCTGAATGAGTATCAGAATGGCGTCCGTATCTAGAGCATATTTGAACTGTATCTAAAAGTTGAATCTGAATGAGTATCAGAATGGCGTCCGTATCTGGAGCGTATCTGAACTGTATCTGAAAGATGAATCTGAATAAGTATCAGAATGGCATCTGTATCTGGAGCGTATCCGAATTGTATCTGAAAGCTGAATAAGAAGAAACCCGTGCAGGATTGCTTCAGCTGGTCGTGTAGATGATTGTCCTGGCTTATTTCAGGTATTAATCTCTGACCTTTTGCAAATTGTTGATGATAGCCATCTGCTGACTAATCTTTCCTAAAGAGATGAAAGATTAGTTGTATGCAATGTCATGATGTATGAAATGCATTGTACAATGATGTTCTCAAAAAAACGAATGAGATTATGTTGTATGTATTCGTGTTGTCAATGTTATGACGTATGGATGCGATGTATTGGCATGTAAACTATTATGATGTAATACTTTAGGGAAAATAAATCCCTGACGGTTGCTGGGGATGTGGAGTGTAAGTCTTCATGTTTTAAAGTGCTTATGAGTTGATGAGCTTCTATTTTTTAGAGAAATAAACTTTGTTGTAAGGGAAGCGTTGTGTATTGCTTTTGAAATCCTGTTAGGGAATCTTGAGAATTTGGGCGACTTCTACTGGGGATTGATAACTGGAAGTTTTATTCTGCCGGGGATGTGAGAGAGCTTGATATCATTAAGCTGCACACTGTGGGGGATTTTATGGAATAGTCTAAAGATATTATCCTATTTCTTAAAGCCATTAGTGATTGTCTTCCTGTTTTGTGTTCCTTTTTGTTCATTTATAGACAGTAGTTACGTTCAAATGCATGTGTTTAAAAATAAATCATTGGATGTTTTTGTAAACAAAACACAGAAATAAGGAAAAACGGATAGTTTTTCACTTTCAAAGGAGTATTTTTGTATTAACTTTGAATAAGTATTTTTGTACAATGAGACGATCATTCTAGTAAGAGAATTTCGTCGTAAAAAAATGGAAATTTGATACAAAGAAAAGATAGCTATGTGTAATAATCCCATAGGGTTCCCATTCTGCTATAGCCTTCGTGTCTCCGAGTGTCTTGTCCACTTGTTGCCTTATCTGAAGTTGATTGGATTGATTAGAACCGTTGAGTTTGTCAGTCGAAGTTAAAGGTTGTCTGTAAGGTGATCCAACGGGACATAGTCATACGCTTTAATTCCCTAACTTTTTCCTGGACCGCCCTTTCGGGTTTTCAGTCCACCGGGATACCCTTTTTTGCCCAAGTCGCCCTTTCGGATTTTCAACTTGTCGGGTGTACAGATTTTTTTAATTTTTATCCCTAATTTTTCCCGAACCTTTTTGGTTCGCCGAGATGCCCTTATTTTGCCTAGGTGTTTCAACCTAGCGGGTCTCTTATGCGTAGTATCTTTTGACTATGTTCGCGTTCACAGGGTGCAGCAGGTCATCTCCATCCATAGTGGTTAAGATCATTGCTCCACCAGAGAATATGCTTTTGATCACATATGGTCCCTCGTACATAGGAGTCCATTTGCCCCTGGGATCACCTTGTGGTAATATGATACACTTGATTACCAAGTCACTAACCTGATATACCTTACATATGACCTTTTTGTTAAAGGCTTTGATCATGCATTTTTGGTACATCTGGCCATGACAGACAACCGTGAGCCTTTTCTCATCGATTAGGTTTAATTGGTCAAGTCGAGTTTGGATCCGATCATCTTCATTCAGTCCTGCATCCTTCATGATTCTCAAAGAAGGGATCTGGACCTCAATAGGCAAGACACCCTCCATGTCGTATACCAGAGAGTAAGGTGTTGCCCTGGTTGATGTGCGTGTCGTGGTACGGTAACCGTGGAGAGCGAATGGTAGCATCTCATGCCAGTCCTTGTAGGTTACTGTCATTTTTTGTATGATCTTTTTGATGTTCTTATTTGCGGCTTCGACAGTACCATTCATCTTTGGCCGGTAAGGAGAAGAATTGTGGGGCTGGATCTTGAATTGCACGCATAGTGCGGTGATCATAGTATTGTTGAGATTCGTACCATTGTCTATGATGATTCTCTCTGGGATGTCGTACCGACAGATGAGATTCTGTTTGATGAAACAGGCCACAACATTCTTGGTAACGGAAGCGAAATAAGTTTCCTTAACCCACTTCATGAAATAGTCAATGGCCACCAAGATGAAGTGGTGTCCATTAGAAGATTTTGGTTTGATTTCTCTAATCATGTTGATGCCCCACATCGCGAATGGCCAGGGAGCAGTCAGGACATTCAGAGGAACTGGAGGTACATGCACTTTGTCAACATAGATCTGACACTTATGACAGATTCGTGAATGTTGATAGCAATCTGCTTTCATTGTAGACCAGTAATACCCCGCCCGTAGGATTTTCTTAGCCATCATATGTCCACTGGAATGGGTGCCAAAAGTGCCTTCATGTAGATCAGCCATGAATTTTTCTGCCTCAACCTTGTCTATGTAATGGAGCAAAACAGAGTCATGGTTGCATTTGTAGAGGATGCCATTACTGATGAAGAACTCAGCAGAGAATATCCTTAAGAACTTCTTATCATTGACTGAAGCTCCTTCCGAATTCTCTTGAGCCTCAAGATACCTCTTGACTTCATGGAACCAAGGTTGGTCCACGACTTCTTCGGTATTGATCTCGTGACAATAAGCTGGTTCATCCATCCGTTCAATGGTGATTTGGTGAGCCTCGTTATCCCATTTGAGTTTAAACATGGATGACATTGTGGCTAGCGCGTCTGCTAGTTGATTTTCCTCTCGTGGAAAATGCTCAAAGGTAATTTCCTCGAAATGTGGGATTAATGTCAACACATGTTCTTTGTAGGGGATGAGGTTAGGGTGTTTCGTATCGCACTCTCCTTTGATTTGAATGATGACCAAGGCTGAATCTCCAAATACACTTAAGGACTTGATCCCCAAATCTATGGCAGCTTTGAGACCAAAAATACATGCTTCGTACTCTGCCATGTTATTTGTACAGTTGAAGCAAAGTCTTGCGATGAAGGGAGTATGACATCCTTCAGGGGATATGAGTACAGCACCAATTCCATTGCCGAGTGCGTTGGACGCCCCATCAAAAACCAAGGTCCATCGGGATCCTTGTTCAGGTCCGTCATATGGTCTGAGTTCCTCACAGTTGTTTACCACCATGATGTCTTCATCTGGAAATTCGAACTTCATGGACTGGTAGTCATCCACAGCTTGATGAGCAAGGTGATCGGCTAACACACTCCCCTTTATTGCTTTTTGGGTAGTGTATTGAATATCGTACTCTATCAGGATCATCTGCCATCTTGCTATTCTCCCAGAGAGGGCAGGCTTCTCGAATATGTATTTTTATTGGGTCCATCTTGGATATCAATAAGGTAGTATGGGTCAGAATATACTGTCTTAGCCGGCGAGAAGCCAATGCCAGAGCGCATCAAGTTTTCTCGAGTAGTGAATACCTTGTTTCACAGTCGGTAAACTTTTTGCTCAGGTAGTAAATAGCATGCTCTTTTCGGCCAGACTCGTCATGCTGCCCCAGCACGCACCCCATTGAATTATCCAAAATAGTTAGATACATGATCAATGGTCTTCCCTCGATGGGCGGCATCAAAATAGGAAGCTCTTGAAGGTACTATTTGATCTTGTCAAAGGTAGCTTGGCACTCATCATTCCATTTGACTACTTGATCTTTCTTCAGTAATTTGAAGATTGGTTCACAAGTAGTGGTCAAGTGAGAAATAAATTGGGAAATGTAGTTTAGCCGTCCTAAGAATCCCCTGACTTCCTTCTCGGTGCGAGGATAAGGCATTTCTTGTATTGCTTTCACCTTGGAAGGGTCCACTTTGATACCTTTACCGCTGACGACGAAGCCTAGGAGTTTACGGGACCTCACCCCGAATGTGCATTTATTCGGGTTCAACCTTAGCTTGTACTTCTTTAGTCTTTCAAAGAGTTTCTGCAAATGGTCAAGATGTTCCTCTTTAGTTTGAGATATGGCTATCATGTCGTCCACATAGACCTCTATTTTGTGATGTATCATGTCGTGAAATAAAGCTACCATGGCACGTTGATAGGTTGCCCCAGCATTCTTCAACCCGAATGGCATAACCTTGTAACAGAATGTGCCCCACTGTGTGACTAAGGTTGTTTTCTCCATGTCCTCAGGCACCATTTTGATTTGGTTGTAGCCTGAGAAACCATCCATAAATGGGAACACTTTATGTTGCGCGGTATTGTCGACCAAAATATCGATATGGGGAAGTGGGAAATCATCCTTAGGTCTTGCCCTATTCAAATATTTGTAGTCTATGCACATGTGTACTTTTCCGTCCTTTTTAGGCACGGGAACAACATTGGCGACCCATTGTGGATATGAGGTAACGGCTAAGAATCCGGTGTTGAATTGTTTCATGACTTCAGCCTTGATCTTCTCTGACATGTCTGGCCGCATGCGACGGACTTTTTATTTTACCCGTGGGCAGTCTTCTTTTATCGGTAGACGATGTACCACGATATCAGCATCCAGTCCTAGCATGTCTTCGTACGACCATGCAAAGACCTCAACAAATCATGTAGCAACTGAGTTAGATGCTTCTTGACACCGGGTTCTAGATTGGCACCCACCTTGACTTCTTTCTTGTCCTCTTAGGTACCTAGGTTAACTGTGTCGACTGGTTCTTCATGGGGTTGTACGGTCCTTTCTTCTTGCTGTAGTAACCTGGCTAGTTCCCCTGGAACTTCACAATCTTCCTCACCTTCATCTTCGGCTTGGTAGATTAGATTCTCAGAGTCACAAAAGGCCATAGCATAATTGTTGCCCATGGGATCCCGAATGGATGTAAAATTTACATTTTGAATGTGAGTGTGTGTAAGAGTATATCTATCTTTGAAAGAAATAAAAATATAAAGAAAGAAATAAAAAGAGCACAAATTTTGTATGCAAAAACGTCCATGATTCTTTGATGACATATGAAAATGAGGTAACAACCCTTACAAATGTACCGTTATGCCTTGAGTAAAACACAAAGTTTTAAAAGTCTGAATTGTTTAATTATTACAGGTCCGAAAAAAATTTAAAGACAATTACAGTTGGATAAAAGTAATTGGGACAAAGTCTTTATCTTCCCAGTTGCTGAGTCATCCGTGGACAGTTGGGAAAACCCATTCCTCCAGGTCGTAGTTGTCCTCATCATCCTCTACTGTGTTGACTCTATGGTTGTTGATCTTCAAGGGTGGTCCCCCGGTACGAGCACGAAGTACAACTTTCTGGGCTCCTGAAGTGAAACCCAAAACAAATTTGTCAGATTTGTATGGGATATCCGATAGCTGGCCCCAAATAGTACACCCACCTTCTTTGATCACTGCCTTGGCATCTTTCAAAGACGACATCTTTAGCGGAGGCCTTATAATCTTCGGGATTTGGGAAACAGACTTAGTTACTGCCATGGTTTATGGGACTTCCTCGAAATGATGAAACGGAGTTTCAATGAATTTACCATCCAATTCCACGTATCTGAAGGAGTTTAAGTGACTGACCATATATTCCTCTTCTCCATGGACAGTAATGATTTTCCCCTTGGTCGAGTATTTCAGCATTTTATGTAATGTAGAGGTAACGGCACCAGCATTGTGAATCCATGGTTGGCCCAATAAGCAGGAATAGGAAGGGCGAATGTCCATCACGTAAAAAGTCGATCAAAGGTTTGAGTTCCAACCTTAGTGGGGATGTCCACCTCCCCATGCACCATTCTCTTTGAACCGTCGAAGACCCTTACCACTATGTTGCTGGGTTTTAAGGTCAAACCTTCATAGTCGAGTCTATCAAGAGCCTTCTTAGGCAACACATTTAAATACAAACCGATCTCAACCAAAATATGGGACAAAGTTGTGCCTCTGCATTCGACAGAGACATGTAATGCCTCGTTGTGCTTCCTCCCTCTAGGTGTCAAGTCAGCATCAGAAAATCTTAAACCATTGTCAGCGGTTAAACTGGCCACACAGTCTTGGAACTGATCAGCAGAGGTTTCCTGTGGTACATGGACAGTTTTAAGAAATTTCACTAAGGCATTCGCATGAGCCTCGGAGCATAACAATAAAGCCAACATGGAAATCTTTGACGGAGTCTGCCCTAGCTGTTCGACTATGTTGTAGTCGCTTCTCTTTATAATTTTTAGAATTTCTTCCATCTCCTTTTAGAAGGCTTCCGGGATAGATATTGATTGCACCTTCATCCGGACAGGCTCAACTAGGATGCCTTTGCCCCGAGTCTCGGTCGACTCGGTGGTAGGAGTGTCAGTAGGGGTAACCATAAGAATTGTAGTAGTAGTGTCAATAGGAACAGAAGCAGGGACGATTACAGGACCAGTAACAGTCTTCAGAGGAGCAATCTCGGGAGAGAATACTCTACCACTTCGGGTTATCTTGTTGGTTCCTGCAATATTGCTGATGTCGGGGTCAGCCTTCTCAAAAATTGAGTCTTCATCAGCCATCCAATCCTGTTTGACACCGTGATAGTAGACGTCTCCCCTATAGTTCCATGGGATAGTTTTATCTGAGGAGTACGGGATCAACCCAGGCATAGTAATAATCAGTGGAGCTACTTAAGGAACTGATGTAATCCTAACGGGCCTTTTGGTGGAGACCCTGGAAGGATTGGTGGAAATGGTTACTATTGAAACGTCATTGTAAGAAATGGTTGGAACGGGAGTCTTTTCAAATAAAATATCTTTGTCATCCATTAGGCATTGGACACCTGCTTTCAATAAATGAAAACCAGTTGGTAGGGATAAACAGAAGTGGCAGATTTTGTCACAGCCAGGAAATAAACCGTCCCTCAATAGGTTCCTCTTGATAGTCAGGAGAGGAGTAACAAGTTCATCAACAACAGTAACAAACATATCATCTTCAGCAGCGTTAACATCACGACCATGCTTGGGCATAGGAGCGGTGATAACATTTGGGATCTCAGGAGCATCGTGTTCAATTTCTTTTGCTTCAAGAAGGACTTACACCTTGTTTTTCAAAGCCTAACAGTTGTTAGTATCATGGCCTGGACTTTCTGAATGGTAAGCATAGCGAGCATTAGGATGGTAGTGAGGAGAGGTTGTGTTAGGATTCTTCGTAGCTTCTTTCAAAGTTACCAGATTAGATCTCAACAAATGTGGCAGGACTTGAGATAATGTCATATTAATCCGGGTAAATTGTCTTACTGGTCTTTCTGTTCTAGGCCGATTGCTCCTTTGTTGAGTAGGTGCAGGATTAGGGATCATGACAGCCCCCGCCATTGGATGGCGTTCAGTTCTATCTTGATTCCTTTAAGGATACACATCACCAACTTATTTATTCCCGATAAATGGTTTTCTCACAGCACTGGAGGATGCGTCCTTTTGAATCTTCCCACTCTTAATCCCAGCTTCCACTCTTTCTCTGGTCAAGATTAATTCAGTGAAGCCTGCTGAAGAGCTTTCGATTAGATGATTAAAGAAAGGACCGGACAGGGTACCCAGAAACATGTCTACTAACTCTCTTTCGGACAGGGGAGGCTGGACTCTTCCTGCTAAGTCCCTCCATTTCTGAGCATAGTCTTTGAAACCTTCACTTGAAACCATAGCCATACTTTGGAGTTGAGTACGGGTGGGAGAAAGGTCTGCGTTGTATTGATACTGTTTATAGAAAGAAGCGGCAAGGTCTTCCCAATTATGGATATTGGCCCTCTCTAGTTGATAGAACCAATCTAGCTGAGTCCCAGATAGACTGTCTTGAAAGAAGTGGACCCACAAATCTCTGTCAGCAGTGTAAGGTTGTATCTTCCTCACGTAAGATCGGAGATGCATCTTGGGACACGAAACCCCGTCGTACTTAGCAAATATTGGTGCCTTGAATTTTGGTGAAATAACAATCCCAGACACCAAACCCAGCTCTTCAAAGTCCAGTCCGGGCACTTTCTGAATTTCCATTGCACTTAGACGCTCTTCCAGATGTTTGTATTTGTCGTCGGCCGAGAGATATTGCTTTTCAGAGTAATCCTCTTCTTCTTCCTCTTCAGATTCTGGCTAGGCAGTCGCTTCCTTGCCTTTCCCCTCTTGATTATCTTTTTCACCATATGATGTTGTGAAGTCTAAGATCTTTCTGGCTTCCCCTGGGAACCTTCTTCCTAGATTCAGAACACCGGTTGCTTTTGTTGCTTTCTTCTTCTTTTCTTCAATCAGCAAAGTTTTCAAATCCTCTTGTCCTTTGGCTAGAGTCAAGAACAAATATTGAAGCTGAGCATTCTGCGCCTGGAGGTCTTTTACTGTCTGCTCGAGATCCATCTTACTAAAATAAATAGTAGAAAGATAAGGAGACTTGTTGTAAGAAACTTGCTTATGTTATGATGAATGGTAGATGAATATGCAATGATTTCAAGGAACTTAGAGATTTAAATTTGCTTTAGAATAAAAAGGAACACACGTTATATTAATAAATCAAAGCTTGAGTACATCATGCCTCTTTTGGGCTTACAAAGAAATATAAAAACTCTAAGATAAAAAAGTTGTACGCATCCTCTTTGGTGCGATGTAGGCGTTCAGGCTCCGCTCCTCATGAAGTTGCTTAGTGAGTTCCAAAACCTTCTTCTCGGTGACGTAGAATTGGGCCTCAAAAGTGTCTCTCTCCCCCTTAAGATGTATCCAATCCCTTTGTAAGTCTTCAAGAGAGGTGGGCATGTCGGGATGCAGGATAGTGTATGGAACATCTCCTTCCACAACAGGCTCTATGATAACCAGGAGAATGGAGGGGTGAGGCATTATAAGACTTTGAGCACGAGCTCGTACCCATTTGAGGTAAGGCTCAAGAAGGATGGAATTCTTATGCCTCAATGTCTTGCTATCTACCTTGTTCAACATCCTCCAAGCTCGGATAAATCTCTGGCAGTGACCTTAATCGTATTTCTCGTAGTCAAATACCAAACCTTGAATGAGCATCTCATGTGGGCCATCCCTTCGGGCGTAACCAAACTGTCTTAAGGCTAAGCATGGGTTGCAGGTGACACCTCCTCTAATGCCAAGTAAGGGGACATTAGGGAATTCTCCATAATGTTCGACGATAGTAACATTCTCTATAGATCGGGAACACCAATAAATGTGTGAGCGTCATCAACCTATGTGACCACCTTGAACCTTGCTCGTTCTTCAATACAGATTGGGGAAGATGAAAAATAAACCATCTTGCCAAAAGATGAGTACACACATAAGGATACCTATTTTCCTCATAGTGCGAGTGTGAAAAGAATGTAGGATGTCTCCTACCAAAGTAGGCACCGGGTTACGAAACATGAAGATTTTGATGGTGTTTACATCTATGAGTTGGTCAATATTTGGAAACAAAACAATCCCATAGATGAGGAGAGCCACAATTTCCTCAAAAGCTTGCAAATCCAAAGAGTTCTAAGAGTTTTGGGCTTTCTCAAACAAGAACTTTGCTAAGAAACCTTTGACACCACTCCTTGTTTCCCAATTAGTTGTAATATCAGATGGTTGCAAGTGTAGAGCTTGAGCAATCTCTTCTGGCTTTGGATCTCTTTCCGTACCGTTGAAAGGTAGTTGATTGAGAATGGTAATCCTCAAGAGTTGGGAGAATTCTTCCAAATTTGTCACAAGTTGATAATCGGGAAATGTGAAGCAATGCTATAAAGGATCAAAGAACTGGAAGAGCACCTTCATCATGTCCTCATCAGTGTTAGAAGTGACCAAGTTTAGGAGGAGACCATGTATTTTGGTAAATGGAGAATTTTCAGAAATTCTTGATGCTAGCTCTTTAAGTTAAGGAGGGATCCTTACAAGATTGACTTGAATGGTTTTCCTGCGAATAGAATCCATGTCCTACAAAACAGAGCAAAGATAAATCCCAAGATCATTGAAATGGTTAGTGAATGTGATTATGATGTTATGATATTTATGATGTTATGTACAAGTACATATATACAAACAAAACAAACAAGTCCTTAGGTTTAGGCTTGCATGAAGTCTCATAGGTAAGTACCCTCTTGAAGTTTAGTTGGCTCAAACCTGTCCTAGTAATAGTAACCGGGTTCTAGGGACTGCACCAAAGTCGGTCATCTCACTACGTCCTAATGTCCAAGTTGGTCAAGTAAAGATTCTAGAAGTTAGTTAGCGGTTCATGACATCACTCAGCGGCCCCGTATTATCCTTGACTACTTAAGGGCTACCGGTACCCATAAATATGTCGCACTAATGTAGCTATTGCTTAGACCATGTCGGTATACTCCGCACAGTTTCCATAATGTATTGCTACTTACCTATAAGGTATCTCAAATTCGGGTAGAGGATTCAAACCCAAACAAAGAATCATAATGCAAAGCATACAAGTCAAATAATGAAAGCAAGCAAATATGATCTAACCCTAAGGTAACCCCACTTTAAGAATATTCCCCAGCAGAGTCGCCAGTTCTGTGATACGGTGGGAGAATTGACTTGGTTGTTTTACGTTTGATCGCAAATATTGCGGTTAGCAAGAGTCGCCATCGACTTTTATTTTATCCAAAAGGAAAGGTGAAAAAGCACAGGAAAGACCTTTGAGATTGTTTCTTGAGTTCGAGGGGTAGATTATGAAAAGGGAAGGTATTAGCACCCTTTTCATCCATGGTTTTCCATGGGCTCTTAATTACTTTCTAGATCACTTCTATTGTTTGAAAATATGCTTTGTGTGATTTTTGAAAGTATTTTGTAAAGATGCCATTGTTTAGGCAAACTTTGTAATTCTCGTTCGTAAGAATGTATACAAAGTGTTTGATCTTTTTGAAAATGTTTTTAAGTTTAAAAGATGTTTTTGAAAGTGTTGGTGTTTGTTTCGAAAATAGCAAGGATATTTTTGTTTTGAAATTGAGCAAGTAACTAGGAACATTCTACCTACTCAAAAAGTCTTTCATGTTTATTTCCTCTTTCCTTTGACATTGTTATCTTACCATTGATTTGGTAAGTAACCCTATCTTTGGATGTAAAAAGGGACGGGTGTGGGTCATCGTATAACCATGATTAGCAATGTTGTAAGATATCTTAGCATTCTCTTTAAGCACTAAGATAATTTTGAGAGGCAACATGGATAGCGTCATCGAGGGACTATGATCTTGTATTTTTGCTAAGATAATTCACATGCATAATATGGCCATTTTGGTAAGGCAACCAAGTGGATTTACCCTAGGGGTGTTTGTGAGCAAGTGTATTGATTTTCATGCTTGATTTGTCTTTGATTAGGGTTTGCTAAGCATTGAATTTAATCTTTCCATACAAACCCTAATTACTAACATTTGTATATAAAGCATTTAAATTACAGAAAATAAAAATACTAAGCTATTACATCATTTAGGGGAGGGGGTATACAAATTACAAATGGGAAATATTGCAAGAAATTAAATCTAAATAATTATTACAACCATATTGAATTTGAATAAATGTACAAAATGAACAAATAAAATACAAGAATGTAAATGTGAAAAGGAATATGATTTTTGTTTGGTCTTTCATGAAAAGGGTTTTTTAACCTAATTAACTAAAATAAAATAATTAACTAAAAAAGAAAATTAAGGTTAAGTTAGTAAAATAATTAATTTAAGGAAAAGTATTTTTTAGTGTTTTTGTGAACTTAGTTAAACTAGTAAATCAAAATAATTAAATAAAAATCCTAAATTCTAAATTGATTTTAATTTACCAAAATAATATAATAATTATTATTATTAAATTATCTAAGTATTTAAAAAGGGGAAATTAATTTATTAAAGAAAATGTTTTTGTTCTTTTATTTTTGTGAAGAAAAATAAATTAAATCAATATAAATAATAAAATATAAATATTTTTTAGATTTTTTATTAATGAAAATAATAATAATAATAATAATAATAATAATAATAATAATAATAATAATAATAATAATAATAATAATAATAATAATAAAAGGTAAAAAAGGTAAAAATAAAATAAAATTAAAAAAATAAAGTCAGGGAGGTTGATAAGTGAAACAGGGAGTATTGTAAGAAAAAAAGGTTAGGCCCAAATTGCTGGCCCAGGCGCTGCAAAAACATAAAAGTGTCAAAAAAATGGGAAAAAATGCAAAAGGTCACACTGGGGCTTGAACCCAAGACCTAAGGGTGACAGGCGCGCGCTTTAAGCACTGGGGTGGTGATACATCCGTTATCTTATGTCAAACCATAAATATATATTAGAAACTGCTTCCTGAAGAAAAACTTCATCTTCAACCTCGCGTCTGGCCAGACCACCTACATCTTGCTCATTTCCCATCCATTTGCAAAAGTGTAAACATGAAACTTGTGGCAAATTTCCTCACGATTTCAGAAATGTAAAGAATTAAAACTATATATCAAAGACAAACATGAATTTTAATGGCCCTAATCTGAAACCTAACTTTTCCAGAAATTTCAATCTTAAAATTCTCTAAGCTCAAGCAACATAAATGAAAACTATGGACATGGTTAGCTTCAGGGCAATGATGTCTACATTTTTCATTCACAAATTAAACATTAATGATGCTTGTATGAAGAGTTCCAAGTTAAGGAAACTTACCTCAAAACTGGAAATCATATTCTGAGTTTGAGCACTCCTCAAGGTGTTGTGATAATCAGAATAGCTCCACTGAGGTCCCAGGAAGCTAATGCAATGTTTCGTTTGTACTGGAGATGCTTGAATCGTGCTGGAGAAGTCCAAGTGCAAAGCTCTATTATTGAAAATGGAGGATGGTGTTAATGGTGTTACAGTCTTGTAACAGGGTGTGGGATGCGTTCTAAATGATGTTTAGTAGCTTTAGGAACAAAAAGGCTTGAAAACGCACGAGGGAGATGTGAGTTACAAACTTTTGGTCAGGTTATGCAAGAATGGAGGTATGTGATACCATTCTGAGTTATTGGGCATTTTTGGGGCTTAAGCATGCGTGTATTTTGTTTCCAAGGACTTGTGCATAAGTAATGAGAAGGTTTGAGTGCTTGAGAGGGTCAGAAGTACAAGCTCTAGACTGATTGTTATGTTACTTGATATTGAAGAGAAGTGAAAGTATGGTTCCAAGATGAAGTACAAGCATGGGCTGAGTGATTGTGAGGCTTGAGATAAACTTCTCTTGAGTTATAGGATGTGTATGATCAGAAAAAAATCATTGCAAGGCTCAAGAACAAGTTTTGTGTATAAAGCTACTTTTTCAAAATGGCATTGTGCACTTTCTTCCTAAAATGGATATAAAGCATGGGCATGGCATTGAATGCTTGAGTTGAAGCCTCTAACAGCTGTGCGAGCATTTAATTATGGAGTGCCTAACAATTTTGATGCCTGCAAAGCAAAGATTATGCAGCATAGGTTTGAGATTTGAATTTTGTTCATCACAAAATTTGTCTTGTAAAACAACTTGAAACCCCAACTTCTGACCTTCAATTCTCCTTGCTCACAAATGATCTCAAGGAGTTCCTTGACATTTTTGAAAGCTTGTAATGTGCTATACAACCCCTCTTTGAATCACTTTTGCAAAATCCAAATGGAACTAGGTGAAACTTGGGTCAGAAGTTAGGTCAAAATCCTGACCAAAAATGTCCAAAATTTCACTAAGTGTTTAGTTTCAAGACCATGACTTCATGGATTAATAACTTGAGATCCAAGCATTTATAGGAGAAGTTGTGTAAATCAATGTTATATATATCATGGAGATATACAACTTTCATGTTGAAAGTTTCTTTTGAATCATCTTACATCATGGTGAAAAATTGGCTCAAAGTTGTAAAAAAACATGAAGTTTTCAACACTTAGAAAAATTTCTAAGTTTGAAAACTTTGACTTTTCAAAATGTAATCTTGACTTTTTGATTTCTTGATGAACAATTCATATTTTGACATGTTTTAATGAATTGTTATTTTTGACACTTGATTTTGACCAAAAAGTCAAAGTTTGACTTTTCAGTATACAGTTAACTTTTGATTAGTTGACTGAAAATCAACTATCAATCCAACTGATCTTGATCAATGTTTTGAGTCATGCCATTAGGTTAAAATGATGCAATTTAACTCTTAAGATCATGCCTCAAACAAATTAACCATTTTCTAGGCCAAAAATCAGAAATTGCCCTTTCTCAGTCAAAACCCTAATTTTGACCATTTTGCCCTTTTAATGATTTGATCAAATTTCTTGAGGAATTATGGTCCAAACTTGATCAAATGTTACATATGAGTTCATATTGTTGATATGGGTGAAAAATTATGAAGTTTGACTGTAAATTGGCCACAGTTGACTTTTTCTCCAATACAGTTGATTTTTAGGTCAACTGGTCAATTGACTGGGCAAATATGTGATCCAAGGCTTGAAACTTGACATGATTAATCTTTGGGGTCCATAATTATCCATGAAAGTCATGTGAGGCATTGAAAGTTCAATTTTCCTTGTGCAACCCTAATTTCAGTCATCAGTGCTTAAGGAGGTGTCTTGAGCTGATCAAATCTTGTGTAGTCTTAAACCAAAGGAGATCTTGTGAGAAAATATTTGATAAATGAGAGGGAAAATTTTAGGGTACAACACATATGAAACACATATGGCACAATCTCATTTATTTTGAGAATATTATTACGTAATGCATTTTATACATCATGACATTGCATACAACTAACTCTTTATCTTTTCAAGTAAAGTTCACAAATAGACGAATATCATCAACAATTCTCAAATGGGTCCAAGATTAATTCCCGAAACAAGACTGGGCAACTATATATGTGACCGGGTCAGAGATTAATTCCCGAAACAATGTGGGGAAACTATCTCTACGGCCAACAAAAAGCAGGTTCCAGATTAATTCCCAAAATAAGACGGGGAAACTATCTATACAACCGTGCAAAGATTAACTCCCGAAACAAGATGGGGAAACTATCTTTATTTATTTATGGTCAGATGAAGATGAATTCCCAAAACAGGACAGGGTTACTATCTTTATCACCAAGTGGTATGAACTCCAGAAACAGGACGAGTTTACCAACAAAAACATATTGTAGATCAATTCCCGAAACAGGGCGGGGCGACTATCTATATGATGAACACTTCCTTAAGAAACCTATTATGGCTCAAATTAAATCAAGCGTGGATTTATTCTGATACTTCTTCCAGTAGACATCTTCTGGCTCAGATTAAATCAAGCATAGATTTATTCTGATACTTCTTTCAGTTGAAGTCAAGCGTAGACTTAGTCTAAATTCTATCCACGGTTACTTTGGATGGCATCTATAAGCCCATCTCTGACAACTCTCCATCACCTCTCCAAATTTCATATTTAATCCCATTCCCGGTATAATCAACCAACAACATTACTTCATGCACGAGCAAGTGCAAATTTTTGGGCACTTAAGTGTTCAATCATCTTTTACCTTCGAGTCACGAATGGCGGACATGCCATTCTAACTCTTCAAGTTTAAGAAGATTGAACAGGGGAAGTTGTTGTACCCCAAAATTGTCCCTCCCATTTTCTTCAATACATTCTTCTAAGATTCTCAAATATTCAAAGCCACTCAAGAGTTGACTGTTTAAGACCACCTCCTAAAACAAGGATCTTCAACTAGGGTTTGGTTCTTCTCAGAGAATATTGGTTTGAAAGGGTCTTAAATGACTTTCATGGTTCATCATAACTCCTCAATAATTCTTATGTCAAGTTTCAAGTCTTGCATCACATGTTTGCTCAGCCAATGGCTCAGATGTTTGAAAATCAAATGTATTGGGTGAAAAGTCAACTATGGTCAACATACAGTCAAACCTCAAGATTTTTTGTCAACATCAACATTTTGAGGTGATATTCATCATTTGATCAAGGGTTGACCATGATTCCTCAAGGAAAGCCCTCAAATCATCAAAGTTCAAAAATGACCAAAATTAGGGTTTTGACTGAAGAATGACTGAACATTGACTTTTGACCTAGTACATGACCTAATGACTTAAAGCATGATATAAAGATCTCAAATACAAAATATTGACCTAATTTAATGGGTCAAAACATTTCCAAAGATGCAAGTGATTGATAGTTGAAGAATTAAACCAATTGATGAAAAGTCAACAATCACACAAAAGTCAAACTTTGACTTTTTTGGTCAACATTGGAATTCAAAAATCAAGAATAATCAAAACATTCAAAACTATCAAACTTTTTCATCAAGAATTAAGAAAGTCAACAAAAGTCAAAAGTCAAGATTTCCAAACACTTAGAAAAAATTCAAGTGTTTTGTACATAAAAAACCCTAACTTCACAAGCAAGTTTCCCCAAGATACAAGTTGATTCAAGGAAAACTTTCAACATGAAAGTTGTAGGGATTGATGAATTCTAAAACTTTGTTTATATGGGGTGATCCTCAAAAATTGATTACTTTAAGAGATATGAGCCTATGAAGTTGTGATGTTTTTATCCAACACTTAAAAAATTTCAACAAGTTTTGGTCAGTTTTTTATACCAACTTCTTAACCTATTTCCACCAAGTTTCCACTTGATTTAGTCAAAGTGGTCAACATGAAAGTTGTAGACAATGTTTCAAGATTTCCAAAATGTCCAAGAACACAAATTTATCATGCTTGAGCTAGGAGATTCGTAACATGAAGTTGGGCATCCATTCTTGAAATATAAGTCCTTTTTGTGTTGAACTCATAACAAAATCTTCATGCCATGCCTTGTAATCCCACTTTTCAGACCTCTAAACCTCCAAATCTATCTCTAATCAGAAGATTTCACAAGCTTTTAAGCTATGATCCAAGTGATTAAAGCATTATCCAATACATTTTTCCATTTAAGGAAAACAGATCACACTTCCATTATTGTAAAGTGACTTTAATCATAAAGTCCACTCTTCTTGAGCCTCTAACATGTTTCGTCTGAACACACTCAATCCTAACATCAGAAGCAACTCATATAGAAGATATCAACCACCCTAGAGTAGTTGTACCATGCCTTGGAACCATGACTTTGCAAGTTACTTCAAAACCAAGCTTCAAAACCATAACTTGTTATCTCAAGATTCTGGTTACTTCAAGATGTCAAACCTCTTGCCTATAAATAAAGAGGTCATTTTCAAGCCAAATCATGATTTCACAAGCCCTCAAACACTCTCAAACTCAAAACCACTTAAAAAATTCCATTGTTGCACATTTGAAGCTTCCAAAACCCAACTTCAAATCCACTCGTGCGTTTTCCTCTTTTATCATTCAAATACCTTTTATCCATTAAATAGAAGTTGTCCAAACACTCTTGGCACGACTGTAACACCTCCACCATCATTTTCCAAACCTCAATTTACACCTCTACAACTTGACTTGTCCAGAAGAATTAAGGCACTCTCAATCCAATGTAGGCGTTGCAAAAGCTTCCTGGGAGTTCAGTGAAGTTATCCAGATCATCCTAACACCTCCAGAAGTGCTCTAACTTCAAACTCGATTCTCACTTTAGAGGTAAGTTTCTCCAACTTTGAAATCCTTACACACGCATAATTTTCTTTCAATTTCAAAAGATAAAATGTAGATGTGATTTCCTTGAAACTAACCATGTTCTTAGTTTTCATTTATGTTGACTATGTGATGAGAATTTTGGAATTGAAGTTTATGAAACATTAGGTTTCAGTTTGGTACCAAGAAAAATTCGCTTCAACCTTGAACTTATAGCTTTCAAAAGTTACATGGTTGAATTCATGGTAAAAAATCAAGCAAGTTTAATTTTTACATCTTTCAATTTGGTTGAGAAATGAAGCTTTTACAAAATTTTAAAGTGTTGTTGTTGTTACTGCAAAACGTGCGCGAGGAAGAAGATGAAGTTTCACATTTTCATAAACGAGTTTAAAATATATTTAGTGTTATTGTATAATCACCGGATGTAACAGCCACCCCAGTGGCAGCGCGCATGTGTTTAAGTCATACCTATGCCTGGTCTTGGGTTCGAGCCAGGCATGGGACTTTTTATTTTCTAACATTTTCATTGTAGATTTAGTGTAAGCCAGGCATATGTGCACACCATGCAGCCCCATATCTTGACCATCAGGTCTCATAACTCCAGATCTAACGCTTCAGAAAGCCACGCCCATGGTGCATCCCAAAAAACTATCCCCACTGGATTTCAAACAGGCGCATGGGCTCCTTGAGTTGGGCCTGGAATTTTTGCTACTTCTCAGCCACTTTATTACTTGTTACACGTAGGCCCATTTTGTTTTTTTTTATTTTAATTAACTTTTTCTTTTCTAAAATAATTTTATTTAAAATCAGAAAAAATCATAAAAATGATTTAAAAAAATAGATTTAGGTTTTTAATTAGTTAATTTAATTTAATCACTTTAATTTTATTTAATTAGATTTAGGTTTTATACTTCAAATATCTTTACTAAATAAAACACCAAAAATATTTTCTAAATACTTAGAATTCTTTAGATTTTAATTAATTAATTTAATTTTTGATAATAAAGATTAATTAATTCAATCACACCTTATTTTATTTTAAAAAATTAAACTGTAAATTAAATTAGAATTAGGTCTAAGTTTTCATTTAAAATTTCAAATATTTTCTAAACAAAGAAACAACAAAATATTTTCTTAAAATACTTAGAAATTTTAGGGTTTTTGCATCTTTCCCCTTTCTATCTCCGTGCATTTGTTTATTTTTCGCATTAATACAATTATATAACGGTCAAAAATTTTTAATAGATGATTAGGATTTATTGCTTTCCTCCCCCATTCACAAATTTGTACCCCCATTCCCGAAGCCTTGTGATAGCGTAGGACATTTAAATCCCGCAATTTACTGCTTTCCTTATTACTGTTAGTAATTAGGGTTTGTATGGCATGATTAAAATCAACAGTTAGAAAACCTAATCTCAAGATAAATACTTGAAATCAAAATACTATTCACACACGCACCTCTAGGGTAACCTCACTTGTTGCCTCGGACAAAAACAGTCAAGTCTCTCGAATGTGGGATGCTTTAGCAAAGATCCTCAGTTAAAAGATCGTAATCCCTTGATGACCCTTCGATGATGCCTTTGGTAAACGATCTTAGTCCCTTACGACAATTGCTAAAGCGTCTTACAAGTTGCCTTCTAGGATTGTACAATGACCCACGTGTGTCCCTCACATCCAATAATAGGGCTTCCTACTAACCAATGGTAGATCGCTCGTAATCGCTTACTCACAAACTAAAACAGTCTTTACACTTTAAACTTTCAAAAATAACTACTTTGAAAACACTTTATAAAAACTCTTGAGGACTGATACAAGGGTCATTATAAAGATAACTGCCTTACATTGGCATTTTCAAAAACACTTTCCAAAACATCACTTTCTTTCACAAATATTTTCAAAATAAACATTTTATATACATTCTCAACGATACGAGAATCATTACAAAATTTCTGCACTTAGGCATTTTCAAAATATTTGTAAACATACACAAAACACAAAGCATTTTCAAAGTGAGCTAGCAATTAAGAGCCCGTAGATAACTACGGATGAAAATGGTGCTAACACCTTCCCTTTTCATAACCTACCCCCTTACTCAGAAAATTATTAAAAGGTATTTCCTGTTCTTTTCACCCTTTCCTTTATTGGATAAAAGAAAAGTCGGTGGAGACTCTTGCTATCCACAACATTTGCAATTAAAAATGCAAACCCAAAAGTCAATTCTCCCACTGTATTATAGTAGGTACCTAGTTTTGTCCTACGAATGTTCTACCCTCCCCATAAGGGTGACTTCCTTAAGGGTATCATGGATAACACTAAAGGGAAAGGCACAAGGGCCTCCCTTAAGCAGAGTATCTTTTTAGATCGAGAATTTAGTCTCTTAGGTCGTACAAGGTCTCACCATACAATTTTTTTTAGGGCTATACAAAGAGTCATTTTCCAAGTCCCAAACTCCTACATCTTAAAGAGTCTATCCTTCTAAAAGACATTCCTTAGAACTCAGCCGACTCTAGGCAAATTTGACACAAAAACTCATAGGGATGTTAAACCCCCTTGGCTAATAGACAGTTCTTCTTCTAAGGTTTGATACATATATGAATTTAAATTCCACCAACAAATAAACAATATGATAACCAAGATAGTATGAATAAATAAATAAATACACAAATATAAAAACAAAAACCTACCAAAAATAGAAAGAAACCCTAGACCTAAAAAGAGGGAAGACTCTAAACCCTAGGGTTGTTTCCCCAGCAAAGTTGCCAGTTGTCGTAGCCGACAAAAATATAGAGAGTCGCCACCATTAATTTTTGTCCTAAAGACGGGGAAATAATGGGTAACCCTAGTTCGTACAAAGATACTAAATTCGTGAGTCGGTTAGACCAAGGGAAGGTGTTAGGAACCCTTTATCTCCCTTGTTCTCAAGGGGCTCCACTTTTAGGTTAATGGGTAAGATTGGTATTGACAATTAATGTTTCTATATATTTGAAGAAAATAATTTTTGTTTTTTAGTTGTAAACTCGCATTGGTTTTAACCACGTGCCTACATATCTCCTTCCGAAGAATCAAAGACCAAATTCGTAGTTCATATGTGTTTGGTTAGTTTTTTTAAGGATTGTGGAAATATTTAGAATTATCCTTGAACCTTGTCTGGGTTTGAAAATAGCGTAGTCGTAGACGCAGTTCGCAGTTAATAGAAAATCTCTCCATAATCCTTTTTTTGAAAATAAAGTTGAATTTTGAATTATGTTAGTGAAAAGCGATTATGTTTGATGGGTTAGTTGTCTTAGAATGCATGATGCAATTTGAAAAAAGAGAATTTGAATGATGAAATTGTTTGGTGAATTGATAAAAAGGTTAGTATTTTTAGAAAATAATCAATAAATAATTACTTTCTTGTTAATTAAAAATATACTAAATATTTTTAATAATAATCCAATATTTATTTATCAAAATAATTTATGATAAATGCAAAAATATTTTAATGCAATATGCTAAAAATGCTATGAGACAATATATATATATATATATATATATATATATATATATATATATATATATATATATATATATATATATATATATATATATATATATATATATTAAATAGATAGAATAGATAAATAAAACAAATTAATTAATTAAGTAAATTAAATAAATTAAATATTTAATCAAAACACGGGGGGTGTATTTTTAATTCAGGTAGTAAAAATAGGGGGTGTTGAAAGCAAGGGCTTAAGCCCAAATGTTGTTTGTAACCCAATTGCGTAGGGGGTATTGTTTTGAATCGGGGAAGTAATTTGGAGGTCCGTTTGCAATTTGTGGGAAGGCACAGGGCATTATGGTGCTTGAAGCTCTTTGGATCGTCTGATCCAGATCTTGTGGTCACCAGGATTTAATCCTGGGACCTTGATCAATTGTAATTCAATCGTGTGGTTAAGAATTAGAGTTGACTTGGGAGTACCATAAAAATGGGTGTACAGAGAAACGAAGGCGCTATATATTCATTTTCCTTTCATTGTTGTCATTTTTTCTGCCTCAGTCTCTCTCTCTCTCTCTACCCCAAACAACACAAACCCTTCTTTGTTTCTAGAGAGAGAGGCTCTTCCCTCTCTCCACCACTAGAAATCACTTTGCCGACCATACCACCCTTAGCTCCACCACAAACCACCCTTACCAGTTTTCCGGTTAAAGCTCAACCAGAAAACTCATACCTTCATCCTAACGTAGAAAAGTCAAACCCCCATATTCTGACCACCGTGGACGGCCTCTAGGGTCGTCGTGTTGATGCAAGGCCTTTGGGGTCTTCATCTTGTTTCTCATCCAACCAATAACCCCAACCCTATTTATTCATTTACACCCTAAACCTAAAGAACCCTAAGTGTCCTAAACCTAACCCCATGGTTCTCGTATGAACCCTAATAATACCCAAACCCAGTAGCGTGTGAAATTATGAACCCTAACCATATAACCTTAGAACCCTAACCCTATAACCTTAGAACCCTAACCCTAATATGAACCTTAAACAAAAAATTCCATAAATCTAAAATTCAAATTTCAATTAACGCAACCAATCATCCACAACACAAAAAATCAAACCATAAGCTAAGTGTATTAGGCTTACCGTCCATGCAGCGATTCTTGTCATATTAATTCCTTTCCACTCTTTATGGTTTCTCTTCTAATCTCCCTTTTATTTCTCTTCGCAAGTACTAGAATTGGAGGCTTAGCTCAAAGAATTTAGGGTTCTAGCGATGATTCCTAATTATCTGTGGATGAAAGAGCTTTACTGGAAGGTGGGAGAATATGCGGCAAGCAAGAATTCTCTTGAGGGTTTTTTGTTTCAAAATTTATGTCCTCGATCTGTCTTAGGTTTTAGGCCTTTGTATGATTAGATTTAATTAGGAAATAGTTAGATGATTTACAATTATAAATCAATTAGGAAATAGATTAATTCAGCAATTGATTGAGATTTGATCTAATTGTACAATTAGAAATAAATTCAGTTAGAAAATAGATTTAGATCTTGAATCTGCAATGTATTCGGACCATGTTCGTATGTAAATTTGTTTTTCCAATCAATAGGAATAATCTCCAATCTTTGATTCTGATTTGATTTACAAAAATTTGTGGAACTGGGCATGTTAGTAGCTTGGGGACGAAGAGTCCAAAAACATGGCGCAACTTTGAGACTTGGGTTCTTAAACCCTAGTTGACTTTCAGTAAACTCTTATAAAATAAATAATAATAATAACAATAATAATAATAATAATAATAAAAATAAAAATGAATAATAAATTAAATAAAATGAAGCACCCATTATTGACTCATAGTCAACAAATTAAATAAAATAAAATAATAAAAATGTTTAATATAAATAAAATTATTATTAAAAAGCTTTTCTTTACCAAATTATATCAAACTAATAAAATGTTTATAAAAAGTAATACTAACTAAATAAGTTAATACTAACTAAATAAATGAATAAATAAATAACAAAATAGAAATGCTATAAAGGGATAAACCCTTTTGTTTGATATGTGTATATAGTAAAAAAATTATTGTAAACAATAATTTAATAAAACTGATTATTCCTAAAAATATAACTACATGTTAGTGTGAAAAAATATTAGGAAATAATTTACAAAAATTAGTGTAAATATCCAAAAGAATTCATAAAACTAAATGAAATATTATTTTGATTGTAAGACCCAAGATGAGCAAATTTGGGGTATAACAGTATTTAAGCCACTCTCTATGAGAGTTGGTATATGTGAGCCTCTCTAATATCATGTTGATAGAAGAGTAGGATTGTTCCTTGATTTATAAGGTTTTGTTGTTCATTCTTAAGCTTTTAAGCATATAATGTATATTGTTCTTGGATGAAGCTTTTAAGCAAATCCAAGTGTGTTGGTTGGTCAAGAGTCTTAGTTTAACTTTATGGTTGTTAGATATCACTGAAGTGATTTAAGAAGTGAGATGACGATTTCAAATATTTATGGAGGACCTAAGTAAAAGTTTTATTAGGTAGGGATTATACGAGAAGTTGTAAACGGGGGAATTTAGCTTTAAACTAATATTGCTGATAGTGGACTTTCTTCTTGGCTTGGTATCTCCCAAAGTAGGCGTTGTTGTTATACACTGAACTGGGTCATCATATCTTTGTATTTTTATCATTCTGCATTGTTCATTTTTGTTTCATGATTGATTGACATGTCATATAAGACGTTGGAACATTTGTTACGACTATGGACTAATAAGTTCTGTATCAGTCAGTTGTATTATGTCCATGTGTTATTTTGCAGAGATCAATGTCTCAACATGTGTTAGTACATGTGTAATATGTATACTAGAATTTCAACAAAACCTCCCAAAGTCATTTGAGATAGATTCACATCCACCATCTATTTTGAGAACTTTGAGCTTGTGACTACTTCGCCTTTCAACCTTGGACTTGAACTTCTTAAAAACTTTGAATACCTCATACTTTCCCTTTATTAGGTATGTCCATAGATTTCTACTATGATCATCGTTGAATGTGACAAAATATTTATTGCTTCCAATCGAATCAAATTCCATTGTCCATATACATCTGAATACACCACCTCAAGGTGATGCTTGGTTCTACAACCCGCATCCTTGTTGAAATTTCCATTATCTTTTTTCGCTTGTACAAATTCTTCATAAATTTCATCTAGTATGTTGATTAATGGCAACCCCATCACCATTATTTTCTTTTTCAAAGCATTTGGATCTTGAAAATTGAGATGCCCAAGCCTATAGTGCCATATCCATTCTTCTCGACTAGCTTCTGTAAGACATCTATGCTCCATAACCTTCAACTCAACCTTGAAATTTCTATTGGGAGCCATATGTGCATTTAGGACCAAAACCCTTATTGCATCCAAAACGTGTATCACCTTGTTCTCCATATAAATCTTGTAATCCTTCTCAACTAATTGGCCAATTCTTAGAAGGTTACACTTGATTCTGGTAATATACAACGTATCCTTTATCAAATAATGTCTACCATACTTTATCCTACTTGATACATCACCAAACCCTTCCGCCGCTAGAGTGGTATCATTTGCGAACTTCACTTTGTCCTTCATGGCACGATTAATTATAACAAACCATTTTTTCTTCCCTTTAATATGCTTTGAACATTTAGAGTCCAAATACCATTAATCACAACATTGAACTGCTTCTCACTATTGCATTTTCTTCAGCATGTAATTGGTTACAACATTTACGTAACATGTTACAACATGGTTCTGCAGCATTTTTCAAACTGTTGATGTTGTTGTCCTGCAGCCTGTTGTTGTTGGTGCATTCCCACTTTGTGATCATCACCAAGAGTGTGTTATCATCATCAAACTCTTGCCTTTCAAATCTAGATTCATCTTCTTGAACTTCTTTCTTGTTGTAATTGCACTCTCTTGCAAAATGACCAAACTTTTGATAATTAAAGCACTACACATTGCTATTGTCAACCATTCTTATTCCACTTCTACCTCTTAGATTGCCTCCTCTAGAGTTGTTTGATCCAACAATTATACTACCATTGTTTTAACATTTTTGTAATGTTGAATTCTTGGAAGTTTGGGACTTTCTTCCACCAAAATTCAAAAAATTCTCTCTACCTTTGCTCATGGGACACTTTCCCTTTGACTTCTTGTCTCTCACATTGAAATAGGCTTTCCAATCTATCTCCGCCTTTTCCTTATCAACATTCATTTCCTGCTAATGTTCCTCAAGAGAGATTTTTAGCTCCTCTTTGCTCATCATCACAAGGTCCTTCAATTTCTTAATTGTAATGACTACATTGTCAAATCTCGATGTTAAAGAACACAAGATTTTTACGACAATATATTGCTTCGTGATTGTTTCTCCACATGATTTTACTTGGTTCACAAACCAATTAAGTCTTGTTGTAAAATCATTGATGGTCTCCTTCTCCTCTATTTGAATCAACTCAATCTGGCGTTTGTGAGTTTCTAACCTCAAAACCTTCACCTTTCCATCCCCTGTGTGCTTTCTCCAATATTTCTCACACTTGCTTCAATGATTTGCAATCACCAACTTTCTTGAAATTATTCGTATCAACACATTTATAGATTAAAAATAGTGCCTTAAAACCTTTCTTATTTTCTTCCTTATGTGATGCTCGTTATGCATCGACTGCATCTTCAATTAGAGGATTCACACCATTCTTAATCACATCAAGAACATCTTGGTAGCCAAAATAACACCTACCTTTACTTGCACCATTTGTTATAGTTCTTCGCATCAAGGATATGTAGATTTGATGGAAATCTTTTATTGGAGACAAAATTCATGTTGCACACTGGGTGTTTGGTGGATTGAATCAGGCTCTTGATGCCAAATGTTAGAACTTGGAACCACGAGGTTGGTGAAATTTGCGTAATTGACATGGAGAAGGAGAGAGAGATAGAAAGGGAGTTATAGAGAGTATAATTGAGGGTGAAAATATTCATTCAACATTCTCATTAATTGATACATCAAAGGTATATATACACAAGTACAATTGATTGGGATACAAGCAACTAACAGGAAATAGTAGAAAAATTGAAATTGTTGCATGTAATCGGCTATACCAAACCTATAATCAGTTATAACTATTTCTTAAAAAAATTACAACACAGTGATAACCGATTACCAAAATGAAGTAATCAGTTAAAACTGTTTCAAAGGTCAAAAACACTATAACATGTAATTAGTTTCCAAAATGCAGTAATCTGTTACAACACTTGAATTATTGATTTTTCACAACACCTTTAAGGAACATCACGAGGAATGTAAATGAGTCTAACTTATATAAATCATTTGGTGAGAAGATGTTTGATTTTAGATGTGATTTCGACAAGTATTATCTATTGTTAGAAAGGGTTTTAGGCATGACATAATGTGAGGTTCAATAAACTCATTTGACGTGAAAGACTTTGCAGATTGGATGCTCAATATTGGAAATGGTAAAAAAAATACAAATGAGTGGGGAGAAAGCACCATTCATATTCTAGAAGACTTATTTGTTAAATATTTTAGAATTCTTTATTATCTTTGGTTGAACTAACATATCTACTGCTTTACATGCCACGAACAATTTGAAATACTATGAAGATAGTGCAATACTTGCTTCGACTCATGATTTTGTAGATATTGTTAATTATTTCTGTGTATCATTGACTATATAGGCGAGAAAAAGAAATACTCCAGTTTTAACTAAATTGCCCTTTATGATGAAAATTTCACCGTACAGGCAGATTGATTCATACCAGAATTCTCGAATGACATGAAATGTTAAGGAGTTTCAAATCATATATTAAGGTTGAATTTTGGTGTTCTATTCTTTAAGTGTTTGTTGGAAGTAATTTTGGTAAAACACTGCTTTGGTAATGTTTTGCTTAATGTCTTGACATTTGAAGTAAATCATCTCAACTGATTTTGAATGATGTCAAAGCAGATGTCTTAACATATGCCTACTGATCTGAATATGTTCTCATACTTTCTGTTTCCTTTTTTTAAGCGCACCTTATTCAGGCTTTGTGGTTTATAACTTGCGAAAAATATGGAGGAATATTTTTCTATCTGTCTCATCTTTATGGATTATATCATGGCCTACTTTCATGGAGATATTCAAGGGATTCAATATATTACAATTTTTTTTTCATCCTAAGCCCATAAAGAAGTTGTTGCGCCTTTATAAGGACTTGCATCCTTATTCGTACAACTGTAACAATTAAAGAAAAATATACTTTGTGTGTTTTAGAAGTCTGAATCTTTTAATTGTAATACACTCTAGTATTGTTTCAATACTTGAGTTGTAATTTGAGTTGTAAATTGTGGATCATTCATAAGCTTTTAAGTATTAAATGGTTGAGGTTTTTCAAACTTAATAATTCTCTTGTTTTTCACTGTTAGTGATTGAAGGGATTTGAGGAGGGCCTCATACCTAGGTGTGTCTTAGATAGAAGTATAGCACGGGTAGTGATTAAGTGATTAGATCGTAAACTGGTTGTTTACTGAGGGTCTATGAATTGATACTATTTAGTGGACTTGTCCCGGGCTTGGTAGCCCCCAGAGTAGGTGTTGTTGTACACCGAACTGGGTTAACAATCCCTTGTGTTTTTACTGCTTTTAATATTGTTACATTTTGCATTGTCCTCAGATATTTGTGTTGTGACATCTACTTCGACATCACATATCTGATACTAGAACTTCAATTGGTATCAGAGTGGGCATCTTGCTTTGTATCCGGGTGAGATCTAGGGAAAATACTTTCTGGTACTATGGACAAGGAAGGAGGATTTGTGAACATACCACCCATTTTCGATGGAAGAAATTATGACTATTGGAAACCACGTATAGTGGCCTTTCTAAAATCTCTGGATGGCAGGGCTTGTAAAGTTGTCTTAAAAGGATGGAAACACCATGTCAAATTGGGAGAAGATGGAGAACCTACTTTGTGTTAAAGCCAGAAGAAGATTATTCTAAATAAGAGGATGAAATTGCACTTGGAAATTCTAAAGTCTTGAATGCTATATTCAATGGAATTGACAAGAACATTTTCAGATTAGTAAACACATGTGAAGTAGCTAAGGATGCCTGGGGATTCTTTAATCTAACCACGAAGGCACATCCAAAGTTAATATGTTAAGACTTCAGTTGCTCACCACCAGATTTGAAAATCTGAGAATGAAGGATGGTGAAAGTATTAATGACTTCCATATGAACATTCTTGAGATTGTTAATGCATCCAGTGCTTTAGGAGAAAAAATACCCAAAGACAAATTGGTAAGAAAGATGCTTAGGTCTCCCCCCAAGAGATTTGATATGAAAGTTACTGCCATCACTACTACAAAAAAGGGAAAAGACAACGCTTTTTTAGGCTTTTAACAGCGCTGCCTAAAGCATCGCTGCTAAAAGAAAAGACAGCGCTTTTTTAGAATGTAAAAGTGTTGTCTTATGCCTACTTTAGACAGCGCTTTTAGAATAGACAGCGCTTTTTTATATACCCCTTTAGCAGCGCTTCTGCTTTAGACATCGCTTTGTAATTTTTTCCAGATAGGCTTTAGACAGCGCTTTCCTTTGAAAGCATTGTCTATTCCCCCACTTTAGACAACGCTTTCAGACTTTAGGAAGCGCTTTTTTTTTTAGTTTTTACAGCGTTTTTCTCCTAAAGCGTTGTCTATTGTTCACAATTTTTTTTTAATAAATTATCTATTTTAATCAGAATTTTTACCATATTTGGTAGCTTCATTCCAATATTTGGTAGCTTCATTCCAATATTTTGATCCAGGTTTTCAGAATTATCTTTTATGCACCATATTTGGTAGCTTCATTCCAATAAAATATACATATATAAAAATTGCACATATATATAAATTGATGATATAGACAACAACAATTACAAAATTTATGATACAAGTTAAAATTCTACAAGTTAAAATTCCTAAAATATTCAAAATTGAATTTACATCTATACATCTTTCTATCTTCGAGAATTCTCATGAAACAACAACAACATGAATATCTTAGCTCTATCTTCTACACATGTACCTATAAACCTAGAAAAAAATCAAATGATCAAAATTCATAACATGATAATATTAACGTTGCACTTTATTCGAATTTAATTTATACTCAAAACTCGAAAGTTCTCATCAAAGGAAATAAGACAATATACCTTAGCTTATAAAATTCTCAACCCGATAGTGAATTGACACCATTCCTCCATAAGTTCATCCAATTGATCTTTTGAGTAATGTGCATAATTGAATTCCTCAAAGTACTATATATATATAATAATATAACATAGTATGTGATTTAGTTAAAACAATATGTCATTTTATAAGAAACACAAAATATGAAAATAGTATGTAATTCCTAAGTTAGAAATCCATACCGTGGATGGAATCTCTAATCGATCCAAAAGAATAGTTTCTTTCATAAACCTCAACATAAAATAGCCACAATCTATACCGTTACACTGGCGAGGACACTACACATGTGAAGCCACCGGCAGAAAACACAGAGCCGCCACCGAACTTTATTTATCCCAAAGGAAGGGGAAATATCAATAAAACCACAAGGGAATGGATAAGATGGTCTTGCGACCAAGAGAAAGGGTAAGGGAGTCGGTTATGGGAGGGGAAGGTATTAGCACCCCTCACATCCGTTGTACTCAACGGGATCCATTTTGTTTGTTTGTCTTAGAGGGTGTGTTTATCTACAACTAGGCTTGCTTAAAGGGAAATGGATGGTTTTTTATTATTGCGTTCGTGAGGGTTTCGCGACCCTTTGCCTACGTATCCAATGAAGGAATCAGAACACCGTAGTTCCTCTTGAAAATGGTTGGTTTGTTTATGCTTTTTAGTGGGCGACGTTAACGCACGCATTCTAGCAATAGGCACGGCCGGTATCGCAGTAGAACAAAGATAACATGCCATTTGGGGGAGTTTTAATTGGTTGAGTGTTTTGCGAGTTTTAAAATGAATTCGAGTAATAATTAAATGTTTTTGGATTTTTGATTTGAGAATGAGAATTTTTAATTACAAAAGAAAAAGTTTAAGAGGGATCCTAGAAAAGCTTAATTGTTATGTACAAGTGAGCTAAAAGTCTATTTCGACATAAAGCGATTGAAACGGAGTTTAATCGCCTCATGGAAGTTCCTAAGGGAATATGACACCGAAGTTGAGCAAGCAAATAAAGAAACTAAGACTCTAAATATTTTTTTATTGTTTTAAGAAAATAGTACTATAATATTTTTACAACTTATTGTGAAATAAGTATCAAAACCTAATTTTAATTTATTCGGGGTATTTTATTAAGTTAAATAAAACAAATTGAATTAAAGGATATTAAACAAAAGATTAAGTAAATAACAAAATGAAAGATTAATTAAAACAAACATGTTTTTGTATTTTTCTCATGCAATAACTATGTAAAGAAAAGAAATTAAATAAATATTTTTTTTTAAGAAGTATATGGTAAAATACATAAAGATAAAGCCTAAAGAACTAAAAAAAGGAAAATGCCCCAGCAGGGATTGAACCCGGGTCCCCAAGGTTTATGGTTAGGTGCTCTGCCAGTTGAACTACGTTGTTTATTCATTATAACAATGGGTTAACTAAAACATAAAGGGGGAACGGTAATGGGATTGGGCCAGCAGCCCAATGGACTGACCCAGTTTGGATAAGGGAAAGGGAAGGTTTTGAAAACCCTAAGGAAACAAGGAGGGTACGGTGGAGTTGTTAATGATAAGAGGAAAAGCATTGATTTTTTTGTTAATTCCCAATTATGCCAATCAGTTAAAACAAAAACAAAACCTCTCTCTCTCCACTAGTCGTTCTTGGTTTCTTCTCCCATCTTTCTCAAACTCACCACTTTGTCTTAATATCTCGCTTATTACTCTTCCGCGATACTCCCTCCGACGATAAACCACAAATAACCTCTACAATCTGTTTTGATTCCTCACTCGCACGCCTTCGATTCACCGTCACAATCGCCTCAGCCTTTTCTACTTCCTTTATTTCAGTTTTTACTTCCTCTCTCAGTTTCACGGTTCTCATCTCAGATTCGCACTCTCTTCTTAACTATTCTCGCAATAAAACTCATTTTTCTTATGCTACAACAAAAACAACATGATGTTTCTCAATTCTCAATCGTGAAACCGCTCAGTAGTACTCCCTCTCACGGATGTACACCAACAACAACAACAACAAAATTTCGACAAATATTAAAGCAAAGTCAAGAGCGGAAACCAAGTATGGAAATCGGATTGAAAGTTTTGAATAAAACAGGCATGTATGAAGGTGAGTATAAGTGACAAAATTATATAAAAAAATACTGACTCTTAGACTTCTCAGAAGTGTCGATCTGCACAGGTAAGTTGCTCCTCTTTGTTTTGCTTTTGTTTCGATGCCCTCTTCTGACTCCTTGTGCGTCTACTGTGTTGATTTTGCGGTGTTTGTGGGATTAGGATTAAGTGGTTTTGAGTATTGGCAGAGGTTTTGAAACAGGGGATTTTTGTCTGCTTCTTGGTTACTGGTTTTTTATGGATGTCTCTTTGGTGGATACCGTTTGTTTCTGGTTTGCAGTTTGTTTCTGGTTTGCAGTTTGTTTCTGGTTTGTTGTTTTGATGCAGTTTTGGTTTTTTGCTGTTTTTTGGTTTTGGCTTGATGCAGTTTTTCTGTTTGTTGGCTTTGACTGATGCAGTTTGTTTTTTGGTCTGTTGAAGGTTTTTTGTGGTTTTGTTTAAGGGGTTAATGAAGAGAATAGAGAGATATTTGCAGTGTATTAATGGTGACAGATGATTTTGTGGTTTTGGTTCTTAATGAACAGGGAGACTGCAGTTATGGTGTTTGCAGGGATTTGAGAGTTATGAATTGAGCAAAGGTTTAGCAAGCTCTTTGAGGTGACTTTTTTCAATGATTTTTGTATGTTTGAGCAGAATTTTTTAGGGGTGATTTTTTGTTGTATTCTCTCCCTTTGATTTTCTGGTTGGTTCTTCTTTATAATGAACACAAAGGGTGGAAAATTGGAGGGAAGATGGATGATGTTTGAACAATGTTGGAAAGCTGACTTGTGGCTTTAGAATGCAGGTTTTGTTTTTGTCTATTTTGGTGTTTGTGTGCAGTTTTCTTGGATTGTTTTGGGTAGATTAAATGCAGGTTATATCTTTCCTCTTTCTCTTTCAATGATGCCAAGCTATTGTGCTTTTTCTTTGAAAATTCTGAAGGGTTTTCCTATTTTGGAAAATGATGAAGCACTAGGGTGTTTGGGCTAATGAGCTTGCACTATTGTTTTGTTTAATATTAGCTAATTGTTTATGTTACTTGTTGTTTTAGCTTTCTTGGCCTGCTGGCTTGCTGTTGTTGTTCTGCGCGCTTCCTGTTCTGTTTGTTTTGCTAGCCTGCTATGCTTGTTTTGCTAGCCTGCTATGCTACTGTTTGTTCATTTGTTGTAACGTTGTGGGCCTGCAGTTGTTGTTTTTGCGTTGTTCTGGACTTTTCCTTACTATCTTTTAGTAGCGCTGCTGGTCATTTGCTTTAGCAACAGGAAACATTTGCAATTTTTTCTTTTTTTCCTTTTTGTGAACCAAAGAGACAAACTCTTTTTGTGATTTGCAATTGGGAGAAAATAAAACATGATAAAAATAACTCCCTGACTGATTCCAAACGCAAACCCTTATGATGACATTTTCTCTTAACAAATAATTGATTGGAAGTTTTCATGCATTAGTGGCTTGCTAATTTTTGTCTTATTTGTTTCATGAGCATGAGTATCGGACAGCAAGCGGGATTGTAAGAACATGGACGATTCTCTTGAAGAAGAAGCAACAACAATTAAAGGAGAAAGAATTGATTCCCTTTTTGTTTTTTTTATAAATAGCAATTGTAACTTGTAGTTCGTGACATGCCTTGTAACTCGTCTCAAAAAATGTAATGAACACAAGTTTGGACGAATTTATCAATTATGAACTTCGTTTGTAGAAATCAAATAGCTCTTGCATCTTGTTTAAATTCTGAAGTTCTCTCTTGAATAATTCGAATGCACCCTTTTACTTTGTAACTTAAACTTCAAGAAATTGTGAGCAATTGTTATAACTTGTATTCCAAACAATCACACGCCTTATCTTTCAAAATCCAATCAAACTCTCAAACAAAATAAATGCTTAAGAATTTAATTCCACTGATTAATTCGAACCCCAAAACACTGGTCGCTTGAACCTTGATCTTCAAATCATGCCTGAACCACACTCACACTTCTTGACCAGAACTTCAACTTTTGATATTCAACCCATAATAACTTGTAACTTAAGCAACCTAAAACATGTCTTGATCATCATGAACCATCAGGCTCATTTCTTGTGCCCAAACTTCGTAGTCGTCAACTTAAACTTCAAACTCTCGACTCAACGGCTTAGAGGTTTTAAGAAGAAACTTGAAATGCGAGGAGGTAAAATTCTTGACCTAATGCACTGAGCTTTGAGCCATCTTCGAGGCAAGAGAGAGAAACATCTTCCCAGAAACCAAAGACCCGAAACCTTAGCATCTTGACCAACAAACATAGGGAAATAAACCCTAATCCAGGCTCTGATACATCTGAGCGAGAACCAACCTTGTAACATGACGACATAATTCATTCCACTATCCATTAATCGAGAACCAGATGTGTTTCCTTTCTACCTGATAAGAAAACCTCAAAACAAGATTAGACATAAAGAGGGCGCAGCCCTAAAACTTTAAACCAAAGCGCCTGATTCCATGAGATGCGGGATATGCAAATGACTGAGTAATAAAATGATGCAAATGGAATGCAAAGTCCAAAGCCAAACAAAAATAAAGGAGATAGGGAAAATTTGGGGTACGATAGTTGCCCCTATTTAATCGTCTTAAACCTGAATGCTAGATTGGCGTCGGCCTTTCGTAAGTTCAAGGTGGAAGATGATTAAATACCAGGACCCGAAATTTGCCCTGGAGAGATGGTGTGAGTGTTATTCACTGGTGTGAATGTCTGCTTGGGGAAAGACAAACTGGTCTTCTGGTGGACTGGTCATGATGGATAAAACATGGATGAAAAAGAGTAGCTCGTACTGGGGTAACGGTGCCAATACAAGGTTCTTGAGGGAGTGAGTGGTAGAGTGACCGAAAGGATATGGTTGACAATATCGTGATGACTGAAGGTAAGAAACTTAACAAAATGAAAACTTAAATGCAATGAGTAGAACTTAATGATGACAGAGAATCTATCAAGCGGTATTTCACGACCCAAAAAGAAAGGTAAAGATAATGGGTAAAGATCGGCATATAATCTATGACCCAAGAGAAAGGTAAAGTGAGGGTAAGATCTATGAGCGACTTATGACCCTATAAAAGAAAGCGCGAGGGTAAGACCTACGAGCGACCTACGACCTTAGAAAAGATGATGTGAGGGTAAGACTAAGGTAAGATCTACGGATGATCTACAACCTCGAAAACATAACGCGATGGTATGATCTTCGGACGATCTACGACCCCGAAAACATAACGTGATGGTAAGATCTACGGATGATCTACGACCCTAGGAAGATAAAGCGAAGGTAAGATCTACTGACGATCTACGACCCTAAAGAGACGCCACTATGGTAAGATCTACGGATGATCTACGACCTTAAAAGATAACTCGACATTAAGATCTACGGACGATCTACGACCCTAAAAAACATAACGCGATGGTAAGATCTACGGACGATCTACAACCTTAAGAGGATGAGAGGGTAAAGTCTAAGGACGACCTACGACCCTAAGATGCGAAGGTAAGATCTACGGATGATCTACGACCTTAAGAGGATGAGCGGGTAAAGTTTATGGACGACCTACGACCTTAGGAAAGATAAAGCGAAGGTAAGATATACGGACGATCTACGACCCTAAGAATACGAGGAGGAGAGGGTAAAGTCCAAGGATGACCTACGACCCTAGGAAAGATAAAGTGAAGGTAATATCTATGGACGATCTACGACCCTAAGAATACGAGGAGGAGAGGGTAAAGTCCAAGGACGACCTACGACCCTAGGAAAGATAAAGCGAAGGTAAGATCTATGGATGATCTATGACCCTAATAATACGAGGAGGAGAGGGTAAAGTCCAAGGAAGACCTACGACCCTATAAACATAACGTGATGGTAAGATCTACAAACGATCTATGATCCTAAAAAATATGACGCGAAGGTAAGATCTACGGACGATCTACGACCTTAAAAGGATGACGCGACGGTAAGATCTACGGACGATCTACGACCTCGAAAGAGGTAAAGAGGAGAAGGTAAAGTCTATGGACGACCTACGACCTTAAAAAAACATAACGCGGTGGTAAGATCTACGGACAATCTACGACCCTAAAACGCGAAGGTAAGACCTACGGACGGTCTACGACCTTAAGAGAGGTAAAGTGAGGGAAAGATCTACAGACGATCTACAACCTTAGGAAAGATAAAGTGAAGGTAAGATCTATGGGAGACCTACGACCTTAGAAGGATAACGCGATGGTAAGATCTACGGACGATCTACAACTTTAAGAGGATGAGAGGGTGAAGTCTACGGACGACCTACGACCCTAGGAAAGATAAAGCGAAGGTAAGATCTATGGACGATCTACGACCCTAGAAAGATAAAGCGACGGTAAGATCTACGGACGATCTACGACCCTAAAATGCGAAGGTAAGATCTATGGACGATCTACAACCCTAAGAAGACACCACTATGGTAAGATCTACGGACGATCTACGACCTTAAGAGATAACTTGACAGTAAGATCTACGGATGATCTACGACCTTAAAAAAAGATGATGAGAGGGTAAAGTCTACGGACGACCTACGACCCTAGGTAGATAAAATGAATGTAAGATCTACGGACGATCTACGACCCTAGAAAGATAAAGCAACGGTAAGATCTACAGACGATCTATGACCCTAAGAATATGAGGAAGAGAGGGTAATGTCTACGGATGACCTATGACCCTAAAAGAGATAAAGTGAGTATTGAGAGTTGGGGAGCATGACGTACTAACACCCTGGTTTATTTTAGTTGGTAGTGTAATAACAAATGTTAAGTGGGAATTATGAGGATGAAATTTTTTTGTGAGGATGTTTTGTTGATTTGGGATTGATCTGGCTCATGCTTCATATGCATTTGAAGTGTGACATGATGATCCATGAATATGCTATGCATTTGAGGATGCAATGCAATATTTCGTGATGATTATTGTATGCAAAATGTTAAAAACTCATGGGGATCTGTTGCTCGTCATCTTGGGGTACCAATATGGACTGGTGCTTGAAAATTGAGAGAATAGGGTTATATCCTTGTCGAGTTCACTGGGGATTAAATCTTGTTGAGGAGGAGTAGCTTGATCTGACTTCCTTCATGTGTTGGACTTCTTGTGAATGACTGAAAAAGAGACGTGGATCTCAACTAATGCCCTAGGTCTCTCCGTGTGGGAGGATCGGGCGCTCGGTCAATTGTAAGGAGGTGAAGAGGATGAAATCTAGGTCAAGGCGACTGTTATGTCTTGCTACCTGCACAGAAGAATGAACACTTGAATGCCACAACCTTCCCTTGGGATTCCTTCATATCCATGTAATGTAGTGTTTCACATCTTAGCTCGTGATTATTATTGACTTATTGTTTCTAATGCAATGCTTAACAAAGAATTTAAATCACAATTTGCATACAAAGAATAAAGTAAAAGAACATAACAAAGATTTTTTAATGGAAGGGAAAATTTTTATTAATGAGTTTGGCCCATGGATGGGCATTCATACATAGAAACAACTCCTAAATGAGGAAGTTGTGGAAAAGGAAAGAAATACAACGAGTAAAATGGCAATAAGAAAATCTCAAATTTCCGTTAAAACCGATATTTCTATAGTTCTCGCATCCTGGGTCATCCTAGTGTCGTGCTTCCAAAGGATAATAGTTAGATCGATCCATCCCGCATTAGGAGGGTGTACGTGAAGAGTCTTCAGACTGCAGTCTCTCGCTTTTTGTCCCTAATTTTTGCCTGGATCGCCCTTTCGGGTTTTCAATCCACCAGGACACCCATTTTTGCCTAAGCCGCCCTTTCGGGTTTTCGACTTAGCGGGTTATTCTATTTTTTTTTCTTTTTTAACCCTAACTTTTTCCTAAGCCTCCCTTTCGGGTTTTCGACTCAGCAGGTCCTTTCATGCGTAGTATTTTTTGACTGAGTCTGAATTGACTGGAAGCGGAACGTCTTCCCCATCCATGTTTGTCAGGATCAGAGCACCTCCTGAGAAAGTTTTCTTCACGATGTACGGTCCCTCATAGTTGGGAGTCCACTTGCCTCTTGGATCAGTGTGGATTGGGAGAATCTTTCTTAAGACCAGGTCACCTGAGTGGAACTCTCGAGGTCGAATCTTTTTGTCAAATGCCCTCTTGAGATGTTGTTGGTATAACTGGCCATGACAAATGGATGTCAGGCGCTTTTCTTCGATGAGATTGAGTTAGTCGAGTCTCGTTTGAATCCATTCTGCTTCATCAAGTTTAGTATCCATCAGAACCCTCAAGGAAGGAATCTCCACTTCGACCGGGAGTACCGCATCCATACCATAGACTAGTGAAAACGGAGTTGCCCCAATGGAAGTACGCACCTAAGTTCGATAGCCATGCAGGGTAAAAGGAAACATCTCATGCCAATCTTTGTATGTTCTCACCATTTTTTGGATGATCTTCTTTATGTTCTTCTTAGCGGCTTCGACTGCCCCATTCATCTTTGGTCGATAGGGTGATGAATTATGGTGCTCGATCTTGAACTCTTCATACATTTCCTTCATCATCTTGTTGTTGATATTTGACCCGTTATCAGTGATGATCTTGTTAGGAGTTCCATACCGGCATATGATCTCTCTTTTGATGAAACGAGTGACAACTTACTTGGTCACATTCTTGTATGAAGCCGCTTCCACCCACTTGGTGAAGTAGTCAATAGAAACGAGGATAAACCTGTGTCCATTTGAAGCGCTCAGCTCGATGCGTCCAATCATATCGATACCCCGCATTGCAAAGGGCCATGGTGAAGTCATCAAATTCAAAGAAGTGGGAGGAACATGTATCATGTCTGTGTAAACTTGAGATTTATGGCACATTTTGGCATATACACAACAGTCACTTTCCATCGTCATCCAGAAATAACCTGCTCATAGGATTTTCTTGGCCATGGAATTCCCACTAGCATGAGTCCCAAAAGAGCCCTCGTGTATTTCTCGTATAATGGATTCTTCTTCGTGTCTATCCACACATCTGAGCAGAACCGAATCATAGTTTCTCTTGTATAGAACGTCTCCTGACAATAAAAACTTAGACGCCAACCTTCTGAGAGTCCGCTTATCACAAATCGTAGCACTTTCGGGGTACTCTTGCTTCTCAAGATATCTTTTGATGTCTAAATACCACGGCCTTTTGTCTGATACATCTTCAGTGGTGAGACAATGAGCAGGGAAAATATGTGTTGGCTCCTTGTAATGACAGATCCTTATACTGGGTGCATGATTCGGGTAATTGACTTTGAACATTGCTGCTAAAGTGGCCAGAGCGTCTTCCAGTTGATTCGCTTCTCTAGGAATGTGCTCAAAGGTGACCTCATCGAAAGCGAGCAACAACTCAACTATGTAATCCTTGTATGGAACTAAATTAGGGTGCCGTGCATCCCAATCACCCTGTACTTGATATATCACTAAGGCAGAGTCCCCATAAACTTCAAGAATCTTGATCTTCAAATCAATGGCTGCCTCAAGGCCCATCACACAAGCTTCGTATTCAGTGACATTATTCGTGCAATCAAAACATAATCAGGCAGTGAAAGGTATGTGAGTGTTTTCGTGGGGAGGTCAGAACTGCCCTAATACCGTGACCCATAGCATTTGATGCACCATCGAACGTGAGAGTCCATCGCTCCCCTGGTTCAGGTCCTTCATTGTCATCAAGTTTCATAATATCCTCGTCTGGAAAGTCGAACTTCATGGGCTGATATTCTTCCAATGGTTGGTGAGCGAGATGATCAGCAAGAATGCTACCTTTGATGGCCTTTTGTGTGACGTACTGGATGTCATACTCAGACAAAAGCATTTTCCACCGAGCCAATCTGCCTGTAAGTGCTGGTTTCTCAAAGATGTACTTTATCAGATCCATCTTAGATATCAAAAGCGTAGAATGTGTCAACATATACTGCCTCAAGCGTCGGGCTGCCCATGTAAGATCACAATAAGTCTTCTCAAGTAAGGAATACCTCGATTCACAATCAGTAAACTTCTTTCTCAAAAAGTAAATGGCGTGTTCTTTTCATCCAGTATCATCATGTTGTTCGAGCACACAACCCATAGATCCTTCAAGCACAGTCAAATACATAATGAGGGGTTTCTCGGGAACTGGTGGTATGAGTATTAGTGGTTCTTGAAGATACTGCTTAATCTTCTCGAAAGCTTCTTGACAACTCTCATCCCAGCAGACATCCTTATTCTTGCGTAACAATTTAAAGATGGGTTCACAGGTAGCAGTAAGATGGGAAATGAACTTGGCTATGTAATTCAACCTTACAAGGAAACCTCGTACTTCCTTCTCATTTTTTGGTGTCGGCATATCTTGTATTGCTTTTACTTTATTCGGATCTACTTCAATTCCTCGTTGACTCACGATAAAACCAAGTAAATTGCCCGATCAAACCCCGAAGGTGCATTTGTTGGGATTAAGCCTTAACCTAAACTTTCGAAAACGATCAAACAACTTCTTCAAATGAACCAAATGTTCTTCCTCAGTATGTGACTTCGCAATCATGTCGTCCACATACACCTCGACTTATTTATGAATCATGTCGTGAAAGAGAGTCACCATAGCTTGCTAATATGTCGCACCAGCATTTTTAAGACCAAAAGGCATGACTCTATAGCAAAAGGTACCCCAAGGAGTTGTGAAATCTGTTTTATCCATGTCTTCCGGAGCCATCTTTATCTGATTGTATCCAGAGAAACCATCCATAAAGGAAAACACCAAAGACTGAGCAGTGTTATCAACCAATACATCGATATGAGGCAACGGGAAATCATCTTTCGGGCTTGCTCTATTCAAGTCTCGGTAGTCAATACACATACATACCTTACCATCCTTCTTAGGTATGGGCACAATGTTAGCAATCCAAGGCAGGTAATTTATCACAGATAGGAAACCTACTTTGAGCTGTTTCTGAACCTCTTCTTTGATCTTCAAGGCCATGTCAGGTCTGGTCCTTCTTGGTTTTTGCTTTACAGGAGGACATTCTGGCTTGAGTGGCAATCTATGCATTACTATATCAGTGTCTAAGCCGGGCATGTCTTCATACGACCAGGCAAAGATGTCAGCATACTCTTGAAGCAATTCAATCAACCCCTTCTTTTCTTCACTTTGCAAGGAGGCCCCTATCTTGACTTCTCTCTTTACCTCTTTAGTACCGAGATTGACGACTTTTGTTTCTTCTTGATACGGTTGAATGACCTTCTCTTCTTGTATCAAGAGCCTGGCTAGTTCTTCAGGGACTTCACAATCTTTCTCACTATCTTCGTTAGCACGATCGACTGAATTCTCAAGGATATAAGGAGCCATAGCATTATCATTTCCAACAGAGTCCGAGACAGATCTGCATGATCGATGATTTTATGTTTTATTTTTAGAAAGTGCAAAAGAATATTTAGAATATGAAAAGAAAAGTATTACCATTTTTATTTTGAAACAGTAAAAGTAAAAGAAAAGACAGAGAACAAAATTGTATGCGAAAGTGTGATTTTTCATTCAATGTTAAACGAAGATTGAAACATAAGGGGCCCCTTCTATAAGTTGTCAGTATGCCTTGGGTAGGACATATGACTTAAAATGGAAACAGAAAATTACACATCAAGGAAAACAACTTCAGGGATGTCCACGGCAGTCCAATTGCTGAGCTCCTGGTCCGGTGCAACTTGATAGATAAATCTTGAAATATCTTCATCATCACCTTCAGCATCTATGGAGAGTACTTGTCCTTCTTTTCTTACACCAGCACTGACGAACACTTCAGAAATTGGGGGAACCTGTTGTCCTTTGAGAGGAACCCAACCAGCTTGCACGGAGGATAATGGCTGATACCCAAGACCAAAACGATCTTTCTTCTCTGGAACTTCAATCAATTTGCCCCAACTGTCATGGGGAGGTCTAGCTTCTATGAGGGCTTTGGCATCCTCCAAAGAGGCCAGGGGTATCTTAGACTTCTTACATTCCACGACGGGAAATTTGTCAACAGTAACAATCTCCAGAGCTTGAAAGGGAAGCTCTTGTACCTCGCCTCCCACTTCCACATTACGGTAGGTAGTCAGATTATTAATCACTATGTCTTCTTCCCTGCAAACGACGACAACTTGGTCATTCACAATGAACTTTAGGCATTGATGAAGAGTAGATGTCACAACTCCTGCTACATGGATCCATGGACGACCCAAAAGGCAAGTATAGGATGGACGGATGTCCATAACATAGAATGACAAATAGAAAGTGTGGGGACCAATCTTGACAGGAAAATCAACTTCTCCATCCATCGATCTTCTCGAACCATCAAATGCTCGAACATTTAGAGTGGATGGCATCATTATTACTCTTTCCATATTCAGCTTAAACAAGGTAGCCTTAGGCATCACATTGAGTGAAGAACCTGTATCCACCAAAACTCGAGATAAAACAGTGTCCAAACACTTCATGGAAACATGCAGCGCTTTATTGTGGGCTCTGCCTTCAATCGGGAGTTCATCATCACAGAAACCTAAACAATTTCCCATAGCAATATTAGTGACGATCCCTTCAAACTGGGCCACAGAGATGTCTTGGGTAACATGATCAGAACATAAGGTCTTCAATAAGGCGTTGCGGTGGGCCTCTGAACACAAAAGGAGAGACAAGATGGAAATCTTGGATGGTGTCTGGTTGAGCTGGTCCACTACTTTGTAATCACTCCGCTTGAGAATTCTCAAAAGTTGCTCTGCTTCTTGTCCTACAGAAAGTTCGGGTTGATTATCCATCACTTGCTTTCCCCTGGCCTTAGCTAGAGCTTCACTGTTAGTTTCCTTAGGAGGTGGTGGTGGAAGAGAAAAGATCCGACAACTGCAGGTCATGTTACTTGTTCCCGCAATGTTGGTAACATTCTTGTCACCTACCGGAGGAAACTCATACTTCTTTCCATGAATATAGACTACATTATACTCCCATGGAACTGCCTTCGAGTCGTTTCTTGTAGGAATGGGAGCTTGAATCATTGTGGGGGTAATAGGAACCTGAATTGTTAAGGGAATACTAGGGGTGGCTGAAAAGCTTCTCGGATAGTAAGGGATTTCCAGGACATGAATCTCTTCTTCTCAGAATACTTTCTCTATCTGTAAGATACCTTCATCGATCAACTATTGGATGGCCATCTTCAACTCAGCACACTCTTCTGGTTTGGAAGAACATGTTAAGTAGAAGTCATGGAGTTCTTATAGCACTTCATGCTTCAACAGATGTCCTCTGACAATTTCCAAAGATATCTTAATTTCATCAACCTTTGATACCAAAACTCATTCCTTAACTTCTTCAATAGCGTTGATTGTTCCCCCTTGATGAGGAGGCATGGGATTATTTTGAATATTCGGACTAACAGGGTTGAATTTGATGGCTTTTGCATCGATGAGATCTTGAAATTTGCATTTGAATGCTCTGCAGTTTTCAATTGTATGGCCCGGGGCACCAGAATGGAATTCTCAATGAGCATTACTATCATATCCCATAGGGAGAGGATTTGGCGGTGGACCGAGCTCGCGCAATTGAACCATTTGACTAGCAAGTAACTGTGGGAGAAGGTGAGCATAGGACATGGGAATGAGATCAAATCTTCTTTCAGGGGCTCTCTGTCTTTGAGGGGCTCTCGGGCCTTGGAGATGTTGATTTGGTTGTTGATAAGTTGTAGGAGGTGCAAACTGTTGTTGCAGAACATAATGTGGTTGCGGAGAGAAAGGCCGTTGTTGGTCCATCCAGGGTGCTGGAGTTGTAGCAGCAAATACTTAAGGAACAAATTGGTTGGGAACAGCAGCAGGTGTAGGAAAAAAAAGGGAATCGGACTTGAGGAAATGTGGGAGCTCTTCCTTGGTTGACAGTGATGGCACTGGTCTCGCCCTCTTTCTTCTTGACAAAACCAGAAAATGGTTTTCTACTCATGCTTGCATTGTTGTTAACTTTGTTAGGAACACCTTGAATCGTTCCAGCCTTAATACACGTCTCAACATGTTCACCAATAATGACCATATCCGAGAAAGAAGTAGAAGTGCTACTGAGCATATGCTGGAGATAAGGGCCTCGTAGAGTACCCATAAACAGATCAATCAACTCACGATCCAAGAGAGGAGGCTGGACCCTTGTAGCTAGTTCATGCCACCTCTGAGCGTATTCTTTGAAAGATTCTTCAGATTTTTGTACCATCCCCTGGAGCTGAGTACGGCTAGGAGCCATGGCAGTATTGTAATGGTAATGTTTCAAAAAAGCATCAGCAAGCTCTCCCCAAGTAATGACATGAGATCTTTCCAATTGCATATACCAATCCAACGATGCCCCGGTCAAACTGTCTTGAAAGAAATGCATGAGCAAAGGTTCATTGTCAGCATAGGCCGCCATTTTGCGACAATAGGAACGGAGATGAGTCTCCGGGCAAGAAGTTCCTTTGTATTTGTCAAACTCTGGGACTTTGAACTTGGGAGGAATAACTACCCCATGCACGAGGCACATTGCAGCAATATTGAATCTGGAAGCCTTGATACCTCCCATGGCTCTAAGTCGCTCCTCAAGAGCATGATACATTTTTGCAGTTTCGACAACCCCGGCAGCAAGATTCACTTGGGGTTCATCAAGATCAATAACATCATGATTATTGTCGACATCATTCCTAGGAGCACCGGTAGGAGTCTCAACATTAGCATTGTCATTTCTCCCATTAGCAGAAGTGGAAGGAGCGGCAGTAGTAAGCTTGGCAACACTTTGGTGTAGTTCTTCTTGACCCTTGATCACGGCATGAAGAGTTTCCATGAGTTGATCCATGCGAGTACCCATAGTGTCCATATCCCGACGGAGTGCATTCTGATTTTCTTCAAAAAGATCCATTAGCCTTTGCTGGTTGCCTCTGGTACGATAAGGATATGGATGAGTCGTCTTTGCTGTTTAGTGGATTCTGAGAAAGGGGACCCCAATGAGTTTTTGTTGCGAAAAAATTAATGCATGGTAATATGGATGAATGCTTTATCTTCATTTCTAATGAGACCCAAAGACTCGTTTATCTTTTTAAAATTTCCCTTTTTTGAAAAGCTATATCAACAAGACTTGTCTTTAAATTTCTCTAGATATGAGATATATATACATGATGATATGATGTCATGGTATGCTATGGCATGAAGTCTCAGCTCCACATATTCTGGATAACCATTGCGTAGTCCACAGGATGAAAGTAATAGGATCAAAAGTTCGACGTCACATGCATGGAGTAAAAGTAACCATCCACGAGGTATGTACTACGGGTTTATCACCTGCCGAACAAGGTTCTAGAGAGTTCTCGAAGTCTACGCTCTTCCTTTGGATATTACCGACGTCCCAATTACTTGGTAATCAGTAATATTTGCAGGAAAAACTCGTCCGAGTGTAATATCACGTGACAACTACTTCCGGATTACTCCGTTACAGTCTCCGCATTGCACCTAAAAGGCCAGGAGGGGTTAATGGTTCTACGGCCCTCAGCTTCTCGAGTTCCCAGGTCGAAAGCAACGACGTCTTCCCGATTACTCGGTAAACATCACTACTTTCAAGGGGACCTCCACTGAGTGGGGGATTTTCATGCCTCCTTCTTCGAGATTACTCCCTCAAAGTTAACATGACTATACCGCCCGTCCTAATCCTATGTGTAACCCAAGTCTGGGAATAGGACTTATCAAAAGTAATCACCAAACCCAACATCACAATGTATCCAGAATATGTGAGTAGCAACAATATATGCAATATATACAAAAGAATAAAATAAATAAAGAAATAAAACAGTAAAGCAAGATAAAGCAAATAGATAAGCACCCAAAAAGACAAATAAACAAAACTAGGAGAGACTCGCTAAAGATCCCCAGCAGAGTCGCCAGCTGAAGCCACCGGCAGAAAACACAGAGCCGCCACCAAACTTTATTTATCCCGAAGGAAGGGGAAATATCGATAAAACCACAAGGGAATGGATAAGATGGTCTTGCGACCAAGAGAAAGGGTAAGGGAGTCGGTTATGCGAGGGGGAGGTATTAGCACCTCTCACATCCATTGTACTCAATGGGATCCATTTTGTTTGTTTGTCTTAGAGGGTGTGTTTATCTACAACTAGGCTTGCTTAAAGGGAAATGGATTGTTTTTGATTATTGCGTTCGTGAGGGTTTCGCGACCCTTTGCCTACGTATCCAATGAAGGAATCAGAACACCATAGTTCCTCTTGAAAATGGTTGGTTTATTTGTGTTTTTTAGTGGGCGACGTTAATGCACGCATTCTAGCAATAGGCACGGCCAGTATCGTGGTAGAACATAGATAACATGCCCTTAGGGGGAGTTTTGATTGGTTGAGTGTTTTGCGAGTTTTAAAATGAATTCGAGTAATAATTAAATGTTTTTGGATTTTTGATTTGTGAATGAGAAGTTTTAATTACAAAATAAAAATGTTAAGAGGGAGCCTAGAAAAGCCTAATTGTTTGTTATATACAAGTGATCTAAAAGTCTATTTCGACATAAAGCGATTGAAATGGAGTTTAATCGCCTCATGGAAGTTCCTAAGGGAATATGACACCGAAGTTGAGCGAGCAAATAAAGAAACTAAGACTCTAAATATTTTTTATTGTTTTAAGAAAATAGTACTATAATATTTTTACAACTTATTGTGAAATAAGTATCAAAACCTAATTTTAATTTATTCGGGGTATTTTATTAAGTTAAATAAAACAAATTGAATTAAAGGATATTAAACAAAAGATTAAGTAAATAACAAAATGAAAGATTAATTAAAACAAACATGTTTTTGTATTTTTCTCATTCAATAACTATGTAAAGAAAAGAAATTAAATAAATATTTTTTTTAAGAAGTATATGGTAAAATACATAAAGATAAAGCCTAAAGGACTAAAAAAAAGGAAAATGCCCCAGCAGGGGTTGAACCCGGGTCTCCAAGGTTTATGGTTAGGTTCTCTGCCAGTTGAACTACGTTGTTTATTCGTTATAACAATGGTTTAACTAAAACATAAAGGGGAAGTGGTAATGGGATTGGGCCAGCAGCCAAATAGGCTGACCCGGTTTGGATAAGGGAAAGGGAAGGTTTTGAAAACCCTAAGGAAACAAGGAGGGTACGGCGGCGTTGTTAATGAGAAGAGGAAAAGCATTTATTTTTTTGTTAATTCCCAATTATGCCAATCAGGTAAAACAAAAACAGAACCTCTCTCTCTATCCACTTGTCGTTCTTGGTTTCTTCTCCCATCTTTCTCAAACTCACCACTTTGTCTTAATCTCTCGCTTATTACTCTTCCGCGATACTCCCTCCGACGATAAACCACAAATAACCTCTACAATCTATTTTGATTCCTCACTCGTACGCCTTCGATTCACCATCACAATCGCCTCTGTCTTTTCTACTTCCTTTATTTCAGTTTTTACTTTCTCTCTCAGTTTCACGGTTCTCGTCTCAGATTCGCACTCTCTTCTTAACTATTCTCGCAATAAAACTCAGTTTTCTTATGCTACAATAAAAACAACATGATGTTTCTCAGTTCTCAATCGTGAAACCGCTCAGTAGTACTCCCTCTCACGGATGTACAACAACAACAACAAAATTTCGACAAAGATTAAAGCAAAGTCAAGAGCGGAAATCAATTATGGAAATCGGATTGAAAGTTTTGAACAAAACAGGCATGTATGAAGGTGAGTATAAGTGACAAAAGTATATAAAAAAAATACTGACTCTTAGACTTCTCAGAAGTGTCCATCTGCACAGGTAAGTTGCTCTTATTTGTTTTGCTTTTGTTTCGATGCCCTCTTCTGACTTCCTGTGCGTCTACTGTGTTGATTTTGCGGTGTTTGTGAGATTCGGCTTAAGTGGTTTTGAGTATTGGCAGAGGTTTTGAAACAGAGGATTTCTGTCTACTTCTTGGTTACTGGTTTTTGGTGGATGTCGCTTTGGTTGATGCCGTTTGTTTCTGGTTTGAAGTCTGTTTCTGGTTTGCAGTTTGTTTCTGGTTTGTTGTTTTGATGCAGTTTTGGTTTTTTGTTGTTTTTTGGTTTTGGCTTGATGCAGTTTTTCTGTTTGTTAGCTTTAACTGATGCAGTTTGTTTTTTGGTCTGTTGAAGTTTTTTGTGGTTTTGTTTAAGGGGTTACTGAAGAGAATAGAGAGGTATTTGCAGTGTATTAATGGTGACAGATGATTTTGTGGTTTCGGTTCTGAATGAATAGGGAGACTGTGGTTATAGTGTTTGCAGGGATTTGAGAGTTGTGAATTGAGCAGAGGTTTAGCAATCTCTTTGAGGTGACTTTTTTCAATGATTTTTGTATGTTTGAGCATAATTTTTTAGGGGTGATTTTTTGTTGTATTCTCTCCCTTTGATTTTCTGGTTGGTTCTTCTTTATAATGAACACAAAGGGTGGAAAATTGGAGGGAAGACGGATGATGTTTGAACAATGTTGGAAAGCTGACTTGTGGCTTTAGAATGTAGGTTTTGTTTTTGTCTATTTTGGTGTTTGTGTGCAGTTTTCTTGGATTGTTTTGGGCAGATTAAATGCAGGTTATATCTTTCCTCTTTCTCTTTCAATGATGCCAAGCTATTGTGCTTTTTCTTTGAAAATTCTGAAGGGTTTGCCTCTTTTGGAAAATGATGAAGCACTAGGGTGTTTGGGCTAATGAGCCTGCACTATTGTTTTGTTTAATATTAGTTGATTGTTTAGGTTGCTTGTTTTTTTAGCTTTCTTGGTCTACTGGCCTGCTGTTGTTGTTCTGCGCGCTGCCTGTTCTGTTTGTTTTGCTAGCCTGCTATGCTTGTTTTGCTAGCCTGATATGCTGCTGTTTGTTCATTTTTTGTAACATTGTGGGCCTGCAGTTGTTGTTTTTGCGCTATTCTGGACTTTTCCTTGCTATCTTTTAGTAGCGTTGCTGGTCATTTGCTTTAGCAACAGGAAACATTTGCAATTTTTTCTTTTTTTCCTTTTTGTGAACCAAAGAGACAAACTCTTTTTGTGATTTGCAATTGGGAGAAAATAAAACATGATAAAAATAACTCCCTAATTGATTCCAAACGCAAACCCTTATGATGACATTTTCTCTTAACAAATAATTGATTGGAAGTTTTCATGCATTAGTGGCTTGCTAATTTTTGTCTTCTTTGTTTCATGAGAACAAGTATCGGACGGCAAGCGGGATTGTAAGAACATGGATGATTCTCTTGAAGAAGAAGCAACAACAATTAAAGGAGAAAGAATTGATTCCCTTTTTGTTTTTTTGTAAATAGAAATTGTAACTTGTAATTCGTGACATGCCTTGTAACTCGTCTCAAAAAATGTAATGAACGCAAGTTTGGATGAATTTATCAACTATGAACTTCGTTTGTAGAAATCAAATAGCTCTTGCATCTTGTTTAAATTCTGAAATTCTCTCTTGAATAATTCGAATGCACCCTTTGACTTTATAACTTAAACTTCAAGAAATTGTGAGCAATTGTTATAACTTGTATTCCAAACAATCACGCGCCTTATCTTTCAAAATCCAATCAAACTCTCAAACAAAATAAATGCTTAAGAATTTAATTCCACTGATTAATTCGAACCCCAAAACACTGGTCGCTTGAACCTTGATCTTCAAATCATGCCTGAACCACACTCGCACTTCTTGACCAGAACTTCAACTTTTGATATTCAACCCACAATAACCTATAACTTAAGCAACCCAAAACATGTCTTGATCATCATGAACCATCAGCCTCATTTCTTGTGCCCAAACTTCACAGTCGTCAACTTAAACTTCAAACTCTCGACTCAATGGCTTAGAGGTTTTAAGAAGAAACTTGAAATGAGAGGAGGTAAAATTCTTGACCTAATGCACTGAGCTTTGAGCCATCTTTGAGGCAGGCGAGAGAAAAATCTTCCCAGAAACAAAAGACTTGAAACCCTAGCATCTTGACCAACAAACATAGGGAAATAAACCCTAATCCAGGCTCTGATACATCTAAGCGAGAACCAACCTTGTAACATGACGACACAATTCATTCCACTATCCATTAATCGAGAACCAGATGCGTTTCCTTTCTACCTGATAAGAAAACCTCAAAACAAGATTATACATAAAGAGGGCACAGCCCTAAAACTTTAAACCAAAGCGCCTGATTCCATGAGATGCGGGATATGCAAATGACTGAGTAATAAAATGATGCAAATGGAATGCAAAGTCCAAAGACATACAAAAATAAATGAGATAGGGAAAATTTAGGGTACGACAACATGGAAATAAAATACGAATATATATCAGGGTATACCCCTTAAATTGTTTTATCAAGTATCATCACTAAAGTAAGCAAAACTGAATATCTCTTTGTGAAAATATACCTCCACTCTGATCCATGTAACGTTGTTGGCTCTACTTTTTGGTACTTGAATATCTCGTTGGGATCGAAAAGCAAGTAGAACACTATAATAAAATATAAATGACTGTTTAGAACAATCTCACATAGAATCATAAACATAAATACAAATCCAGATATGTTGAACATAAACATAAACATAAACTTGAATATCTCTTTGGGAGCGAAACACTTACGTGTCAATCATCTATTTCAAATCTAAATATGTTGACCAATCATTGTATAACGAGTCCAGATAATACACAGTTTCTCTCATAGGATTAATTGCAACCAATAACCAGTGTCCACTGTAAGATTAAATAAAGATTAAACAATGGCCAAAAACGGAAAATTATAATAGATCAAGTTAGGATGAAAATCTAACCTGTTGCCAGTATTATATGGCAAAAAGAACAACTTCTCAGTATCTTTACTTGCCACGAATAAACCTAGTACATATGATATGACATCATCTGGTCTCGTTACAATCAACCCTGAATTGACAGTGTTGGGAGCTAAGAAGCCAAATCTTACTTTTAATCCACACGGGCGCACAATGTTGTCATACATAAACCTTAAATTAAAAAATGATTAACATTATACTATATTCATTGAAATGAGGGATTAAATTGTTCATTTAATTAAACAAAGTTAATCGGAGTATACCTGATGTATATACCGATAACACCGAGGCCTAATTCTAAATGCCTAAAAACTTGCTCCATATCCTCTACCAATTGCTTCAAGATATTCAAAACCAAAGATGTCTGCACTCATAGGTATAAGGCGGGTACCACCATCCGGAATATCTGTAATTCCTAAATATGTCCGAAGGCACGACCTGAACTGAGCAGTAGTTTTTTTGCTAGCCACAGTCTTCTTAGTAACATTCTTTTTTTGTGTGGAAATGTTGCTAATTTTAGGCGCCTTACCCATACTGAGTTGTGCAGTCTCTTTAGCATGAATCTAGTTATCATATAATTAGTTAGGAGAAGTATAAAATCACAAATTATCATTTCTCATAGCATAAATGTCATATAATTGTGTTACCTCAAATGATGCAATTGACTCGGTATCCCGCCTAATCCCCTTATCTTTTGGAATGGATTTTGTGGGAGTCTAACATTACCATGTAAACAAAATGTAAGTATATTGCCATAAAAAAATTGAATAGTAAACGATTTTAAGCATACCTCATTATCTACGCAAACGAGGCTTGACGGCCATGCAACAAATGATCATATTGCATCTGTCACCAATGTTGCATCTGCCACATCGTCAGGTAGTGGTAACAACGCACCCCCCTCTAAAACGACATCGACCGATACTTTCAAAAATCCCTCTTGGAGTGGTCTTTGGTGAAGCATTTCTCCCGAAATATTATACACTTTTCCCTTGCCAACCATCCGATAAGTCAGGGTCGACAAATAGAGTTTACACCGGGAAATGCCCTATAATTTAATAAATATGGTTATATAATTAATAAACATGGTTATATAATTAATAAACATGGTTTTATAATTTATAAAGATGGTATATAATTACCTCGAAAATATTTTGTCCAAAGTTACCATTGATACTAGCTTTGTCACTAGTATCTTTAAAGCTTGTAGCTTGATCGATTTCCTTTTCCTTTCTCAGCTCATAGACTTCTTGTTGTAACTTTTCCAACTTCTCCTGCAGTTCTTTATTTCTTGGATATTTTGTCTTTGTTTTTTTTTTCAAGGATGTTGGGGTGATCCTAAATCCCTTACCCCTCACCCGACCAGAATACTCACGAATATCTAATGCTCGTGAGAGTATTCTCCTGCAATCATTATCTTCATCTTGAGGTATAGACTGGGAAAGACTCTCCTGAAATTCATATAAATATTGTAATTAAAGAATGATATGTTAATAAAAGAATGATGTAATTAAATAAATAAAAGTATGATGTAATTAAATAAATAATGTTATACTTACACATCTCTCGAAAATTTGTTGAACTTTTTCTTCAACAGCTCCATCCTTACACACACGGGCTTCCTTCCATAAAATGTGTTCCGGAAGAGATGTTTCAGAACTATTCTCTTTTGTTAGCTACACATTAAGCCAAAAAACATGATTAAACATAAGCGTGTATATATTATAGATACTTTGCAATTTATAGATACTTACAATAGATTGTTGTAAGCGTGCATATCCCATACGGCCTTTTCTGTATGGATATGCTGGACTTGATGCTCGTTGTCGATTTACGACACTTAAGCTCTCAAATTTTTGGGTACTTCTTTTCGATTTAAAAGTTTCCCATTCTTCAGCTGTAATCAAATCAACATATTTCCTTAGAAGCTCTGCATCAACAAAAATTTTATCTGCATCCCTTAGAAACTTGTTTGCAAATAAATGTAATCTAGCCCTAAGGTAACCACACTTTTATAAAATTCCCCAGCAGAGTCGCCAGTTCTGTGATACGGTGGGAGAACTGACTTGAGGTTTTCGCGTTTTATCACAAATGTTGCGGTTAGCAAGAGTCGCCACCGACTTTTCTTTTATCCAAAAGGAAAGGTGAAAATGCACAGGAAAGATCTTTGAGATTGTTTCTTGAGTTCGGGGGGGTAGATTATGAAAAGGAAAGGTATTAGCACCCTTTTCATCCATGGTTTTCCATGGGCTCTTAGTTACTTGCTAGATCACTTGCTTTTGTTGTTTGAAATTGTGTTTGGTGTGGTTTTGAAAGTATTTTGTAAAAGAGGCCATTTGTTTAGGCAATCTTTGTAATGATTCTCGTTCGGAAGAATGTATACAAATATGTTTGTCTTTTTGAAAATGTTTTCAATGTTTGTAAGATGTTTTTTGAAATGTGTGTGTTTGTTTTAAAAAATAGCAAGGATAGTTGTTTGAAAATAGAGCAAGTAACTAGAAGCAATCTACCTACTCAAATGTCTTTCTTGTTTATTTTCTATTCCTTTGACATCGTTGTCTTACCATTGATTTGGTAAGAAACCCTATCTTTGGATGTAAGCAGTACGGGCGTGGGTCATCGTATAACCATGATTAGCAATGTTGAAAAGTATCTTAGCATTTTTGAGGGACTAAGATCATTTTGTAAGGAAATTTAGAATAGCGTCATCGAGGGACTATGATTTTATATTTGTTTGTTTTACCAAGATACTTCGCATGCGTAATATGGCTATTTTTATATAAGGCAACCAAGTGGAGAAACCCTAGGGATGCTTGTGTGCAAGTGTGTTATTTTCATGCTTTGATTTTGTCTTGGATTTAGGGTTTTCTATTTGATTTGTTTTTATCTTGCCATTCAAACCTTAATTACTAGCATGGTATATAAAAGCGGTAAATTGCGTAATTTAAAGATTACTACGCTATTACAACATTTTATGGGAAGGGGGAATACAAATTGTGAATGGGAATTTGCAATAACGTAAATCTAATTAAGCTATTACAACCAGATCGAATTTGTACAAATGTTTGAATAAACAATATACAATATAAATTAAATGTGCAATGGTATGTATATGCAAGAAAAAATATTTTGTTTTGTTTTTATGTGAAAAGGAGTTTTGAACTAAACCTAATAACTTAAGAAAAGGAAATTAATTCTTGAAAAATAGTTAACCCTAATTTCTAATTTAAAAGAAAATAAAGTTCTTTAACTATTATTTTTTGTGTATTTTTTGTCTTAAAATAATAAAATATTTTATGAAAATATTTAGTCTCTTTATATGTCCAAAATAAATATTTATAAGTATGAAAGAAAAGGAATAAAATATATTTAAGTTTATTTTATTTTGAAAGTTTGTTTAAGAAAAAGTAATTAGTATATATAGTTAAAATAAAATATATTTTTTATGTGAAAATAAAAATAGAATAAATCAAAATGCAATATTTATCATATTTATATTTTTCATGATTTTTATGTGTTAAAGAAAATATTAATAAACAAAAATTAAAATAAAAGAAAAAAAACAAATAAATAAAATATATGGGCCAGGGGGTATCCTGAGTAATCAGGTGGTATTATGTTAGAAAAAAACACTAGGCCCAAGTGTTGAAGCCCATCCTGCAAACAGCCAAAAAAAGATGAAAAATGTGAAAAATTGCAAAAAGGCAGGCACCAAGGCTCGAACCCATGACCTTGGCATTCTCAGCGTGCTGCCTTGCCACTGGGGTGGCTGTACATCCGTTAGTTTAAATGAAACAAGAAAAACATAACACAAAAAGCTTCATTTGCCCTGTACTTCGTCTTCTTCCTCTAGCTAGCCAGACCAAGCATATATCTCTCATTTCTCCATGAAAATGGAAGTTTCAAACATGAAAATGATAGTACTCTTTCCCACGATTTCAGACATGTAACTTATGGAAGCTAACAATCAAAGATCAAAACGGATTTTAAAGGCCCTAATTTCAAACCTAATTTTTACAGAAATTTGAACTCTAAAATTCTCTATACACAATGATCAGAAATGAAATCTATGCACATGGTTGGCTTTAGCACAATAATATCTACATTTTCCTTTCACAAATCGTGGCCAATGGATGCCTGTATGAAGAGATAAAAGTTGGAGTTCTTACCTCTTTCAGCTGAGATCGTGAATGGAGTTTGAGTGAGATTTATGAAGGCCTGGAGATTCCTTTTAGCTTGCTTGAACCTCCCTGAGTGTGTTCCAATCCTTACCTTGCTTTGAAAGGGTCTGAAACTCTTTATCCAAGTCAACCTGCAAGCTTGAAAAACAAAAATGGCAGATGGAGAAGGAGGTGTTACAGTGGAGGGATGATGGCCTGGAACACTTAGATATGAGGTAGGTAAAGTGTTTGAATGATTAAAACTTGAAACGCACGAGCAAATTTGTGGATTGCTATGCTTGGACACAAACTGCAAGTTTTGACAGTTTTTTTGGTGATAGGGAGTTTTCGGGTGTTTCTGGCCTTGAGCAATCGTGTTCTAAGTTGTAATGTGTTTGTGTATTAGTATAGAGAAGGTTTCTCATCCACTCCACCACAGATTTTTGAGTTGTGTCCTTTTTGCACTCTTGCTTGCTTTTGAAGCCAAGTGAGAAGACAAGTCTCTACATGCCTGTACAGGCCTGCTTGGAGTTAGTACAAGATCTATACAAATTGCTTTAGTTTTGTAGGACTTGTGTGTGCAGAGAAAATAGGTCCAATGCTTAAGAATTGAAAAGTTGCAAAAGTTATGTTTTTCCAAAATGGCAATGGCAACTTTGTGCCATTTATGGAATTAAAGCTTGGACAAAGACTTTTGTGCTTGGATTAAGGCTTTGTCAACTGAGTAAGCATTAAATTATGGAGTGAGAAACAAGTTTGAGACCTGTAAAGCAAGAATTAGGCAGCATAGGTTCAGATTTGAATTTTGTTCTTCATGAAATGGCTTGAAATCAAAGTGAGAAATTGCCAACTTCATCTCTTTGATTCTCCCTACTCAAAAATGATCTCAAGGAGTTCTTGGGCATTTTGGAAATCTTGTAATGTGATCTATAACTCATATTTGAAATGCATTTCAAGATTCCTCATGGAACTAGGTGAAAAATTGCCATGAAGTTGGGTCAAAAACCTGCCTATATTAGGGCAAAATTTCACTAAGTTATTTTAGTCATGAGCATGTACTCACAAAATTATATCTTGAGATCCAAACATATTTATGGAAAAATGTGTGAAGAAAAGTTGTAGATTTCATGGAGGTCTACAACTTTCATGTTGGGAACTTTCTTTGAATCATCTTGTATCATGGTGAAAAAATGGCTTAAATTTGAGAAAAAATAAAAAAATTTCTATACTTGGAAAAATTTCTAAGTTAAGAAAAATTCAAATTTCAAAACCAAATCTTAAATATTTGATTTCTTGATGAAGAAGTTTCACATTTTGACATGTTTTGATGAATTTTGATTCTTGGCACTTGATTTTGACCAAAAAAGTCAAGGTTTGACTTTTTAGTATACAATTGACTTTTGATCAATTGATTGCAAATTTCATCTGTCAATCCAATGAAATTGCAATGTTTTGAACCATGTCATTAGGTCAAGATGATACAAATGAAACCTTGTAATCATGCTTCAAATCAATTGGTCATTTGCTAGGTCAAAAATCAGAAATTGCCCTTTCTTAGTCAAAACCCTAATTTTGACCATTTTGCCCTTTTGATGATTTGATCAAATTTCTTGAGGAATTATGGTCCAAACTTGATAAAATGATACATATGGGTCTAAAATGTTGATGTGGATCAAAAATTATGAAGTTTGACTGTAAATTGGCCATGGTTGACTTTTTCCCCAATACAGCTGATTTTTAGGTCAACTGTCCATTTGACTGATCAAAAATGTGGTTCAAGGCTTGAAACTTGTCATGAGTAATCTTATGGGTCCATAATGATGTTTGAAAGTCATATGAAGCATGGATAGTCCAAAAATCCTTGAGCAAACTCAAACCCTAATTTTGGGTCATCAGTGTAAGATGAGATGTTATGAGCTGATCAAACCCTAATCCAGTCATGAGTCAAAGAGATCTTGTGAGAATAATCTTGATGAATGAGAGGGAAAATTTTGGGGTACAATAGCTGCCCTTGTTCAATCTTCTTAAACCTGAAGAGTTAGATTGGCGAGATTTGCCATTCGTGACTCGAAGGTGAGAGAATAATTTGACACTAGAGTGCCCAGAAATTTGCACTCAACGATGTGTAGTTGAGGGAATGGGCTTAAAGATGTAATTTGGAGAAGTGATAGAATCTTGTTAGAGATGGGCTTGTAGATGCCATCCAATAATGTTTGTTGAATTGTAAGTTGTAAGCCGAAAGAATAAGTATCAGAATACGTCTGTGTTTGAGACGTATCTGAACTGTATCTGAAAGGTTGTATCTGGACGAGTATCAGAATGGAATCCATGTCTGGAGCGTATCCATACTGTATCTGAACTTGAAATCTGAATGAGTATCAGAATGGAATCTGTGTCTAGAGTGTATCTGAACTGTATCTGAACTTGAAATCTGAATGAGTATCAGAATGACATACGTGTCTGGAGCGTATCTGAACTGTATCTGAACTTGAAATCTGAATGAGTATCAGAATGGAATCCATGTCTGGAGCGTATCTGAACTGTATCTGAACTTGAAATTTGAATGAGTATCAGAATGGCATCCGTGTCTGGAGCGTATTTGAACTGTATCTGAACTTGAAATCTAAATGAGTATCAGAATGGCATTCGTGTCTAGAGCATATCCGTACTGTATCTAAACTTGAAATCTGGATGAGTATCAGAATGGCATTCGTGTTTGGAGCGTATCTGAACTGTATCTGAACTTGAAATCTGAATGAGTATCAGAATGGCATCCGTGTCTGGAGCGTATCTAAATTGTATCCTGATTGCATATTGTTAAATGGTAGTTGTTAATCTTATCCTGAAAAGGGTAAAATGTTAGCTGAAACTCAAAGTTATGTTGCATGAAATGCACGATGCAATGTATTTGCTTTATCAATGTTTATGATATATGGATGTAATGTATGCGCATGTAAGCTGATTTTTTGTATTGTTGTTTGATTGAGGAAAATAAATCCTTGAGTGCTGTTGAGTATGTGTTGAAATTTCGTGTCTTGAAGTTGAAATACTAACGAACTCTTGTTGAGAGAATTAAGTTCTATTGTGAGGGCAACGCCATGTACTGCTTGTAAGATCTGCTTGTGGAATCCTGAGAATTTTGACGATTTCTACTGGGGATTAATAATTTGAAATTTGTTCTGCTGGGGATTTTTTGGGTAATAGCTTAGAGACATTTCCCTATTCTTTCAACCTATCAGTAATTGTCTTTCTCATTTTATTTATTTGTAAACAGTAATTATGTTGAAATGCATATGTTCATCAATGAATCATTGGACGTTTTTGCAAACAAAACACAAGTGTAAAGAAAAAGACAAATAGTTTTTTTCACTTTCAAAGGGGTATCTGCGTATTGACTTTGAATAAGTATTTTTTACAAAGGAGACAAGCATTCTAGTAAGAGAATGGTGCCATAAAACAAGAAATATTTATACAAAGAAAGATAGCTATGTGTAACAATCCCATGGGGTCCCCATTCTGCTATAGCCTTTATATCTCCGAATATCTTGTCTATTTGTTGCTTTGTTCGAAGATGATTGAATTGATCAGAAACTCTGAGTTTGTCAGTGGAGGTCAAAGGTTTCCCGTCAAGTGATCCGACGGGACATGGTCATACGCTTTAATTCCCTAACTTTTTCCTGGACCGCCCTTTCGGGTTTTCAGTCCACCGGGAAACCCTTTTTTGTCCAAGTCGCCCTTTCGGGTTTTCAACTTGTCGGGTGTACAGATTTTTTTATTTTATCCCTAATTTTTGCCCGAACCTTTTGGTTCGCCGGAATGCCCTTGTTTTGCCTAAGTGTGTCAACCTAGCAGGTCTCTTATGCGTAGTATCTTTTGACTATGTCTGCGTTCGCAAGGTGTGGCAGGTCATCGTCGTCCATGGTGGTCAAGATCATTGCCCCACCGGAGAATATGTTCTTGATTACAAATGGTCCCTCATAGGTAGGAGTCAATTTGGCCCTGGGATCACTTTGTGGCAAGATGATATGTTTGATCATTAGATCCCCAACCTGATATACTTGGCGTCTGACTTTCTTGTTGAAAGCCTTGATCATCCATTTTTGATACATCTGACCATGGCAAACAGCAGTAAGTCTCTTTTCATCGATTAAGTTCAGTTGATCAAGTCGAGTCTGGATCCTATCTTCTTCATTCAAACCTGCATCTTTCATAATCCTCAGAGAGGGGATCTGAACCTCAATAGGCAAAACAGCTTCCATGCCATATACCAAAGAATAGGGTGTTTCCCCAGTTGATGTGTGAGTCGTGGTACGATACCCGTGGAGAGAAAATGGTAGCATCTCATGCCAGTCTTTATACGTGATTGTCATCTTTTGTATGATCTTTTTAATGTTTTTATTGGCAGCCTCGACAGCACCATTCATCTTTGGTCGATAGGGAGAAGAATTGTGATGCTGAATCTTGAATTGCTCACACAAGGAGGTGATCATAGTGTTGTTGAGATTTGTACCATTGTCAGTGATGATCCTTTCTGGGATACCATATCTCCAAATGAGATTTTGCTTGATGAAGCGGGTAAAAACATTCTTAGTGACGGAAGCGAAGGAAGCTGCCTCCACCCATTTTGTAAAATAGTCAATGGCCACTAGGATGAAACGGTGTCCATTGGAGGCTGTAGGCTTGATCTCTCCAATCATATCAATTCCCCACATAGCGACGGGCCAAGGAGCCGTCAAGACATTCAGAGGAATCGGGGGTACATGCACCTTGCCAGCATAAATTTGACACTTATGACAGGTCTGAGAGTGTTGATAGCAATCTGCTTCCGTGGTAGACCAATAATAGCCTGCCCATAGGATTTTCTTCGCCATCGTATGCCCACTGGAGTGGGTGCCAAAAGTACCTTCATGTAATTCAACCATGATCTTTTCAGCCTCAATCTTATCCACACACCGAAGCAGAATGGAGTCATGATTGCGTTTGTACAGGATACAATTACTAAAGAAGAACTTAGCAGAAAATCTTCTTAAGAACTTTTTATCATTGATTTAAGCTCCTTCTGGATATTCTTGAGCCTCGAGATACCTCTTGATCTCATGAAACCAAGGCTGGTCCACTACTTCTTCAGTATTAATCTCGTGACAATGTGTTGGTTCATCCATCCGTTCGATGGTGAGCTAGGGAGCCTCATTATCCCAATTAAGTTTAAACATAGATAACATTGTGGCTAGAGCGTCTGCTAGCTGATTTTCTTCTCGCGGGAAATGTTCGAAGGTAATCTTCTCAAAATATGGTAGCAATGTCAAAACATGTTCTTTGTAAGGGATAAGATTTGGGTGCTTAGTGTCCCATTCCCCTTTGATCTGACTGATGACCAAAGTTGAATCTCCAAACACATCTAAAGCTTTGATTCCCAAGTCTATGGCATCCCTGAGACCAAAGATGCATACTTCGTACTCCGCCATGTTGTTTGTACAATTGAAGTAAAGTCTGGTAGTAAATGGAGTATGACACCCTTCTGGAGATATGAGTACAGCTCCGATACCATTACCAAGTGAATTGGATTCCCCATCAAAGAACAGGGTCCATCGAGATCCTTGTTCAGGTCTGTCATACGGCCCGATTTCTTCACAGTTGTCTAATGTCATGATGTCTTCATCCGGGAATTCAAACTTCATGGACTGATAGTCTTCTACAGCTTGGTGAGCAAGGTGATCAGCCAATACACTGCCCTTTATGGCTTTCTGGGTAGTATACTGTATGTCATATTCTGTTAGGATCATCTGCCATCTAGCTATCCTCCCAGACAGAGCAGGCTTCTCGAAGATGTATTTTATCGGATCCATCTTAGATATCAACAAGGTAGTATGAGTAAGCATATACTGTCTTAGCTAGCGAGCAGCCCATGCCAGAGCGCAACAAGTTTTCTCGAGCAGTGAATATCTGGTTTCACAGTCGGTAAACTTTTTGCTCAGGTAGTAAATAGCGTGCTCTTTTTGGCCAGACTCGTCATGCTGCCCCAATACACACCCCATTGAGTTTTCTAAAACAGTCAGATACATGATCAGTGGTCTTCCCTCGACTGGTGGCATCAAAACAGGAGGCTCTTTTAAGTACTCTTTGATCTTGTCAAAAGCAACCTGGCATTCATCATTCCATCTGACTACTTGATCTTTCTTCAATAGTTTGAAGATTGGCTCACAAGTAGCTATTAGGTGAGAAATGAATATGACAATATAATTCAAGCGTCCCAAGAATCCTCTGACTTCCTTCTCAGTACGAGGAGCAGGCATTTCTTGTATTGCTTTAACCTTGGCAGGATCGACCTCAATGCCTTTGTTACTGACGACAAAACCTAAGAGTTTACCGGACCATACTCTGAATGTACACTTGTTTGGGTTCAACCTTAGTTTATACTTCTTCAATCTCTCAAACAACTTTTGCAAGTGATCAAGGTGCTCTTCTTCTGTTTCTGATCTGGCTATCATATCGTCTATGTAGACCTCTATTTCATGATGTATCATGTCCTGAGACAAAGCTACCATGGCGCGCTGATAGGTTGCCCCGGAATTCTTCAGTCTGAATGGCATCACTTTGTAGCAGAATATGCCCCACTGTGTGACAAATGTAGTTTTCTCCATGTCCTCAGGTGCCATTTTGATTTGGTTGTAACCTGAGAATCCGTCCATGAAGGAAAACACCTTGTGTTGAGCCGTATTGTCAACCAGGATATCAATGTGGGGGGTGGAAAATCATCTTTAGGGCTGGCCCTATTTAAATATCTATAGTCCACACACATTCGTACTTTGTCGTCTTTTTTAGGCACGGGAACAATGTTAGTAACCCATTGAGGATAGGAAGTGACAGCCAAGAATCCAGCATTGAATTTCTTCATGACCTCCGCTTTGATCTTTTCTGACATATCAGGTCTCATGCGGCGGACTTTTTGTTTTACTGGCTGACAGTCTTCTCTTGTAGGGAGACGATGTACCACGATGTCTGTATCAAGTCCTGGCATGTCTTTATATGACCAGGCAAAGATCTCAACATAATCATCCAACAACTGAATCAGATGCTCCTTGACACTGGGCTCTAGATTGGCACCCACCTTGACCTCTTTTTTATCCTCCTCGGTACCCAGGTTGATTGTATTCATAGGTTCCTCGTGAGGCTGATTGGCTCTTTCCTCTTGTTGCAGTAGTATGGCCAGTTCCCCTGGTACTTCACAATCTTCCTCACCTTCGTCTTCGGCTTGGTAGATTAGATCCTCAGAGTCACAAAAGTCCATAGCAGTATCGTTACCCATGGGATCCGGAATGGAGGGGTACCTGCATTTGTGAGTGTGGATGTGTGTAAGGGTATAGCCATCCTTTAAAAAATAAAATGTAAAAGAAAAACAAAGAGCACAAAAGTTTGTATATGAAAAACGTTCATGATTCATTGAATGTCATATGAAGATGAAATAAAAACCCTTACAAATGGACCATTGTGCCTCGGGCAAGACACAAGGTTTTAAATGTGTGAATTGTTTGTGAATATTACAAGTCCAACAGAAATGCAAAGATAAATTACTGAGGGATGAAAGTTATTGGGACAAAGTCTCTGGCTTCCCAATTGTGAAGTCCTCTGTTGACAGTGGGAAAGATCCAATCCTCCAAGTTGCAATCCTTTTTGACCATATTCTACCGCATTGACCTCTCGGTTGCTAATCTTCAAGGGTGGCCCTCCAGCACGGCCATGGCGCATAACCTTCTGAGCACTTGAAGTGAACCCTAGACCAAACTTGTCAGATTTATATGGAATATCGGAAGTTTCCCCCAGATCGTGCATCCACCCTCTTCTATTACTGCCTTAGCGTCCTTCAGGTATGACATCCGGAGTGGAGGTCTTGTAATCTTGGGAATCCGGGACACAGTCTTGGTTACTGCTATCTCTTAGGGGACTTCTTCGAAATGTTGAAAAGGAGTTTCAATGAACTCGCCATCCAATTCCATATACCTGAAGGAATTGAGGTGGATAATCATATATTCTTCCTCTCTGTGGATAGTGATAATCTTTCCCTGGACCGGATATTTTAGCATCTAGTGAAGTGTAGAGGTGACAACGCCAGCATTATGGATCCACGACCGTCCTAGCAGACAGGAGTAAGAGGGGCGAATGTCCATTACATAGAAAGTTGAGTTAAAAGTTTGATTCCCAACATTTATGGGGATATCCATATCCCTGTGCACCATCCTCTTTGAGCCATCAAATGCCCTTACGACTATGTTATTGGGTTTCAACGTCAGTCCTTCACAGTCCAATCTGTCGAGAGCTTTATTTGGTAAAACATTCAAAGATGAGCCAGTGTCCACCAAGACATGGGCCAGAGTTGTGCCTCTACATTCCACATAGACATGCAGTGCCTCGTTGTGCTTTCTTCCCCTTGGTGTCAGATCAGCATCCGATAAGCCTAGGTCGTTATCCACTGTCAAGCTGGCCACGCAATCTTGAAATTGGTCAGCAGATGTCTCTTGAGGCACATGGGATGTCTTTAGGAACTTCACCAGGGCTTTCGCTTGTGCCTCGGAACACAGTAACAATGCCAGCATGGAGATTTTGGAGGGATTTTGCCCCAACTGTTAAACTACGTTTTAGTTTCTCCTCTTTATTATTCCCAGGATCTCCTCCATTTCCTTCTTGGAGGTTTTGATACAATGGGAGAACTGACTTGAGGTTTTGCGTTTGTGTTCGCAAATGTTTCGGTTTAGCAAGAGTCGCCACCGACTTTTTATTTTATCCAAAGGAAAGGTCGAAAAGCACAGGAGAGACCTTTGAGATGTTTTCTTGAGTTTGGGGGGTAGATAACGAAAAGGGAAGGTGCTAGCACCCTTTTCATCCATGGTTATCCATGGGCTCTTAGTTACTTGTTTAGATCACTTGCTTTTCTTTTCCAATTGTTTGAAATGGTGCTTTGTGTGGTTTTGAAAGTATTTTGAAAAGAGGCCATCGTTTTGGCAATCTTTGTAATGATTCTTGCTTGAAGAATGTATACAAAGATGTTTGTCTTTTGAAAAATGTTTCAATGTTTGAAAGTTTGTTGGGAAATGTTTTGAAATTGTGTGTGTGTTTGAAAATATCAAGGATGGTTTGCAAATTTGATCAAGTAACTAGAAGCATCTACCTACTCAAAAGTCTTTCCTACACATTTTTAACCCTTTGACATTGTTGTTTTACCATTGTATTTGGTAATCAAACCTATCTTTGGATGTTAAACGGGACAGGCGTGGGTCATCGTATGACCATGATAGCAATAGTTCCAAGTATCTTAGCAAGTTTTAGGGACTAAGATCATTTGTTTTTAGGCAATATTTTGATAGCGTCATCGAGGGACTATGATCTTTTTGATTGATTTGATTTTGCCAAGATACCTAGCATGCATACCATGGCCGTGTTTTAAGGCAACAAAGTGGATGAAACCCTAGGGGTGCTTGTGTGCAATGTGTTGTCATTTTTCATGCCTTTTGTCTTGTATTAAATCATGCTATTTGTTTGATTTTGGTCGTTGCATACAAAACCCTAATTTACTATCATGGTATATGAAAGCAATAAAATGCGTAAAGTAAATCTAGACTATTACACAATATTATGGGAAGGGGGGTACAAGTTTGAATAGGGGGATATTTGCAAAAAATAAAACCCTAATTTACTATTACAACCAAATTGAATTGATACAATAAATAAATGACCAATTATTTAAATGTACAATAAAAATGTAAATATGCACAAATGTTTTTGTATTAATTTTATGTATGTGAAAAATAAATTATTTAAGTTTAAAATAAGAAAAATATTAATTATTTTTGAAAGGGTGAAGAAACCCTAATTTTGTTTAAAAAGAAATATATTGTTTTCTAATTATTTATTTGTCCATTTTTGTTTAAAAAATAATAATAACAATATATATAAAATGTTTTAAAAAAAATTGTATGAAAATATTATTTTGAGTGTATAAATAATAAAAATAAAAAGGTATGATATTTTAATATTATTTACAAGTTTTATTTAAGAAAATAAAAGTATATTAACCTAATAATTTATTTATTATGCAAAAAATAAAATAAAAAAATATGATAAAATGAAAAAATAAAGAAAATATTTTTAGTGATTTTAAATGTTTAGAAAAAATAAATAAAGTCAGAAAATATAAATAGAAATGGAAAATATGCAAAAATAAAGAAAATGGGCCAAGGGGTGCAAATAACAAAATGGAGGGTGCAAATAGAAACAGGCCCAAGCCACTTCGTCCCTGTCCTCTGGCCAAACACGCGTGCGCCTTTGTACTTCAAATTCTTTTCTTGCTCATGCTTGCATGAAATCCAAAACTTACAACATGAAACTTATAGCATTTTTAATCATGATTCCAACCATATAAAAAACATGAGCTAACTCTAAAAGACTAAAGAGAATTTTAATGCCCCTAATTTCTGACCTAAAATTTCCATGAACTTCAAGCTTCAAATACTCCTAGCTTAGTTAATATAAATACAAGTTATGCATATGTACAACTCAAGCACATTAAAGACTACATTTTTGCTTCACAAACCTAAGCCTAAGGATGTCTAAATAGAGAGATAGAAACTTAGAAAATACCTTGTTCAGTTGAGTTTGGATAGGGCAATGTAGAAACTTTGAGTGAGGCCTGAAGTACTTATGAGCTTGCTTGAAGTTCCCTCAACCTTTCCCAATGCTCAGCTTTCCTTGAACTTGCCTGAATCTCCTTGTAGAACTCAACCTGCAAAGCTTCAAAATGAAAATGGTGAAGTGTGAAAATGAGGTTACAGTTGCTGGACAGGAACTTGGATAGTTCAGGTATGATGTATAGAATGTGTTTGAAGTGGTTCAAGGTAAAACGCATGAGCCAATTTTGTTTTGGAAGTGGTTCTGCATATGATGCCATGTTTGGGCAAGAACTTGTGATTTTGTGTTTTGGTGGGTTTGAGAAGTTGGTAACTCATGTTTCTGGCTTGAGACAATATGCTGAGGTTGTTTCAAATGATAGCAAAGCTTGGTTTTATCAGATACAAGAGTTGTGGACTTTTTGCAAGCTTACTTGCTTTTGAAGCAAAAGTTGAAGTGACAAAGGCAAAGGCTGTACTGGCTAGCTCAAGGCCTGAGGAGAGTTGGTGCAAATTGCCTGGTACTTGTGGACTTTGTTTGCAGCAAAATGTTAGGTTCATGGCTCAAGATAAACAAAGTTGCTAAAAGTATGCTTTATCAAAGTAGCATTGTTACCTTTATGCCATTTTTGGATTAAACCCTTGTACAAAGCTTCAAAGATCAAAACAATGCCATTGTCCAATGTATTTGCATTCAATTTTGGAGTGTAAAAAGGTTTAAGACCTGTAAAACAAGTACAAGCATGCTTAGGACAGATTTGCAAGTTGTAACCTTGTGCAAAATGCCATGGACAAAAGTGAGAAATTGCCATTTTCTTTCCTTCGATTCTCCATAACCATAAATGATATTGGAGAGTTCTTGGACATTTTGTAAATATTGTAACATGCTATACAATCCATATTTGAAATGCATTTTGATATTCCACTTGGAACTAGGTGAAAAGTTTCCATGAAGTTAGGTCAAAAATCTGCCTAAACTAGGGCAAAATTTCACTAAGTTAAAAGTTTCATGGACCCCTATTCTCAAAATTATAACTTGTGATCCAAGCATCTTTTGGGAAAACTTTGTGAATCAAATTTTTATATTTTGTGGAGGACTACAACTTTCATGTTGGAAGTTTTGTTTGAATCCAATTGCATCATGGTGAAAAAGTTGGGGAAAAGTTGGGAAAAAATAAGAAATTTTCATAACTTAGAAAAATTCTAAGTTATGAAAAATTTCAAACTTAAACCCTAATTTTAAAAATTAGGTTTCTTGGTCAACAAGTTTCATGTTTTGACACATCTTGATGAATACTGACCCTTGGCACTTGATTTTGATCAAAAAGTCAAAGTTTGACTTTTCAGTGTATAGTTGATTTTTGATCAGTTGACTGGAAAATTCATCTGTCAATCCAATGCATTTGAGATCTTTTGAACCTTGTGATTAGGTCAAGATACTGCCATTGAGTCCTTGAAATCATGCTTGAACCCAATTTTTCATTGGCTAGGTGAAAAATCAGAAATTGCCCTTCTGCAGTAAAAACCCTAATTTTGACCATTTTGCCCTTTTAATGATCTGATCAAATTTCTTGAGGAGTTGTGGTCCAAACTTGATCAAATGGTTCATATAAGTCTATAATGTTGATGTGGATCAAAAATTATGAGGCTTTACTGTAAATTGGCCAAAGTTGACTTTTTCCCCAATACAACTGATTTTTAGGTCAACTGTCCAATTGACTGGTCAAAAATTTGATTCAAGGCTTGAAACTTGGTATGAGCAATCTTAGAGGTCCAACACGAAGTATGAAATTCACATGAGGCATTGGAAGTCCAAAAATCCTTGTGCAAACTCAAACCCTAATTTCAGGCCATCAGTGCAAGAAGATGTCTTGAGCTGAGCAAACCCTAATATGGTCTTGAGTCCAAGAAGTCTTGTGGGGAAAATCTTGATAAAATGAGAGGGAAAATTTTGGGGTACAACAGCTGCCCCTGTTCAATCTTCTTGAACCTGAAGAGTTAGATTGGCGAGTTTTTTCGTTCGTGACTCGAAGGTAAAAGATGATTGGACACTAGAGTGCCCGTAAATTTGCACTCGTCAAAATGTAATTGAGGGAATGGGCTTAAAGATGCCATTTGGAGATGTGAGAGAATCTTGTTAGAGATGGGCTTAAAGATGCCATCCAAGAATGTCTGCTGAGTTGCATGTTGTAAGTCAAAAGAATGAGTATCAGAATGGTATCCGTGTCTGGAATGTATCTGAACTGTATCTGGAGGCTGAATCTGTATGAGCAAGGAAATGGCGTCGTGTCTGGAGCATATCCGATATGTAACTGTGTTTGATTCTTGAACGAATAACAGAATGACTTCCGTGTCTGGAGTGTATCTGAATTGTATCTGAATCTGAAATTTGAATAAGCGACAGAATGGCATCCGTGTCTGGAGCGTCTCTGGGCTAGGGAAAAAGTCAGAATAAGTGGCTGAATGGCAACTGTGTGTGGAGCGTATCTTGACTGTATCTGAAGTTGAGATATGTATGAGTAGCAGAATGACTTCCGTGTCTGGAGTGTATTCGTACTGTAATTGGGATCTGAATAAGTGACAGAATGACTTTCGTGTCTGGAGTGTATCTGAACTTTGAAGTTGATGGTCGAATCTGAATGAGAAATAGAATGGCTTCCGTATTTGGAGCGTATCTAATCTGTATCATGATTGTTGAAGTCTGAATGAGTGACAGAATGGCATCTGTGTCTGGAGCGTATCTGTACTGTATCTTGACTTTGAATTTTGAATGAGTATCAGGATGGCATCTGTGTCTAGAGCGTATCTGAATTATATCATGATTGTTGAAGTCTGAATGAGTGACAGAATGGCATCCGTGTCTGGCGTGTATCCGTACTGTATCTGAATAAGAGATTTGAATGAGTAACAGAATGACTTCCGTGTCTGGAGTGTATATGTACTGTATCTGAAATCTTTGAATATTTGTTAAAGATAACTGTTAATCTTATCCTGAAAAGGGTAAAATGTTAGCTGAAACACAGAGTTATGTTGCATGACATGTATGATGCAATAAATGTGTTTTATCAATGTTTATGATATATGAATGTAATGTATGCGCATGTAAGTTGATTTGTTGTATTGTTGAGTAAAATAAATCTTTGATAGCTGGGGATAATGAAATCCTTGACTGCTGTCGAGGAAAATAAATCCATGACCGCTGCTGGGGATTCAAAATCTTTGACAACTTCTGTGGGGATGTGAGGATCCTTCATGTCTTGAAGTTGGAGTATTGATCAAATCTGTTGTGAGAGTAATGTCAGACTGCTTGAGGAATCTGCTTGGGAAATCCATAGAACTTTGAAGACTTCCACTGGGGATTAAATAACGGGAATCCTTACTCGGATGGGAAATAGGGAAAACTCTGATGATTTCTGTGGGGAACTAAGAATGAGAATCTTCATTCTCCTGGGGAATTTGAATCCTTAGGGAATTCATGCTGGGGAGTCAACAATGAGAATCTTCGATCTGCAGGGGATTAAAAATTCTGACAAATTCATGATGGAGAGTAATGAAGACTCTGGCAACTTCACTGGGGAATCAAGAATGAGAATCTTCATTCTGTTGGGGAGTAAGAACTCTATAGGGAAGAAGGCTTCCTGCTGGAGAGTAAGTTCAGGACTCTGAGGGAGTAGCTATACTGCTGAGGAGTTGCTATCCTGCTGGGGAGGTCAGGAGTTTGGTTTGTATGTCAATCTACTAGGGAATTATCCTAGGTTGGGGATACAAGTTAGCTGTTATCTGGTTGACTTCCAGGCTTCAAGACAACTTGCTGGGGAATTGGGGAAAACTGAATGGTTCCTGCTGGGGATTGATAGTCTTGACTTGACTGGGGAAGAAGGTTCATCTCCGCTGAGAATCTGTAGTTCAAAGTTTTTACTCCGTTGGGGATTGGGAGTTTGAAGTTTTAACTCTGATGGGAATTAAGGGTTTGAAATTATAACTCCGTCGGGGATATGTATTTCAAGGTTTTAGCTCCGTTGGGGATTCAGATGATGTACTGCAGGGGATTTCTTTTGGAATAGTCTAAATACGTTTTCCTATACTTTCAACCTGTCAGTAATTATTCTTTCCCATTTCATTTATTTGTAAACAGTGATTATATTCAAATGCATATGCTCATTAATAAATCATTGGACGCTTTCAAATAAAACACAAGTGTAAAAAGAAGAAAAGGCAAATAGTTTTATGCACTTTGAAGTATCTATGTATTAACTTTGTGTAAGTATTTTGTACAAAGGAGACAGACATCCTAGTAAGAGAATGTTGTCATAAAAATGAGAAAATTTTATACAAAGAAAGATGGCTATGTGTAAAAATTCTATGGGGTTCCCATTTTGTTATAGCCTTCGTAACTCTAAATATCTTGTCCATCCGTTGCTTCGTCCGAAGATGATTGAGTTGATCAGAAGCTCGGAGCTTGTCTATGAAGAGATTGTCCTTAAAGTGATCCAACGAGACATATTCATACGCTTTAGTTCCCTAAATTTTGCCTGGACCGCCCTTTCGGTTTTTGATCCACCGGGAAACCCTTTTTTGCCCAAGTCGCCCTTTCGGGTTTTCAACTTGCCGGGTGTACAGATTTTTTTTGTTTATCCCTAATTTTTGCCTGAACCGACCTTTCAGGTTTTCGATTCACCGGGATGCCCTTTTTTTGCCTAGGTGTGTCAACTTAGCGGGTCACTTATGCGTAGTATCTTTTGACTATGTTTGCATTCGCAGGGTGCAGCAGGTTATTACTGTCCATGGTGGTTAATATCATTGCCCCACCAGAAAAAAATGTTTTTGATTACAAATGGTCCTTCGTAAGTAGGAGTCCATTTGCCCCTGGGATCACTTTGCGGCAAAATGATCCGCTTGATTACAAGATCCCTGACTTGATATATCTGGCGTCTGACTTTCTTGTTGAAAGCCTTGATCATCTATTTTTGATACGTCTGACCATGGCAAACAGCAGCAAGCCTCTTTTCATCAATCAGGTTAAGTTGATCAAGCTGGGTTTGAATCCAATCATCTTCACTCAAACCCGCATCTTTCATGATTCTCAAGGAGGGAATCTGAACCTCGATAGGTAAAACATCCTCCATGCCATATACCAAAGAATAGGGTGTTGCCCCATTCGATGTATGCGCTGTGGTACGGTACCCGTGGAGAGCAAAGGGTAGCATCTCATGCCAGTCCTTGTAGGTGACTGTCATCTTTTGTATGATTTTCTTGATATTTTTATTCGTAGCTTCGACAACACCGTTCATCTTTGGCCAATAGGGAGATGAATTGTGATGTTGAATCTGGAACTGCTCGCACAAGGTGGTGATCATAGTGTTGTTAAGGTTTGTACCGTTGTCGGTGATGATCCTTTCGGGGATGTCGTACCGGCAAATGAGATTCTGCTTGATGAAGCGGGTAACAACATTCTTTGTAACGGATACGAAGGAAGCTGCTTTGACCCATTTGGTGAAGTAATCAATGGCCACCAGTATAAAGCGGTGTCCATTGGACGTTGTAGGCTTGATCTCTCCAATCATGTCGATTCCCCACATAGCGAATGACCAAGGAGCTGTTAAGACATTAAGAGGAACTGGAAGTATATGTACCTTGTCCGCATAGATTTGACATTTGTGACAAGTACGGGAGTGTTGATAGCAGTCAGCTTCCATGGTAGACCAGTAATAGCCTGCCCGTAGAATCTTCTTAGCCATCGTATGCCCGCTAGAGTGAGTGCCAAAGGTACCACTGTGCAGTTCAGCCATGATCTGCTCAGCTTCAGTCTTGTCCACACAACGGAGCAGAATGCAATCATGATTGCGCTTGTATAGGATACCATTGCTCAGGAAGAACTTGGCAGAGAATCTCCTCAAGAACTTTTTGTCATTGACTGAAGCTCCTTCAGGATATTCTTGAGCCTCGAGATACCTTTTGACTTCATGAAACCACGGTCAGTCCACTACTTCTTCGGTATTAATCTCGTGACAATGTGCAGGTTCGTCCATCTGTTCAATGGTGATTTGCGGAGCCTCATTATCCCAGTTAAGTTTAAACATGGATGAAATTGTAGCTAGAGCATCCGCTAGCTGATTTTCTTCTCGTGGGAAGTGCTCGAAGGTAATCTGCTCGAAATGTGGTAGCAATGTCAATACATGTTCTTTGTAAGGGATGAGGTTTGGATGTTTAGTGTCCCACTCTCCTTTGATCTGACTGATGACCAAAGCTGAGTCCCCAAATACAATCAAAGATTTGATTCCCAAGTCTATGGCATCCTTGAGACCAAAGATGCAAGCTTCATATTCGGCCATATTGTTGGTACAATTGAAGCAAAGTCTGGCAGTGAAAGGAGTATGGAAACCTTCTGGAGAGATGAGTACCGCGCCAATACCGTTGCCAAGTGCATTAGAGGCACCACCAAAGTACAGGGTCCATCAGGATCCTTTTTCAGGTCTGTCATATGGTCTGAAATCCTCAATATTGTCCAATGTCATGATGTCCTCGTCGGGGAAGTCGAACTTCATGGATTGGTAATCTTCGATAGCTTGATGAGCCAGATGGTCAGCTAGCACACGTCCCTTTATAGCTTTTTGGGTCGTGTACTGTATATCGTATTCTATCAGGATCATCTGCCATCTAGATATTCTTCCAGATAAAGCGGGCTTCTCAAAGATGTACTTGATCGGATCCATCTTAGATATCAGCAAAGTGGTATGAGTCAACATATACTGCCTTAGCCGGCGAGCAGCCCATACCAAAGCGCAACAAGTTTTCTCGAGCAGTGAGTAGCAAGTCTCACAGTCGGTAAACTTTTTGCTAAGGTAATAAATGGCATGCTCTTTTCGGCCAGACTCGTCATGTTGGCCCAGTACGCACCCCATTGAATTTTCTAGGACGGTCAGATACATGATTAGCGGTCTTCCTTCAACGGGAGGCATCAAGATAGGAGGTTCTATCAGATACTCCTTGATTTTATCGAAAGCAATTTGACAGTCATCATTCCATTTAACCACCTGATCTTTCTTCAACAGCTTGAAGATTGTCTCACAGGTAGATGTTAGGTGAGAAATGAACCTAGCAATGTAGTTTAGGTGTCCCAAGAAACCTCTGACCTCCTTCTCAGTGCGAGGAGCAGGCATTTCTTGTATAGCTTTGACTTTGGCAGGATCAACCTTGATGCCTTTGTTGCTGACAATGAAACCCAAGAGCTTACCGGACCTGACTCTGAAGGTGTACTTATTTGGATTCAGTCTGAGCTTGTACTCCTTCAACCTGACAAACAGCTTTTGCAAATGGTCGAGGTGTTCTTCTTTCGTTTGTGATTGAGCTATCATGTCTTCTACGTAGACCTCTATCTCATGATGTATCATATCATGAAACAAAGCCACCATGGCGCGTTGATAGGTTGTCTCGGCATTCTTCAGTCCGAATGGCATCACTTTGTAGCAGAACGTACCCCACTGTGTAACAAAAGTAGTTTCTCCAAGTCTTCAGGTGCCATTTTGATCTGGTTGTAACCTGAAAATCCATCCATGAAAGAAAATACCTTGTTCTGAGCTGTATTGTCAACCAAGATGTCAATGTGTGGTAGTGGAAAATCATCTTTAGGGCTAGCCCTGTTTAAGTCTCTGTAATCCATGCACATTCTCACTTTGCCGTCCTTTTTAAGCACGGGCACAATGTTAGTAACCCATTGTGGATATAAAGTAACAGCAAGAAATCCGGCATTGAACTGCTTCATAACTTCTGCTTTGATCTTTTCAGACATGTCGGGCCTCATGCGGCGGACCTTTTGTTTGATTGGTGGACAGTATTCTCTTGTGGGGAGACGGTGAACCACAATATTTGTATCAAGTCCCGGCATGTCTTCGTAAGACCAGGTGAAGATCTCAACATATTTATTCAACAGCTGAACTAAGCGCTCTTTGAAACCTGGCTCTAGGTTGGCACCCACTCTGACTTCTTTTCTGTCTTCCTCAGTACCCAAGTTGACTGTCTCTAACAGCTCCTCGTGAGGTAGAATAACCCTTTCTTCCTGTTGTAGAAGTCTAGCCAATTCTCCCTACACTTCACAATCTTCATCGCCTTTGTATTCGGCATGCTAGACCAGATCTTCAGAGTCACTGAAGGCCATAGCAGAATTGTTACCCATGGAATCCGGAATGGAAGGGTACCTACATTTGTGAGTGTGGGTGTGTGTAAGGGATAGCCATCTTTAAACAAATAAAATGCAAAAAGAAAGACAATGAACACAAAAGTTTATATGTGAAAACGTCCATGATTCATTAAAATGGCATATGAAGATGAAAAATCAAACCCTTACAAATGGACCTATGTGCCTCGCGTAAGGCACAAGGTTAAAAGTGTACGAATTGTTTGAGAATTATTACAAACCAACAGAAATGTTTGAAAGATAAATTATTGATTTATGAAAGTAATCGGAACAAAGTATTTTTCCTCCCAGTTGCACAGTCCTCCGTCCACAGTAGGGAAAATCCAGTCTTCCAGGTTGCTCTCCTCTTCACTATCCTCCAAAGCATTGACTCCATGGTGGGTGATCTTCATTGGTGGCCCTCCGGCGCGGGAGTAGCGTACAGCCTTCTGACTAGCCGAAGTAAACCCTAGGCCGAACTTATCTAATTTGAAAGGAAAGTCGGGAAGCTGCCCCCAGATTGTGCTTCCGCCTTCTTCAATCATAGCTTTTGCATCTTTGAGAGATGGCATCCGAGGCATAGGTCTGGTAATCATGGGTACAGAAGATACCGTCTTGGTTGCCGCAATTTCCTCAGAAACCTCTTCAAAGTGCTGAAAAGGGGTTTCGATTAATTCGCCATCCAATTCTACATAGCGGAAAGAATTTAGATGGCTTATCATGTATTCCTCTTCGCCATGAACAGTTATAATTTTCCCCTGGACACGCTACTTGAGCATTTGATGCAGAGTAGAAGTGACGGCTCCAGCATTGTGAATCCAGGGTTTCCCCAACAAGCAAGAATAGGAAGGACGGATGTCTATCACATAGAATATGGAGTTGAAGGTTTCTGTTCCCACTTTGATCGGGATGTCCACTTCATGGACCATCCGCTTAGAACCATCAAAGGCTCTGACAATGATATTACTGGGTTTTAGGGTTAAACCTTCACAATCCAGTTTATCCAAGGCTTTCTTCGGGCAGACATTTAAAGACGAACCAGTGTCTACCAGAACGTGTGCTAGGGTGGTTCCCCTACACTCTACCGAGACATGTAGTGCATCATTATGGTTTCTCCCTTTTGAAGTTAAGTCAGCATCGGAGAATCCTAGACCATTGTCAGCTGTTAAGCTCGCTACACATTCCTGGAACTGATCCGCGGAGGTTTCTTGTGGCACGTGGTCCGTCTTCAAGAATCTTATCAAAGCTTTGGCATGAGCCTCTGAACAAAGCAGCAGGGCCAACATAGAGGTCTTTGAGGGGGTTTGCCCCAGTTGTTCCACAACATTATAATTGCTTTTCTTGATTACTTTCAAAATCTCTTCCATTTCTTTTTGAGAGGTCTCAGGGATGACCAATGGCTTAGCCCTTGTCTTGACAGGCTCTTCTTGGATCCCTTTCCCTCTATCATCAACAGCAGCAGAGGGGACAACCACAGGAGTCACAACTTCTTCAATAATTGGAGTTCTCGCAGATATGTTTACCGGTGCAGGGGTAACTTTAGGAGCAGCTGAGGGTCCAAAGATTGCCTTTGGAGGGGAAATCTCTGGAGAGAAAATTCTTCCACTGCGGGTGATTTTGCTCGTTCCGGCAATATTTCCAATGTCAGAAGTCTCTTCATCAGAACTCTCTTCAGTTGATTCAATTTGTTTAACACTGTGGTAGTAGATTTCTCCACCATAGTTCCACGGTATTGATTTGTCGGACTTGTATGGGACGGGCCCGGGCATAGTTATCTTCAAAGGTACAGTCTTCAGAGCGGATGTAATCTTAACAGGTCTTTTGAAGACCTTGGAAAGATTGGAGGATATGGTTATTATTGAAACATCATTGACAGGAGTCGGTGTAACAGGAGTCTTTTCAAAAATGATTTCTTGGTTATCCATTAGGCGTTGGATGCCTAACTTCAACAATGGACAGTCGGTTGGTAAGGATGAACAAAGGCAGCAATCTTCTTCACAACCTGGGAAAATCCCAGCCTTCAGCAAATTCAACTTGATTATCGGTAGCGGAGTTATCAAATCATCAACAGTAGTAACAAAAAGATCTTCTTCAACAGCATGGGCATTGTGGACATGCTTTGGTGTGATACGGTGGGAGAACTGACTTGGGTTTTGCGTTTGTTTTCGCAAATGTTTCGGTTTAGCAAGAGTCGCCACCGACTTTTTATTTTATCCTAAGGAAAGGTTAAAAAGCACAGCAAAAACCTTTGAGATGTTTTCTTGGGTTCGGGAGTAGATTATAGAAAGGGAAGGTATTAGCACCCTTTCTATCCATGGTTATCCATGGGCTCTTAGTTACTTGCTTAGATCACTTGCCTTGCATTTTCAATTGTTTGAAATGGTGCTTTCAATTGTTTGAAATGGTGCTTTGTGTGTGTGGTTTTGAAAATGTTTTGAAAAAGATGCCTTGTCTAGGCAACCCTTGTAACAATTTTTTACTCGAATGTTTTACAAAAGGTGTTTGTCTTTTTTAAAAGATGTTTCAAGGTTTTGACAATTGTTTTGAAAGTTGTGTTGTGGAGTGTGTTTTGAAAGTAGGCAAGGATTTGTTTTTCAAGTTTGATCAAGTAACTAAGAGCCATCTACCCTAAATTTCTCAAAGATCTTTCCTATGTTTTAACCCTTTTAACAGTATTGTTCCACCATTGTATTTGGTGGACAATCTTGTGTTAGGATGTTAATGGGACGGGCGCGGGTCATCGTATAGACCATGAATGCAATGGTGCCAAGTGTCTTTGGCAATTTTTCCTTTAAGGGACTTGATCATTTTTTAGGCAACTTGAGAAAGCGTCATCGAGGGACTATGATCATTTGATTTGTTTTGTTTTGCCAAAGACACTCAACATACAACATGGCCCATTTTTGAAGGCAACAAGTGGTGTAACCCTAAGGGTGCAAGTGTGATTGGTGTTTTCCATTTTCATGCTTGTTTATCTTTGCATTAGTCAAGCTATTGGTTGGTTGATTTGCATACAAACCCTAGGTTTATCATGGCATAATTAGAAAGCTTTTAAATGCGGAAATTTAAAGTCCTAAATTATTACATCATGATTATGGGGATGGGGGTACAAATGTTTGAGTGGGGGATATTTAGCAAGAAATTTAAATCTAAACTATTACATCCCTATTGAATAGTCAAATAATAAATTGTACAATATTTAAACAAATATAAATGCAAAATGTATTATGCACAAAAATGATTTTTTATGTATGAGAAAGTATTTTTCAATGTGAAATATAAACAAAAATAAAAAAAGGTCAATTTTGGAGCATTTTTGTGGTTTTAGGGCAAAACCCTAATTTTTGAATAAATAGCAATTATTTACTAATTATATACAATATTTATATATTTATTTATACAAAAAATAAATGAAAGAGAAGTATATTGTAAAAAAGTATTTTTGATGTCAAATATTAATAAAAATAAAGATGTATTATTTTTATATTTTTATCCTAAATATTTAATAAAATATGTATAAGTATATTTATATATATTTAATAAGCTAAATATGTACAAAAATAAAAAATATTAATTATTTACAAAAAAGTATATTTTTTAGAAAATGTTTTCAAAATAAAAATAATGGCTGAAAATATATTTTTGTATTATTTTTAATGTTTTAAATAAATAGGTATTTATATATTTATTTACATATATATGCTAAATAAAACAAATAAATGTCAAATAAATACAAAAATGGGTGAAAAAATATTTTTTATATTTTTTATATTTGAGCAAAAAATAATAAGTCAGAATCAAAAAGAAAAAATAAAAAATGATCAAAATATCACACAATGGGCCAAGGGGGTGCAAAAATGAAGAAAAAAAAGTGCAAAAAGCAAAAACAACTCAGGCCCAGCCCAAGTCCACCTTCTTCAACCTCCAGCCATTCTGTCTCAAAAACGCGCGCCCTCTATGCTTCATTCAAATTCCTGATTCTTTGACTTTTAACAAAAACTCATAACATAAACAATGTAGAGCATGAAGAGACGAATTCATACATATAAAAATCTTGACCTAACTCTCAAAAATGAGGGAGAATTTCTTCATCCCCAATTTCTGACCTAAGTTTTTTCAATGTTCATGGCCAAAATTCTCACAGCACGCATAATATAAATGAAAAGTAAATACATGGATAGTTTCAGGGCTATGAGTAGAACATGTTTTCTTCACAAACCTAAGCCTAATCATGACTGGATAGAGAGATAGAAGTTCATACTTTTACCTGTTCAGCTTGAGTCGTGTACAGCAATGGAGGTATCTTCAATGGAGTTTGAACTTTGGTATAGCTTGCCTGAAGTCCAAGGAACTTTCTCCAACACCTAGCTTGCTTTGAATCTGCCTGTATCGAGCTATGGAAGTCAACCTGCACAGTTGAAAAGTGAAAATGGCAAACTTGGTTAGGGGTGTTACAGTCTGTGTTTAGGGCTTGGGATAGTTTGTGTGGATGATATAGAATGTGTTTGAAGTGGTTTTAGCCAAAGTGCACGAGTGGATTGAGCTGGCCAAGTCAAACTGCAGCAGGTACCCTGTTTTACAACAAAACTGTAATTTTGTGAATGAGGAGGGAACAAAAGTCGTTTGGTCGTGCTTTAGGCTTAGTTTTGTGTATGGAAAGTGTCTACAAAGTTTGCTTCAGCTTCTGTTTGCAGGAAGTGAGAGTTTGATCTCTTTTGCCAAGTTTCTTCTAAGGTAAGCAAGGATAGTCAAGTTGGGTTATAGGCCAGCACAGGTCCCTCAAGCATGCTGCAACACTCTCTCTTGATCAGTGGGATTTGTCTACAAACTTGTGCCTCAAAGATTTTGCTTGTACTTCTTGGATTTGGTATTTGACATAAAGCATTACTTTACAAAAATGGCAAAATTGCTTTTTCTAATTATGGATTAATCTTGCATGTAATGACCAAATGAACAAAATAAGACTTGAACACAAAGGTTAAGCATTTAATTATTGAGTGTGAAGAGGTTTAGAGGTCTGCAAACCATCACAAACCCTGCTGACTTGAAAATGCCAATGTTATGAACATGTATTTAGCTATGAACAAAGTGACTTTTGCCCATCTTTGCAAATTAGAATCTCCCTAACCACAAGGGTGTTTGATGAGTTCTTGGATAATTTGGAAAGCTTGGAATGTGTACTACAATCCATATTTGTAATGCAAATTGAAATTCCAAGTGGAAGCATGTGAAAAATGGCCATGAAGTTGGTCAAAAATCCTGCCTAGAATAGGTCAAAAATTTTCTAAGTTAAGAATGTTTTGCACCCTTGTTCCAAAAATCATAACTTGAGCTAAAAGCTTCCTTTGAGAAAACTCTGTGAATCAAAGTTGTAGATTTTTCAATGGAATACAACTTTCATGTTTTGAGTTTTGTTTGAATCCAATTGTATCTTGATGAAATAATGGGACAAAGTTAGGAAAAAATAAGGAAGTTTCATAACTTAGAAAAATTCTAAGTTATGAAATTTTCTCATTTTAAACCCTAATTTGCAAATTTGGATTTCTTGATGAGCAAGTTTCATAATTTGACATGTCTTGATGAAAAATGAATCTTGGCACTTGATTTTGACCAAAAAGTCAAAGTTTGACTTTTCAGTGTACAGTCAAATTTTGATCAGTTGACTGGAAAATTCATTTGTCAATCCTGTGCATTTGAGATCTTTTGAACTTGTTGAATGTTTCAAGACAATGCCATTGAGTCCTTGAGTCCATATGTGAGCTTGGTTTGCCATTGGTTAGGTCAAACAGTCAAAAATTGCCTTTGTGCAGTCAAAACCCTAAAAATGACCATTTTGCCCTTTTGGTGATCTGATCAAATTTCTTGTGGAATTGTGATCCAAACTTGATCAAATGGTCCATATGAGTTCATTATGTTGATGTGGGTAAAATTTCATGAAGTTTGACTGTCAATTGGCCACAGTTGACTTTTTCCCCAATACAGCTGATTTCTAGGTCAACTGTCCAATTGACTGGGCAAAGATTGGAATCAAGGCTTGAAACTTTGGTATGGATAAACTTGTGAGTCCAATATGAAGTATGAAAGTCACTTTAAGCTCTTTAGGTCAAAACATCTTTGTGCAAACTCAAACCCTAATTTGGGTCAATAGTGCAATGAGGAGTCTTGAGCAGAGCAAACCCTAACTTGATCTTGAGCTCCAAGGGTCTTGTGGTGAGAAAATATTGATGAAATGAGAGGGCAAATTTTGGGGTACAACAGTTGCCCCTATTCAATCTTCTTGCACCTGAAGAGTTAGATTGGCAAGTTTTCCTTTCGCGTCTCGAAGGTAAAAGGAGATTGGACACTAGAGTGCCCTTAAATTTGCACTCGTCAAAACATGGATGCGGGAATGGGCCCAGGGATGCCATTTGGAGATGGGCTTAAAGATTCCATCTGGAGGGGTGACAGAAAGGTGTTCATGCTTTGGAATATCTCTGAATTAGGGGGTCTTGAATAAGCAATGGATTAACATCCGTGTTTGGAGAATCCGTAAACTGTTTTCAGTAGTTGCAGAGTCTGATCAAGCGATAGGTTAACATCCGTATCTGGAGAACCCGTGAACTGTTTTCAGATGTTGAAGAATCTGAACAAGCGATAGGTTAACATCCGTATCTGGAGAACCCGTGAACTGTTTTCAGAAGTCTTGAAGTTGAATAGGAAATAGAGCAACATCCATGTTGGGAAGCATCCGTAAACTATTTTCAAAAGCTGAGTCTGAACAAGTGATGGATTAACATCCGTGTTTGGAGAATCCGTAAACTGTTTTCAGAAGTTGAAGAATTTGAACAAGCGATAGGTTAACATCCGTATCTGGAGAACCCGTGAACTGTTTTCAGAAGTCTTGAATTTGAATAAGCAATAGAGCAACATCCATGTAGGGAAGCGTCCGTAAACTGTTTTCAAAAGTTGAGTCTGAACAAGTGATAGATTAACATCCGTGTTTGGAGAATCCGTAAACTGTTTTCAAAAGTTGAGTCTGAACAAGCGATAGATTAACATCCGTGTTTGGAGAATCCGTAAACTGTTTTCAAAAGTTGAGTCTGAACAAGCGATAGATTAACATCCGTGTTTGGAGAATCCGTAAAGTATTTTCAGAAGTTGAAGAATCTGAACAAGCGATAGGTTAACATCCGTATCTGGAGAACCCATGAACTGTTTTCAGAAGTCTTGAAGTTGAATAAGCAATAGAGCAACATCCATGTTGGGAAGCGTCTGTAAACTGTTTTCAAAAGTTGAAGTTGAGAAGGAACCGGTGTAGGGTTTCCTGATGATGAGTCCGTGTAGAACTGTATTTGAATAATTGTTAATGATAGCCTTTTATTCTTATCCTGAAAAGGACAAAATGTTATCTAAACACAAAGTTATGTTGCATGGAATGTATGATGCAATATATGTCATATCAATGTTTATGATATGAATGTAATGAATGCGCATGCGAGCTGATGAGCGGTCTTGCTGGGGATAGATGAATCTTGGATAAATAGAAATTTGGCTGCTGCCAGGGAAAGTGAATCCTTGGTTGTTGCAGGGAATTGCAAAAATCTTCAGTTGATAAGGGATCTTGGGACCACTGTTGGGGATTGGATCTCCTTAGTGACTTGTAGGGCAAGATAATTCTGATGATCTCTACTGGGGAGTCCAGAACCTGGTAGACTTATGCTGGAGAAGTAAGAATGAGAGTCTTCAGTCTAGTGGGAAGTATCTCTGTGGGGAGAAGGTTCACCAGTCTGGTTCCGCTGGGGATTGATAGCTGGAAGTTTTAGCTCCACTGGGGATAGGATTTTCAGATTTTAAGGCTCCACTGGGGATTCTGAAACTTAACTCTGAGGGGAGTTGAGTTCTAGAAGGCTCTCTGGCTGGGGAAATCAGTTTTGGAAAAAGCTTATGTTCTGCTGGAGATCCTGAAGTTTAATTCTGTTTGGGGAATTAGGTTCTGGATTTTGACTTTGTTGAGGAATTTGGAGTTTAGTTCCGCTGGGGATTCCTTTTGAAAGGGCATCAAGATACCTATCTGTACCTTCAATCTATCAGCAATCATCTCTCTTGATTTGTAAGGGAAATTATTATGTTCAAATGCATATGCCTACTTAACAAAACATTGGACGTTTCTCAAATAAACATAAGTGCAAAAGAGAAAAAGGAAGTCAAAGAAAATTTCTGTATTTGGAAAAGTATTTGTATTAACTTTCTATAAGTATCTTTGTACAAAGGAGACAGGCATCCTAGTAAGAGGATGTCGTCGTAGAAATTGAAAATTTTATACAAAAGAAAGATGGCTATGTGCAACAATTCCATGGGATTCCATTCTGCTATAGCCTTCACAACTCTGAATATCTGTCCATTCAATGCTTTGTCCGCCGATGACTGGATTGATCAGAAGCTTGGAGCTGGTTGATGAAGAGATTGTTCTTTAAAGTGATCCGACGAGACATAGTCATATGCTTTAATTCCCTAACTTTTGCCTGGATCGCCCTTTCGGGTTTTCAATCCACCGGGAAACCCTTTTTTGCCCAAGCCGCCCTTTTGGGTTTTCAACTTGCCGGGTGTACAGATTTTTTTATTTTATCCCTAATTTTTGCCTGAACCTCCCTTTCGGGTTTTCGGTTCACCGGGATGCCCATTTTTGCCCAAGCCGCCCTTTCGGGTTTTCTACTTGTCGGGTTGTTTTATGCGTAGTATCTTTTGACTATGTCTGCATTTGCAGGGTGCGGCAAATCGTCGCCGTCCATGATGGTCAGAATCATTGCACCACCAGAAAATATGCTCTTGATCACAAATGGTCCTTGGTAAGTAGGAGTCCATTTGCCCCTGAGATCACTTTGCGGTAAGATAATCCGCTTGATTACAAGATCTCCGACTTGATATACTTGACGTCTGACTTTCTTATTGAAAGCCTTGATCATCCGTTTTTGATACGTTTGACCATGGAAAACAGCAGTGAGTCGTTTCTCGTTGATCAAATTGAGTTGATCAAGTCGGGTCTGAATCCAATCGTCTTCGTTCAAACCAGCGTCCTTCATAATCCTTAAAGAAGGAATCTGAACTTCCATGGGTAGGACAGCTTCCATGCCATATACTAAAGAAAATGGGGTTGCCCCTGTTGAAGTACATGCCGTGGTACGGTATCCACGCAGAGCAAACGGTAACATCTCATGCTAGTCTTTGTAGGTGACTGTCATTTTCTGAATGATCTTCTTAATTTTTTTGTTCGCAGCTTCAACAGCACCGTTCATCTTCGGCCGATAGGGAGATGAATTGTGATGATAAATCTTGAACTGTTCGCATAGAGCGATGATCATAGTATTATTCAGATTTGTACTGTTGTCTATGATGATCCTGTCGGGGACACCATACCGGCATATGAGATTCTGCTTGATGAAGCGGGCAACCACATTTTTAGTAACAAAGGCGAAGGAAGCTGCTTCAACCCATGTGGTAAAATAGTCAATGGCGACCAGGATGAAGCGATGTCCATTAGACGTTGTGGGCTTGATCTCTCCAATCATGTCAATGCCCCACATTGTAAATGGCCAAGGAGCCGTCAGAACGTTGAGAGGAACAGGAGGAATATGGATCTTGTCAGTGTAGACCTGACATTTGTGGCAAGTACGGGAATGTTGATGGCAATCTGCTTCCATGGTAGACCAGTAATAGCCTGCCCTTAGAATCTTCTTAGCCATCGTATGCCCGCTCAAGTGGGTGCCAAACGTACCGCTGTGTATCTCAGTCATGATTAACTCTACTTCAGCTTTGTCTACACATCGAAGTAAAACACAATCATGGCTGCGTTTATAGAGGATGTCGTTGCTCAGGAAGAACTTGGCAGCAAATTTCCTTAGAAACTTCTTGTCATTTACGGAAGCTCCTTCGGGATATTCTCTGTTCTGGAGATACCTTTTGATTTCGTGAAACCAGGGTTGTTCCACTTCTTCTTCGGTATTAATCTCATGACAATGCGCAGGTTCATCCATTCGCTCGATGGTGATTTGGGGAGCCTCGTTATCCCAGTTGAGTTTAAACATGGAAGACATTGTAGCCAGAGCATCTGCTAGCTGATTCTCTTCTCGCGGGAAATGCTCGAAGGTGATTTGCTCGAAATGAGGCAACAATGTCAGGACATGTTCTTTGTATGGGATAAGATTAGGATGCTTGGTATCCTACTCTCCTTTGATTTGACTGATAACCAAAGCCGAGTCCCCAAATACGATCAAAGATTTGATCCCTAAGTCTATAGCAGCCTTGAGACCAAAGATGCAAGCTTCATATTCAGCCATGTTGTTGGTACAGCTGAAGCAAAGTCGGGCCGTGAAAGGTGTGTGGCAACCTTCCGGGGAAATGAGTACCACACTGATACCGTTTCTAAGTGCATTTGAAGCACCATCAAAGTACAGGGTCCATCGGGATCCATTTTCAGGTCCGTCATACGGTCCGTTACTTTTAATGTTGTCCACATTCATGATGTCCTCGTCCGGGAAGTCGAATCTCATGGACTGATAATCTTCGATAGCTTGATGAGCTAGATGGTAAGCTAGTACACTCCCCTTTATAGATTTTTGGGTAGTGTACTGGATGTCATACTCAGTCAGGATAATTTGCCATCTAGCAATTCTTCTAGATAAAGCGGGCTTCTCGAAGATATACTTGATAGGGTCCATTTTGGAAATCAATAAAGTAGTATGAGTCAACATATACTGCCTTAGTCGGCAAGCAGCCCATACCAAAGCGCAACAAGTTTTCTCGAGCAGTGAGTAGTGAGTCTCACAGTCGGTAAACTTTTTGCTAAGGTAATAAATGGCATGCTCTTTTCGACCAGACTCGTCATGCTGGCCCAGTACGCACCCCATTGAATTATCCAAGACGGTCAGATACATTATCAACGGTCTTCCTTCGACGGGTGGCATCAGAATAGGAGGTTCTAGCAAATACTCCTTGATCTTATCAAAAGCAGTTTGGCAATCGTCGTTCCACTCGACCACCTGATCTTTCTTCAATAGTTTGAAAATTGGCTCACAGGTAGACGTTAGATGAGAGATGAATCTGGCAATATAGTTCAAGCTCCCCAAGAATCCTCTAACCTCCTTTTCAGTACGGGGAGCAGGCATTTCTTGTATTGCTTTAACTTTCGCTGGATCGACCTCAATGCCCTTGTTGCTGACAATAAACCCTAGGAGTTTACCAGACCTAACTCCAAAAGTGCACTTACTTGGATTCAGCCTGAGTTTGAACTCTTTCAACCTGGCAAACAGCTTCTGCAAATGCTCAAGGTGTTCCTCCTCTGTTTGTGATCGAGCTATCATGTCGTCTACGTAAACTTCGATCTCATGATGTATCATATCATGAAATAAAGCTACCATGGCGCATTGATAAGTTGCCCCTGCATTCTTCAGTCCGAACGGCATCACCTTGTAGCAGAAGGTTCCCCATTGTGTAACAAAGGTTGTTTTCTCCATGTCCTCGGGAGCCATTTTAATCTGGTTGTAGCCTGAGAATCCATCCATGAAGGAAAACACCTTGTGCTGAGTTGTGTTGTCAATCAAAATGTCGATATGTGGTAGCGGAAAATCATCTTTAGGGCTAGCCCTATTCAAATCTCGGTAGTCCACACACATTCTGACCTTGCCGTCTTTTTTAGGTACTGGCACAATGTTAGCAACCCATTGCAGATAGGATGTGACAGCCAGAAAGCCAGCGTTGAATTGCTTCATTACTTCAGCTTTAATCTTCTCAGACATGTCGGGCCTCATTCGGCGGACTTTTTTCTTGATCGGTGGACAGTCCTCTCTTGTAGGGAGACGGTGGACCACAATGTCTGTTTCTAAACCCGGTATGTCTTCATAAGACCAGGCGAAGATTTCAACGTATTCATTTAACAGTTGTATCAAATGCCCTTTGACACTTGGGTCCAGATTGGCACCCACTTGTACTTCTTTCATGTCTTCCTCTGTTCCTAAGTTGACTGTTTCCAACAACTCTTCATGAGGCAAGATGGCCCTCTCTTCTTGTTGTAGAAGTCTGGTTAGCTCTCCTGGTACTTCATAATCTTCGTCATCTTCATACTCAGCTTGATTGACCAAATCTTCAGAGTTATTGAAGGACATAGCAGAATAGTCACCCATAGAATCCATAGTGGATGGGTACCTGCATTTGTGAGCGTGGGTGTGTGTAAGGGATAGCCATCCTTAAACAAACAAAAAATGCAAAAGGAAATAAAATGATCACAGCAGTTTATAAATGAAAAACGTCCAATGATTCGTTAAACATGGCATATGAATATGAAGAGAATCAAAACCCTTACAAATGGACCTACATGCCCCGGGCAAGGCATGAGGTGAAAAAGTAGTGTGCAAATTGTTTAAAAGTAATTATTACAGACCAACAGGAAATGTTCGAAAGATAAGTTACTGATTAATGAAAGTAATAGGGACGAAGTCTTTCGCCTCCCAGTTGTGTAGTCCCCCTTCGATGGTTGGGAAGATCCAGTCTTCAATGTTACCCTCTTCGTCTTCGTCTTCCAAAGCATTGATTCCATGAGGAGAAATCTTGATGGGTGTTCTTTCAATTTTTGAGCGACGCATAGCTTTTTGCCCCGCAGCGGTAAATCCCAACCCAAACTTGTCTGTTTTGTGAGGAATGTCAAGCAACTGTCCCCATGTTGAGCTCTTTCCCTCCTTCATTGCAGCCTTTGCGTCTTTCAGAGATGCCATCCTGGCCACCTGCTTGGGTACCTCAGCTACTGCCTTTGCTACAGCAACCTCGGGAGCAATTTCCTCGAAGTGTTGGAACGGTGTCTCAATGAACTCGCCCTCCACTTCCACATACCGAAAGGAGTTCAGGTGACTGATCATATATTCTTCTTCACCGTGTACAGTTATAATCTTTCCTTTGACAAGGTATTTCAGCATCTGATGTAGGGAGGAAGTGACTGCGCCAGCATTATGTATCCATGGTCTCCCTAGCAAGCAAGAGTATGACGGACGGATGTCCATCACATAGAAAGTTGAGTGGAATACTTCAGTACCCACCTTGATGGGAATGTCGACCTCCCCATGTACCATCCTTTTAGACCCGTCAAAGGCCCTGACAATGATATTACTTGGTTTCAGCTCCAAGCCTTCACAATCCAATCGATCCAGAGCTTTCTTAGGCAGCACGTTCAGAGAAGAACCAGTGTCAACCAAAACATGGGCAAGAGTAGTTCCTCGGAATTCGACTGACACATGCAATGCGTCATTGTGCTTTATTCCTTTCGGAGTCAGGTCAGCATCAGAGAAACCCAGACCGTTGTCTGCGGTAAGGCTGGCTACACAATCCTGGAATTGATCGGCCGAGGTTTCCTAGGGCACATGGGCTGTCTTCAAGAACCTTATCAAAGCTTTGGCATGAGCCTTCGAACAAAGAAGCAAAGCCAGCATGGAGATTTTCGAGGGGGTTTGCCCCAGTTGCTCTACCACATCATAATCACTCTTTTTAATTATTTTCAGAATCTCCTCCATTTCTTTCTTAGAGGTTTCGGGGATAACCAATGGCTGAGCCCTCGTCCTGACGAGCTCATCTTGGATCCCTTTCCCCTTATCAGCAGAAATAGGGGGACAACCACAGGAGTAACAGCTTCTTCAATTAACGAAGTCCTTGCAGAAAGTTTTATCGGTGCGGGAATAACTTTGGCAGCAGCTGAGGGTCCAAAGATTGCCTTTGGAGGGGCAATCTCTGGAGAAAATATTCTCCCACTTCGGGTAATCTTGCTCGTACCGGTAATGTTTCCAATGTCGGTATCTTCTTCGCCAGAGCTCTCTTCAGTTATCTCAACTTGTTTAACACCATGGTAGTAGATTTCTCCACCATAATTCCATGGTATTGATTTGTCAGAAATGTAGGGGACAGGCCCAGGCATGGTTATTTTCAGAGGAACAAACTTCGTAGCGGATGTAATCTTAACAGGCTTTTTAGGGACCTTGGAAAGATTGGTGGAAATGGTGATTATTGAAACATCTTTGATAGGGGTTGGAGTAGCAGGAATCTTTTCGAAAAGAATTTGTTGGCTGTCCATTAGGCCTTGGATGCCTATCTTCAGCAATGGACAGTCGATTGGTAGGGAGGAACAACAGTAGCAGTCTTTTTTACATCCTGGGAAAATCCCAGCCTTCAACAGATTCAACTTGATTGTCAACAGTGGAGTCATCAGATCATCAACAGCAGAAACATACAGATCTTCTTCAATAGCATGGACGTTGCGACCATGCTTCGGCATTGGAGCGGATATTACGTTTGGTTTCTCTGGAGCATCTAACTTAACCTCTTTTGCATCTATCAAGTCTTGAATTTTATGCTTAAGCACCCAACAATCGTTGGTGTCATGCCCGATGTTGTCGGAATGATAGGCGCATTTAGCATTAGGATGATAATGTGGGGAAGATGTGTTCACATTTTTTGGTGCCTCTTTGATAGTGGTGAGATTTAGCTTCAACAAATGGGGAAGAACTTGTGCAGGCGTCATGTTGATGCGGGTGAACTGTCGTTGTGGCCGTTCCACCCGTTGCTGATTTGGTCTGGACTGATTGTTACGAGGCTGATCATTTGACGAATTTTGTATCATCACGGCCCCTATAGTTGATCGGCGCTCCGTTCTTCCCAATCTTTTCTGAGAGTATATAACAGCTGCTTCCTTCTTGGCCGGAAATGATTTCTTAGCAGTTGTAGAGGCAGAGGCATCCCTTTGAATCTTTCCATTCTTGATACCAGCTTCCACCCGTTCTCCAGTCAAAATCAATTCAGTAAACCCTGCGGAAGAGCTCCCGATCAAGTGGTTGAAGAACGGGCCAAATAGGGTCCCCAAGAACATATCAACTAGTTCCCTATCTGAAAGAGGGGGCTGCACTCTTCCGGCCAAGTCGCACCATTTCTGGGCGTATTCTTTGAATCCCTCATTTGAGGCCATCCCCATACTTTGTAACTGAGTACGGGTTGGCGCCAAGTCAACGTTATATTGATACTGGCGATAAAAGGCAGCTGTCAAGTCTTCCCAGTTATGCACTTCTGACCTCTCAAGCTGGTAAAACCAGTCTAGTTGTGTACCGGACAAGCTATCCTGAAAGAAGTGTACCCAAAGATTTCTGTCGGATGTATGAGGTTAAATTCTTCTGACATATGACCTCAAGTGCATCTTCGGGCAAGACAGCCCATCATATTTTGCAAAAACTGGCACCTTAAACTTTGGAGGGATCATAATTCCAGCAATCAAACCCAATTCTTCAAAATCTAACCCGGGAACCCTTTGCAGCTCCATAGCTGCCAGTCTATCCTCCAGGTTTTTGTATTTGTCATCCGCTGGCGGGTATTGCTGCTCTGAGTAGTCTTCATCTTCCTCAACCTCTTCCTCTTCAGCCTCGGACTCAGAGGGCAATGCAGCTCCTTTTCCCTTACTGGTTCCCTCATCAGATGCGGAGGGAAATTCAAGAACTCTTCTAGCTTCATTCTCAAACCTTCTTCCCAGTGTGGCTACCCCAACTCTTTTCTTCTTCTTTTTTCCTTTTTCTGGCTCTTTATTCCCTAGCAGTGCTTTAAGATCCTCCTGACCCTTTGCTAAGGTCATTAGGAGCTGTTGAAACTGTGAGTTTTGTGCCTGCAGATCTTTGACCGTCTGTTCGAGATCCATCTTACTGAAATAAACAGCAGAAAGATAAGGAAACCTGGTGTAGAGACCTGTTTATGCATATGATGAATGATATGTTTATTCATGCAATGCATTCAAGGATTTAGAAATTCAAAATTGTTGCAAACAAAAAGAACACACGTCATATTAATAAGAAGAAATTTTGGTCAGTACATAAATGCCCCATGGGCTAAATATTACAAAAACTTAAGGTAAAAAGACGTTGCGCATCCTCCTTGGTGCGATGTAAGTGTTGAGGGTCTCCTCCTCGTGAAGTCGGCGGGTAAGCTCCAAAACCTTCTTCTCACTGGCGTAGAAGTTGGCTTCAAAAGTATTATGTTCCTTCTTGAGTTGGATCCAACTCTTCTGCATCTCCTCCCATGATGTTGGCATGTCAGGATATAGGATGGTGTAGGGAACCTCTCCTTCCTTAACGGGCTCTTTAATCAAAGGGAGAATATGAGGGTAAGGCATCATAAGACTCTGGGCTCGAGTCCTTACCCACTTGAGGTAAGGCTCAAGAGGGATGGAGTTCTTGTGCCCCAGTGTCTTGCTGTCTACCTTGTTAGGCATCCTCCAAGCTCTGATGAATCTTTGGCGAAGTCCTTGCGCATCGTTGTCAAAGTCAAAAACTAGGTTAGGAATCAGCATATCATGAGGGACATCCCTCCGTGCATATCCAAATTGTCTCAAAGCTAGACAAGGGTTGTAGGTAATGCCTCCTCTAATGCCAAGTAATGGAACATTAGGGAACTCACCACAACGATCGACGATGATGACATTTTCTATGGACCGAGAACACCAATGTACATCAGAGTGTGTGAGGGTCATCAACCGTTGTGACCATCTTAAGCCTTGCTCATTCTTCAAAACAGATTGTGGAAGGTGAGAAATAAACCACCTTGCAAGGAGAGGAGTACAACACATGAGAACACCTCTCTTCCTCATTGTTCGTGTGTAAAATGAGTGGAGAATGTCCCCGAGCAATGTAGGTATGGGATTCCTGGATAGGAAAATCTTGACAGCATTGACGTCTATAAGTTTGTCGGGATTTGGGAACAAGATCAACCCATAAATAAGGAGTGCCACAATTTCTTCAAAGGCTTGCAGATCCAAAGAATTCCAACACTCTTGTGCCTTCTCAAACAAGAATTTTGCCAAGAAGCCTTTGACACCACTTCTAGTCTCCCAATGCCCCTTGATGTCAGATGGTTGCAAGTGTAGTGCTTGAGCAACATCTTCAGGCTTTGGTCCTTTTTCCGTACCGTTGTAGGGTAGTTGATTAAGAATAGGAATTCTCAGGAGTTGAGAAAATTCCTCCAAAGTAGGCACCAATTGGTAGTCGGGAAAGGTGAAACAGTGGTGAAGGGGGTCAAAGAACTGGAGCAACACTTTCACCATGTCTTCTTCAATGCTGGTGTTGACTAGGCTGAGCAGTCTACCATGTCTTTCAATGAAGAGAGAGCTTTCTGGAATTCTGGATGTGAGCTCCTTGAGTTGAGGGGGGATTCTCACAAGGTTGACTTGGATAGTTTTCCTGCGAAGAATTTCCATGACCTGCAAAACAAGAACAAAGATGAAGATCCAAACCCTTGAAATGGTTAGTGGATGCATATGATGCTTTATGATGTTCATGATGTATGCACAAACATATGTACAAGTAAGTCACACAAAAACCCTAGTTTCAGGCTTGCATGGGGTTTCATAGGTAAGTACCCTCTTGAGTGTAGTTGGCTTAAAAACCTGTCCTATAAATAGTAACCGGGTTCTAAGGAGCTCAATATCATTGGATTGTTTTCCATGTTCATTGTTTTGGTTTAGCCACTTAACTAGCGACCAAAATATTCCAAGAAAACAACCCTCAATGAGTGTAGAATCGAGTATCTGTAACACCCCGTTTTCAATTAATTGATTTATTTAAATTTGGGAATTTATTTTATTAGAATTAATAAAATAAAAAGAATTATTTATTTTGGAGTATTTGAGGAAAATAAAAGAAATAAGGAATATTGGGATTTTTATGTTATTGGGCTTAGATGTTGTTAGTAAAGAGTGGGGGTGCAGAGAAATAAAGTTATGTTTGGGACTTAGGCCATTTTCTCATTTTGGTTTTCACGTAAGAACAGAAGTTGGAATTTGGGAAAATAGAGCTCTGAAGAACGGAGAACGAAGAACATCGCTCAAGAACTCAAAGCTGCTAATTGATAAGGTAAGGGGGGCTATAACTCGATTTACCTTTGTTTATGGGTTTATGTACGGTTGATTCGGGTAATCGTAGGGAAAACCCCAATTGTTAGATGTTTCTAGGAATCGATACCCTTAGGATTGAACCTTGTTAGAAAAGGGTCAGGTTCCCAATTGTCATGAATCGATTAGGAATTTTAGGTCCCAAATGGTGAATTGGGAGTGTATCTAATGATCGTGAATTTACCTTGGAAGTTATAGGGATAACCTCAGTGTCAGTAGATTTCCCCAAAGGGACGGTTAATCCCCGGTTAAGGTTACTATAATGATTGTTGGTATTTTGGATATGGTGGTGTTGTTGTGAATTGTACAAACCTGATGTCGTTAGGTACCGAATTACGCGTTTGGCGGGCGTTTTCCCGCGTTTGGACTGCTGTTTCTGAGCTGCTGCAGGTTCAGGAAAATCCTGTTACGCGCTCAGCAACACGGGCCGTGTTGCACAACACGGGTTCCCGTGTTGCTCTTCTGTGTTGGGAGATGGTGTGCTCTGGTTGCACGACACGGGCCGTGTTGCACAACACGGGTACCCGTGTCAGATCCCCTGTACTGATAAAAATAAAATGTGCGTTTTTCTGGACGTGCTGCACAACACGGGCCGTGTTGCACAACACGGGCCGTGTTGCACAACACGGGCACCCGTGTTGCTCTGCTGTGATGATTTTCTGAATTTTTGGTTTCAGTGTTTTGATGTTGGATTTTTATTGCCATGCTTTTAGATATGTTATCGAGCATGAATTATGATATAATTGATGTGATTGTTTGATGTTTGAATAGTATGCTGAGTGATTACATGCTATTCGTAACTTGATATGATTGATGTTTAAATAGTATGCTGAGTGGTTACATGCTATTCATATCATGTTATGTTTGATATTGTTGATGTGCATGATATGTTGATCGATGTTCATAGTATGCTGAGTGTTACATACTTACATATCATGTTGCATTTGTTAATTCCCATTGTGTGGAATTAACATGGTGGCCAATATACGTGTCCGCGATTTAATGGAACGTTGAGGTGGTAGCCGTGTCCGCGATATAATGGAACGGTGAGTTATCCGTGACCCGCGATTTAATGGGGCGGTGAAGTGGTACCACTTGCATGGGTGTGTTGCATTACTCGAATATAACATGAATGGATGATTTTTCCAATGTTATATTTGATTGTTTGTATGCACGTATGATTTGATAAATGGTTGATGATGTTTGATGAATATTTGCAAAAATGAAAGGCAATATGTCATGGATATATGAATTGTAAAGGTTTTGTAAACTATGAAATATGCTAATTATTGGGTGATGCTTATGATTTCGTGAATTGATTGTTACGAATGTATAACCAAATGTATATTTGAGAAGCTCACCCTTACTGTTGAATATTTCAGATTGAGGAGCTTCGCTCAGGTGCTTGGCAAAGGCTTATCGTGTCTAGTTTAGTTTCGTTTTAGTATGTCCGGGTCATGCTCTGATAGTTGTAACTCCGGGAACGTTTGGTTGTCGAGCTGCTTTAGTCAGACTCGTTTATTTTCTTTTAATTGTTATAATATGACGTTGACTTTTCCAGGTGTTAATCCCTGATGATTTTGGAAAATATTATAACATTTGATTTTATTAAATAAATCATTCCGCTGTGTAGACATGTATGAGTTACCACTAAAATTATGCATGACAGGAATTTATTTTCTTAAAAGAGAATTGTAGCATTCCTCGATTATTACATGTACTCTGAGTTTATAATTTTTAATATTTGCGAAAATTATATGCGGGTTTTAGAGGGTGTTACAATAGTGGTATTAGAGCATAGTCGGTCGTTGTGACCAGAGTCTTGAGTCAGTCATTCCTTTTCGTATGCGACTAGTGCAAGGTAACACTGTCGATACTGTATTCTGATGTGGAGTATGTTTTAATTCTCAGGAATATGGCTGGAAGAGGTAATGGACGAAATGATGCTGCACTAGCTGAGGCTTTGGGGATGTTAGCTGGTGTACTTGCTGGAAACCCAACTGGAGGCGTGATTGGTGCTGATAGGCAATTGGGAAATTTCCAAAGGAACAATCCTCCGTTGTTCAAAGGTACACATGACCCTGAAGGTGCTCAGAAGTGGCTGAAGGAAATCGAAAGGATTTTCCGTGTGATTGATTGTGCTGAAGATCTGAAAGTCAGATATGGTACGCATATGTTGGCAGAAGAGGCCGACGACTGGTGGGTTGCCACAAGGACTGAAATGGTTCAGGATGGAGAGGCACTGACTTGGGCTAACTTCAGAAGGGCTTTTCTGAGGAGGTACTTTCCTGAAGATGTTTGGGGAAGAAAGGAAATTGAATTTTTGGAGCTTAAGCAGGGCAATCTGACTGTTAGTGAGTATGCTACTAAGTTCACTGAGCTGGCAAAGTATTATGCACACTACAACAATGATGAGGCTGGAGAATTCTCTAAATGTATCAAATTTGAGAATGGTCTCCGAGATGAGATTAAGCAGGGAATCAGGTACCAGCGTATTCGTAGATTTTCTGATCTGGTGGATTGTAGCAGAATCTTGGAAGAAGATATTACCAAGAATCGGTCGTCTCACTCTCGTGGGGCTGTTGATAAAAGAGGGAAGCAACATATGGACCGTGGCAAGCCATATGGTAGAGATAACCAGAGATCAGGCGGTTGGAAAAGGCCTAGTGGGGGAGATTCTAAGGCTCCTATCAAATGCTACAGGTGTGGTGAGTCTGGTCATCACATTCGGGATTGCAAGAGTGATGAGAAGAAGTGCTATAAATGTGGAAAGGCTGGTCATTTGTCTATTGATTGCAAAGGGAAGTCTGTTACTTGTTACAATTATGGCGAAGAAGGTCACATTCGTCCGCAGTGTCCTAAGCCTAGGAAGGATCAGTCAGGTGGAAAAGTGTTTGCTTTGTCTGGATCTGAGACTACCCCAGAGGATCGATTGATTAAAGGTACGTGTTTTATTCATGGCACACCTTTAGTTGCAATTATTGATACTGGTGCAACTCATTCTTTCATTTCTTTGGATTGTGCTGAGAGGTTGAAACTGGACATATCTGGTATGCGAGGTAGCATGGTTGTTGATACTCCTGCATCGGGTTCAGTGACAACTTCACTTGTATGTAGGAATTGTCCTATTGAGATTTTTGGTAGAGGTTTCGGTATGGATTTAGTGTGCCTACCGCTTGAACAAATTGATATTATCCTTGGGATGAACTGGTTGGAATTCAACCGGGTTCACCTGAACTGCTTTGCTAAGACGGTGATTTTCCCAGAAGCAGTTGGTGTCGAGAATTTGACTATGACTGCTAGGCAGGTACAAGAAGCAATGGAAGACGGTGCTAATGTGTTTATGTTACTTGCTTCGTTAGATGCAACAGGAAAGGTCAGGAGTAGTGAATTGCCAGTGGTGTGTGATTTTCCAGAAGTCTTTCCTGATGATGTTGGCGAGTTACCTCCTGAGAGAGAAGTGGAATTTTCTATAGATTTAATTCCTGGTACGAGACCGGTGTCGATGGCGCCATATCGTATGTCTGCGTCTGAATTGGCTGAATTGAAGAGTCAGTTGGAAGATTTACTGGAGAAGAAGTTTATTCGTCCAAGTGTTTCACCTTGGGGTGCTCCGGTATTGTTGGTTAAGAAGAAAGAAGGTTCTATGAGACTGTGTGTTGATTACAGGCAATTGAACAAGGTAACCATTAAGAATCGGTATCCATTACCGAGGATTGATGATTTAATGGATCAACTAATTGGAGCTAGTGTATTCAGTAAGATTGACTTGAGATCGGGATATCATCAGATTCGTGTGAAAGCGGAAGATATTCAAAAGACTGCTTTTCGAACGAGGTATGGGCATTATGAATATTCTGTTATGCCGTTCGGAGTTACTAATGCACCTGGTGTTTTCATGGAATATATGAACAGGATTTTTCATCCGTATCTGGATAAGTTTGTTGTGGTTTTTATTGATGACATTCTGATTTATTCCAAGAATGACGAAGAGCATGCAGAACATCTCAGAATTGTGTTAGAATTGTTGAAAGATAGGAAGCTGTATGCAAAGTTGTCCAAATGTGAATTCTGGCTGAATGAAGTTAGTTTTCTTGGACATGTGATTTCTAAGAATGGTATTGCAGTGGATCCTACAAAAGTAGAAGCGGTATCTCAGTGGGAAGCGCCGAAGACTGTTTCTGAAATCAGAAGTTTTCTTGGTCTTGCAGGTTATTACAGAAAATTTATCGAAGGATTCTCAAAGTTAGCATTGCCGTTGACGAAGTTGACTCGTAAAGGACAAGCGTTTATTTGGGATTCTGATTGTGAGAAAGGTTTCCAAGAATTGAAGCGGAGATTGACTAGTGCTCCTATTCTGATTTTGCCGAATCCGGTGGAATCTTTTGTGGTTTATTGTGATGCATCTCTGATGGGATTAGGTGGTGTTTTAATGCAGAATCAACAGGTAGTTGCGTATGCCTCGAGACAGTTGAAGGTTCATGAAAGGAACTATCCTACTCATGACTTAGAACTGGCGGCAGTTGTGTTTGTCTTGAAATTGTGGAGACATTACCTGTACGGTTCGAGATTTGAAGTGTATAGTGATCATAAGAGTTTGAAGTATCTTTTCGATCAGAAAGAGCTCAATATGAGGCAAAGGAGGTGGTTGGAATTTCTCAAAGATTATGATTTTGGTTTGAATTACCATCCTGGTAAGGCAAATGTAGTTGCAGATGCTTTGAGCAGGAAGTCCTTGCATATGTCTATGATGATGGTTCGTGAATTGGATTTAATTGAGCAATTCCGAGATTTGAGTTTGGTTTGTGAAAGTACTCCGAAGTGTGTTCGTTTGGGTATGTTGAAACTTACTAGTGGTATTCTAGAAGAGATCAGGATCGGGCAAAAATCTGATGTTAATTTAGTTGATAAATTGACATTGATCAACCAAGGTCAAGGTGGTGAGTTTAGGATTGATGAAAATGATGTTATGAGATTTGGCGATAGAGTTTGTGTTCCGGATGTTGCAGAAATCAAGAAGAGTATATTAGAGGAAGGACATCGCAGTGGGATGAGTATTCATCCGGGTGCCACGAAAATGTATCATGATTTGAAGAAATTGTTTTGGTGGCCGAGAATGAAAAAGGAAATAGCTGAATTTGTGTATGCATGTTTAATCTGTCAGAAATCGAAGATTGAGCATCAAAAGCCGTCTGGGTTTATGCAACCGATGTTTATTCCAGAATGGAAGTGGGATAGTATTTCTATGGATTTCGTATCTGGGTTTCCAAGGACTCCTATGAATTGTGAAGCGATATGGGTCGTTGTGGATAGGTTGACTAAGTCTGCTCATTTTATACCGGTGCGAATGGACTACTCGATGGAGAGATTGGCACAGTTGTATATCGAGAAAATAGTGAGTTTGCATGGAGTTCCTTCTAGTATTGTGTCAGATAGAGATCCGAGGTTCACTTCAAAATTTTGGGAAGGATTGCAGAAGGCTTTGGGTACTAAGTTGAGATTGAGTTCAGCTTACCATCCTCAGACTGATGGACAGACGGAGAGGACGATTCAATCGTTGGAAGATTTATTGCGTGCTTGTGTTTTAGAGAAAGGTGGAGCTTGGGATAGCTATTTGCCATTGATTGAGTTTACTTATAACAATAGTTACCATTCGAGCATTGGTATGGCTCCGTTTGAGGCATTGTATGGTAGACGGTGTAGGACGCCTTTGTGTTGGTATGAATCTGGAGAGAGTTCGGTAATTGGGCCAGAGATTGTTCAGCAGACTACCGAAAAGATCAAATTGATTCAAGAGAAGATAAGAGCTTCTCAGAGTCGTCAGAAAAGTTATCATGATAAGAGGAGAAAGAATTTAGAATTCAGTGCTGGAGATCATGTGTTTATGAGAGTTACTCCGATGACGGGTATTGGTCGAGCGTTGAAATCTAAGAAGTTGACTCCGCGTTTTATTGGTCCGTTTCAGATTACGGAAAGAGTTGGAGAAGTTGCTTATCGTATTGCTTTACCTCCGAGACTTGCGAATTTGCACGATGTTTTTCATGTTTCTCAGCTGAGGAGATACATTCCAGACCCATCTCATGTAATCCAAATAGATGATGTACAGGTGAGAGATAACCTGACAGTAGAAACATTGCCTATGAGGATAGAAGATCGGGAAGTGAAACAGTTAAGAAGTAAAGAGATAGCATTAGTGAAGGTTGCTTGGGGAGGTCCAGCAGATGGAAATATCACTTGGGAGCTGGAGAGCCAGATGAAAGAGGCTTATCCGGAACTGTTCGTCTAAGGTATGTTTTCGAGGACGAAAACTCTTTTAGTGGGGGAGAGTTGTAACACCCCGTTTTCAATTAATTGATTTATTTAAATTTGGGAATTTATTTTATTAGAATTAATAAAATAAAAAGAATTATTTATTTTGGAGTATTTGAGGAAAATAAAAGAAATAAGGAATATTGGGATTTTTATGTTATTGGGCTTAGATGTTGTTAGTAAAGAGTGGGGGTGCAGAGAAATAAAGTTATGTTTGGGACTTAGGCCATTTTCTCATTTTGGTTTTCACGTAAGAACAGAAGTTGGAATTTGGGAAAATAGAGCTCTGAAGAACGGAGAACGAAGAACATCGCTCAAGAACTCAAAGCTGCTAATTGATAAGGTAAGGGGGGCTATAACTCGATTTACCTTTGTTTATGGGTTTATGTACGGTTGATTCGGGTAATCGTAGGGAAAACCCCAATTGTTAGATGTTTCTAGGAATCGATACCCTTAGGATTGAACCTTGTTAGAAAAGGGTCAGGTTCCCAATTGTCATGAATCGATTAGGAATTTTAGGTCCCAAATGGTGAATTGGGAGTGTATCTAATGATCGTGAATTTACCTTGGAAGTTATAGGGATAACCTCAGTGTCAATAGATTTCCCCAAAGGGACGGTTAATCCCCGGTTAAGGTTACTATAATGATTGTTGGTATTTTGGATATGGTGGTGTTGTTGTGAATTGTACAAACCTGATGTCGTTAGGTACCGAATTACGCGTTTGGCGGGCGTTTTCCCGCGTTTGGACTGCTGTTTCTGAGCTGCTGCAGGTTCAGGAAAATCCTGTTACGCGCTCAGCAACACGGGCCGTGTTGCACAACACGGGTTCCCGTGTTGCTCTTCTGTGTTGGGAGATGGTGTGCTCTGGTTGCACGACACGGGCCGTGTTGCACAACACGGGTACCCGTGTCAGATCCCCTGTACTGATAAAAATAAAATGTGCGTTTTTCTGGACGTGCTGCACAACACGGGCCGTGTTGCACAACACGGGCACCCGTGTTGCTCTGCTGTGATGATTTTCTGAATTTTTGGTTTCAGTGTTTTGATGTTGGATTTTTATTGCCATGCTTTTAGATATGTTATCGAGCATGAATTATGATATAATTGATGTGATTGTTTGATGTTTGAATAGTATGCTGAGTGATTACATGCTATTCGTAACTTGATATGATTGATGTTTAAATAGTATGCTGAGTGGTTACATGCTATTCATATCATGTTATGTTTGATATTGTTGATGTGCATGATATGTTGATCGATGTTCATAGTATGCTGAGTGTTACATACTTACATATCATGTTGCATTTGTTAATTCTCATTGTGTGGAATTAACATGGTGGCCAATATACGTGTCCGCGATTTAATGGAACGTTGAGGTGGTAGCCGTGTCCGCGATATAATGGAACGGTGAGTTATCCGTGACCCGCGATTTAATGGGGCGGTGAAGTGGTACCACTTGCATGGGTGTGTTGCATTACTCGAATATAACATGAATGGATGATTTTTCCAATGTTATATTTGATTGTTTGTATGCACGTATGATTTGATAAATGGTTGATGATGTTTGATGAATATTTGCAAAAATGAAAGGCAATATGTCATGGATATATGAATTGTAAAGGTTTTGTAAACTATGAAATATGCTAATTATTGGGTGATGCTTATGATTTCGTGAATTGATTGTTACGAATGTATAACCAAATGTATATTTGAGAAGCTCACCCTTACTGTTGAATATTTCAGATTGAGGAGCTTCGCTCAGGTGCTTGGCAAAGGCTTATCGTGTCTAGTTTAGTTTCGTTTTAGTATGTCCGGGTCATGCTCTGATAGTTGTAACTCCGGGAACGTTTGGTTGTCGAGCTGCTTTAGTCAGACTCGTTTATTTTCTTTTAATTGTTATAATATGACGTTGACTTTTCCAGGTGTTAATCCCTGATGATTTTGGAAAATATTATAACATTTGATTTTATTAAATAAATCATTCCGCTGTGTAGACATGTATGAGTTACCACTAAAATTATGCATGACAGGAATTTATTTTCTTAAAAGAGAATTGTAGCATTCCTCGATTATTACATGTACTCTGAGTTTATAATTTTTAATATTTGCGAAAATTATATGCGGGTTTTAGAGGGTGTTACAGTATCTACCAACTTCGGACTGCACCAAAGCCGGTCATCTCACTACCCCTAATAAAAGGCCAAGATGGTCAAGTAAGGTTCTAGGTCATTAGTGCTTAGTGACATCACTCAGCGGCCTCGTACTCTCCTTGATTGAACTCAAGGGTTACCGGTACTCACAAATATGTCGCACTAATATAGCTATTGCTTCAACCGTGTCGGTATACCCCGCACAGTTTCCACAATGTATTGCTATCTATGAACGTTTCCCAAATCCGGGTGTAGGATTTCAAGCCCAAACAAGAGAGCCCAAAATGTAAAGCAATCAAAGCAAACAATTAGTCATGCAAAAGGGTGATCTAAGCCCTAAGGTTACTCCACTTTTAGAATTTTCCCCAGCAGAGTCGCCAGTTCTGTGATACGGTGGGAGAACTGACTTGGGTTTTGCGTTTGTTTTTGCAAATGTTTCGGTTTAGCAAGAGTCGCCACCGACTTTATATTTTATCCTAAGGAAAGGTTAAAAAGCACAGAAAAAACCTTTGAGATGTTTTCTTGGGTTCGGGGAGTAGATTATAGAAAGGGAAGGAATTAGCACCCTTTCTATCCATGGTTATCCATGGGCTCTTAGTTACTTGCTTAGATCACTTGCCTTGCATTTTCAATTGTTTGAAATGGTGCTTTCAATTGTTTTAAATGGTGCTTTGTGTGTGTGGTTTTGAAAATGTTTTGAAAAAGATGCCTTGTCTAGGCAACCCTTGTAACAATTCTTTACTCGAATGTTTTACAAAAGGTGTTTGTCTTTTTGAAAAGATGTTTCAAGGTTTTGACAGTTGTTTTGAAAGTTGTGTTGTGGAGTGTGTTTTGAAAGTAGGCAAGGATTTGTTTTGCAAGTTTGATCAAGTAACTAAGAGCCATCTACCCTAAATTTCTCAAAGATCTTTCTTATGTTTTAACCCTTTTAACAGTATTGTTCCACCATTGTATTTGGTGGACAATCTTGTGTTAGGATGTTAACAGGACGGGCGCGGGTCATCGTATAGACCATGAATGCAATGGTGCCAAGTGTCTTTGGCAATTTTTCCTTTAAGGGACTTGATCATTTTTAGGCAACTTGAGAAAGCGTCATCGAGAGACTATGATCATTTGATTTGTTTTGTTTTGCCAAAGACACTCAACATACAACATGGCCCATTTTTGAAGGCAACAAGTGGTGTAACCCTAAGGGTGCAAGTGTGATTGGTGTTGTCCATTTTCATGCTTGTTTATCTTTGCATTAGTCAAGCTATTGGTTGGTTGATTTGCATACAAACCCTAGGTCTATCATGGCATAATTAGAAAGCTTTTAAATGCGGAAATTTAAAGTCCTAAATTATTACATCATGATTATGGGGATGGGGGTACAAATGTTTGAATGGGGGATATTTAGCAAGAAATTTAAATCTAAACTATTACATCCCTATTGAATAGTCAAATAATAAATTGTACAATATTTAAACAAATATAAATGCAAAATGTATTATGCACAAAAATGATTTTTTATGTATGAGAAAGTATTTTTCAATGTGAAATATAAACAAAAATAAAAAAAAGGTCAATTTTGGAGTATTTTTGTGGTTTTAGGGCAAAACCCTAATTTTTGAATAAATAGCAATTATTTACTAATTATATACAATATTTATATATTTATTTATACAAAAAATAAATGAAAGAGAAGTATATTGTAAAAAAAGAATTTTTGATGTCAAATATTAATAAAAATAAAGATGTATTATTTTTATATTTTTATCCTAAATTTTTAATAAAATATGTATAAGTATATTTATATATATTTAATAAGTTAAATATGTACAAAAATAAAAAATATTAATTATTTACAAAAAGTATATTTTTTAGAAAATGTTTTCGAAATAAAAATAATGGCTGAAAATATATTTTTGTATTATTTTTAATGTTTTAAATAAAAAGGTATTTATATATTTATTTACATATATATGCTAAATAAAACAAATAAATGTCAAACAAATGCAAAAATGGGTGAAAAAATATTTTTTATATTTTTTATATTTGAGCAAAAAATAATAAGTCAGAATCAAAAAGAAAAAATCAAAAATGATCAAAATATCACACAATGGACCAAGGGGGTGCAAAAATGGAAAAAAAAGTGCAAAAAGCAAAAACAACTCAGGCCCAGCCCAAGTCCACCTTCTTCAACCTCCAGCCATTCTGTCTCAAAAACGCGCGCCCTCTATGCTTCATTCAAATTCCTGATTCTTTGACTTTTAACAAAAACTCATAACATGAACAATGTAGAGCATGAAGAGACGAATTCATACATATAAAAATCTTGACCTAACTCTCAGAAATGAGGGAGAATTTCTTCATCCCCAATTTCTGACCTAAGTTTTTTTCAATGTTCATGGCCAAAATTCTCACAGCACGCATAATATAAATGAAAAGTAAATACATGGATAGTTTCAGAGCTATGAGTAGAACATGTTTTCTTCACAAACCTAAGCCTAATCATGCCTGGATAGAGAGATAGAAGTTCATACTTTTACCTGTTCAGCTTGAGTCGTGTACAGCAATGGAGGTATCTTCAATGGAGTTTGAACTTTGGTACAGCTTGCCTGAAGTCCAAGGAACCTTCTCCAACACCTAGCTTGCTTTGAATCTGCCTGTATCGAGCTATGGAAGTCAACCTGCACAGCTGAAAAGTGAAAATGGCAAACTTGGTTAGGGGTGTTACAGTTTGTGTTTAGGGCTTGGGATAGTTTGTGTGGATGATATAGAATGTGTTTGAAGTGGTTTTAGCCAAAGTGCACGAGTGGATTGAGCTGGCCAAGTCAAACTGCAGCAGGTACCATGTTTTGCAACAAAACTGTGATTTTGTGAATGAGGAAGGATCAAGAGTCGTTTGGTCGTGCTTTAGGCTTAGTTTTTTGTATGGGAAGTGTCTACAAAGTTTGCTTCAGCTTCTGTTTGCAGGAAGTGAGAGTTTGATCTCTTTTGCCAAGTTTCTTCTAAGGTAAGCAAGGATAGTCAAGTTGGGTTATAGGCCAGCACAGGTCCCTCAAGCATGCTGCAACACTCTCTCTTGATCAGTGGGATTTGTCTACAAACTTGTGCCTCAAAGATTTTTCTTGTACTTCTTGGATTTGGTATTTGACATAAAGCATTACTTTACAAAAATGGCAAAATTGCTTTTTCTAATTATGGATTAATCTTGCATGTAATGACCAAATGAACAAAATAAGACTTGAACACAAAGGTTAAGCATTTAATTATTGAGTGTGAAGAGGTTTAGAGGTCTGCAAACCATCACAAACCCTGCTGACTTGAAATTGCCAATGTTATGAACATGTATTTAGCTATGAACAAAGTGACTTTTGCCCATCTTTGCAAATTCGAATCTCCCTAACCACAAGTGTGTTTGATGAGTTCTTGGACAATTTGGAAATCTTGGAATGTGTACTACAATCCATCTTTTTAATGCAAATTGAAATTCCAAGTGGAAGCATGTGAAAAATGGCCATGAAGTTGGTCAAAAATCCTGCCTAGAATAGGTCAAAATTTTTCTAAGTTAAGAATGTTTTGCACCCTTGTTCCAAAAATCATAACTTGAGCTACAAGCTTCCTTTGAGAAAAATTTGTGAATCAAAGTTATAGATTTTGCAATGGAATACAACTTTCATGTTTTGAGTTTTGTTTGAATCCAATTGTATCTTGATGAAAAAATGGGACAAAGTTAGGAAAAAATAAGGAAGTTTCATAACTTAGAAAAATTCTAAGTTATGAAATTTTCTCATTTTAAACCCTAATTTGCAAATTTGGATTTCTTGATGAGCAAGTTTTATAATTTGACATGTCTTGATGAAAAATGAATCTTGGCACTTGATTTTGACCAAAAAGTCAAAGTTTGACTTTTCAGTGTACAGTCAAATTTTGATCAGTTGACTGGAAAATTCATCTGTCAATCTTGTGCATTTGAGATCTTTTGAACTTGTTGAATGTGTCAAGACAATGACATTGAGTCCTTGAGTCCATATGTGAGCTTGGTTTGCCATTGGTTAGGTCAAACAGTCAAAAATTGCCTTTGTGCAGTCAAAACCCTAAAAATGACCATTTTGCCCTTTTGGTGATCTGATCAAATTTCTTGTGGAATTGTGATCCAAACTTGATCAAATGGTCCATATGAGTTCATTATGTTGATGTGGGTCAAATTTCATGAAGTTTGACTGTCAATTGGCCACAGTTGACTTTTTCCCCAATACAGCTGATTTCTAGGTCAATTGTCCAATTGACTGGGCAAAGATTGGAATCAAGGCTTGAAACTTTGGTATGGATAAACTTGTGAGTCCAATATGAAGCATGAAAGTCACTTTGAGCTCTTTAGGTTAAAACATCTTTGTGCAAACTCAAACCCTAATTTGGGTCAACAGTGCAAGGAGGAGTCTTGAGCAGAGCAAACCCTAACTTGATCTTGAGTTCCAAGGGTCTTGTGGTGAGAAAATATTGATGAAATGAGAGGGAAAATTTTGGGGTACAACACTTGGCATTGGAGCAGAGATTACATTCAGCTTTTTAGGGGCGTCAAATTCAACTTCTTTAGCGTCTATCAAATCCTGAATCTTATTCTTGAGGGCCCAACAATTGTTGGTGTCTTGCCCTATACTCCCTGAATAATAAGCACACTTGGCGTTCGAATGGTAGAACGGAGAAGTTGTATTCGGATTCTTCGGGGCCTCTTTCAGACTGGCAAGGTTTAACTTCAAGAGATGGGGTAGAACTTGAGCAGGAGTCATGTTTATCTGGGTGAATTGCCTTGCAGGCCTTTCCACCCTTGTTTGGTTTGTTCTTGGTTGATTGTTTCTGGGCTGATCAACTGCAGACTTATGAATCATTACGGCCCCCACCGCTGGTCGGCGCTCAACTCTTCCTTGACCTCTTTGGGAGTAAACAGCTGAAACTTCTTTCTTTGCTGGAAAAGGCTTTTTGATGGCAGCGGAAGCAGATGCATCTTTCTGAATTTTGCTGCTTTTGATTCCGGCTTCAACTCTCTCACCAGTTAGAATCAACTCAGTGAACCCCGCAGAAGAGCTTCCTATCAGGTGATTAAAGAAAGGACCTGACAGCATCCCCAAGAACATATCAACTAGCTCTCTCTCAGATAGAGGTGGTTGTACTCGTCCCACCAAGTCCCTCCATTTATGGGCATACTCTTTGAAACCTTCATTTGAGACCATGCCCATACTCTGTAATTGAGTACGGGTTGGTGCTAAGTCCTTATTGTATTGATACTGCTTATAGAATGCAGCTGCCAAATCTTCCCAATTATGTACATCAGACCTATCCAATTGGTAGAACCAATCCAGTTGTGTAACACCCTCTAAAACCCGCATATAATTTTCGCAAATATTAAAAATTATAACTCAGAGTACATGTAATAATCGAGGAATGCTACAATTCTCTTTTAATAAAATAATTCCTGTCATGCATAATCTTAGTGGTAACTCATACATGTTTACACAGCGGAAAATTTTAATTAATAAAATCAAACGTTATAATATTTTCCAAAATCATCAGGGATTAACACCTGGAAAGTCAACATCTTATTATAACAATTAAAAGAAAATAAACGAGTCTGACTAAAGCAGCTCGACAACCAAACGTTCCCGGAGTTACAACTATCAGAGCATGACCCGGACATACTAGAATAAAACTAAACTAGACACGATAAGCCTTCGCCAAGCACCTGAGCGAAGCTCCTCAATCTGAAATATTCAACAGTAAGGGTGAGCTTCTCAAATATACATTTGGTTATACATTCATAACAATCAATTCACGAAATCATAAGCATCACCCAATAAATTAACATATTTCATAGTTTACAAAACCTTTACAAATCATATATCCATGACATATTGCTTTTCATATTTACAAATACCCATCAACATCCTCAACCATATATCAATCACACGTGCATACAAACAATCAAATATAACATTGGAAAAATCATCCATTCATGTTATATTCGAGTAATGCAACACACCCATGCATGTGGTACCACTACACCGCCCCATTATATCGCGGGTCACGGATAACTCACCGTTCCATTATATCGCGGACACGGCTACCACCTCAACGTTCCATTAAATCGCGGACACGTATATTGGCCACCATGTTAATTCCACACAATGGGAATTAACAAATGCAACATGATATGTAAGTATGTAACACTCAGCATACTATGAACATCATTCAACATATCATGCACATCAACAATATCAAACATAACAGGATATGAATAGTATGTAACCACTCAGCATACTATTTAAACATCAATCATATCAAGTTACAAATAGCATGTAATCACTCAGCATACTATTCAAACATCAACCAATCACATCAATTATATCATAACTCATGCTCGAGAACATATCTAAAAGCATGGCAATAAAAATCCAACATCAAAACACTGAAATCAAAATTCAGAAAATTCAGAAATTCAACACAGTAGCATCAACACGGGTGCCCGTGTTAAACAACACGGCCGTGTTGAAATATGCCCAGAAAACGCATTTTTTTAACAAAACAGGGGATCAACACGGGTGCCCGTGTTAAACAACACGGCCCGTGTTGAATTGTGTCTGGAAAACACAATTTTTGGCAACACAGTGCATCAACACGGGTGCCCGTGTTAAACAACACGGCCGTGTTGATGAGCGCGGGTCAGATTTTTCTGAACCTGCAGTGGCTCACAACAGCCGTCCAAACGCGGAAAAATGTCGGCCAAAACGCGTATTTCAGTACCTAACGCATCGAGCTTGTACAATCCACAACAATACCACAATATCCAATTTACTAATAATCATTATAATAACCTTAACCGGGGATTAACCGTAACTTTGGGGAATTCTACCGACACTGAGGTCGTCCCTACAATTTCCAAGGTAAATTCACGATCATTAGACATACGCCCAATTCACCATTTGGGACCTAAATTCTTAATCGATTCATGAGAATTGGGAATCCTAATCCTTTTCTAACAAAGTTCAGTCCTACGGTTATCGATCCCTAGAAACATCTAACAATTGGGATTTTCCTACCATTACCCGAATCAACCGTACATAAACCCATAAACAAAGGTAAATCGAGTATAAACCCCCCTTACCTTATCAATTAGCAGCTTTGAATTCTTGAGCGAAGTTCTCCGTTCTTCGTTCCTCGTACCTTCAGAGCTCTATTTCCCCAATTCTAACTTCTGTTTATCGTGAAAACCAAAATGAGGAATAACTTGAGTTCCAACACATAACTTTACTTCTTTTTCACCCCCACTCTTTACTAACAGCATCTAAGCCCAAAACATAAAAATCCCTATATTTCTTATTTCTTCGAATATTCCAAATAAATAATTCTTTTTATTTTATTAATTCTAATAAAATAAATTCCCAAATTTAAATAATTCAATTAATTGAAAACGGGGTGTTACAACTCTCCCCCACTAAAAGAGTTTTCGTCCTCGAAAACATACCTTAGACGAACAGCTCCGGATAAGCCTCTTTCATCTGGCTCTCCAGCTCCCAAGTGATATTTCCATCTGCTGGACCTCCCCAAGCAACCTTCACTAATGCTATCTCTTTACCTCTTAACTGTTTCACTTCCCGATCTTCTATCCTCATAGGCAATGTTTCTACTGTCAGGTTATCTCTTACCTGTACATCATCTATTTGGATTACATGAGATGGGTCTGGAATATATCTCCTCAACTGAGAAACATGAAAAACATCGTGCAAATTCGCAAGTCTCGGAGGTAAAGCAATGCGATAAGCAACTTCTCCAACTCTTTCCGTAATCTGAAACGGACCAATAAAACGCGGAGTCAACTTCTTAGACTTCAACGCCCGACCAATACCCGTCATCGGAGTAACTCTCATAAACACATGATCTCCAGCACTGAATTCTAAATTCTTTCTCCTCTTATCATGATAACTTTTCTGACGACTCTGAGAAGCTCTCATCTTCTCTTGAATCAATTTGATCTTTTCTGTAGTCTGCTGAACAATCTCTGGCCCAATTACCGAACTCTCTCCAGATTCATACCAACACAAAGGCGTCCTACACCGTCTACCATACAATGCCTCAAACGGAGCCATACCAATACTCGAATGGTAACTATTGTTATAAGTAAACTCAATCAATGGCAAATAGCTATCCCAAGCTCCACCTTTCTCTAAAACACAAGCACGCAATAAATCTTCCAACGATTGAATCGTCCTCTCCGTCTGTCCATCAGTCTGAGGATGGTAAGCTGAACTCAATCTCAACTTAGTACCCAAAGCCTTCTGCAATCCTTCCCAAAATTTCGAAGTAAACCTCGGATCTCTATCTGACACAATACTAGAAGGAACTCCATGCAAACTCACTATTTTCTCAATATACAACTGTGCCAATCTCTCCATCGAGTAATCCATTCGCACCGGTATAAAATGAGCAGACTTAGTCAACCTATCCACAACGACCCATATCGCTTCACAATTCATAGGAGTCCTCGGCAACCCAGATACGAAATCCATAGAAATGCTATCCCACTTCCATTCTGGAATAAACATCGGTTGCATAAACCCAGACGGCTTCTGATGCTCAATCTTCGATTTCTGACAGATTAAACATGCATACACAAATTCAGCTATTTCCTTTTTCATTCCCGGCCACCAAAACAATTTCTTCAAATCATGATACATTTTCGTGGCACCCGGATGAATGCTCATTCCACTGCGATGTCCTTCTTCTAATATACTTTTCTTGATTTCTGCGACATCAGGAACACAAACTCTATCGCCAAATCTCATAACATCATTTTCATCAATTCTAAACTCACCACCTTGACTTTGGTTGATCAATGTCAATTTATCAACTAAATTAACATCGGATTTCTGCCCGATCCTGATCTCTTCTAGAATACCACTAGTAAGTTTCAACATACCCAAACGAACACACTTCGGAGTACTTTCACAAACCAAACTCAAATCTCGGAATTGCTCAATTAAATCCAATTCACGAACCATCATCATAGACATATGCAAGGACTTCCTGCTCAAAGCATCTGCAACTACATTTGCCTTACCAGGATGGTAATTCAAACCAAAATCATAATCTTTGAGGAATTCTAACCACCTTCTTTGCCTCATATTGAGCTCTTTCTGATCGAAAAGATACTTCAAACTCTTATGATCACTATACACTTCAAACCTCGAACCATACAGATAATGTCTCCACAATTTCAAGACAAACACAACTGCTGCCAACTCTAAGTCATGAGTAGGATAGTTCCTTTCATGAACCTTCAACTGTCTCGAAGCATACGCAACTACCTGCTGATTCTGCATTAAAACACCACCTAAACCCAACAGAGATGCATCACAATAGACCACAAAAGATTCCACCGGATTCGGCAAAATCAGAATAGGAGCACTTGTCAATCTCCGCTTCAATTCTTGGAAACCTTTCTCGCAATCAGAATCCCAAATAAACGCTTGTCCTTTACGAGTCAACTTCGTCAACGGCAATGCTAACTTTGAGAATCCTTCGATAAACTTTCTGTAATAACCTGCAAGACCAAGAAAACTTCTGATTTCCGAAACAGTCTTCGGCGCTTCCCACTGAGATACCGCTTCTACTTTCGTAGGATCCACTGCAATACCATTCTTAGAAATCACATGTCCAAGGAAACTAACTTCATTCAGCCAGAACTCACATTTGGACAACTTTGCATACAACTTCTTATCTTTCAACAACTCTAACACAATTCTGAGATGTTCCGCATGATCTTCGTCATTCTCGGAATAAATCAGAATGTCATCAATAAAAACCACAACAAACTTATCCAGATACGGGTGAAAAATCCTATTCATATATTCCATGAAAACACCAGGTGCATTAGTAACTCCGAACGGCATAACAGAATATTCATAATGCCCATACCTCGTTCGAAAAGCAGTCTTTTGAATATCTTCCGCTTTCACACGAATCTGATGATATCCAGATCTCAAATCAATCTTACTGAATACACTGGCTCCAATTAACTGATCCATTAAATCATCAATCCTCGGTAACGGATACCGATTCTTAATGGTTACCTTGTTCAATTGCCTGTAATCAACACACAGTCTCATAGAACCTTCTTTCTTCTTAACCAACAATACCGGAGCACCCCAAGGCGAAACACTTGGACGAATAAACTTCTTCTCCAGTAAATCTTCCAACTGACTCTTCAATTCCGTCAACTCAGACGCAGACATACGATATGGCGCCATCGACACCGGTCTCGTACCAGGAATTAAATCTATAGAAAATTCCACTTCTCTCTCAGGAGGTAACTCGCCAACATCATCAGGAAAGACTTCTGGAAATTCACACACCACTGGCAATTCACTACTCCTGACCTTTCCTGTTGCATCTAACGAAGCAAGTAACATAAACACATTAGCACCATCTTCCATTGCTTCTTGTACCTGCCTAGCAGTCATAGTCAAATTCTCGACACCAACTGCTTCTGGGAAAATCACCGTCTTAGCAAAGCAGTTCAGATGAACCCGGTTGAATTCCAACCAGTTCATCCCAAGGATAATATCAATTTGTTCAAGCGGTAGGCACACTAAATCCATACCGAAACTTCTACCAAAAATCTCAATAGGACAATTCCTACATACGAGTGAAGTTGTCACTGAACCCGATGCAGGAGTATCAACAACCATGCTACCTCGCATACCAGATATGTCCAGTTTCAACCTCTCAGCACAATCCAAAGAAATGAAAGAATGAGTTGCACCAGTATCAATAATTGCAACTAAAGGTGTGCCATGAATAAAACACGTACCTTTAATCAATCGATCCTCTGGGGTAGTCTCAGATCCAGACAAAGCAAACACTTTTCCACCTGACTGATCCTTCCTAGGCTTAGGACACTGCGGACGAATGTGACCTTCTTCGCCACAATTGTAACAAGTAACAGACTTCCCTTTGCAATCAATAGACAAATGACCAGCCTTTCCACATTTATAGCACTTCTTCTCATCACTCTTGCAATCTCGAATGTGATGACCAGACTCACCACACTTGTAGCATCTGATAGGAGCCTTAGAATCTCCCCCACTAGGCCTTTTCCAACCGCCTGATCTCTGGTTATCTCTACCATATGGCTTGCCACGGTCCATATGTTGCTTCCCTCTTTTATCAACAGCCCCACGAGAGTGAGACGACCGATTCTTGGTAATATCTTCTTCCAAGATTCTGCTACAATCAACCAGATCAGAAAATCTACGAATACGCTGGTACCTGATTCCCTGCTTAATCTCATCTCGGAGACCATTCTCAAATTTGATACATTTAGAGAATTCTCCAGCCTCATCATTGTTGTAGTGAGCATAATACTTTGCCAGCTCAGTAAACTTAGTAGCATACTCACTAACAGTCAGATTGCCCTGCTTAAGCTCCAAAAATTCAATTTCCTTTCTTCCCCGAACATCTTCAGGAAAGTACCTCCTCAGAAAAGCCCTTCTGAAGTTAGCCCAAGTCAGTGCCTCTCCATCCTGAACCATTTCAGTCCTTGTGGCAACCCACCAGTCGTCGGCCTCTTCTGCCAACATATGCGTACCATATCTGACTTTCAGATCTTCAGCACAATCGATCACACGGAAAATCCTTTCGATTTCCTTCAGCCACTTCTGAGCACCTTCGGGGTCATGTGTACCTTTGAACAACGGAGGATTGTTCCTCTGGAAATTTCCCAATTGCCTATCAGCACCAATCACGCCTCCAGTTGGGTTTCCAGCAAGTACACCAGCTAACATCCCCAAAGCCTCAGCTAATGCAGCATCATTTCGTCCATTACCTCTTCCAGCCATATTCCTGAGAATTAAAACATACTCCACATCAGAATACAGTATCGACAGTGTTACCTTGCACTAGTCGCATACGAAAAGGAATGACTGACTCAAGACTCTGGTCACAACGACCGACTATGCTCTGATACCACTATTGTAACACCCTCTAAAACCCGCATATAATTTTCGCAAATATTAAAAATTATAACTCAGAGTACATGTAATAATCGAGGAATGCTACAATTCTCTTTTAATAAAATAATTCCTGTCATGCATAATCTTAGTGGTAACTCATACATGTTTACACAGCGGAAAATTTTAATTAATAAAATCAAACGTTATAATATTTTCCAAAATCATCAGGGATTAACACCTGGAAAGTCAACATCTTATTATAACAATTAAAAGAAAATAAACGAGTCTGACTAAAGCAGCTCGACAACCAAACGTTCCCGGAGTTACAACTATCAGAGCATGACCCGGACATACTAGAATAAAACTAAACTAGACACGATAAGCCTTCGCCAAGCACCTGAGCGAAGCTCCTCAATCTGAAATATTCAACAGTAAGGGTGAGCTTCTCAAATATACATTTGGTTATACATTCATAACAATCAATTCACGAAATCATAAGCATCACCCAATAAATTAACATATTTCATAGTTTACAAAACCTTTACAAATCATATATCCATGACATATTGCTTTTCATATTTACAAATACCCATCAACATCCTCAACCATATATCAATCACACGTGCATACAAACAATCAAATATAACATTGGAAAAATCATCCATTCATGTTATATTCGAGTAATGCAACACACCCATGCATGTGGTACCACTACACCGCCCCATTATATCGCGGGTCACGGATAACTCACCGTTCCATTATATCGCGGACACGGCTACCACCTCAACGTTCCATTAAATCGCGGACACGTATATTGGCCACCATGTTAATTCCACACAATGGGAATTAACAAATGCAACATGATATGTAAGTATGTAACACTCAGCATACTATGAACATCATTCAACATATCATGCACATCAACAATATCAAACATAACAGGATATGAATAGTATGTAACCACTCAGCATACTATTTAAACATCAATCATATCAAGTTACAAATAGCATGTAATCACTCAGCATACTATTCAAACATCAACCAATCACATCAATTATATCATAACTCATGCTCGAGAACATATCTAAAAGCATGGCAATAAAAATCCAACATCAAAACACTGAAATCAAAATTCAGAAAATTCAGAAATTCAACACAGTAGCATCAACACGGGTGCCCGTGTTAAACAACACGGCCGTGTTGAAATATGCCCAGAAAACGCATTTTTTTAACAAAACAGGGGATCAACACGGGTGCCCGTGTTAAACAACACGGCCCGTGTTGAATTGTGTCTGGAAAACACAATTTTTGGCAACACAGTGCATCAACACGGGTGCCCGTGTTAAACAACACGGCCGTGTTGATGAGCGCGGGTCAGATTTTTCTGAACCTGCAGTGGCTCACAACAGCCGTCCAAACGCGGAAAAATGTCGGCCAAAACGCGTATTTCAGTACCTAACGCATCGAGCTTGTACAATCCACAACAATACCACAATATCCAATTTACTAATAATCATTATAATAACCTTAACCGGGGATTAACCGTAACTTTGGGGAATTCTACCGACACTGAGGTCGTCCCTACAATTTCCAAGGTAAATTCACGATCATTAGACATACGCCCAATTCACCATTTGGGACCTAAATTCTTAATCGATTCATGAGAATTGGGAATCCTAATCCTTTTCTAACAAAGTTCAGTCCTACGGTTATCGATCCCTAGAAACATCTAACAATTGGGATTTTCCTACCATTACCCGAATCAACCGTACATAAACCCATAAACAAAGGTAAATCGAGTATAAACCCCCCTTACCTTATCAATTAGCAGCTTTGAATTCTTGAGCGAAGTTCTCCGTTCTTCGTTCCTCGTACCTTCAGAGCTCTATTTCCCCAATTCTAACTTCTGTTTATCGTGAAAACCAAAATGAGGAATAACTTGAGTTCCAACACATAACTTTACTTCTTTTTCACCCCCACTCTTTACTAACAGCATCTAAGCCCAAAACATAAAAATCCCTATATTTCTTATTTCTTCGAATATTCCAAATAAATAATTCTTTTTATTTTATTAATTCTAATAAAATAAATTCCCAAATTTAAATAATTCAATTAATTGAAAACGGGGTGTTACAAGTTGCATCCCCGACAAACTGTCTTGGAAAAAGTGGACCCACAGGTCTTTGTCAGAAGAATGTGGTTGAATTTTCCTAACATAAGATCGTAGGTGCATCTTTGGGCAAGACACCCCATCGTACTTAGCAAACAGTGGCACTTTGAATTTAGGAGGTATTACAATTCCAGAAACCAAGCCTAACTCCTCAAAATCCAGCCCAGGCACTCTCTGTATCTCCATGGCAGCTAGACGCTCTTCCAAGTTCTTGTATTTGTCATCTGCAGGAGGATACTGTTGTTTTGAGTAATCCTCATCTTCCTCTTCTTCAGCTTCAGAATCTGAGGGCACAGCAACTCCTTTACCCTTTCCTTCTCCTTCCTCAGAGGTTGATGGAAAATCTAGGACCCTTCTGGCTTGACCTTCAAATCTTCTGCCCAAGGTAGCCACACCAACTCTCTTCTTCTTCTTTTTCTCTTTTTCCTTTTCTAGTAGAGTCTTGAGTTCCTCCTGCCCCTTGGCTAGGGTCATGAGCAACTGTTGGAATTGTGAATTCTGAGCTTGTAAGTCTTTGACCGTTTGTTCAATATCCATCTTGCTGAAATAAACAGCAGAGAGATGAGGAAACTTGGTGTGAAGAATTGTTTATGCATATGATGAATGATATGTATTCATGTAATGCATTCAAGGATTCAGAAATTCAAATTTGTTTTAAACAAAAAAAGAAACACATGTCATATTAATAAGATAGAATTGTTAGTACATCAATACCCCATGGGCAAAATAATACAAAATTCTAAGGTAAAAAGACGTTGCGCATCCTTTTTGGTGCAATGTAGGTGTTGATAGTATGCTCTTCGTGAAGTTGACGAGTGAGTTCCAAAACCTTCTTCTCGCTTGCATAGAATTGGACTTCAAAAGTATCGTGTTCTCCCTTGAGCTATATTCAACTCCTTTGCAAATCTTCAAGTGATGTTGGTATGTCAGGATGTAGGAGGGTGTATGGAACCTCTCCTTCCTTAACAGGCTCTATAATCACAGGGAGAATGTAGGGGTAAGGCATCAAAAGACGTTGGGCGCGGGTTTGTACCCACTTGAGGTAAGGCTCAAGGGGGGTGGAATTCTTGTGTCCCAAGGTCTTACTGTCTACCTTGTTGGGCATCCTCCAAGCTCGGATGAACCTTTGTCGAAGTCCTTGACCTTCGTTGTCGAAGTCAAAAACCAAGTCTGGAATCAGCATGTCATGTGGGCCATCCCTTCGGGCATACCCAAACTGTCTCAGAGCCAAGCAGGGGTTGTAGGTGATGCCTCCCCTAATTCCTAGTAAAGGGACATTAGGGAATTCCCCACAACGGTCGATGATGATAACATTTTCTATGGATCGAGAACACCAATGAACATCTGAATGTGTAAGAGTCATCAATCGTTGTGACCACCTCAAACCTTGCTCATTCTTCAAGACTGATTGGGGAAGATGAGAAATAAACCATCTTGCCAGTAGAGGAGTGCAACACATGAGAACACCTCTTTTCCTCATTGTTCGATTGTGAAAAGAGTGGAGGATATCCCCAAGCAATGTAGGCACCGGATTGCGAGCCATGAAGATTTTGACAGCATTGACATCTATAAGTTGGTCAGGGTTTAGGAACAAGACCAACCCATAGATGAGAAGATCTACAGTATCCTCAAAAGCTTGCAGGTCTAGAGAATTCCAGCATTCTTGAGCTTTCTCAAACAAGAACTTTGCCAAGAAACCCTTGACACCACTTCTAGTTTCCCAATGGCCTATGACATCAGATGGTTGCAAGTGTAGGGCTTGAGCAACATCTTCAGGCTTTGGATCTCTTTCCATACCGTTGAAAGGTAGTTGATGGAGAATAGGAATCCTCAAGAGTTGAGAAAATTCCTCCAAAGTAGGCACTAGCTGGTAATCAGGAAATGTGAAGCAGTGGTGTAGGGGGTCAAAGAACTGGAAGAGAACTTTCACCATGTCTTCCTCTGTGTTGGAGTTGACCAAGTTGAGAATTTGACCATGCCTCTCAGTGAATGGATAATACTCTAGAATCTTGGAAGCAAGCTCCTTGAGTTGTGGAGGAATTCTTACAAGGTTGTCTTGAATTGTTTTCCTGCGAAGTGAATCCATAACCTACAAAACAGGAACAAAAGATGAAGATCCAAAATCCTTGAAATGGTTAGTGGATGCATATGATGCTTCATGATGTTCATGATGTTATGCACAAGTATATATGTACAAGCAAATCACACAAGTTCCTAGTTTAGGCTCGCATGGGGTTTCATAGGTAAGTACCCTCTTGAAGTTTAGTTGGCTCAACCTGTCCTATAAATAGTAACTGGGTTATAAGGAGCTCAATATCATTGGATTATTTTATGTGTTCATTGTTTCAGTTTAGCCACTTTACTAGCGACCGAAATATTCCAAGAAAACAACCCTCAATGAGTGTAGTATCGAGTATCTACCAACTTCGGACTGCACCAAAGCCGGTCATCTCACTACATCCTAAAAGGCCAAGTTGGTCAAGTAAATGTTCTAAAAGTCCATTAGTGCTTCATGACATCACTCAGTGGCCCCTTATTCTCTTTGATTGACTCAAAGGCTATCGGTACCCACAAATATGTCGCACTAACATATCTATTGCTTAGACGGTGTCGGTATACCCCGCACAGTTTCCACAACGTATTATTATTTACCTATGAATGTTTCCAAAATCCGGGTAGAGGATTCAAACTCAAACAATATAACCAAAATGTAAAGCATACAAGTCAAGCAAGATAAGCATGTAAAGGTGATCTAAACCCTAAGGTAACCCCACTTTTATAATTTCCCCAGTAGAGTCGTCAGTTTTGTGATACGGTGGGAGAACTGACTTGAGGTTTTGCGTTTGTGTTTGCAAATGTTTCGGTTTAGCAAGAGTCGCCAATGACTTTTTATTTTATCCAAAGGAAAGGTCGAAAAGCACAAGAAAGACCTTTGAGATGTTTTCTTGAGTTCGGGGGGTAGATTACGAAAAGGGAAGGTGCTAGCACCCTTTTCATCCATTGTTATCCATGGGCTCTTAGTTACTTGTTTAGATCACTTGCTTTGCTTTTCCAATTGTTTGAAATGGTGCTTTGTGTGGTTTTGAAAGTATTTTGAAAAGAGGCCATCGTTTTGGCAATCTTTGTAATGATTCTTGTTTGAAGAATGTATACAAAGATGTTTGTCTTTTGAAAAATGTTTCAATGTTTGAAAGTTTGTTGGGAAATGTTTTGAAATTGTGTGTGTGTTTGAAAATAGCAAGGATGGTTTGCAAATTTGATCAAGTAACTAGAAGCATCTACCTACTCAAAAGTCTTTCCTACACATTTTTAACCCTTTGACATTGTTGTTTTACCATTGTATTTGGTAAACAAACCTATCTTTGGATGTTAAACGGGACAGGCGTGGGTCATCGTATGACCATGATAGCAATAGTGCCAAGTATCTTAGCAAGTTTTAGGGACTAAGATCATTTGTTTTTAGGCAACATTTTGATAGCGTCATCGAGGGACTATGATCTTTTTGATTGATTTGATTTTGCCAAGATACCTAGCATGCATACCATGGCCATGTTTTAAGGCAACAAAGTGGATGAAACCCTAGGGGTGCTTGTGTGCAATGTGTTGTCATTTTTCATGCCTTTTGTCTTGTATTAAGTCATGTTATTTGTTTGGTTTTGGTCTTTGCAGACAAAACCCTAATTTACTATCATGGTATATGAAAGCAATAAAATGCGTAAAGTAAATCTAGACTATTACACAATATTATGGGAAGGGGGTTACAAGTTTGAATAGGGGGATATTTGCAAAAAATAAAACCCTAATTTACTATTACAACCAAATTGAATTGATACAATAAATAAATGAACAATTATTTAAATGTATAATAAAAATGTAAATATGCACAAATGTTTTTGTATTAATTTTATGTATGTGAAAAATAAATTATTTAAGTTTAAAATAAGAAAAATATTAATTATTTTTGAAAGGGTGAAGAAACCCTAATTTTGTTTAAAAAGAAATATATTGTTTTCTAATTATTTATCTGTCCATTTTTGTTTAAAAAAAATAATAACAATATATATAAAATGTTAAAAAATATATATTGTATGAAAATATTATTTTGAGTGTATAAATAATAAAAATAAAAAGTTATTATTGTACCCCAAAATTTGCCCTCCCATATTTCTCAAGACATGTCAAGAATAATCTTCAAGTTACTCAAGATGGCTCAAGAGTTGGACAGTCAAATCATCTCCTAAGACAGTCAATTCAAAATTAGGGTTTTGTGTTACATCAAGGTCCTTACATACAAATGACCTCAAGTTCTCCCCAATGTCCTAATATGTTCTTAAGTTCATCCATGTCAAATTTCAAGTCTTGCAGAGGAAGTTTGGTCAGTCAATTGCTCAAGAGGTTCAAAGATCGACAATGCTAGGGCAAAAGTCAACTGTGACCTACAAATAGTTAAACTTCAATATTTTTTGTCAACATTCTCATTTTGAAGGATAATTCATCATTTTATCAAGGGTTGATCATGATTCATCAAGGATTGCTCAAGATTCATCAAGATTCAAAAGTTGCTAAATTAGGGTTTTGCAGGAAAAGTCAACTCAACTTTGACTAAGCATAACTTTCTCATACTTTATGAGAGATGATCCATCCAAAGATAATTTTGAATAGGATGCAATTTCCTACAATCCATATTCACACCCCAAGATCAAGAAATTTTGTCACAAAAAGTTACAAATTTGGACATTATAGGTCATTTTTGAAAGTCAACAAAAACACCTTTTTTACCAAAGCTTATAACTTGAGCATGGAATATCAAAATGAGATGAGATGAAAAGTTTTGATTATAGGATATATCAAGGTTTCTAAAAAGTCCAAGAACACTTTCAAAAGTTCACAATTGAAGAAGTTATGCATTGTTGAAGTTGGGCATTTTTCCAAAATTGCCAAAAGTCAACTATCCTCAAAACTCCAATTTTTGACAAAAGGGCCCACTTTTTTCCACTTGATTTGGTCTTGTCATACCACACACGTGTCCTATCTTAAATTTCATGACCAATCATTTATTTTTCTATTTTATTTAAATTTTATTGATTTAATTCATTTTAAATCAATATTAATTCAAATAAAATCCAAAAATTAATGGAATGAGATTATTTTGATCATTACAGGTCTTCATTGTCAAGATACACTCAATCAAATTCGTATCAAGCATTGTTGTGCACAAAATATCATATTTGGTACAATTTTGGAAAGTTTATCAATGGTGATCATATCATATCTTGAACCTTGAATGCACAAAGATTGGAAGCCCAAGATTTAACCTAATTGCTTGCTTGATACATATACAACATAAAGCAACAAAGGACACGACCTGAAACTGCAAGAAACGGCCAAACCAAATTGGAGAAAAAGCTTGAAAAAGTGGAAACTTAAATCACACTTGGGGCTCGTTTCAATCCAAAATCGCAACGTGGTGTTCTTGCCTGCAAACCCCTGAAGCTATAGCAATCAGAACCAAGTCCTCTCATCGCCTGAAACACCCTGTAAGTACTCACGAACATGGCCCTGTACATGGAATCTTGAATCGTTTTCCTTGCATCTTTTTGCCAATTTTCTTGTACCATCATGCTTAACGTTTAAATTCCAACATTTCTGCATTATTTAATTTGATTTTCGTAGCCTGTAAGGCCCTACCCGAAACTAGGGTTTGGGTTTCTTGTTTTTAGGTGTTTTGATTTCAGGGAAAATTGAAACAAGCCATGGCCATGGATGGATTCAGGAGAACAAGGCGAGCAAGATGATGGTTTTAGTTTGCATTTTTGTGACCTAGAATCCATTATAGGATGATGCCACGAATTTTGTTGCGGAATAAAATCCGCAGGAAAAATTGTAGTCTTCGTTGAAGAAGACGAAGACGTGTCCCTGGTTAATTGGCTAGTTCAAATTATTGGCGCTTATTTTTTTTATTCCAGGCCTAGTGCGTTGTTTTACATATAATGATTAATGTTTATTTTAATAACAAAAGAACACACTGCTCAGTTGGTGGAGGCGCTAGTGGATTGTCCCTTGGGACCTGGGTTCGAATCACAGGTCCCCTAAAACATTTGTATATTTTTTCTCCAGGCAATTGTATGCAGCGTCCAAGGCGTGGCTCACCATATGCCTCATGGATCCAGGCGCCAGATGGCCTCTAGGCCAAATCTAAGGGTCCAGATTGCAAGCTCATCATACTCCCTAGTCAAAGGCATGCGCTGGATTGGGAAAGTCAAACGAGGCTGAATGAAAGTGGGCCAAGAATTTCCAGATTCACCACCAATTTGAGCCCAGCACCCCCCTTGGTTATTTCTTTTCATATTTCATTTATTTTATTATTTAATTGTTTTATTAATCATTATTATTATTTATACTAACCAATAATTTTTTCTCATAAAATCAGAAAACCTAAAAAATAATATTTTTATTAATTTCACTATTTCATTATTTTTGTAAATAAACTTTAACCAATTAATTGAGTTTTTAATTAGGTACAATTTTAAATATTTTTTGCAATAAATTAAAAGTAATTTAGAATATTAGGTTTTTAATAATTTTAATCACTCTTGTTTTTATTTCCTTAAATATAAAAAATCCAAAAAATATTTTTTCATTTAATTTAATTATTAACCTAGATCTAATTTCCATCTAATTCAAAAAATAATAAAAAAACATGCTTTCTTTCAAAAAAGGGTCAAAACCCCAAAAATACGCCGATTTAATTTTTCTCGCACGCGTCTTATTTTTATCCAATATTGTAATTGCTTCCAGTATGTAATAGTTTCAATAGGACTTTTAATTATTTATCGCTTTCTTTTATCTTTCCGCAATTTAAATTAAAGGGTTTGTCTTTGGCGATGTAAATACCCGACGCCTTGTAATAGCTTAGATTTAATTTTCCGCAATTTAATTTCCGCACAATATTAACTGTTAGATGTTTGATAACTAGGCAATGCATGACAAGATCAATCTTTAACCTAAAATCAACATAGCTCACTATTAACATGTACAGATAAAATTAACCGAATTAACACACTCGCACATGTCACTCTTAGGGTACACCTCACTTGGTTGCCTCGAACATGGTCATTGAGTATAGGAAGTTTTAGAGGTCGCCCTCTTGTCCAAAGATCATAGTTGCCTCGAAACGGTTGCCTCGGAAAAATGATATAGGACATTAGGGTTACGGCTAAGGCATCCTAACATTGCTTCAGTGACCACACGTCCCTTAATCGAATTGACCCTTAAAACTCCAACGACGATGCTACCTACTCATCAATAGTGGGCTAGCATTGTCTAAAGGATATTTGTACAGATTAATTCATTTTTGAGTAGGTAGATGGTTCTTAGTACTTGCTCCTTTTTTAAAAAAACAAAACTTTTTGCACTTACACCCCTTTCAAATAAAAAAACTATTTTCAAACCCAAAAACACAAAGAAAAGCAAACTTTTGAAAACACAATGAGCAAGTACCTAAGAGCCCGTGGATAACCACAGATAGAAAGGGTGCTAACATATTCCCTTTCTATAATCTACCTCCCGAACCCGAGAAATATCTCAAAAAGGAATTTTTTTGTGCTTTTGTCCTTTCCCTGTTGGATAAAATAAAAGACGGTGGCGACTCTTGCTTACCACGACATTTTTCGAGCACAAACGTAAAACGCGAACCAGCATTCCAAACAGTCAGTTCTCATTCCCACCGATCACAGGTATGATATTTTAATATTATTTACAAGTTTTATTTAAGAAAATAAAAGAATATTAACCTAATAATTTATTTATTATGCAAAAAATAAAATAAAAAATATGATAAAATGCAAAAAATAAAGAAAATATTTTTTGTGATTTTAAATGTTTAGAAAAAATAAATAAAGTCAGAAAATATAAATAGAAATGGAAAATATGCAAAAATAAAGAAAATGGGCCAAGGGGGTGCAAATAACAAAATGGAGGGTGCAAACAGAAACAGGCCCAAGCGCCAGGCCCAAGCCACTTCGTCCCTGTCCTCTGGCCAAACACGTGCGCGCCTCTGTACTTCAAATTCTGTTCTTGCTCATGCTTGCATGAAATCCAAAACTTACAACATGAAACTTATAGCATTTTTAATCACGATTCTAACCATATAAAAAACATGAGCTAACTCTAAAAGACTAAAGAGAATTTTAATGCCCCTAATTTCTGACCTAAAATTTCCATGAACTTCAAGCTTTAAATACTCCTAGCTCAGTTAATATAAATACAAGTTATGCATATGTACAACTCAAGCACATTAAAGACTACATTTTTGCTTCACAAACCTAAGCCTAAGGATGTCTAAATAGAGAGATAGAAACTTAGAAAATACCTTGTTCAGTTGAGTTTGGATAGGGAAATGTAGCAACTTTGAGTGAGGCCTGAAGTACTTATGAGCTTGCTTGAAGTTCCCTCAACCTTTCTCAATGCTCAGCTTGCCTTGAACTTGCTTGAATCTCCTTGTAGAACTCAACCTGCAAAGCTTCAAAATGAAAATGGTGAAGTGTGAAAATGAGGTTACAGTTGCTGGACAGGGACTTGGATAGTTCAGGTGTGATGTATAGAATGTGTTTGAAGTGGTTCAAGGCAAAACGCACGAGCCAATTTTGTTTTGGAAGTGGTTCTGCATATGATGCCCTGTTTGGGCAAGAACTTGTGATTTTGTGTTTTGGTGGGTTTGAGAAGTTGGCAACTCGTGTTTCTGGCTTGAGACAATATGTTGAGATTGTTTCAAATGATAGCAAAGCTTGGTTTTATCAGATACAAGAGTTGTGGACTTTTTGCAAGCTTACTTGCTTTTGAAGCAAAAGTTGAAGTGACAAAGGCAAAGGCTGTACTGGCTAGCTCAAGGCCTGAGGAGAGTTGGTACAAATTTCCTGGTATTTGTGGAATTTGTTTGCATAAAAAGGTTAGGTCCATGGCTCATGATAAACAAAGTTGCTAAAAGTATGCTTTATCAAAGTAGCATTGTTACCTTTATGCCATTTTTGGATTAAACCCTTGTACAAAGCTTCAAAGATAAAAACAATGCCATTGTCCAATGTATTTGCATTCAATTTTGGAGTGTAAAAAGGTTTAAGACCTTTAAAACAAGTACAAGCATGCTTATGACAGATTTGCAAGTTGTAACCTTGTGCAAAATGCCATGGACAAAAGTGAGAAATTGCCATTTTCTTTCCTTCGATTCTCCATAACCATAAATGATCTTGGAGAGTTCTTGGACATTTTGGAAATCTTGTAACATGCTCTACAATCAATATTTGAAATGCATTTTAATATTCCACTTGGAACTAGGTGAAAAGTTTCCATGAAGTTAGGTCAAAAATCTGCCTAAACTAGGGCAAAATTTCACTAAGTTAAAAGTTTCATGGACCCCTATTCTCAAAATCATAACTTGTGATCCAAGCATCTTTTTTGAAAACTTTATGAATAAAAGTTGTATATTTTGTGGAGGACTAAAACTTTAATGTTGGAAGTTTTGTTTGAATCCAATTGCATCATGGTGAAAAAGTTGGGAAAAGTTGGGAAAAAATAAGAAATTTTCATAACTTAGAAAAATTCTAAGTTATGAAAATTTTCAAACTTAAACCCTAATTTTAAAAATTAGGTTTCTTGGTCAACAAGTTTCATGTTTTGACACATCTTGATGAAAAATGACCCTTGGCACTTGATTTTGACCAAAAAGTCAAAGTTTGACTTTTCAGTGTACAGTTGATTTTTGATCAGTTGACTGGAAAATTCATCTGTCAATCCAATGCATTTGAGATCTTTTGAACCTTGTGATTAGGTCAAGATGATTCCATTTAGTCCTTGAAATCATGATTGAACCCAATTTTCCATTGGCTAGGTGAAAAATCATAAATTGCCCTTCTGCAGTCAAAACCCTAATTTTGACCATTTTGCCCTTTTGATGATCTGATCAAATTTCTTGAGGAGTTGTGGTCCAGTCTTGATCAAATGGTTCATATAAGTCTATAATGTTGATGTGGATCAAAAATTATGAGGTTTGACTGTAAATTGGCCATAGTTGACTTTTTCCCTAATACAGATGATTTTTAGGTCAAATGTCCAATAGATTGGTCAAAAATTTGATTCAAGGCTTGAAACTTGGTATGAGAAATCTTAGAGGTAAGTAGCAATAAACTGTGAGGGATTTGTACGGCGTAGACCGATACGGATGAAGCAGTAGCTACTTTGGTGTGGCACTTTAGTCTGTACTGATATCCCTTGTGTTGGAACGAGGAGAATATGGGTCTTCTAAGGGGTCATTAAGCACCAACTGACCTTAGAACCTTTAATTAACCAACTTGGCCATAGAACAGTAGCAGTATGCTAAACTCATTAAGACTAAACTCTCGCGATGATTCTGGCCGCGAGAAAAGGTTGCTAAACTGGAATTATGACCGATTGAGGGTAGTTAGTGATGTTGAGATCCTCTAGAACCCGGTTACTATTTTTAGGACAGGTTTAAACCAACTGAACCGAAAGAGGGTAGTACTTAAGCTCCATGCCAGCCTGAAATCTAAGGGCTCTCAGTGTGACTTGTGTGCCTTTACCATGTTTGCTTTTTGTGGATACTTGGGGTGTGCCTTTATCATGACATCATAACATTGCATACATCTTGCATAAGACTAACCTATTTCAAAGACAAGAGGGTTTCATCTTTGCTCTGTTTTGTAGGTCATCATGATGCCCATGCGTAATAATACCATCCGGATTAACTTTGTCCAAGTACCTACCTTGCTTAAAGAGTTGGTTTCCAAGATGCCTGACACTACTTCCTTCATCAGGAGGCATGGTTCTCTTCTCAGCTTGGTCACCTCTAAATTGGACGAGCAGATGATGAGTGTCCTGGTCCAGTTCTATGATCCGTTGTACCATTGTTTCACTTTCCAGGACTTCCAGCTGGTTCCTACCCTAGAAGAGTTCTCTGAGCTGCTCGGTATCTCTGTTTTGGAGCAGACTCCGTTTACTGGTTGGGAGAAGACTCTTAAGCCTGAAGAGATTGCTGCACCCCTTCATTTGACCAAAGAGGAGGTAATGGCTAATTGGGAAACTAGAAGTGGAGCTAAAGGATTTCTGACTAAGTTCTTGGTTGGCAAGGCTAACTACTTCTGGGATAGCCTGAACTTTAAGGCGTTCAAGGATATTCTGGCTCTTTTGATTTATGGCTTGGTACTGTTTCCGAATCCTGACACTTTTGTTGATGCGAATGCTATAAAGATCTTCATCTCTCAGAACCCTGTACCCACTCTCTTGGGTGACATTCTTCATCATCTCTATGCTCTCACTGCCCGAAAGCGGGGAACCTTGATGTGTTGTGCTCCTTTATTGTCGAGGTGGTTTATTTCGCACCTCCCCAAGTCAGTATTGAAGAACAAAGAAGGAATGGGTTGGGCTTATAGGGTGATGTCTTTTTCTCATAATGACATTATTTGGACTCTCAAAGGTATGGATGAGGTGACTATCATTGATTGATGTGGAGAGTATCCTAATGTTCCATTGATAGGAACCCATGGAGGAATTTCTTACAACCCATGCTTAGCTCTTCGTCAGTTTGGAAGAGCCAGAAGAGAAGGACCTCATGAAATGTTAATGCCTCATATCATCTTTGATTTTCAGGGGGATACCGACGAGCAGCGTCGCAGATTCATAAGGGCTTGGGACAGAGTTCACCAATCTGATCCATATGAGCTGAGCCCAAAGACTTCTCTGCCAATGGTGCCATATCTCAGATGGGTCCGCATCCGTGCCCAGAAGCTAGGTATGCCATATGAAGCCGTCCGGCCTGTCACTCTTGAAGTTGCTAATGAAGAAGGGGTTCTACCAACCATTCTCCATCCTTATATGCCCACTGACATTGGGGCACTGAAGAGGTCTTGGATGCAGTTGAGGGATGAACGGGATTCTTACCGAGAGAAGTTCAAAGAGCAAGAGCAAAAGATCCAGAAGATGACTAGGCAGTTAGAGAACGAGCGGATTCTCAACGACTATGTCCGCACTGATAAGAAGAGACCATGGGAGCATTGATAGGACTTTGATGATTTCCTTTCCAGTTTTATTTTTACTTTTCAGTATTTCCATTCTTGTAACGCCTTAAGGGCAATTTGTTGAACAATTTAAATTACAAAGTTATCTAATAAAGTGTGTTTCCTTTCTTGTTTACAAATTTGAGTCCCGATTGTATTTGAAATCATAAATCATACACATTTCATCTCATGCACTTCATAAACAGGTACCCTTTACAGGTCTCTTATTTTCTTCGTTGTTTATTTCAGCGATCATCATGTCTACTGAACCTTCAACTGAGCAAGCTATCAAGGCCCTCCAGGCCCAGAATGCCCAATTTCAAGAGCTGTTCATGAGCCTAGCTAAGGGTCAGCAGGACCTGAAGACCTTGATTCTGAAGGAGAAAAAGAAGAAGAAGAAGAGGACCATCCTGTTTAACACAAGACACAGGTTTGGGAACAGGTTACAGAATGAAGTTGATCTGACCACCTCATCTGGAGGGAAAGATAGTCCACAAGAAAGGAGGGCTCCTAGCCCTGTGGTCTCCGACAACGAAACAGACTACGATGAAGAACAGTATCCTCCCGCTTAGGATAAATACAAACAACTGGAAGACCGTTTGAGCGCTATGGAAATTCAGAAGGTGCCCGGTCTGGACTTCTGAGATCTAGGTCTATCATCTGGGGTGGTGATTCCCCATAAATTCAAGGCACCAGCCTTTGCCAAGTATGACGGAGTTTCCTGTCCGAAGCTGCACCTCCGGTCATATGTGAGGAAGATCCAGCCTTACACTGCTGATAAGAACTTATGGATCCATTTCTTTCAAGACAGTCTCTCATGGACTCAGCTTGAGTGGTTCTATCAGTTGGACGGAGCCAGTATCCGCAGTTGGGAAGATTTGGCTACTGCATTCTACAGGAAGTATTAGTACAACTCCTACCTCGCTCCTACGCGTACCCAACTCCAGGGTATGTCAATGGGAACGGGTGAAGGATTTAAAGACTATGCTCAGAAGTGGAGGGACCTCGCCGGTAGGGTGCAACCACCCTTGGCTGATCGGGAGCTTGTTGACATGTTTTTGGGGACCCTGTCTGGTCCATTCTTCAACCACTTAATTGGAAGCTCTTCATCTGGATTTACAGATCTTATTTTGACTAGTGAGAGGATTGAAGCTGGTATTAAGGCTGGGAAGATACAGAAGGGTGCTTCATCAAGCACCGCGAAGAAGCCGTTTAATAAAGAGTCCAGTGATGTCTACAGTGCAAGAAGACAGGATAGATCTGAACACCGCCAAGTTGTCAATGCGGTTGTTATTTCAAAACCTGCTGGTGCTCCTCAACACAACAATCAACAGAAGGCTGAGAGACCTAAAAGGCAATTCACTCGTCTCAACATGACCTTATCTCAGATTCTGGCACAGTTGCTGAAGAGTAATCTGGTGACTCTAAGGGAACCCCCAAAGAATTCAAATACAACGTCACCAAGGTATAACCCTAACGCCCGCTGCGCTTATCACTCTGATAGCCCGGGGCATAATACGGATGATTGTTGGGCTTTGAAGAACAAAATACAAGACTTGATCGATGCGAAGGAGATTGAGTTCGGAGCACCGGAAAAGCCTAAACAGGATGCAAGGGTGAATGCTATCAGGGATGACGATGATGAAGAGTTTGACATTGACAGCTGGATCTACCCGACTGCCAAAGGTGGATTAAGCAACTGGACAGCGAAGGATTCTATGCCCGTTTCAGTTATCACCCAGTAATGAAACTTTTTGTTTTGAATTTGTAACAGACAATGTTTTAAACTTTATGGCCCGGTGTCTTACCCGGGGCACTATGGCTTCATTTGTGAGGGCTTTTGTGTGTCATTTTCATATATCATTAATAAAAGCATTGGACGTTTCTTGCATTTCAAATTTTGCGCTCCTCGTTTTTCTTTATTATATATTGCAAAACAGCTATTTACACACACTCACATATACAGGTCCACATCCACTTTGGATCTCACTGGTAACGACTTTGCTACTGCCAGTTATGACTTCGAAAATCCGATCAACTTAGCCGAAGACAAAGGTGAAGATGATTGCGGAGTGCCTAGTGAACTTGCAAGACTGCTACTCCAGGAAGAGAGGGCTATTCAGCCACATGAAGAGCCAGTAGAAACAGTGAATCTGGGTACCGAGACAGATAAGAAGGAAGTCAAGATCGGCGCAAATCTGGAGCTTAGTGTGAAACAACGGTTGATTTAGATGCTGCGTGACTACGTTGAGATCTTTGCCTGGTCTTACGAAGATATGCCTGGGTTGGATATTGATATTGTGGTTCATCGCCTGCCCACCAAGGAAGACTGTCCCCCAGTGAAACAGAAAGTTCTCCGCATGCGCCCAGAGATATCTGAGAAAATCAAGGCTGGAGTTATGAAACAATTTGACGCCGGTTTTCTAGCAGTGACTTATTACCCTCAGTGGGTTGCCAATGTGGTTCCAGTGCCAAAGAAAGATGGTAAGGTCCGAATGTGTGTTGACTACAGGGATCTGAATAGGGCAAGCCCCAAGGATGACTCCCCTCTGCCTCATATTGACGTTCTGGTTGACAACACTGCTCAGCACAAGGTCTTCTCCTTCATGGATGGCTTCTCCAGTTATAATCAGATAAAAATGGCTCCTGAAGACATGGAGAAGACAACTTTTGTTACTCAGTGGGGTACCTTTTGCTACAAGGTCATGCCTTTTGGATTGAAGAATGTCGGGGCAACGTATCAGCGTGCCATGGTTGCTTTGTTTCATGACATGATCCATCATGAGATTGAAGTATATGTTGATGATATGATTGCAAGGTCCCAGACTGAGGAAGAACACCTGGACCATCTACAGAAGCTGTTTGACAGGTTGAAGTTGTACAAGTTGAGGTTGAACCCGAACAAGTGCACCTTCGGGGTGAGATCTGGTAAACTGCTGGGCTTCTTCGTGAGCGACAAAGGTATTCAAGTTGACCCTGCAAAAGTGAAAGCCATACAGGAGATGCCAGCTCCCAGAACAGAGAAAGAAGTCAGAGGCTTTCTGGGACGACTAAACTACATTGCCCGATTCATCTCGCACCTGACTGCTACTTGTGAACCAATCTTCAAGTTGCTGAAGAAAGATCAAGTGGTACGTTGGAACGATGAATGCCAGGCCGCTTTCGAAAGGATCAAAGAGTATCTCCAAGAGCCACCCATCCTGATGCCACCAGTTGAAGGGAGACCTTTGATCTTATACTTGACAGTACTTGACAACTCAATGGGGTGTGTGATGGGGCAGCATGACGAGTCTGGCCGAAAAGAGCATGCTATTTACTACCTTAGCAAAAAGTTTACCGACTGTGAGACCCGATACTCACTGCTCGAGAAAACTTGTTGCGCTTTGGCATGGGCTGCTCGTCGGCTAAGACAGTATATGTTGACTCACACTACTCTGTTGATATCAAAGATGGATCCAATCAAGTATATCTTCGAAAAGCCTGCCTTGTCCGGAAGAATAGCGAGATGGCAGATGATCTTGACTGAGTATGACATACAGTATACGACCCAAAAGGCAATTAAGGGAAGTGTGTTGGCAGACCATTTGGCACATCAGGCAGTGGATGATTACCAGTCTATGAACTTTGAATTTCCGGACGAGAATATCATATTGATAACTGATTGTGAGACACCTGGACCGGATGAAGGACCTGAGGAAGGATCCCGATGGTCTATGTACTTTGATGGAGCTTCGAACGCTTTGGGTAATGGCATTGGCGCTGTGATCATATCTCCTAAAGGCTCTCATACTCCATTTACCGCCCGACTATGTTTCAACTGTACCAACAATATGGCGGAGTATGAAGCGTGCATTATGGGTCTTCGACCAGCAATTGACCTAAGGATTAAGTTCTTGAGTGTCTTCGGAGATCCCGCTCTCGTGATCAGTCAGATCAAAGGCGAGTGGGATATGAAACACCCAAATCTTATCCCTTATAAGGAGTATGTGTTGACATTGCTTCCCCATTTTGAGGAGATAACCTTTGAACACTTCCCTAGAGAGGAGAATCAGTTGGCGGACGCGCTGGCTACGATATCTTCTATGTTCAAAGTCAATTGGGACAATGAAGCTCCCCGAATCATCATTGAGAAATTGGACGAACCGGCACATTGCTGTGATCTTGAGACTGAAGAAGCAACAGAAAAGCCCTGGTATCATGAGGTGAAGAGGTACCTTGAAGCTCAAGAATACCCCGAGGGCGCATCTGTTAATGACAAGAAGTTTCTGAGGAGGTTCGCGGTGAAGTTCTTCATCAGTAATGGCATTCTTTACAAGCGTAACCATGATTCGACCTTTCTGCGTTGTGTGGATAAGATTGAAGCAGAAAGGATCATGGTAGAACTGCATGAAGGTACTTTCGGAACTCATTCCAGTGGACATACCATGGCAAAGAAAATCCTACGGGCAGGATATTATTGGTCTACAATGGAAGCCGACAGTTATCAGCATTCTCGGACATGTCACAAGTGCCAAGTCTCTGCTGATAAAGTGCACATACCTCCAGTTCCTCTTAACGTCTTGATGGCACCTTGGCCTTTTGCAATGTGGGGCATTGATATGATCGGCGAAATCAGACCCACGGAATCCAATGGGAATCGTTTCATTCTGGTAGCGATTGATTACTTTACGAAGTGGGTTTAAGCAGCTTCCTTTGCTACTATAACCAAGAACGTCGTGGCACGGTTCATTCGACACAATTTGCTACTATAACCAAGAATGTCGATACGGTGTACCAGAGAGGATCATTACGGACAATGGTACCAATCTCAACAACAAGATGATCACTGAGCTCTGCGAGCAATTCAAGATCCAGCATCATAACTCTTCTCCCTACCGGCCGAAGATGAATGGGGCTGTAGAATCTGCAAATAAGAACATTAAGAAGATTGTGCAGAAGATGACAGTGACATACAAAGACTGGCACGAGATGTTACCATTCGCTCTTCATGGGTACCGTACCTCAGCACGGACGTCAACAGGGGCAACACCATATTCCTTGGTTTATGGCATGGAGGCAGTCTTGCCTATTGAGGTTCAGATACCCTCTCTTCGGATCATGAAGGATGCAGGTTTGAGCGAAGGCGACTGGATTCAGACCCGGCTTGATCAGCTAAATCTAATCGATGAAAAGAGACTTACTGCTATTTGTCATGGTCAGACATACCAAAAACGGATGATCAAGGCATTTAACAAGAAAGTTAGACGATAAGAGTATCAAGTTGGGGACCTGGTAATCAAACGCGTCATTCTACCTCAAGGTGATCCCAGGGGCAAATGGACCCCTACTTACGAAGGACCATTTGTGGGTAAGAACATTTTCTCAAGAGGAGTAATGATTTTAACCACCATGGATGGTGACGACCTTCCTCACCCCGTCAATGCAGACATAGTGAAAAGATACTATGCATAATCAAAGACCCGCTAGGTTGACTGGCCTAGGCAAAAATAAGGGCTTCCCAGCGAACCAAAAGGGTTCGGGAAAAAATAAGGGATGAAAATGAAAAATCTGTACACCCGGCAAGTCGAAAACCTGAAAAGGCGGCTTGGGAAAAAATGGGTATCCCGGTGGACTAAAAACCCGAAAGGGCGGTCCAGGAAAAAGTTAGGGATCAAAGTTTAACACTATGTCTCATTGGGTCACCTCGCATCCAGACTTCAGTATCGACTATCAAGCTCGGACGACACTAATCAATCAGATTCATCTTCAACTAAGCAGCAAAGTGATGAGATGCTTGAAGATATAAAGGCAATAGTAGAGTTGGAACCCAGTGGGATTATTCACATAGCTGTTTTGTTTTCTTTCCACAAATTGTATAAATTCTATTTGTTCGGCGGCGTTCTCTTACTAGGACGTCAGCCTCTTGTACAAAAACGCCTATTTTCAGACCAAAACTTCAAAATCAATACAAATTCATGTTCAGAAATTTCAAGCTGTTTTTCCTTTATCTGTTCTGTTTTGCAAAGAACGTCCAAAGTTCATTTTTGATATATGCATTTGACATTAATTGCTAATCATAAATATTTACATGCGAAACGAAAGATGAGTTACTGGTAATAATAGAAACAGGGGCAAATAAGAATTGCCCGAGCTGTACAAGTTGCTCTGTCCACCAGGTACCAAGGTACATCCAGCTGAAGAATACGGCTAAGATACCTTCATTCCCCGCAGAATAAGGCAGTAATGGTAGCTCTCCCAGCTGAGACTTGCAATTACGGACGAATCAGCAATACTCTCCCCAAGCAGAGTTCATCCACCATCAGCGTTAAAAGGGTTTGGTATCCCCAGAAGGTCGTAATATTCCTCAGCGGAGTATAAAGATATTCCCCAGCAAGCATAAAATCATCCCCAGTGGAGTTTATCATTAAAATCATCCCCAGCGGAGTTTATCATTGAAATCCCCAACAGAGCTTATCAACGGAATCCCTAGCGGAGTTTATCGTTAAAATCTTCAACAGAACATCTCTTCCCTACAGAGTAGTTCCCCTCAGAGTAATCTCTTCATCAGTTTATTCCCCAACAGAGTTCTTTTCTCCCGCAAGTTCATTCTCACAATCATCTTCGTCCACCATCCCTAACGGAAGCAAAGCATTCAACTTTATTCTCCAGCAACTCCGGGATTTATTTTCCCCAGCTAAGACATTACATGTCCATACATCATGATACATGCATATACGCATCATACCATACAATCTCATTTATTTTGAGAACATCATTTCCTGATACATATCATGCATTGCATAAGACTGACCTTTACCTTTCAGGAAAGATATAATCAAAATTCAAGTTATGAAGCCCGGGTACGACCGGATAGTATCTTGATTTCTACAGCATATTGTGAAGACCGGATTACGACCGAATAACAATATCAGACTACCGCGAAGCCTGGATTACGACCAGATAGTGATATCTCTCAAAAGTAAGCTATGAAGCCCGGAGAATGATCGGATAATAGTTTATTCCCCAGTGAGACATGAAGCCCGGATTACGACCGGATAGCAGCTTAGTAAGAACCATGAAGCCTGGATTCGACCAGATAGTAGTATATCATAAACACAAGACGTGAAGTCCAGATCACGACCGGATAACAGCTCAGCAAGTTATTGTGAAGCCTGGATTACGACCAGAAAGCAATACAAGACCATGAAGCCTGGATTACGACCAGATAATGGTAGAAGATGTTGTGAAGACTGGATTACGACCAGATAGCAACCAAGAGTACTACGAAGCCTGGATTTCGACCAGATAGTGGTATGATACATCGTGAAGCCTGGATTACGACCAGATAGCATTAAGGGACACTGTGAAACTTGGATTGCGACAAAATAGCAGTTTACCCAGCCAGTTACTATGAAGCCCGGATTCGACCGGATATTAGTAAACCCAACCGTCAAAGGGAAGCCCGGATGCGACCGGATAACCACTTGATTTATTCTGAAGCCTGGATTTTGACCAGATAAGAAGTGAGGTATTGTGAAGATTGGATTCGACCAAATAGCAGTACATGACACCATGAAACATGGATTCGACCAGATAATGGTATAACACACCGTGAAGCCTGAATTACGACCAGATAGCGGTACAAGACACTATGAAGTTTGGATTCCGACCAAAGAGCAGTTTACATAGACAGTTACTAAGAAGCCCGGAGTCGGCCGGATATTAGTGTGCCCTAAATTCAAGTTGAAGCCCGGAGGCGATCGGATAATCACTTGATTTGTTCTGAAGCCTGGATTTCGACCAGATAAGAAGTGAGAAATTGCAAAGCCTGGATTACGACCGGATAGCAAGTCTAATCTCATCTCCCCAGTAAGTCATTGTAAAGCCTGGATTACGACTAGATAGCAGTCGGTCTTATCACTATGAAGCCTGGGTTTGCAACCAGATAGTAGTTCACTCTCACCTCTTCAACAGAGATGATTCCTCAGTAGAATAACGGACGACCGAAGTTCCAAAGTTCTATTTCTCCTAACACAAAGAGCAGCATTCCCCAGCGGAATCTCCCTCAACAACAGGTATACAAGCTCTCGCTAAGGAATCTCTTACGCGATCGACACTCCTTCGGATGGCATCTTTAAGCCCATATCCCATCATCAATCTCCAAATGGCATCTGTAAGCCCATTCCCAACATCACAATGCTGATACTACTTCATGCGAGTGCAAATTTCTAGGCACTCTAGTGTTCAATCACCTTCCACCTTCGGATCACGAAAGGACCGAACGCCAATCTATATCCTCGGGTTTAAGAAGATTGAACAGGGGAAACTATTGTACCCCAAAATTTTCCCTCCCATATTTCTCAAGATATGTCAAGAATAATCTTCAAGTTACTCAAGATGGCTCAAGAGTTGGACAGTCAAATCATCTCCTAAGGCAGTCAATTCAAAATAATGGTTTTGTGTTGCATCAAGGTCCTTACATACAAATGACCTAAAGTTCTCCCCAATGTCCTAATATGTTATTAAGTTCATCCATGTCAAATTTCAAGTCTTGCAGAGGAAGTTTGGTCAGTCAATTGCTCAAGAGGTCCAAAGATCGACTTTGTTAGGGCAATAGTCAACTGTGATCTACAAATAGTCAAACTTCAAGATTTTTTTGTCAAAATTCTCATTTTTAAGGATAATTCATCATTTGATCAAGGGTTGATCATGATTCATCAAGGATTGCTCAAGATTCATCAAGATTCAAAAGTTGCTAAATTAGGGTTTTGTAGGAAAAGTCAACTCAACTTTGACCAAGAATAACTTTCTCATACTTTATGAGAAATGACCCATCCAAAGCTAACTTTGAAGAGGATGAAATTTCCTATAATCCATCTTCACACCCCAAGATCAAGAAATGCTCTCACAAAAAGTTACAAATTTGGACATTATAGGTCATTTTTGAAAGTCAACAAAAACACCTTTTTTTTCAAAGCTTATAACTTGAGCATGGAATATCAAAATGAGATTAGACCAAAAGGGTTGATTATAGTACATCTCAAGGTTTCTAAAAAGTCCAATAAAACTTCCAAAATTTCAAAATTGAAGAAGTTATGCATTGTTGAAGTTGGGCATTTTTCCAAAATTGCCAAAAGTCAACTATCCTCAAAACTCCAATTTTTTACAAAAGGGCCCACTTTTTTCCACTTGATTTGGTCTTGTCATACCACACACGTGTCCTATCTTCAATTTCATGACCAATCATTTATTTTTCTATTTTATTTAATTTTTATTGATTTAATTCATTTTAAATCAATATTAATTCAAATAAAATCCAAAAATTAATGGAATGAGATTCTTTTGATCATTACAGGTCTTCATTGTCAAGATACACTCAATCAAATTCGTATCAAGCATTGTTGTGCACAAAATATCATATTTGGTACAATTTTGGAAAGTTTATCAATGGTGATCATATCATATCTTGAACCTTGAATGCACAAAGATTGGAAGCCCAAGATTTAACCTAATTGCTTGCTTGATACATATACAACATAAAGAAACAAAGGACACGACCTGAAACTGCAAGAAACAGCCAAACCAAATTGGAGAAAAAGCTTGAAAAAGTGGAAACTGAAATCACACTTGGGGCTCATTTCAATCCAAAATCGCAACGTGGTGTTCTTGCATGCAAACCCCTGAAGCTATAGCAATCAGAACCAAGTCCTCTCATCGCCTGAAACGCCCTGTAAGTGCTCACGAACATGGCCCTGTACATGGAATCTTGAATCGTTTTCCTTGCATCTTTTTGCCAATTTTCTTGTACCATCATGCTTAACGTTTAAATTCCAACATTTCTGCATTATTTAATTTGATTTTCGTAGCCTGTAAGGCCCTACCCGAAACTAGGGTTTGGGTTTCTTGTTTTTAGGTGTTTTGATTTCAGGGGAAATTGAAACAAGCCATGGCCATGGATGGATTCAGGAGAACAGGGCGAGTAAGATGATGGTTTTAGTTTGCATTTTTGTGACCTAGAATCCATTATAGGATGATGCCACGAATTTTGTTGCGGAATAAAATCCGCATGAAAAATTGCAGTCTTCGTTGAAGAAGACGAAGACATGTCCCTGGTTAATTGGCTAGTTCAAATTATTGGCGCTTATTTTTTTTATTCCAGGCCTAGTGTGTTGTTTTACATATAATGATTAATGTTTATTTTAATAACAAAAGAACACACAACTCAGTTGGTGGAGGCGCTAGTGGATTGTCCCTTGGGACCTAGGTTCGAATCCCAGGTCCCCTAAAACATTTGTATATTTTTTCTCCAGGCAATTCTATGCAGCGTCCAAGGCATGGCTCACCATATGCCTCATGGATCCAAGCGCCAGATGGCCTCTAGGCCAAATTCAAGGGTCCAGATTGCAAGCTCATCATACTCCCTAGTCAAAGGCATGCGTTGGATTGGGAAAGTCAAACGAGGCTGAATGAAAGTGGGCCAAGAATTGCCAGATTCACCACCAATTTGGGCCCAGCACCCCCCTTGGTTATTTCTTTTCATATTTCATTTATTTTATTATTTAATTGTTTTATTAATCATTATTATTATTTATACTAACCAATAATTTTTTCTCATAAAATCAGAAAACCTAAAAAATAATATTTTTATTAATTTCACTATTTCATTATTTTTGTAAATAAACTTTAACCAATTAATTTAGTTTTTAATTAGGTACAATTTTAAATATTTTTTGTAATAAATTAAAAGTAATTTAGAATATTAGGTTTTTAATAATTTTAATCACTCTTGTTTTTATTTCCTTAAATATAAAAAATCAAAAAAATATTTTTTCATTTAATTTAATTATTAACCTAGATCTAATTTCCATCTAATTCAAAAAATAAAAAAAAAACATGCTTTCTTTCAAAAAAGGGTCAAAACCCCAAAAATATGCCGATTTAATTTTTCTCGCACGCGTCTTATTTTTATCCAATATTGTAATTGCTTCCAGTATGTAATAGTTTCAATAGGACTTTTAATTATTTATCGCTTTCTTTTATCTTTCCACAATTTAAATTAAAGGGTTTGTCTTTGGCGATGTAAATACCCGACGCCTTATAATAGCTTAGATTTAATTTCCCGCAACTTAATTTCCGTACAATATTAACTGTTAGATGTTTGATAACTAGGCAATGCATGACAAGATCAATCTTTAACCTAAAATCAACATAGCTCACTATTGACATGTACAGATAAAATTAACCGAATTAACACACTCGCATATGCCACTCTTTGGGTATACCTCACTTGGTTGCCTCGAACGTGGTCATTAAGTATAGGAAGTTTTAGAGGTCGCCCTCTTGTCCAAAGATCATAGTTGCCTCGAAACGGTTGCCTCGGAAAAATGATCTAGGACATTAGGGTTACCGCTAAGGCATCCTAACATTGCTTTAGTGACCACACGTCCCTTAATCGAATTGACCCTTAAAACTCCAACGACGATGCTACCTACTCATCAATAGTGGGATAGCATTGTCTAAAGGATATTTGTACAGATTGATTCCTTTTTGAGTAGGTAGATGGTTCTTAAGTACTTGCTCCTTTTTAAAAAAACAAAACTTTTCGCACTTACACCCCTTTCAAATAAAAAAACTCTTTTCAAAACCAAAAACACAAAGAAAAGCAAACTTTTGAAAACACAATGAGCAAGTACCTAAGAGCCCGTGGATAACCACTGATAGAAAGGGTGCTAACACCTTCCCTTTCTATAATCTACCTCCCGAACCCGAGAAATATCTCAAAAAGGAATTTTTCTGTGCTTTTGTCCTTTCCTTGTTGGATAAAATAAAAGACGGTGGCGACTCTTGCTTACCGCGACATTTTGCGAGCACAAACGCAAAACGCGAACCAGCATTCCAAAATAGTCAGTTCTCATTCCCACCGATCACAGGTATGATATTTTAATATTATTTACAAGTTTTATTTAAGAAAATAAAAGTATATTAACCTAATAATTTATTTATTATGCAAAAAATAAAATAAAAAATATGATAAAATGCAAAAAATAAAGAAAATATTTTTTATGATTTTAAATGTTTAGAAAAAATAAATAAAGTCAGAAAATATAAATAGAAATGGAAAATATGCAAAAATAAAGAAAATGGGCCAAGGGGTGCAAATAACAAAATGGAGGGTGCAAACAGAAACAGGCCCAAGCGCCAGGCCCAAGCCACTTCGTCCCTGTCCTCTGGCCAAACAAGCGCGCGCCTCTGTACTTCAAATTATGTTCTTGCTCATGCTTGCATGAAATCCAAAACTTACAACATGAAACTTATAGCATTTTTAATCACGATTTCAACCATATAAAAAACATGAGCTAACTCTAAAAGACTAAAGAGAATTTTAATGCCCCTAATTTCTGACCTAAAATTTCCATGAACTTCCTAGCTCAGTTAATATAAATACAAATTATGCATATGTACAACTCAAGCAAATTAAAGACTACATTTTTGCTTCACAAACCTAAGCCTAAGGATGTCTAAATAGAGAGATAGAAACTTAGAAAATACCTTGTTCAGTTGAGTTTGGATAGGGCAATGTAGCAACTTTGAGTGAGGCCTGAAGTACTTGTGAGCTTGCTTGAAGTTCCCTCAACCTTTCCCAATGCTCAGCTTGCTTTGAACTTGCCTGAATCTCCTTGTAGAACTCAACCTGCAAAGCTTCAAAATGAAAATGGTGAAGTGTGAAAATGAGGTTACAGTTGCTGGACAGGGACTTGGATAGTTCAGGTGTGATGTATAGAATGTGTTTGAAGTGGTTCAAGGCAAAACGCACGAGCCAATTTTGTTTTGGAAGTGGTTCTGCAGATGATGCCCTGTTTGGGCAAGAACTTGTGATTTTGTGTTTTGGTGGGTTTGAGAAGTTGGAAACTCGTGTTTCTGGCTTGAGACAATATGCTGAGGTTGTTTCAAATGATAGCAAAGCTTGGTTTTATTAGATACAAGAGTTGTGGACTTTTTCCAAGCTTACTTGCTTTTGAAGCAAAAGTTGAATTGATAAAGGCAAAGGTTGTACTGGCTAGCTCAAGGCCTGAGGAGAGTTGGTACAAATTGCCTGGTATTTGCGGACTTTGTTTGCAGAAAAAGGTTAGGTCCATGGCTCAAGATAAAAAAAGTTGCTAAAAGTATGCTTTATCAAAGTAGCATTGTTACCTTTATGCCATTTTTGGATTAAACCCTTGTACAAAGCTTCAAAGATAAAAACAATGTCATTGTCCAATGTATTTGCATTCAATTTTGGAGTGTAAAAAGTTTTAAGACCTTTAAAACAAGTACAAGCATGCTTAGGACAGATTTGCAAGTTGTAACCTTGTGCAAAATGCCATGGACAAAAGTGAGAAATTGCCATTTTCTTTCCTTCGATTCTCCCTAACCATAAATGATCTTGGAGAGTTCTTGGACATTTTGGAAATCTTGTAACATGCTCTACAATCCACTTTGAAATTCATTTTGAGATTACACTTGGAACTAGGTGAAAAGTTTCCATGAAGTTAGGTAAAAAATCTGCCTAAACTAGGGCAAAATTTCACTAAGTTAAAAGTTTCATGGACCCCTATTCTCAAAATCATAACTTGTGATCCAAGCATCTTTTTGGAAAACTTTGTGATTAAAAGTTGTAGATTTTGTGGAGGACTACAACTTTCATGTTGGAAGTTTTGTTTGAATCCAATTGCATCATGGTGAAAAAGTTGGGAAAAGTTGGGGAAAAATAAGAAATTTTCATAACTTCGAAAAATTCTAAGTTATGAAAAATTTCAAACTTAAACCCTAATTTTAAAAATTAGGTTTCTTGGTCAACAAGTTTCATGTTTTGACACATCTTGATGAAAAATGACCCTTGCACTTGATTTTGACCAAAAAGTCAAAGTTTGACTTTTCAGTGTACAGTTGATTTTTGATTAGTTGACTGGAAAATTCATCTGTCAATCCAATGCATTTGAGATCTTTTGAACCTTGTGATTAGGTAAAGATGATGCCATTTAGTCCTTGAAATCATGCTTGAACCCAATTTGCCATTGGCTAGGTGAAAAATCATAAATTGCCCTTCTACAGTCAAAACCCTAATTTTGACCATTTTGCCCTTTTGATGATCTGATCAAATTTCTTGAGGAGTTGTGGTCCAATCTTGATCAAATGGTTAATATAAGTCTATAATGTTGATGTGGATCAAAAATTATGAGGTTTGACTGTAAATTGGCCACAGTTGACGTTTTCCCCAATACAATTGATTTTTAGGTCAACTGTCCAATTGATTGGTCAAAAATTTGATTCAAGACTTGAAACTTGGTATGAGAAATCTTAGAGGTCCAACATGAAGTATGAAAGTCACATGAGGCATTGGAAGTCCAAAAATCCCTGTGCAAACTCAAACCCTAATTTCAGGCCATCAGTGCAAGGAGATGTCTTGAGCTGAGCAAACCTTAATCTGGTCTTGAGTCCAAGAAGTCTTGTGGGGAAAATCTTGATAAAATGAGAGGGGAAATTTTGGGGTACAACAGAGGTCTCGGGTATATTTAGTGGTTGAGCCTTCGTCCAGACAGGCTCTTCTTGAATACTTTTTCCTCGAGTTTCAGCAGCAGGAGTGTTGGTAGGAGTGATAGCAGGAGTTGTATCGTCTTCGTCAATAGGAGCACTTGCAGATATGATTATTGTTAATGGGGTAACCTTTGGAGCAGCCACGAGTCCAAGAATTACCTTTGAGGGGGCAATTTCTGGAGAGAAGATTATACCGCTTCGGGTAATCTTACTGGTTCCGGCAATATTGCTAATGTCGGAGTTTTCTTCTTCGGAGTTTTTTTCTTCGGTGGCCAGCCCATCTTGTTTGATGCCATGGTAGTAGATGTCCCCACCGTAATTCCACGGCACATTTTTATCTGATTCATATGGGACTGGCCCAGGAATTGTGATTATAAGAGGAGTAGTTTTTGGAACCGATGTAATTCTAACGGGTCTTTTGGGGACCCTGGAAGAATTGGCAGAGATGGTGATGATTGAAACGTCTTCAACAGGAACAAGTGAAATAGGAGTACTTTCAAACAGAATCTCTTTGTTGTCTATCAAGCGTTGAATGCCTGTTTTCAACAAAGGGCAAACAGTTGGTGAGGATAAGCAGAGGTGGTTGTCTTCATTACAACCCGGGAATACATCGGCTTTCAACAATTTTATCTTAATGATTGGGAGTGGAGTCATGAGTTCATCAACTGTGGTAACAAACAAATTTTATTCAATAGCATTGGTGTTATGACCATGTCTAGGCATAGGAGCAGAAATGACATTTGGCTTCTCGGGCGCATCAAACTCAATCTCTTTTGCCTATATAAGGTCTTGAATTTTTTTTTTCAAAGCCCAACAGTTGTTAGTGTCATGACCCGGACTTTCGGAATGATATGCGCAACGGGCATTTGGATGATAATGAGGGGACACTGTGTTGGGGTTCTTTGGAGATTCTTTTAAAGTTGCCAAATTGGATTTCAGAAGGTGCGGTAAAACCTGAGCTAGAGTCATATTGATTCTGGTGAATTGTCGGATTTGCCTTTCCACCCTCGGTTGATTACTTCTTGGTTGATCGGATGTAGGCTTTGGGATCATAACAACCCCTACCATTGGTCGGCGTTCGGATCTCCCTTGGTTCCTTTATGGATAAATAGTAGGTACCTCCTTCTTCCAAATGAAGGGATTCCTCACAGCTGTAGAGGCAGATGAATCCTTCTGAATCTTTCCACTTTTTATGCCAGCTTCCACCCTCTCTCCGGTTATTATTAACTCAATAAATCCTGCAGATGAGCTTCCAATCAAATGGTTGAAGAAAGAGCCTGATAGAGTGCCTAAGAACATGTCCCCCAATTCCTTTTCAGACAGAGAGGGTTGCACTCTCCCAGCTAGATCTCTCCATTTCTGCGTGTAATCCTTGAAACCCTCATTAGAAGTCATAGCCATACTCTGAAGTTGAGTACGGGTAGGCGCCAAATCAGCATTATATTGGTATTGCTTATAGAAAGTTGCGGAAAGATCTTCCCAGATGTGGACGTTGGCCCTTTCCAGTTGGTAAGACCAATCGAGTTGTGTTCCAGATAGGCTATCTTGGAAAAAATGCACCCACAAGTCTTTATCAGCGGAGTGCGGCTGGATCTTTCTCACATATGATCGGAGATGCATCTTAGGACATGACACCCCATCATATTTTGCAAACAAAGGCACTTTGAATTTCGGAGGAATCACAATCCCCGATACTAGTCCCAATTCTTCAAAGTCTAGACCTGGCAACTTTTGTATTTCCATAGCACTCAAACTCTCTTCAAGATGTCTGTACTTATCATCAGCTGGAGGATACTATTCCTCAGAGTAGTCTTCCTCTTCTTCCTCCTCTTCAGATTCTGACGGAACCGTTGTTTCCTTTCCTTTCCCATCTCCTTCATTGGATGTTGTTGCAAAATTTAAGGTTCTTCTAGTCTATCCCTGAAACCTTCTCCCCATGTTTAAAACCCCAGTGACCTTCTTTGTTTTCTTCTTTCTTTCTTCAGCTAACAGAGTCTTCAACTCTTCTTGCCCCTTGGCTAGGGTCATGAGTAACTGTTGAAATTGCGTGTTTTGAGCTTGGAGATCTTTAACGGTGCTCGAGATCCATCTTACTTAAATAAAACAGTAGAGAGATGAGGAAACTCGTTGCAAAAGACATGTTTATGTTATGATGAATGAAATGTGCATATGCAATTTTTTCAAGGATTTTAAAGATTCAAGTTCGTTTTAGACAAAAAGGAAACACACGTTATATTAATAAGATAAAGTTTTAGTACATCAATTCCCCTTGGGCAAAATAATACAAAACTCTAAGATAAAAAAAGTAGTACGCATCCTGTGATCGGTGGATCTGGAACTGACTGTTTAACGCTGGTTCGCGAAATGTCGCGGAAGCAAGAGTCGCCACCGTCTTTTATTTTCTCCAAATGGAAAGGACAAAAGCACAGAAAAATTCCTTAAAGAGATGGCTCTCGGTTCGGGAGGTAGGTTATAGAAAGGGAAGGTGTTAGCACCCTTTCTATCCATGGTTATCCATGGGCTCTTAGATACTTGCTCAATGTGTTTTCAAAATGTTTGCTTGCTTTTCAATGTGGGTTTAAAAAGTTTCTTTGAAAAATTTCAGTTCGACTCGTACGTCAGAGTGTTTGAAAAATTTGCTTTGAAAGCTTTTGAAAAGTGTTGGTGTGAAAAGTCTTTGAATTTTTGTTTTGAAGAGAGCAAGTATCCATGAGTCGTCTACCTACCCTAAGGAATTCGTCTGTGTAAATGTCCTTTAAGGTAGTGCCATCCCACCATTGAGAGGTAGGTAGCACCACCGTTGGAGGTGTTCGGGTCAATTCGAGGTTCGGGACATGGTGATCACCGGAGTAATGGGAAGACACCTTAGAAGCTACCCTCACGCCAGGTTCCCGGATCATGAGGACTTACTAAGACATCCTCTACTCGACGATCACCTTTCGAAAGGCAAGGCAACAGTGAGGCGTACCCTAGGGGTGGTGTGTGCGAATTGTGTGTCGTTTTCATTGATGTTTGTCTTGTCATGTTTATTGGTGTTCTACGCTTGATTTTATTTTAAGTCCATACATTCTTTCATGCTTTTGTTAACAGTTAAAAGTTGCGGGAAAAGTAAATCTAAGACTATTACAAATGGCGCGGGTCCACATCGCCAAAATTAAACCGGACCCGATTTGACAAGAAAATAAAGAAATTAAATAAAAGTGCGAAAAGTATAATTGTTACAACGCTTTGGGAGAATTACATAATTATAATAAACGACATAAAATAAATGCGCGAAAATAAATTACGAACATGGGCGTTGGACCCTTTTGCGAAATATTATTAATAAGGAATTAAAATTAAGAATTAAAAGAAAATGTTTTTTTAGTATTTTTGTGTTTTTTGAGATTTAAAAAAAAGAATTAATTAAAAACCAAAATGAAATGTTAAACCTAGTTCTAATTATTTTTAAGTTTATTATGAAAGTATTAAAATTTAACCTAAATGCAACCCTAATTAGTTTACAAGTTTAATTATGAAAATAAATAAATCACTAATATTATGGCAAAAAACAAGGAAAATTAAAAGGAATAAAAAGTCATTAAACCTAATGCTATATTTTTGGATTTTTAGTTATTAAGAAAGTATTAAAATCTAACCTAAATGCAACCCTAATTAGTTTACAAGTTTAATTATGAAAATTACTAATATTATGGCAAAAAACAAGGAAAATTAAAAGGAATAAAAAGTCATTAACCTAATGCTATATTTTTGGATTTTTTTATGGAAGAAAGAATTAAAGTTGCAACCTAAATTAATATTAAGTTAATTTACATACAATTTATTTATGAAAATAACTAAAATAAAATAAATATTATATTGTTCTCTTTTTCTGATTTTTGTGTATTTTATAATTTGTAAAGAAATAATAATTAGTTTAAACAAATAAAGAAAATAAAACAAGAAATAAAAATAAAACAAGAAAAATATAGAGAAAGCAAACCAGGGGGTTCAGGCCCTAAAGTGGAGGTTTTTGTTTCAGGGCATTATAATCAAATTAAATTGTACCAAAAGCTTCGTACAGTCCCTGTGAGCACAAAACAATCCACAAAATACGTTAATGATGCATGAATCGAAGTATGCGTTTATGGAAAAAATTCAAACCGTGTGACTTGTTCTTGCGTGTTCTTGGAGCTTTATGGCTTGTTTTTTTTTTATTCCAATCCGTTCCTAGGAATATCAGCAGTGTGTTGGAATCACTCTAAGGCTTTGAATTGTGCTTGAATGTGGAATTCGGTTTTCAAATTTTCCTTGAATTTTGGAATTTGCTTATGGTGTTCTGTAGCAGCTTGTGCCCTCTTGGCTTTAGGGTTTGCTTCAATATTTATGTTGGAAGGGAATTATGGTACAAACTAGGTCAAAGATCCATGAAATAAGAGAATTAGGTTTAGGTTTTCCACCTTTAACAAACTTTCCCCTTTTTTAAGCAAACCAAGACTTGGTGTACAACATAACCCTAAACTAGGTCAAAGATCCATGAAATAAGAGAATTAGGTTTAGGTTTTCCACCTTTAACAAACTTTCCCTTTTTTTAAGAAAAACCAAGACTTGGTGTACAACATAACCCTAAACTAGGTCAAAGATCCATGAAATAAGAGAATTAGGTTTAGGTTTTTTTCACCCTTAACAAACTTTCCCTTTTTTTTTAGGCAAAACCAAGACTTGGTGTATAATCTAACCCTAGCATGAGTTTGTGAGCTGGAACATGATATATGGAAGCTATCCCAATTCAAATGACACTATTTCATTGACTTTTGAATTTTATTTGAATTTTTAAAGATTTAAAATGAATTAAATTATCAAAAATTAAATAAAATAGAAAAATCAATATTTGGTCTTGAAATTAATCATGGAGCACGTGTGTGGCATGACAAGGCTGAATCAAGTGGAAGAAAGTGGGCCCTTTTGTCAAAAATTGAAGTTTCAAGGATAGTTGACTTTTGCCATTTCACAAAAATTTCCCAACTTCTACAAGGCATAACTTGCTCAATTTTTATGCTTTTCTCATGTTCTTGGACATTTTGGAAAGGTCTTTGAGTCCTTTAACCAATGCCTTTGGTCCCATGTCATTTTGATTTACCAATCTCAAGTTATGGTCTTTGACTTAAAGTCCCTTTTTGTTGACTTTTGAAAATGACCTATAATGTTGAAATTGATAACTTTTTGTGAGAGCATTTCTTGGACTTGAAGTATGAATATGAGTTGTAGGAAATGTGTTTCTCTTCAAAATGAGCTTTGGATGGAATTTTTCTGATAATCCATGTGAAAGTTATGCCCTGGTCAATTTCAGTTGACTTTTTCAGCTGTCCAAATATAGTAACTTTTGCATCTTTGATGATTTCTGAGCCAAATTTTGAGAATCATGATCAAGCATTGATCAAATGATGTTTGTGGCTTCAAAATGATATGTTGACCAAAAATTTGAACTTTTGACTGTCAAATGACCATTTTGCCCCTACAGTTGACTGTAGTGCAATTTAGGGTTTTGACTGTGCAATTTTGAGCTGAATGCCTTGAAACTTGATATGAGGATACTTGACCATCTTTGTAGGCATGTGAGACTTGATTGGGCTTTTGAACACTCCATTTTCTTGATCAGCACACAAACCCTAGTTTTGACTGTATGGAGGCCTTTGCACTGTGCAACTCTTGGGGAATTTTGTAGCTTGACTTGGCAGTTTATTGGAGAATATGGGAGGGCAAATTTTGGGGTACAACAGTTGCCCCTGTTCAATCTTCTTAGACCTAAGGATGCAGATTGGCTGACGTGCCTTTCGTAATCCGAAGGTAGAAGATGATTGGACACTAGAGTGCCCAGAAATTTGCGCTCACATGGTAGCAGTGTGGTGGGAATGGGCTTATAGATGCCTGTTGTACCCCAAAATTTGCCCTCCCACATTCATCAAGAAATTGCCAAGTCAAGGTCACAAAATTCCCCCAGGGTTGTGCAGCTCAACTGTCTCCTATACAGTCAAAACTAGGGTTTGAGTTATGGTCAAGCAAATGAACTTTTCAAAGGCCCAATCAAGTCTCATATGCCTATAAATGTGGTCAAGTATCCTCATGTCAAGTTTCAAGGCATTCAGCTCAAAATTGCACAGTCAAAACCCTAGATTGCACTACAGTCAACTGTAGGGGCAAAATGGTCATTTGACAGTCAAAAGTTCAAATTTTTGGTCAATATATCATTTTGAAGCCACAAACATCATTTGATCAATGCTTGATCATGATTTTCAAGATTTGGCTTAGAAATCATCAAAGTTGCAAAAGTTGCTATATTTGGACAGCTGGAAAAGTCAACTGAAATTGACCAAGGCATAACTTTCACATGGATTATCAGAAAAATTCCATCAAAAGCTCATTTTGAAGAGAAAGACATTTCCTACAATTCATCTTCATGTTCCAAGTCCAAGAAATGCTCTCACAAAAAGTTATCAATTTCAACATTATAGGTCATTTTCAAAAGTCAACAAAAAGGGACTTTAAGTCAAAGGCCATAACTTGAGATTGGTAAATCAAAATGACATGGGACCAAAGGCATTGGTTAAAGGACTCAAAGACCTTTCCAAAATGTCCAAGAACATGTGGAAAGCTTAAAAATTGACCAAGTTATGCCTTGTGGAAGTTGGGAAATTTTTAGGAATTTTGAAAAGTCAACTTTGATGCAAAAGGCCTAAAAATGCAAATGGGCCCATTTTCCTTCCAAATTTCTTCATACCAAGCCTATGCACGACCACTAGGCCCAAAGGGAAGTATTCTCATATTTTTTAATTATTTATTTGAATTAATATTAATTTATATTCATTTAAATGATTTTAATATATGAAAAATATCAAACTAACCTAAAAAAATCTTTTTGTGCACATTCTAATCTCTACAAATCGTGCACATCTCAAATAGGCAAGCTTTGGTGCTAATTGATCAGATTTGGTACAAGATACATGAGAAAAAGATATGAAAAAGATTTTCCAAAATCAAATATTGAAATCCATGAATGCTTGAGATTTTGTGCAAAGTTTTTGACCTAAATCATTCCTTACATATACTAGAACAGAACCCTAATGCTCTAAGACTGAAGCTGCGCCCAAAACAAGCATTACAATATTGAATTTTCTCATAAAAACACCAATACTGAAATCAAGGTTTTAGTGTGATTCAAGCTCCAATTTTTATTCCAATAGCATCCTGAGACGTCCCTAAACGTTTCTCAATCAAAAACAACAAGTCAAACGCCTTGAAACGGTATCACAAAGTCAAACTGAACCAAGAACATCTTGAAATCGCATAGCATGATTTAGACATCTTTTTGCATTTTTGTTTGTATATTCATGCTTCTTATGAAGTTTGCGAACTAACCATCATAACTAATTGGATTTTTGTGGCATAAGCATGATTTCACCATAAGCGTTCTCTAGGGTTTGCAGGTTTCAGATTTGGGGGTTTTTGACCAAGGAAAAATCATGCTTCCAGACCCATGCCAATAGCTTAAGCAGGTTGAGACGAAGAGGTTGGCACCCTCGCGCTCAATTTATGAGCGACGAGGGGCTAGTCGCTATTTTCCCGTTGCTTGCCTAAAACCACGCTGTAAAAACCGTTCCCATAGTGTTTGTGTTACAGGGTAGGGGAAGGAGATGACATCGTGTCCATCAACCATTGGACAGTTTGAATTTCGCGCGAAATTCCCAAATACTAACGCGTTGGTATTATATTGTTTATTGTTTATTATAGGATAATTGAAACGCGCGTGGTTCAGTGGCTAGGTGTTGTGCTTGTAACCTTCAAGACCTGGGTTCAAGTCCCAGGTCTGGCAAAAGTTTCACATTATTTTTCATAAAAAATTCTTATGCAGCGCGCTTGAGGAGGATCACCATATTCCATCAGCATCCCATTAGCCACGCGTCCACAATGATCAAATCAATGTCCAGGCTTCAGGATACACCCTAGGCATGAGTCAAACGCATCATATGGAATTATGGAAAGTCAGCGAAATCAAGCTTAATGGGCCTTAAATTACCAGGCCTACACCTCTCAATCTGGGGCAACACCCCACCCTGGTTTGCATTTTATTTTTTTTCTCACTTTTATTTTTATTGTCTTATTTATTTTATTGTCTTAATTCAATTAATTAATTTTTTCTATAAAATATAAAAACATTATAAAAATCAGAAAAATACAAAAAAATAATATTATGTTATGTATTAATTATTTTTATAAATAAATTAGAATGTAAATTATGTAGTATAATTAGGTTTTAATTTTAATTCCTTTTTAATAAAAAAATCAAAAATCAAAAAATGTAGAATTTAGGTTTTAATTGTTAATTCTTTTTATTCCCCTTTTTTCCACAATGATGATTATTATTTACTATTATTTATTTTTATAATTAAATTGTACATAAATGAATTAGGTTTAATTTAGGTCATATTTTAATTCTTTCATAATAAATAAAAAATATTAGAATTAGGGTTGCTTCTTAATTTAATTTTAATTAACTTTTTTTTCTTATTAAATCTAAAAAAACATAAAAATACCTAAAAACATTTTTCTTCTTAATTTTAATTTTAATTCCTCTTTATTTAATTAATTCCTTAACTTTAACTATTGTTCCTAAAAGGGTCCAACGCCCTAGTTTTGTTTCAATTATTAATTTGTGCATTTATCTTATGTCGTTTAATTATAATTATGTAATTGTCCCTAAGCCATGTAATTTTACTTTTCGCACTTTATTTCTTCGCATTATTTATTTTTCCGCTAAATCGGGTCCGGTTTATTTTGGCGATGTGGACCCGCGCCATTTGTAATAGTTTAGATTTATTTCTCGCAATTTATAACTAATAAATAAACATGAAAGAATGAATGTCTTAATAAAATCAAGCGTAGAACACAACAAACATGACAAGACAAATAACTGAAACATGACACACAATTCGCACACACCACCCCTAGGGTACGCCTCACTGTTGCCTTTCGAAAGGTGGTCGTCGAGTAGAGGACGTCTTAGTAAGTCCTCATGATCCGGGAACCTGGCATGAGGGTAGCTTCTAAGGTGTCTTCCCATTGCTCTGGTGATCACCATGTCCCTAAAATCAAATTGACCCGAACACCTCCAACGGTGGTGCTACCTACCTCTCAATGGTGGGATGGCACTACTTTAAAGGACATCTACACAGACGAATTCCTTAGGGTAGGTAGGTTCTCAAGGATACTTGCTCTAATCTCAAAACAAACTCAAAAAGACTTTTCACACTGACACTTTTCAAAAGCTTTCAAAGCAAATTTTTCAAACACTCTGACGTATGAGTCGATCTGAAATTTTTTCAAAGAAACTTTTTAAACCCACATTGAAAAGCAAACAAACCTTTTTGAAAACACATTGAGCAAGTATCTAAGAGCCCATGGATAACCATGGATAGAAAGGGTGCTAACACCTTCCCTTTCTATAACCTACCTCCCGAACCGAGAGCAATCTCTTTAAAGGAATTTTTCTGTGCTTTTGTCCTTTCCATTTGGAGAAAATAAAAGACGGTGGCGACTCTTGCTTACCGCGACATTTCGCGAACCAGCGTTAAACAGTCAGTTCCAGATCCACCGATCACAGAACTGGCGACTCTGCTGGGGAGCCTTTATAAAGTGAGGTGTACCTTAGGGCTAGCTTATAACTATGTTTTCAATTGTTTTCCTTGTGTGCTTTAAATTGTGGGTTGCTTGGGAGTTCTATAGGTCCTACACCCGGATCTGGGGGATACCTTTCTTAGAAAGTAGCAACAAGGCTGTGAGGGAACTGTGCGGGGTATACCGACACGGTTGAAACAGTCTGCTACGTTGATGTGGCACTTTGGTGTGTACCGGTAACCCTTGAGTTCAGTCAAGGAGAGTACGGGGCCTCCGCGTGGTGTCGTGAAGCATCAACAGACCTTAGGAACCTTAATTGAACTATCTTGGCCTCTTTAGGGTAGTGAGATCACTGACTTTGGTGCAGTCCGAGGTTGGTGGATACTCGATACTACGCTCAATTGAGGGTTGCTTTCCTGGAATATTTCGGTCGCCAGTTCAGTGGCTAAATCGAAACGATGAACAATGAAAGCAATCCCGTGATATTGGGAACTCTAGAACCCGGTTACTTTGATTAGGACAGGTATGAACCCACCAACTCAAGAGGGTACTACCCAGACCCCATGCTGGCCTTAAACCTTAAGGGCTTGTCTTGTGTGCCTTGTTTGCCCTACATGTTTGTCTTTGTAAATATCTGTGGTGTGTTTAATCATAGCATCATGACATCATCCAGCATCATATGCATTGACTAACCATTTCAGGGGTTCGAATTTTCATCTTTGTTCTTGTTTTGTAGGACATGGAAACTGCTCGTAGAAAGACAATTCAGGTCAATCTTGTAAGGATCCCTCCTCAGCTTAAGGAGCTTATATCCAGGATTCCCGAGAACTCTTCATTCAGTGACAGGCATGGAAGCCTCATCAGCTTGGTCAACACCAACATTGAGGAAGATATGATAAAGGTCTTGTTCCAGTTCTTTGACCCTCTGCATCACTGCTTTACCTTCTTGGACTATCAGTTGGTACCTACACTGGAGGAGTTCTCCCGGCTCCTGAAGATCCCTATCCCTGATCAGCTACCTTTCAACGGTACAGAAAAGGAACCTAAGCTGGAAGAGATTGCTAAAGCCTTGCACTTACAGTCATCTGACCTCAAGGGACATTGGGAAATTAGAAGTGGTGTCAAAGGGTTCTTAGCCAGGTTTCTGTTTGAAAAAGCTCTTGAATGTTGGAACTCCCTTGACTTGCAAGCTTTTGAAGAAGTGGTAGCCCTCCTTGTTTATGGTTTGGTGTTGTTCCCTAACCCAGATCAGCTCATTGATATCAGTGCCGTTCAGATCTTTATGTCCAGGAACCCTATACCTACATTGCTGGGGGACATCCTTCACTCATGTTACACTCGAACCATGAGAAAAAGAGGTGTCCTTATGTGTTGCACTCCTCTCCTGGGAAGGTGGTTTATTTCGCACCTTCCCCAATCAGTCCTGAAGAATGAGCGGGGTTTGAGATGGTCACAACGGTTGATGACTCTTACACATGCAGATATACATTGGTGTCCTAGATCCAGAGGAGATGTCACTATCATTGATCGTTGTGGGGAGTACCCTAATGTTCCTTTACTTGGAATCAGAGGAGGTATTACCTATAGCCCATGCCTGGCTTGGAGACAGTTTGGTTATGCTCGGAGGGACGGTCCTCATGACATGCTAATCCCCGACATAGTTTTTGACTTCGACAGTGATACTCAAGGACTTCGTCAGAGGTTTATCAGAGCCTGGAGGATGCCCAGTAGGATAGACAGCAAGACACTGGGGCACAAGAACTCCATCCCTTTGGAGCCTTATCTCAAATGGGTACGAGCCCGCTCTCAGAAGTTAGTAATGCCTTATCCTCACATGCTCCCAGTAATCAAAGAACCTGTCTTGGAAGGGGAAGTGTCTCATGTTATTCAGCACCCTGATATGCCCACATCCTGGGAAGAGATGCAGAAGAGCTGGATCCAGCTTAAAGAAGAGCGGAATTCTCTTGAGACTAGTCTGCATGCCAGTGAAAAGAAAGTCTTGGAGCTCACCCGTCTGCTGCACGAGGAGAGGAACCTCAACACCTACATAGCTCCGAAGAGGATGCGCAGTGTATTTTGGGATTGACTTGATTCTTGTACTTTTGCCCATGAGGCCTTGATGTATTAAACAATGATTTCATTAATGATAACGTGTGTTCTTTTCTTGTCTACAACGAATTTGAACTTTCGAACCCTTGAATGCATTGCATACGCATTTCATACATCATGTGCATAGCAGGTTTCTCCCTTTTCAGGTTGCTTACAGTTCTTCGCTGTTTATTTCAGCATCATGAATTCCGGATCTGAATCAACTGAGACTTCAATCAAGGCTCTCCAGGCGCAGAATGCGCAGTTTCAAGAGCTAATCCTGGGTCTAGCCAAAGGCCAAGAGGAACTGAAGACCATGCTCCTGAAGAAGGAGAAGAAGAAGAAAAGAAGAACTGTTCTATTCAACACGGGCCGAAGGTTGGGTAATACTCTACACAATGAAGAGGTTGCTTCTTCTGTTGGCAAAAGTCCTTCTCAGGCAGAAGCAAGGGTTCCTAGTCCGGTGGTCTCCGACAACGAGACAGATTTTGATGAAGAGCAGTACCCTCCTGAAGACAACAGATACAAACAACTGGAGGACAGGCTGAAAGCTATGGAGGTGCAACAGGCACCTGGGCTGGATTTCGGAGATCTGGGTTTGTCGACTGGTGTGATCATTCCACATAAATTCAAAGCTCCCACCTTCTCCAAGTATGACGGGGCATCTTGTCCCAAGCTGCATTTGAGGTCCTATGTGCGAAAGATTCAGCCGTACTCTGCGGACAAGAATCTATGGATCCACTTCTTCCAGGAGAGTCTTTCAGGGACTCATCTCGAATGGTTCTATCAGCTGGATGGGACCAAAGTTCGTAACTGGGAGGAGCTGGCCACTGCTTTCTACAAGCAGTATCAGTATAATGCCGACCTTGCCCCCACACGTACCCAACTCCAGGGTATGTCGTTAGGTGCAAGTGAAGGTTTTAAAGAGTACGCGCAGAAGTGGAGAGATCTGGCTGGCAGGGTGCAGCCACCTTTGACTGATCGAGAGTTAGTGGATATGTTCTTGGGGACCCTATCTGGGCCGTTCTTCAACCATCTCATCGGGAATTCTTCTGCTGGTTTCACTGACTTAATCTTGACTGGAGAGAGAATCGAAGCTGGGCTGAAATCTGGGAAGATTGCAAAGGGTGCATCATCTAGTGCAGAAAAGAAGCCGTTTAAAAAGGAGTCTAGTGCCGTGTATGGCTCCAGAAAATCAGAAAGACCTGATCACCGCCAATCTGTCAGCGCGGTAATGATCGCTAAGCCTGCTGCCGCTCCCCGGCCAAATAATCCTCAAAGGGTTGATAGGCCCCGGAGAGAGTTTACCCGGTTAAGCATGACCCTATCACAGATTCTGCCACAGCTGCTCGCAACCAATTTGGTATCTGTCAAGGAGGCACCAAAGTTCCCTAACACTACCTCTCCTAAGTACAACCCGAATGCCCGTTGTGCTTACCATTCAGATAGCCCGGGGCATGCCACTGATGACTGTTGGGCACTAAGGAATAAGCTGCAGGACCTCATTGATGCTAAGGAGGTACAGTTTGAAGCATCTGACAAGCCTAATGTGGTGACAGCTCCCCTGCCTGCTCATGGAGTTAATGCTATTGTTGATGAAGAGGAAGTTGATGAAGCTGAGTTTGATAGCTGGATCTACCCGGCTGCTGATGGTGGACTTAACAATTGGAGCGCCAAGGACAATCTCTCTGTTTCTTTTGACACTAAGTAATAAATTTCTTTGTTTCGTTATTTCTGTAATAAACAATGATAAACTCTATGGCCCGGTGTCTTACCCGAGGCACCGTGGTTCTATTTGTGAGGGCATACGAACTGTCATTTTATACATCATGAATGAAAATCTTGGACTATTTTCGCATTGCAAATATTGTGTTCCTTTTCTATCTCTCCTTTTCCTTTACATAATTTTTTAAAGCAGCTGTATTTACACACACACTCACTCATACAGGTTCCAATCCACTCTGGATCTCACTGATAACAGCTCTGCTAATGCCAATTATGACTTCGAAAATCCGATCAACTTAGCCGAAGACGAAGGTGAAGATGATTGCGAAGTGCCTGGCGAGCTTGCAAGACTGTTGCTTCAGGAAGAGAGGGCAATTCAACCCCATGAAGAGCCAGGGGAAACCATAAACCTGGGTACTGAAGCAGATAGAAAAGAGGTAAAGATTGGTGCTAACCTAGAGCTCAGCGTGAAGCAACGGTTAACCAAGATGTTGCATGACTATATGGAGATCTTTGCCTGGTCCTACGAAGACATGCCAGGGTTGGATACCGATATTGTTGTCCATCATTTGCCGACTAGGGAAGACTGCCCTCCAATTAAACAAAAGGTTCGTCGGATGCGTCCAGAGATGTCCGAGAAGATTAAAGCCGAGGTCATGAAACAGTTCGATGCCGGGTTCCTTGCAGTGACTTCTTACCCTCAGTGGGTTGCTAATGTGGTGCCAGTACCTAAGAAGGACGGTAAGGTCAGAATGTGTGTAGATTACAGGGATCTGAACAGGGCCAGTCCCAAAGATGACTTCCCCTTACCTCACATTGATGTCCTTGTGGATAATACAGCTCAGCACAAGGTATTCTCTTTCATGGATGGCTTTTCAGGCTACAATCAGATCAAGATGGCACCTGAAGACATGGAAAAGACTACATTTGTTACTCAGTGGGGCACCTTCTGTTACAAGGTCATGCCGTTCGGGTTAAAGAATGCTGGGGCAACCTACCAGCGTGCCATGGTTGCCTTGTTTCATGATATGATCCATCATGAGATCGAAGTGTACGTGGACGACATGATTGCTAGGTCCCAGACTGAGGAAGAGCACCTAGATCATCTACAGAAGTTGTTTGACCGGTTGAAACTATACAAGCTGAGATTGAACCCGAACAAGTGCACCTTCGGGGTAAGATCTGGGAAGTTGCTAGGCTTCGTGGTCAGTGATAAAGGTATTCAAGTGGACCCTGCTAAGGTCAAAGCTATTCAAGAGATGCCAGTTCCTAAGACAGAGAAGGAAGTCAGAGGCTTTTTAGGACGCCTGAATTACATCGCTCGATTCATATCTCATTTGACTGCTACCTGTGAGCCAATCTTCAAGTTGCTGAAGAAAGATCAGGTAGTACGTTGGAACGATGAATGTCAGGCTGCTTTCGACAAAATCAAAGAGTACCTCCAAGAACCACCCATCCTCATGCCACCGGTTGAAGGGAGACCTCTGATCCTATATCTGACAGTGCTAGACAACTCAATGGGGTGTGTGCTGGGGCAGCATGACGAGTCTGGCCGAAAAGAGCATGCCATTTATTACCTTAGCAAAAAGTTTACCGACTGTGAGACCCGATACTCACTGCTTGAGAAAACTTGTTGCGCTTTGGTATGGGCTGCTCGCCGGCTGAGACAGTATATGCTGACTCACACTACCTTGTTGATCTCAAAAATGGATCCTATAAAGTATATATTCGAAAAGCCTGCTCTGTCTGGGAGAATTGCAAGATGGCAAATGATCTTGACGGAATACGACATTCAGTATACAACCCAGAAAGCCATCAAGGGAAGTGTACTGGCAGACCACTTAGCCCATCAAGCTGTAGATGACTACCAATCAATGAACTTCGAGTTTCCGGATGAAAGCATCATGATTGTAACTGATTGTGAAGTACCTGGACCGGATGAAGGACCTGAACCAGGATCCCGATGGTCTATGCACTTTGACGGAGCTTCCAATGCTTTGGGAAATGGTATCGGCGCCATAATCATATCTCCTCAGGGTACTCATACCCCACTCACTGCCCGGCTGTGTTTCAACTGTACCAACAACATGGCGGAGTATGAGGCGTGTATCATGGGTCTTCAAACTGCGATTGACCTAAGGATCAAATTTCTAAGTGTCTTCGGAGATTCCGCTCTGGTGATCAATCAGATCAACGGAGAGTGGGATACGAAACACCCAAACTTGATTCCTTACAAAGAATGTGTGTTGACCATGATTCCCCACTTTACAGAGATAACCTTTGAGCACTTTCCAAGGGAAGAGAATCAGTTAGCGGACGCGTTAGCTACAATGTCTTCTATGTTCAAGGTTAAATGGGATAACGAAGCTCCCCAGATCACCATCTGGAAACTGGACGAACCGGCGTACTGTTGTGATCTCGAAACTGAATTGGTAACTGAGAAGCCTTGGTACCACGAAGTGAAAAGATATCTGGAAGCTCAGGAATACCCTGAAGGTGCCTCTATCAATGATAAGAAATTCCTGAGGAGGTTCGCATCCAAATTCTTCCTAAGCAACGGCATCTTGTACAAAAGAAACCATGATTCAACCTTGCTGCGTTGTGTGGATAAGATTGAAGCGGAAAGAATCATGGAAGAGTTACATGAAGGGACCTTTGGTACACATTCCAGTGGACACACTATGGCTAAAAAGATCCTACGGGCAGGATACTACTGGTCCACAATGGAAGCTGACTGCTACCAACACTCCAGGACATGCCACAAGTGCCAGATATATGCAGACAAGGTGCATGTTCCTCCGGTCCCCCTGAATGTTCTGACTGCGCCTTGGCCGTTTGCAATGTGGGGCATAGACATGATCGGCGAGATAAGACCTACAGCATCCAATGGACATCGCTTCATCCTAGTAGCGATTGATTATTTTACGAAGTGGGTTGAGGCAGCATCCTATGCTACAGTGACCAAGACTGTTGTGGCACGGTTTATTCGGCACAACCTGATTTGTCGATACGGCGTCCCTGAGCGGATTATTACAGACAACGGTACCAATCTGAACAATAAGATGATTGCTGAGCTTTGCGAACAGTTCAAGATACAGCACCACAATTCTTCTCCTTACAGACCGAAGATGAATGGGGCTGTAGAAGCAGCAAATAAGAACATCAAAAAGATCGTGCAGAAAATGACTGTAACGTACAAAGATTGGCACGAGATGTTACCGTTCGCTCTGCATGGGTACCGTACCTCAGCTCGGACATCAACCGGGGCAACTCCCTTCTCTCTGGTTTATGGCATGGAGGCAGTCTTGCCGATCGAAGTGCAAATTCCCTCTCTCCGGATAATGAAGGATGCAAATCTGAACGAAGATGATTGGATCCAGACACGACTTGACCAACTCAACCTCATTGACGAAAAGAGACTTGCTGCTATCTGTCATGGTCAGACGTATCAGAAACGGATGATCAGGGCATTTAACAAAAAGGTCAGGCCGCAGGAATATCAAGTTGGGGATCTGGTTATCAAGAGAATCATACTTCCTCAGAGTGATCCAAGGAGCAAATGGACCCCTACGTACGAAGGGCCATTTGTGGTTAAGCATGTGTTCTCAGGAGGAGCAATGATCTTAACCAACATGGATGGTGACGACCTTCCTCACCCTGCCAATGCAGACATAGTTAAAAAATACTACGCATGAAAAAGACCCGCTAGGCTGACATGCCTAGGCAAAAATTAGGGCTTCCCGTCGAACCAAAAGGGTTCGGGCAAAATGAAGGGATGAAAATGAAAAAATCTGTACACCCGGCAAGTCGAAAACCTGAAAAGGCGGCTTGGGCAAAAATGGGTATCCCGGTGGACTGAAAACCCGAAAGGGCGGTCCAGGCAAAAATTAGGGATAAAGCGTAAAACTATGTCTCATTGATCACTTTGCATCCAGAATCCGGTATCTACATCAAGCTCAAACGGCATCGATCAGTCAGCTTCACCTTCAACCAAGGTCATCAAGTGATGAGACGCTCAGAGTTATAAAGGCAATAGCAGAGTTGAAACCCAGTGGATCATTCATCTTTTACACAGCTGTTTTATTTTTCTTTTGTACAAAACATTGTATAAACTCTTTTGCTCGGCGACGTACCTCTTACTAGGACGTCAGCTTCTTGTACACAAAACGCCTATTTTCAGGCCATTCAAAAATCAATAAAAATATATATCTTCAGTTAAAAGTGCCAAGTGTTTTTCTTTTTTTTGTTTTGCGAAGAACGTCCAAGGTTCAATTTGTGATGTATGCATTGACAATAATTTGCTAACTCATAAATATTTGCATACGAAACAAAGGAATTCATTGCAGGTGACACTAGAAACAGGGGCAATAAAAAAGTTGTCCGAGCAGTCTAATTGTTCTATCCCCCAAGGTACTAAGGTAGGTTCAGCTAAAGAACATGGCCAAGTGTATCTTAATTCCCCAGAGAGTAGTTCAGTAAAGCAGTACATCTTCTCCAAGCAAAATCATCAAATATCAAGGAAATTGAGTATCCTCCCGTAGATCTCAAATACTTCCCCAACAGTATACAACAAGCATCCCCGGCAGTCTTGGTCTAAAGATTGTTCCCCGGCGGTGTACCACTATTCAAAGGAATCACTTCCCAGCATATCAAAACTTCCCCCAGGAGAATCCAATCCGGTTCCCCAGGAAAAGTTGGAATTCATATCCCCAAGCAATAAGCTTATCCCCAGTAGATTCTGGAAGCTTATCCCCTCGCAGAGCACGAACGCGTCGTCCCGGCTTGACTTAAAGAGTTATTTCCGTAACAGGATATAACTGGGTTATCCTCAGCCAAAAGCCATGGAAAGAGCGTCCTCGGCAAAGTATCTTCCTACCCCCAGCGAAGTCTATCAACACTTCCAGCACAACAAGGATATCCCCAGCACAACTCATCAACGGTACCCCCAGCGAAGTCTATCAACACTTCCGACAACAAGGATATCCCCAGCGGAGTTATCTTCATCAACTCAGCAAAGCATCGCTATCCCCACAGAGTAGCACTCCCCAGCATGATCGCTAGAGTATCTTTTCTCCCGCAGAATTATTTCATTCCTCAACGGAGTTATCTTCTCCTACCGGTATTCTTGCAACGAATCATCCACAGCAGAAGCAAAATCTCTTCCTCGACATCAGCCCAGGATATGACTTCCCGGCACCCGTCAAAGATTTATTTTCCTAGACAAAAACATACATAAATCATCACATACATCATTATAGCATGCATGTACGCATCGTATCATATAAATCGCATCCATATTGAGAACATCATTGCTTGATCCATATCATGCATTGCATATAACTGACCTTTACCTGGCAGGAAAGATGCAGTTGAAATTCTCAAACATATTTCAAAGACTTCTCCAGTCCAGTTAAATCGACTCCAAACAGGTTTTTCTGATAAAGACTCAGTAGAAGTTCTCTTATGGTCCCCTCTCCAACGGCGTATGAGGTGGTAATTCCTTCTTCAGATGTTCCCCTCTCCGGCATGAGCGTGAGGTGATATTCTCTTATGGTCCCCTCTCCAACGGCGTGTGAGGTGGTAATTCCTTCTTCAGATGTTTCCCTCTCCGGCATGAGCGTGAGGTGATATTCTCCTATGGTCCCCTCTCCAACGGCGTGTGAGGTGGTAATTCCTTCTTCAGATGTTTCCCTCTCCGGCATGAGCGTGAGGTGATATTCTCTTATGGTCCCCTCTCCAACGGCGTGTGAGGTGGTAATTCCTTCTTCAGATGTTTCCCTCTCCGGCATGAGCGTGAGGTGATATTCTCCTATGGTCCCCTCTCCAACGGCGTGTGAGGTGGTAATTCCTTCTTCAGATGTTTCCCTCTCCGGCATGAGCGTGAGGTGATATTCTCTTATGGTCCCCTCTCCAACGGCGTGTGAGGTGGTAATTCCTTCTTCAGATGTTTCCCTCTCCGGCATGAGCGTGAGGTGATATTCTCTTATGGTCCCCTCTCCGACGGCGTGTGAGGTGGTAATTCCTTCTTCAGATGTTTTCCTCTCCGGCATGAGCGTGAGGTGATATTCTCTTATGGTCCCCTCTCCAACGGCGTGTGAGGTGGTAATTCCTTCTTCAGATGTTCCCCTCTCCGGCATGAGCGTGAGGTGATATTCTCTTATGGTCCCCTCTCCAACGGCGTGTGAGGTGGTAATTCCTTCTTCAGATGTTCCCCTCTCCGGCATGAGCGTGAGGTGATATTCTCTTATGGTCCCCTCTCCAACGGCGTGTGAGGTGGTAATTCCTTCTTCAGATGTTCCCCTCTCCGGCATGAGCGTGAGGTGATATTCTCTTATGGTCCCCTCTCCAACGGCGAGTGAGGTGGTAATTCCCTTTCAAGATGTTTCCCTCTCCAACGGCGAGTGAGGTGACTCCCTTTAAGATTATAATGTCCTTTGGTTCTCTTCCTAACACCATGAAGATGGTAATTCTCATCAAGATTCTCTCAACGAGCGTTGTTGAGGTTGAAATCATTCAGGACTCTCTTACCATTCATGCTAAGGCAGTAACCATCCCTGGTTCCTTCATCAGCGTTTGAAGCTCCAGATTCAGCTCCTGTAACTAGTCAGGACATATCTATATCAAGCATCTAAAATCAGCTCCTGCGACGTGTCAGGTACTCATTTTTCTGTTTTGCAGGTATGCAGGTTCTCGCTAAGGAATCTCCTACGCAATCAACGTCCAGATGGCATCTATAAGCCCATCATCCTATTCAAACAACATCCAAATGGCATCTATAAGCCCATTCCCTCATCATCATTGCTACTATGTGAGCGCAAATTTCTGGGCACTTTAGTGTTCAATCATCTTCTACCCTCGGATTACGAAAGGCACGTCAGCCAATCTGCATCCTCAAGTCTAAGAAGATTGAACAGGGGCAACTGTTGTACCCCAAAATTTGCCCTCCCACATTCATCAAGAAATTGCCAAGTCAAGGTCACAAAATTCCCCCAGGGTTGTGCAGCTCAACTGTCTCCTATACAGTCAAAACTAGGGTTTGAGTTATGGTCAAGCAAATGAACTTTTCAAAGGCCCAATCAAGTCTCATATGCCTATAAATGTGGTCAAGTATCCTCATGTCAAGTTTCAAGGCATTCAGCTCAAAATTGCACAGTCAAAACCCTAGATTGCACTACAGTCAACTGTAGGGGCAAAATGGTCATTTGACAGTCAAAAGTTCAAATTTTTGGTCAATATATCATTTTGAAGCCACAAACATCATTTGATCAATGCTTGATCATGATTTTCAAGATTTGGCTTAGAAATCATCAAAGTTGCAAAAGTTGCTATATTTGGACAGCTGGAAAAGTCAACTGAAATTGACCAAGGCATAACTTTCACATGGATTATCAGAAAAATTCCATCCAAAGCTCATTTTGAAGAGAAAGACATTTCCTACAATTCATCTTCATGTTCCAAGTCCAAGAAATGCTCTCACAAAAAGTTATCAATTTCAACATTATAGGTCATTTTCAAAAGTCAACAAAAAGGGACTTTAAGTCAAAGGCCATAACTTGAGATTGGTAAATCAAAATGACATGGGACCAAAGGCATTGGTTAAAGGACTCAAAGACCTTTCCAAAATGTCCAAGAACATGTGGAAAGCTTAAAAATTGACCAAGTTATGCCTTGTGGAAGTTGGGAAATTTTTAGGAATTTTGAAAAGTCAACTTTGATGCAAAAGGCCTAAAAATGCAAATGGGCCCATTTTCCTTCCAAATTTCTTCATGCCAAGCCTATGCACGACCACTAGGCCCAAAGGGAAGTATTCTCATATTTTTTAATTATTTATTTGAATTAATATTAATTTATATTCATTTAAATGATTTTAATATATGAAAAATATCAAACTAACCTAAAAAAATCTTTTTGTGCACATTCTAATCTCTACAAATCGTGCACATCTCAAATAGGCAAGCTTTGGTGCTAATTGATCAGATTTGGTACAAGATACATGAGAAAAAGATATGAAAAAGATTTTCCAAAATCAAATATTGAAATCCATGAATGCTTGAGATTTTGTGCAAAGTTTTTGACCTAAATCATTCCTTACATATACTAGAACAGAACCCTAATGCTCTAAGACTGAAGCTGCGCCCAAAACAAGCATTACAATATTGAATTTTCTCATAAAAACACCAATACTGAAATCAAGGTTTTAGTGTGATTCAAGCTCCAATTTTTATTCCAATAGCATCCTGAGACGTCCCTAAACGTTTCTCAATCAAAAACAACAAGTCAAACGCCTTGAAACGGTATCACAAAGTCAAACTGAACCAAGAACATCTTGAAATCGCATAGCATGATTTAGACATCTTTTTGCATTTTTGTTTGTATATTCATGCTTCTTATGAAGTTTGCGAACTAACCATCATAACTAATTGGATTTTTGTGGCATAAGCATGATTTCACCATAAGCGTTCTCTAGGGTTTGCAGGTTTCAGATTTGGGGGTTTTTGACCAAGGAAAAATCATGCTTCCAGACCCATGCCAATAGCTTAAGCAGGTTGAGACGAAGAGGTTGGCACCCTCGCGCTCAATTTATGAGCGACGAGGGGCTAGTCGCTATTTTCCCGTTGCTTGCCTAAAACCACGCTGTAAAAACCGTTCCCATAGTGTTTGTGTTACAGGGTAGGGGAAGGAGATGACATCGTGTCCATCAACCATTGGACAGTTTGAATTTCGCGCGAAATTCCCAAATACTAACGCGTTGGTATTATATTGTTTATTGTTTATTATAGGATAATTGAAACGCGCGTGGTTCAGTGGCTAGGTGTTGTGCTTGTAACCTTCAAGACCTGGGTTCAAGTCCCAGGTCTGGCAAAAGTTTCACATTATTTTTCATAAAAAATTCTTATGCAGCGCGCTTGAGGAGGATCACCATATTCCATCAGCATCCCATTAGCCACGCGTCCACAATGATCAAATCAATGTCCAGGCTTCAGGATACACCCTAGGCATGAGTCAAACGCATCATATGGAATTATGGAAAGTCAGCGAAATCAAGCTTAATGGGCCTTAAATTACCAGGCCTACACCTCTCAATCTGGGGCAACACCCCACCCTGGTTTGCATTTTATTTTTTTTCTCACTTTTATTTTTATTGTCTTATTTATTTTATTGTCTTAATTCAATTAATTAATTTTTTCTATAAAATATAAAAACATTATAAAAATCAGAAAAATACAAAAAAATAATATTATGTTATGTATTAATTATTTTTATAAATAAATTAGAATGTAAATTATGTAGTATAATTAGGTTTTAATTTTAATTCCTTTTTAATAAAAAAATCAAAAATCAAAAAATGTAGAATTTAGGTTTTAATTGTTAATTCTTTTTATTCCCCTTTTTTCCACAATGATGATTATTATTTACTATTATTTATTTTTATAATTAAATTGTACATAAATGAATTAGGTTTAATTTAGGTCATATTTTAATTCTTTCATAATAAATAAAAAATATTAGAATTAGGGTTGCTTCTTAATTTAATTTTAATTAACTTTTTTTTCTTATTAAATCTAAAAAAACATAAAAATACCTAAAAACATTTTTCTTCTTAATTTTAATTTTAATTCCTCTTTATTTAATTAATTCCTTAACTTTAACTATTGTTCCTAAAAGGGTCCAACGCCCTAGTTTTGTTTCAATTATTAATTTGTGCATTTATCTTATGTCGTTTAATTATAATTATGTAATTGTCCCTAAGCCATGTAATTTTACTTTTCGCACTTTATTTCTTCGCATTATTTATTTTTCCGCTAAATCGGGTCCGGTTTATTTTGGCGATGTGGACCCGCGCCATTTGTAATAGTTTAGATTTATTTCTCGCAATTTATAACTAATAAATAAACATGAAAGAATGAATGTCTTAATAAAATCAAGCGTAGAACACAACAAACATGACAAGACAAATAACTGAAACATGACACACAATTCGCACACACCACCCCTAGGGTACGCCTCACTGTTGCCTTTCGAAAGGTGGTCGTCGAGTAGAGGACGTCTTAGTAAGTCCTCATGATCCGGGAACCTGGCATGAGGGTAGCTTCTAAGGTGTCTTCCCATTGCTCTGGTGATCACCATGTCCCTAAAATCAAATTGACCCGAACACCTCCAACGGTGGTGCTACCTACCTCTCAATGGTGGGATGGCACTACTTTAAAGGACATCTACACAGACGAATTCCTTAGGGTAGGTAGGTTCTCAAGGATACTTGCTCTAATCTCAAAACAAACTCAAAAAGACTTTTCACACTGATACTTTTCAAAAGCTTTCAAAGCAAATTTTTCAAACACTCTGACGTATGAGTCGATCTGAAATTTTTTCAAAGAAACTTTTTAAACCCACATTGAAAAGCAAACAAACCTTTTTGAAAACACATTGAGCAAGTATCTAAGAGCCCATGGATAACCATGGATAGAAAGGGTGCTAACACCTTCCCTTTCTATAACCTACCTCCCGAACCGAGAGCAATCTCTTTAAAGGAATTTTTCTGTGCTTTTGTCCTTTCCATTTGGAGAAAATAAAAGACGGTGGCGACTCTTGCTTACCGCGACATTTCGCGAACCAGCGTTAAACAGTCAGTTCCAGATCCACCGATCACAATGCCATTTAGAGATTGATGGGTAGGATGATGGGCTTATAGATGCCATCTGGATGTTGATCGCGTGGGAGATTCCTTAGCGAGAACCTGCATACCTGCAAAACAGAAAAATGAGTACCTGACACGTTGCAGGAGCTGATTTTTTTAGATGCTTGGTGTAGATATGTCCTGACTGGTTACAGGAGCTGAGTCTGGAGCTTCAAACGGCGATGAATGAACCAGGGATGGTTACTATCTTAGTATGAATAGCAAGAGAACCTTAGGTGACTTTAACTTCAACAACGCTCGTTGAGAAAAAATCTTGGGTGACTTTAACTGGGATAAGCATCAGGGAGATCTTAGGGTCGATCTGACTGAACCAGAGGAGGTTTTTTTTTTTTTGATAAGGATGTGATGAAGGAATCTGAGACGATTGCTACCTCAGCAGGACGATGAAGGAATCTGAGATGATTGCTACTCCAAATATATGATGAAGGAATCTGGGACGATTACTACCTCAGCAGGACGATGAAGGAATCTGAGACGATTGCTACTCCAAATATATGATGAAGGAATCTGGGACGATTACTACCTCAGCAGGACGATGAAGGAATCTGAGACGATTGCTACTCCAAATATATGATGAAGGAATCTGGGACGATTACTACCTCAGCAGGACGATGAAGGAATCTGGGAAGATTACTACCTCAGCGGGATGATGAAGGAATCTGGGACGATTACTACCTCAGCGGGATGATGAAGGAATCTGGGACGATTACTACCTCAACGGGATGATGAAGGAATCTGGGACGATTACTACCTCAGCAGGATGATGAAGGAATCTGGGACGATTACTACCTCAGCGGGATGATGAAGGAATCTGGGACGATTACTACCTCAGCAGGATGATGAAGGAATCTGAGACGATTGCTACTCCGAATATGTGATGAAGGAATCTGGGACGATTACTACCTCGGCAGGATGATGAAGGAATCTGAGACGATTGCTACTCCAAATATATGATGAAGGAATCTGGGACGATTACTACCTCAGCGGGATGATGAAGGAATCTGGGACGATTACTACCTCAACGGGATGATGAAGGAATCTGGGACGATTACTACCTCAGCAGGATGATGAAGGAATCTGAGACGATTGCTACTCCAAATATGTGATGAAGGAATCTGAGACGATTACTACCTCAGCAGGATGATGAAGGAATCTGGGACGATTACTACCTCAGCAGGATGATGAAGGAATCTGGGACGATTACTACCTCAGCAGGATGATGAAAGAATCTGAGACGATTGCTACTCCAAATATGTGATGAAGGAATCTGAGACGATTACTACCTTAGCAGGACGATGAAGGAATCTGATACGATTGCTACTCCAAATATATGATGAAGGAATCTGGGACGATTACTACCTCAGCAGGATGATGAAGGAATCTGAGACGATTGCTACTCCAAATATGTGATGAAGGAATCTGAGACGATTACTACCTCAGCAGGATGATGAAGGAATCTGGGACGATTACTACCTCAGCAGGATGATGAAGGAATCTGGGACGATTACTACCTCAGCAGGATGATGAAGGAATCTGAGACGATTGCTACTCCAAATATGTGATGAAGGAATCTGAGACGATTACTACCTCAGCAGGATGATGAAGGAATCTGGGACGATTACTACCTCAGCAGGATGATGAAGGAATCTGGGACGATTACTACCTCAGCAGGATGATGAAGGAATCTGAGACGATTGCTACTCCAAATATGTGATGAAGGAATCTGAGACGATTACTACCTCAGCAGGACGATGAAGGAATCTGATACGATTGCTACTCCAAATATATGATGAAGGAATCTGGGACGATTACTACCTCAGCAGGATGATGAAGGAATCTGAGACGATTGCTACCTCAACGGGTAAAGACTTTTATCTGTTGATCGTTCTTTCCTGAAAAAGTAATGAATTAGTTGTATGCAATGTCATAATGCATGGATTGCCTGATTTTAAGATGTTCTCAAAAATAAATGAGATTGGGGTGATATGATGCGTCTATGCATGCTATAATGATGTATGTGACGTTTTATGAATGTGTTTTTCGTCTAGGAAAGTAAATCCTTGACGGGTGCCGGGAAGTCGTATCCTGGGCTGATGTTGAAGAATAGATTTTGCTTCCGCTGGGGATGATAGTTGCAAGAATACCGGTAGGAGAAGATGACTCCGTTGCGGAATGAACTTGGCGAATGGTAGATTCTGCGGGGAGAAAAATACTCTAGCGACCATGCTGGGAAGCAATACTCTGTGGGAAGAGGGATGCCTTGCTGAATTGTTGATGACTTGCTGAGGATACCCTTGTTGTTGTATTGGAAGTGTTGATAGACTTCGCTGGGGTAAGAAGACTTTGTCGAAGACGCTCTTTCCGTGGCTTTTGGCTGAGGATAACCCAGTTATATCCTGTTAAGGAAATAACTCTTTAAATCAAGCCGGACGACGCGTTCGTACTCTGTGAGGGGATAAGCTTCCAGAATCTACTAGGGATAAGCTTACTGCTTGGGGATATGAATTCCAATTTTCCTGGGGAAACTGGATTGGATTCTCTGGGGAAGTTTTGAACTGTATTGGTTATGTTCTTCCACGGAACCTACCCTGATACCTTGGAGGATAGAACAATCAGATTGCTTAGACCACTCTTTACTGCCCCTGTTTCTATGGGGGAGGCACTTGTGGGGTGCTGATAATTGTTGATGGACAAACCTTCTTCTGGTAGACAGATGACAAGATGACAGGACATAGTCGTACGCTTTGATCCCTAACTTTTGCCTGGACCACCCCTTCGGGTTTTCAGTCCACCGGGATACCCATTTTTGCCCAAGCCGCCTTTTCAGGTTTTCGACTTGCTGGGTGTACAGATTTTTTTCATTTCATCCCTTCATTTTGCCCGAACCCTTTTGGTTCGCCGGGAAGCCCTTATTTTTGCCTAGGTATGTCAACCTAGCGGGTCTTTGATTTTGCGTAGTATCTTTTCGACTATGTCCACGCTCTCAGAATGTAGGGAGTTGCCCCTGTTAGCAGTGTTTTGCCATGCCACCAGAAGGTATTTGATCAGGCAAGATTTGTTGCTGGAGTGCCCCAAGTGACTCAGGCAGAGATTTGCCCCAGGCTTTTTGGCCTTTTGAGAGATTCTCTGGATCTTGACTTAACTGCCCCAGACGATGGACAATAGTCATGCCATGCCCCTTGATTGGAAGTGCTTCTGTTCATTAGGCTTTCGTCGTGCGAACTTCTATGCTGTTCAAACAAAAGTCATATGCAAACAAAGTTATGTTAAAAATGCAAAGCTTATGTCTGTCTTGAAGATTTTGAAAATGCATTTTTTCATAGAACACGTGAATGTTTGTAAAACATGATGTCAACTCTGTATTTACCGTAGGCCTTCAGGAGTCAGGATACCTTTCGTAACAGTATGCTTTCGAACTAACCCCCGCTTCAGCTGGGACTTTTGAGGGTTATAACGTGGCCTGGTTCACGGCTTAAGAAACAAAGGATAAAGGCTCAAACTATTTGTACCCACCCACTCTTCGTGACGTTCTTCAAACCTAAACTCAGTTGATCATGCGTTAGACCTTGTTTGAGTCTTCATTCTGATTTTCCGGTGATGGTTCAGTCATTGATGATTTATTCTGAATAGGCAGTCATCATTTTTTGTCGAGGGTTTGTAGAACCTCTTTCTTTTTTGATTTTGTTATCCCTTTCTTTTTTGCCTGAACTGTTTCCTTTTTCGGAATTACAGTCAGTGGGATGCCCCAGTTTCATAAGTCCCCTTTGTAGGTTTAGACTTTTTGGGCTTTTTCGTTTATGAATTTTGATGATGACTGCTTGTCCTTTTGATTGTTCTGAACCATCACTGTCTTTGTTCGTTTTGTAAAGATCTCTTCGGTGCTATTCGTCATGCACTTGGATCAACTGAGAGAACTACCCTGCCCCAGGTTATGATAAAGGGTTTTAAATTTCGAAAAGAAAAAACTCCTACTTCTTTGGCTCAGAGGGGTTGACGAGGGATTATCATCCTTATAACTCCAGTGTTTAGGGATTGAAACAATGCCTGTACCTCATCAGCGGGGTCTGTTCAAAAGCATACTGTAGATCGTGGTATCGTTTTCGTCATCCTCCCTCAAGAGGCTTAGAATTATTAACCAAGAGTTGATCATCAGAAAAATATGAAACAATTTGCATATAGTAAATGCGAATATATTGATTCAAAATAGACATAAGCGATGCATTAATGTGATAACAATGTTTAACATGAATAAATGTTTGAACAATCAAAGAACAATACAACTTGAACATTTGAATGAACAAAAGACATTCTCGACGATTTGGTGTAGGATCAGTGTTCAAACTCGACCTCCTTGGCGTCAATCAAATCCTGGATCTTGTTCTTCAAGGTCCAACAGTCGTCGGTGTCATGTCCAGGACTGTCAGAATGGTAGGCACATCTCACACCCGGGTTGTACTTGGGAGAGGAAGTGTCAGGATTTTGAGGAGGATCCTTAAGTGTGATCATTTTCGCCCTCAGCAATTGCTGTAATGCCTGAGACAAAGACATGTTGATGTCAGTATACTTCCTATCTTGATGCTTTATCCTACGCCTATTGCTCTTTCTTGGTTGAACGGGCGTGGGATCGGAAATCTGGATTGCCCCTACATCATGACGACCCTTTTTCACATGTATAGCATTGGATTCTTTCTTCCCACTGTGGGGCTTTTTCTGAGCATCAGCAGATGCGGCTTCTTGAATCTTCCCCGACTTGATACCAGCTTCGATTCTCTCCCCAGTCAAGACAAGATCTGTAAACCCAGCAGCAGAATTCCCAATTAGGTGGTTGAAGAATGGGCCAGACAGGGTCCCCAAGAACATGTCGACGAGCTCGCGGTCCATCAGAGGTGGTTGTACCCTTCCAGCAAGGTCCCTCCATTTTTGAGCATACTCTTTGAAGCCTTCGCCTGTACCCATAGACATCCCCTGAAGCTGAGTACGCGTGGGAGCGAGGTCGGCATTATACTGGTAGTGTTTGTAAAATGCAGTGGCTAAGTCTTCCCAGGTACGGATGTTGGCTCCATTCAGTTGATAGAACCACTCGAGCTGAGTCCCTGAAAGACTCTCTTGGAAGAAATGGATCCATAAGTTTTTGTCAGCTGTATAGGGCTGGATCCTCCTTGCATAAGCCCTGAGATGCAACTTAGGACAGGATGCCCCGTCGTATTTAGCAAAGGCAGGTACCTTGAATTTGTGCGGGATCACCACTCCAGAAGACAGACCTAGATCCTCGAAGTCCAGACCAGGCACCTTTTGTATCTCTATAGCACTTAACCGGTCTTCCAACTGTTTGTACTTATCCTCAGCCGGAGGGTACTGTTCGTCGTCGAAATCTGTCTCGTTGTCGGAGACCACTGGACTAGGCACCTCTCTCTCATGGTGACTGTTTTCCCTCACAGATGGGGTAGTCCTCTCAGTCTCAGTCTGCGGTGCATTCCCAGATCTGCGTCTAGGGCTGAACAAAACAGTCCTCTTCTTCTTCTTCTCCTTCTTCAGGAGCAGAGCCTTCAGATCTTGTTGCCCCTGGGTCAAATTCAGGATCAGCTCTTGGAACTGGGCATTCTGAGCCTGGAGGTCCTTGATAGTCTGCTCGGATGATGATTCAGGATTCATGATGATTGGCTGAAATAAGCAGCGGAGAAGGGTAAGCAACCTGTCAAAGGGATACCTGCAATGCAATGAGATGTATGACATGCATGTGATGTTTTCAAGGATCTCGCAGGGTAAACAGAGAAACTTGTTAGAGTTGGAAACTGGCAACTTGATTGAAGGAACCTCCTGTTGTAGAGAGCCCTTCTTCAAGGGTCAAAGGCTCACCATATCCAGTGGGTCATAGCCCCTGACGACCTTAGCTAGAGGAAAATAAATCCTCTTTTCCCCTTGCTGGGCAGTTGGTTCATCATGACCTGCATCACAAGCCCTTGAGATCCTTGAAATGGGTTAGGATGTATGCAATGGTATGCAATGGTATGATGTCATGCTATGCATGGGGTGATGTAGGTAAACTCTGCTATGAGTCCCAATTAAGGACTATAAACAGACCCTGCAAGAAATTCAGTATACTTTGTTATGAGTCCCAATTAAGGACTATAAACAAAACCTGCAAGAAATTTGGTAAACCTTGTCATGAGTCCTAGTTAAGGACTATAAACAAAACCTGCAAGAAATTTGGTTAACCTTGTCATGAGTCCTAGTTAAGGACTATAAACAAAACCTGCAAGTGATCTAGTAACCCCGTTATGAGTCCCAGTTAAGGACTATAAACAAAACCTGCAAGAAATTTGGTTAACCTTGTCATGAGTCCTAGTTAAGGACTATAAACAAAACCTGCAAGTAGTTCATGTGTCAGCTAACAAGCATGCAAGTAGGCAAGTACGAAGGCACACAAGTCACACAAGAGAAACCCTTAGGGTTTAAGCCAGCATGGGGTCTAGGTATTATCCTCTTGAAGTTGGTGGGTTCAACCTGTCCTAATCAAAGTAACCGGGTTCTAAGGTTCCCAATATCACGGGATTGCTTTCATTGTTCATCGTTTCGATTTAGCCACTGAACTGGCGACCGAAATATTCCAGGAAAGCAACCCTCAATTGAGTGTAGTATCGAGTATCAACCAACCTCGGACTGCACCAAAGTCAGTTATCTCACTACCCTAAAGAGGCCAAGATAGTTCAATTAAGGTTCCTAAGGTCTGTTGATGCTTCACGACACCACGCGGAGGCCCCGTACTCTCCTTGACTGAACTCAAGGGTTACCGGTACACACCAAAGTGCCACATCAACGTAGCAGACTGCTTCAACCATGTCGGTATACCCCGCACAGTTCCCTCACAGCCTTGTTGCTACTTTCTAAGAAGGTATCCCCAGATCCGGGTTAGGATCTACAGAACTCCCAAGCAATCCACAATAATAAAGCAAGCAAAGAAGACAATTGAAAACACAGTGATCTTAATCCTAAGGTACACCCCACTTTAAGTTTCTCCCCAGCAGAGTCGCCAGTTCTGTGATCGGTGGATCTGGAACTGACTGTTTAACGCTGGTTCGCGAAATGTCGCGGAAGCAAGAGTCGCCACCGTCTTTTATTTTCTCCAAATGGAAAGGACAAAAGCACAGAAAAATTCCTTAAAGAGATCGCTCTCGGTTCGGGAGGTAGGTTATAGAAAGGGAAGGTGTTAGCACCCTTTCTATCCATGGTTATCCATGGGCTCTTAGATACTTGCTCAATGTGTTTTCAAAATGTTTGCTTGCTTTTCAATGTGGGTTTAAAAAGTTTCTTTGAAAAATTTCAGTTCGACTCGTACGTCAGAGTGTTTGAAAAATTTGCTTTGAAAGCTTTTGAAAAGTGTTGGTGTGAAAAGTCTTTAAATTTTTGTTTTGAAGAGAGCAAGTATCCATGAGTCGTCTACCTACCCTAAGGAATTCGTCTGTGTAAATGTCCTTTAAGGTAGTGCCATCCCACCATTGAGAGGTAGGTAGCACCACCGTTGGAGGTGTTCGGGTCAATTCGAGGTTCGGGACATGGTGATCACCGGAGTAATGGGAAGACACCTTAGAAGCTACCCTCACGCCAGGTTCCCGGATCATGAGGACTTACTAAGACATCCTCTACTCGACGATCACCTTTCGAAAGGCAAGGCAACAGTGAGGCGTACCCTAGGGGTGGTGTGTGCGAATTGTGTGTCGTTTTCATTGATGTTTGTCTTGTCATGTTTATTGGTGTTCTACGCTTGATTTTATTTTAAGTCCATACATTCTTTCATGCTTTTGTTAACAGTTAAAAGTTGCGGGAAAAGTAAATCTAAGACTATTACAAATGGCGCGGGTCCACATCGCCAAAATTAAACCGGACCCGATTTGACAAGAAAATAAAGAAATTAAATAAAAGTGCGAAAAGTATAATTGTTACAACGCTTTGGGAGAATTACATAATTATAATAAACGACATAAAATAAATGCGCGAAAATAAATTACGAACATGGGCGTTGGACCCTTTTGCGAAATATTATTAATAAGGAATTAAAATTAAGAATTAAAAGAAAATGTTTTTTTAGTATTTTTGTGTTTTTTGAGATTTAAAAAAAAGAATTAATTAAAAACCAAAATGAAATGTTAAACCTAGTTCTAATTATTTTTAAGTTTATTATGAAAGTATTAAAATTTAACCTAAATGCAACCCTAATTAGTTTACAAGTTTAATTATGAAAATAAATAAATCACTAATATTATGGCAAAAAACAAGGAAAATTAAAAGGAATAAAAAGTCATTAAACCTAATGCTATATTTTTGGATTTTTAGTTATTAAGAAAGTATTAAAATCTAACCTAAATGCAACCCTAATTAGTTTACAAGTTTAATTATGAAAATTACTAATATTATGGCAAAAAACAAGGAAAATTAAAAGGAATAAAAAGTCATTAACCTAATGCTATATTTTTGGATTTTTTTATGGAAGAAAGAATTAAAGTTGCAACCTAAATTAATATTAAGTTAATTTACATACAATTTATTTATGAAAATAACTAAAATAAAATAAATATTATATTGTTCTCTTTTTCTGATTTTTGTGTATTTTATAATTTGTAAAGAAATAATAATTAGTTTAAACAAATAAAGAAAATAAAACAAGAAATAAAAATAAAACAAGAAAAATATAGAGAAAGCAAACCAGGGGGTTCAGGCCCTAAAGTGGAGGTTTTTGTTTCAGGGCATTATAATCAAATTAAATTGTACCAAAAGCTTCGTACAGTCCCTGTGAGCACAAAACAATCCACAAAATACGTTAATGATGCATGAATCGAAGTATGCGTTTATGGAAAAAATTCAAACCGTGTGACTTGTTCTTGCGTGTTCTTGGAGCTTTATGGCTTGTTTTTTTTTTATTCCAATCCGTTCCTAGGAATATCAGCAGTGTGTTGGAATCACTCTAAGGCTTTGAATTGTGCTTGAATGTGGAATTCGGTTTTCAAATTTTCCTTGAATTTTGGAATTTGCTTATGGTGTTCTGTAGCAGCTTGTGCCCTCTTGGCTTTAGGGTTTGCTTCAATATTTATGTTGGAAGGGAATTATGGTACAAACTAGGTCAAAGATCCATGAAATAAGAGAATTAGGTTTAGGTTTTCCACCTTTAACAAACTTTCCCCTTTTTTAAGCAAACCAAGACTTGGTGTACAACATAACCCTAAACTAGGTCAAAGATCCATGAAATAAGAGAATTAGGTTTAGGTTTTTCACCTTTAACAAACTTTCCCTTTTTTTAAGAAAAACCAAGACTTGGTGTACAACATAACCCTAAACTAGGTCAAAGATCCATGAAATAAGAGAATTAGGTTTAGGTTTTTTTCACCCTTAACAAACTTTCCCTTTTTTTTTAGGCAAAACCAAGACTTGGTGTATAATCTAACCCTAGCATGAGTTTGTGAGCTGGCACATGATATATGGAAGCTATCCCAATTCAAATGACACTATTTCATTGACTTTTGAATTTTATTTGAATTTTTAAAGATTTAAAATGAATTAAATTATCAAAAATTAAATAAAATAGAAAAATCAATATTTGGTCTTGAAATTAATCATGGGGCACGTGTGTGGCATGACAAGGCTGAATCAAGTGGAAGAAAGTGGGCCCTTTTGTCAAAAATTGAAGTTTCAAGGATAGTTGACTTTTGCCATTTCACAAAAATTTCCCAACTTCTACAAGGCATAACTTGCTCAATTTTTAAGCTTTTCTCATGTTCTTGGACATTTTGGAAAGGTCTTTGAGTCCTTTAACCAATGCCTTTGGTCCCATGTCATTTTGATTTACCAATCCCAAGTTATGGTCTTTGACTTAAAGTCCCTTTTTGTTGACTTTTGAAAATGACCTATAATGTTGAAATTGATAACTTTTTGTGAGAGCATTTCTTGGACTTGAAGTATGAATATGAGTTGTAGGAAATGTGTTTCTCTTCAAAATGAGCTTTGGATGGAATTTTTATGATAATCCATGTGAAAGTTATGCCCTGGTCAATTTCAGTTGACTTTTTCAGCTGTCCAAATATAGTAACTTTTGCATCTTTGATGATTTCTGAGCCAAATTTTGAGAATCATGATCAAGCATTGATCAAATGATGTTTGTGGCTTCAAAATGATATGTTGACCAAAAATTTGAACTTTTGACTGTCAAATGACCATTTTGCCCCTACAGTTGACTGTAGTGCAATTTAGGGTTTTGACTGTGCAATTTTGAGCTGAATGCCTTGAAACTTGATATGAGGATACTTGACCATCTTTGTAGGCATGTGAGACTTGATTGGGCTTTTGAACACTCCATTTTCTTGATCAGCACACAAACCCTAGTTTTGACTGTATGGAGGCCTTTGCACTGTGCAACTCTTGGGGAATTTTGTAGCTTGACTTGACAGTTTATTGGAGAATATGGGAGGGCAAATTTTGGGGTACAACACATCCTCTTTGGTGCTATGTAGGAATTTAGAGTCTGCTCCTCATAAAGTAGCCTAGTGAGTTCCAAAACCTTCTTCTCGCTTGCGTAGAATTGGGCTTCGAAAGTATCTCGCTCTCCTTTGAGTTGTATCCAATCCCTTTGTAGGTCTTCAAGAGATGTGGGCATGTCAGGATGTAGGATAGTATATGGAACTTCTCCTTCCTTAACAGGCTCAATGATCACCGAGAGAATGGAAGGATAAGGCATCATAAGACTTTGAGCGTGGGTTCGTACCTACTTGAGGTAAGGCTCAAGAGGGATGGAATTCTTGTGTCCCAAAGTCTTTCTATCCACCTTGTTTAGCATCCTCCAAGCTCGGATGAATTTCTGGCGAAGACCTTGATCGTCGTTGTCGTAGTCGAATACCAAACCTTGAATCAGCATCTCGTGCGGGCCATCCCTTCGGGCGTAACCAAATTGTCTTAGAGATAAGCATGGGTTGTAGGTGATGCCTCCCCTAATGCCAAGCAGAGGGACATTAGGGAATTATCCATAACGGTCAATAATGATAACATTCTCTTTGGATCGGGAGCACCAATGAATATCTGAATGTTTGAGCGTCATTAACCTTTGTGACCACCTTGAACCTTGCTCATTCCTTAAGACTGGTTGGGGAAGATGAGAAATAAACCATCTTGCCAAAAGAGGAGTGCAACATATAAGGACACCTCTTTTCCTCATTGTGCGAGTGTGAAAAGAGTGTAGGATATCCCCTAGCAATGTAGGCACCGGATTGCGTGACATGAAGATTTTGACGGTGCTCACATTTATGAGTCGGTCAGGATTAGGGAACAAGACCATCCCATAGATAAGAAGCGCCACAATTTACTTAAAGGATTGTAAGTCTAAGGAATTCCAACAGCTTTGGGCTTTCTCAAACAGGAACTTTGCTAAGAAGCCTTTGACACCACTCCTAGTTTCCCAATGAGTTGTGACATCAGATGAGTGCAAGTGCAGAGCTTGAGCAATCTCTTCTGGCTTTGGGTCTCTTTCCGTACCATTGAAAGGTAGTTGATTGAGATTGGGAATCCTCAAGAGTTGAGAGAATTCTTCCAAAGTAGGCACAAGCTGATAGTCGGGAAGTGTGAAGCAATGGTGCAAAGGATCAAAGAGCTGGAGGAGCGCCTTCATCATATCCTCATCTGTGTTAGAGGTGACCAAATTGAGTAGACGACCATGCCTCTTGGTGAATGGAGAGTTCTCAGGGATCCTTGAAGCTATCTCCTTAAGTTGTGTAGGAATTCTTACAAGGTTGACTTGGATAGTTTTCCTGCGAAGTGAATTCATATCCTGCAAAACAAGAACAAAGATGAATCTTCAAAATCCTTGAAATGGATAGTGGATGCATGTGATGTTCATGATGTCCATGATGTTATGTACAAGTATGCATATACAAGCAAAACAAATAAGTTCTTAGTTTAGGCTTGCATGGGGTTTTATAGGTAAGTACCCTCTTGAAGTTTAGTTGGCTTAAACATGTCCTAATAATAGTAATCGGGTTCTAAGGAGCTCAATATCACCGGATTGTTTCCTTGGTCATTGTTTCAGCTCAAGCCTCTTTAATGGCGACCGAAATATCCCAAGAAACCAACCCTCAATGAGTGTAGTATCGAGTATCTACCAACTTCGGACTGCACCAAAGCCGGTCATCTCACTACATCCTAAAGGCCAAGTTGGTCAAGTAAAGGGTTCTAGAAGTTCATTAATTCTTCATGACATCACTTAGCGGCCCCTTATTCTCTTTGATTGACTCAAAGGCTACCGGTACCCACAAATATGTCGCAAACAAAGAACCATAATGTAAAGCATACAAATCAAATAATGTAAGCAAATAAATGTGATCTCGCCCTAAGGTAACCCCACTTTTATAAAATTCCCCAACAGAGTCGCCAGTTCTGTAATATGGTGGGAGAACTGACTTGAGGTTTTCGCGTTTTATCGCAAATGTTGCGGTTAGCAAGAGTCGCCATCGACTTTTCTTTTATCCAAAAGGAAAGGTGAAAAAGCACAGGAAAGACCTTTGAGATTTTTTCTTGAGTTCGGGGGGTAGATTATGAAAAGGGAAGGTATTAGCACCCTTTTCATCCATGGTTTTCCATGGGCTCTTAGTTACTAGATAGATCACTTGCTTTTGTTGTTTGAAATTGTGTTTGGTGTGGTTTTGAAAGTATTTTATAAAAGAGGCCATTTGTTTAGGCAATCTTTGTAATAATTCTCGTTCGTAAGAATGTATACAAAGATGTTTGTCTTTTTGAAAATGTTTTCAATGTTTGTAAGATGTTTTTTTAAATGTGAGTGTTTGTTTTGGAAAATAGCAAGGATAGTTGTTTGAAAATAGAGCAAGTAACTAGAAGCAATCTACCTACTCAAATTTCTTTCTTGTTTATTTTCTATTCCTTTGACATTGTTGTCTTACCATTGATTTGGTAAGCAACCCTATCTTTAGATGTAAACGGGACGGGCGTGGGTCATCGTATAACCATGATTAGCAATGTTGCAAAGTATCTTAGCATTTTTGAGGGACTAAGATCATTTTGTAAGGCAATTTAGAATATTGTCATCGAGGGACTATGATCTTATATTTGTTTGTTTTGCCAAGATACTTCGCATGCGTAATATAGCTATTTTTGTATAAGGCAGCCAAGTGGAGAAACCCTAAGGATGCCTGTGTGCAAGTGTGTTATTTTCATGCTTTGATTTTGTCTTGGATTTAGGGTTTTCTATTTGATTTGTTTTTATCTTGCCATTCAAACCCTAATTACTAGCATGGTATATAAAAGCGGTAAATTGCGTAATTTAAAGATTACTACGCTATTACAACATTTTATGGGAAGGGGGAATACAAATTGTGAATGGGAATTTGCAATAACGTAAATCTAATTAAGCTATTACAACCAGATCGAATTTGTACAAATATTTGAATAAACAATATACAATATAAATTAAATGTGCAATAGTATGTATATGCAAGAAAAAAGATTTTGTTTTGTTTTTATGTGAAAAGGAGTTTTGAACTAAACCTAATAACTTAAGAAAAGGAAATTAATTCTTGAAAAATAGTTAACCCTAATTTCTAATTTAAAAGAAAATAAAGTTCTTTAACTATTATTTTTTGTGTACTTTTTGTCTTAAAATAATAAAATATTTTATGAAAATATTTAGTCTCTTTATATGTCCAAAATAAATATTTATAAGTATGAAAGAAAAGAAATAAAATGTATTTAAGTTTATTTTATTTTGAAAGTTTGTTTAAGAAAAAATAATTAGTATATATAGTTAAAATAAAATATATTTTTTATGTGAAAATAAAAATAGAATAAATTAAAATGCAATATTTATCATATTTATATTTTTCATGATTTTTATGTGTTAAAGAAAATATTTAATAAACAAAAATGAAAATAAAAGAGAAAAAAAACAAATAAATAAAATATATGGGCCAGGGGGTATCCTGAGTAATCAGGTGGTATTATGTTAGGAAAAAAAATGCTAGGCCCAAGTGTTGAAGCCCATCCTGCAAACAGCCAAAAAAAGATGAAAAATGTGGGAAAAAATGCAAAAAGGCTGGCACCAAGGCTCAAACCCATGACCTTGGCATTCTCAGCATGCTGCCTTGCCACTAGGGTGGTTGTACATCCATTAGTTTAAATGAAACAAGAAAAACATAACACCAAAAGCTTCCTTTGCCCTGTACTTCGTCTTCTTCCTCTAGCTAGCCAGACCAAGCATATCTCTCTCATTTCTCCATGAAAATGGAAGTTTCAATCATGAAAATGATAGTACTCTTTCCCACGATTTCAGACATATAACTTATGGAAACTAACAACCAAAGATCAAAACGGATTTTAAAGGCCCTAATTTCAAACCTAATTTTTACAGAAATTTGAACTCTAAAATTCTCTATACACAATGATCAGAAATGAAATTTATGCACATGGTTGGCTTTAGCACAATAATATCTACATTTTCCTTTCACAAATCGTGGCCAATGGATGCCTGCATGAAGAGATAAAAGTTGGAGTTCTTACCTCTTTTAGCTGAGATCGTGAATGGAATTTGAGTGAGATTTATGAAGGCCTGAAGATTCCTTTAGCTTGCTTGAACCTCCCTGAGTGTGTTCCAATCCTTACCTTGCTTTGAAAGGGTCTGAAACTCTCTATCCAAGTCAACCTGCAAGCTTGAAAAATAAAAATGGCAAATGGAGAAGGAGGTGTTACAGTGGAGGGATGATGGCCTGGAACACTTAGATATGAGGTAGGTCAAGTGTTTGAATGATTAAAACTTGAAACGCACAAGCAAATTTGTGGATTGCTATGCTTGGACACAAACTGCAAGTTTTGACAGTTTTTTTGGTGATAGGGAGTTTTAGGGTGTTTCTGGCCTTGAGCAATCGTGTTCTAAGTTGTAATGTGTTTGTGTATTAGTATAGAGAAGGTTTCTCATCCACTCCACCACAGATTTCTGAGTTGTGTCCTTTTTGCACTCTTGCTTGCTTTTGAAGCCAAGTGAGAAGACAAGTCTCTACATGCCTGTACAGGCCTGCTTGGAGTTGGTAAAAGCTCTATAAAAATTGATTTAGTTTTGTAGGACTTGTGTGTGCAGAGAAAACAAGTCCAATGCTCAAGAATTGAAAAGTTGCAAAAGTTATGCTTTTCCAAAATGGCAATGACAACTTTGTGCCATTTATGGAATTAAAGCTTGGACAAAGACTTTTGTGCTTGGATTAAGGCTTTGTCAACTGAGTAAGCATTAAATTATGGAGTGAGAAACAAGTTTGAGACCTGTAAAGCAAGAATTAGGCAGCATAGGTTCAGATTTGAATTTTGTTCTTCATGAAATGGCTTGAAATCAAAGTGAGAAATTGCCAACTTCATCTCTTCGATTCTCACTACTCAAAAATGATCTCAAGGAGTTCTTGGTCATTTTGGAAATCTTGCAATGTTATCTATAACTCATATTTGAAGTGAAGTTCAAGATTCCTCTTGGAACTAGGTGAAAAATTGCCATGAAGTTGGGTTAAAAACCTGCCTAAATTAGGGCAAAATTTCACTAAGTTATTTTAGTTCATGAGCATGTATTCACAAAATTATATCTTAAGATCCAGGCATCTTTAGGGAAAAATGTGTGAATAAAAGTTGTAGATTTCATGGAGGTCTACAACTTTCATGTTGGGAACATTCTTTGAATCATCTTGTATCATGGTGAAAAAACGGCTTAAAGTTGAGGGGAAAAAAATTATATAATTAGAAAATTTTCTAAGTTAAGAAAAACTCAAATTTCAAAACCAAATATTCAATATTTGATTTCTTGATGAACAAGTTTCACATTTTGACGTGTTTTGATGAATTGTAATTCTTGGCACTTGATTTTGACCAAAAAAGTTAAGGTTTGACTTTTCAGTATATAGTTGACTTTTGATCAGTTGACTACAAATTTCATCTGTCAATCCAATGAAATTGCAATGTTTTGAACCATGTCATTAGGTCAATATGATACAAATGAAACCTTGTAATCATTCTTCAAATCAATTGGTCATTTGCTAGGTCAAAAATCAGAAATTGCCCTTTCTTAGTCAAAACCTTAATTTTGACCATTTTGCCCTTTTAATGATTTGATCAAATTTCTTGAGGAATTATGGTCCAAACTTGATCAAATGATACATATGGGTCTACAATGTTGATGTGGATAAAAAATTATGAAGTTTGACTGTAAATTGGCCATGGTTGACTTTTTCCCCAATATAGTTGATTTTTAGGTCAACTGTCCATTTGACTGATCAAAAATGTGGTTCAAGGCTTGAAACTTGTCATGAGTAATATTAGGGGTCCATAATGATGTTTGAAAGTCATATGAAGCATGGATAGTCCAAAAATACTTAAGCAAACTCAAACCCTAATTTTGGGTCATCAGTGTAAGATGAGATGTCATGAGCTATTCAAACCCTAATCCAGTCTTGAGTCAAAGAGATCTTGTGAGAATAATCTTGATAAATTAGAGGGAAAATTTTGGGGTATAACATTATTCCTCTTCTATATTCCATTTCTGTTTTACTAACGGCCTTATCTCCATCATGCACAGAATCATCACGTGGGTGATCGTCGTTGGTAGCCATCTAACCTGTAATAAACATAAACATAAACCCAATATAAAAGCGAGTCAGAAGAGAGTCAAAAATATATATAAAATGACAATGCCAAAAATTAACATAAACATAAACTTAAACATAAACACAAACATAAACATAAACATTTTAATATCCTACCTTTTTCACTAACATCTCTTTCTTTTCTTGGTTGGAACATGAATTACTTGTTTCTTAACAATGCGGACGGATGGATTTATCGAAATTCCCTCATTATGATCATTTATGATATAGGATTCATCTGCTATAATATTCTCATCTTGATCATTTATAATATACGACTCATTCCGTCTAATACATGACTCATTCTCATCATCAATACCACCTTGTTCTACACCGTTATCATCAACCACTTTGTTAGAAAAAATCACTATAGACCATTTTGTACCCGCCGAGTCAATGACATAGAACACTTGTTTAGCTTGAGAGGCTAGAATAAAAGGCTCTTTTTGTACCCCTCTCTATTAAGATCCACTTGCAAAAATCCTGACATATCCATTCGTATGCCATTACTACTTACCCACTTGCAACCAAAGATAGGAATCTGAAACTTCTCGTAATCAAACACCCAAATATGCTTGATAACTCAAAAATATGACAGATTTGCATATTTTGGGTTTAGGTCCTTCATACTAGAAATGTGCATTGCTTCAGCAAGCACGGTGACACCATTATTTTGCACAGTAATTTTATCATCTTGTTCTTTGGTATAAAATGTGTATCCATTAATTGCGTATGCGCTATAGGAAAACACATGCAAACTTGGACCATATGCCAAACATCTCAACCTTTTTTTATTGAAGCGGGATCTGAATGAAGCTTTGAAAAAATATGATCCTTAAACCATGGTATAAAACTTTGATTGTGCTCCCGTACTATCAAATTTTCATTTCTATTCTGATTTAACCCTCGGAGTATATCCTTGTGCATTTCAACATATGGCTCAACCTCACTGTCATTGTGCAGAACATACAGATGCACTTGATCCCGTTCATCTTTTGATATTGTCACAATTTTATTTCCAATTAATCTTTTACCTGCCTTTTTTTCAAAAATATGACTTTTGGGGAGTCCAATGGATTGAACTTTGGACAAATATTCAGTACAAAACTCAACCGCCTCTTCAACAATGTATCTCTCAACAATACAACCCCCTGGGTGACTTCGGTTTTTCACGTACCCTTTTAATACTTTCATATAACATTCAGCAGGGTACATCCATCTCATATAAGCTGGGCCGCACAACTGTGTCTCTTTCACAAGATGAACAACTAGATGTACCATTATGTCAAAAAATGAGGGAGGAAAATACATTTCAAGCTCACACAAAGTAATAACAATTTATTTTTGCAATGTTGGTAAGACCTCAGGATCAATCACCTTACTACAAATTGACCTAAAGAAAAAACACAACTTAGTTACCGCACTCCTTACTTTATCTGGAAAAATAGAACGTATACCTATTGGTAGAAAATGCTCCATTATAACATGGCAATCATGTGTCTTTAAACTCTTTAACTTGAGGTCTTTCATAGACACAAGTCTTCTAATATCTGAAGAGTATCCTTTTGGAACTTTAACTTCACTTAGAAACTTACACAGTATCTTTTTCTCCTTGCTAGATAGAGTAAAAGCAGCAGGTGGTAGATATGTTTAGCTTCCTTTCTTCACGGGTCCTAGTTCAGTTCGTATTCCCATCTTTAACATGTCCTCCCTTGCTTTAAGGCCATCCTTAGACTTTCCTTTAATATTGAGTAACGTACCAATAACACTTTCAAATACATTTTTTCAATATGCATAACATCGAGAAAATGTCTCACATACAGAGACTTCCAATATGGCAATTAAAAAAAATCAATCTCTTCTTCCCCCACCTTTGACAACCGTATACGCAAAAGGCTTGCCAAACTGAGTACACACATCTTTCACCTTTTCAAAAATTTGGTCACCTGACAATGCATGTGGAGCTTTACGTTGTTTGATGTCTTCATTGAATGCTTTTATCCATGCACGGTAGTGATGTTTAGAATGTAAGAATCTATGATGTCCGAGAAACACATTCTTCTGACAAAGTTCCAAACGCGTCGTATTGGTTCCATCTTCACAAACAGGACATGCACGTTGACCTTTGATGTTATACCCAGATAGATTCCCGTATGCTGGAAAATCATTAATTGTGCAAAACAACATCGCCCTCAAATTGAAACTTTGTTTCCAATATCCATCATAAACCTCCACCCCGTTCTCCCACAAAATCTTTAAATCTTCGATCAAAGGTGTCAAGTATACGTCTATGTCATTCCCTGGTTGTTTAGACCCAGATACTAACATAGATAACATCATGTACTTACGCTTCATACATAACCATGAAGTTAGGTTATAAATCATAAGAATCATAGGCCATGTGGTATGTGAGATACTTTGAAGACCATGCAGGTTCATTCCATCAGTAGATAAAGCCAACCGAAGTTTTCTTGCTTCTTCTCCAAAATCAGGATAATCATTATCAATTTTCGACCACTGTGGTAAATTTTTCGGATGTCGATACTTTCCATCAATAATTCTTTCATCTGCATTCCAAGTAAGGTGTCTTGCATCGGTTTCACTACGAAACATTCGCCTAAATCTCGGAATCATAGGAAAATACCATAAGACTTTTGCTGGAGACAATTTTTTCTTATATCGAGACAAACCGCATTTAGGGCACTCATTTAACGATGCTGTTGTACCCCAAAATTTGCCCCCCCCCCCCATTTCTCAATGATTTCTCATCACTAAGCTCTTTGAGCTCAAGATCCAGTTAGGGTTTCATCTGCTCAAGACTTCTCCTTGCATTGTTGACCCAAATTAGGGTTTGTGTTTGCACAAAGATGTTTTGACCAAAATGGCCTAAGATGACTTTCATGCTTCATATTGGATTCCCAAGTTTATCCATACCAAGTTTCAAGTCTTGATTCCAAAGTTTGCCCAGGCAATTGGACAGTTGACCTAAAAATCAGCTGTATTGGGGAAAAAGTAAACTGTGGTCAATTGACAGTCAAATCTCATGAAAATTGACCCATATCAACATTATGAACTCACATGGACCATTTGATCAAGTTTGGATCACAATTCCAAAAGAAATTTGATCAGATCACCAAAAGGGCAAAATGGTCATTTTTAGGGTTTTGACTGCACAAAGGCAATTTTTGACTGTTTGACCTAGCCAATGGCAAACCAAACTCACAAATGGACTCAAGGACCCCATGGAATTGTCTTGACATGCTCAACAAGTTCAAAAGATCCCAAATGCACAAGATTGACAGTTGAATTTCCCAGTCAATTGATCAATTTTGACTGTATACTGAAAAGTCAAACTTTGACTTTTTGGTCAAAATCAAGTGTCAAGATTCATTTTTCATCAAAACATGCCAAATCATGAAACTTGTTCATCAAGAAATCAAGAAATGCAAATTAGGGTTTAAAATGAAGATTTTTCATAACTTAGAATTTTTCTAAGTTATGAAAAACCCTAATTTTTTTTCCTAACTTTGTCCCACTTTCTCACAAAGATTCATTTGGATTCAAGCTAAAGTCAAAACATGAAAGTTGTAGCCTATTGCATAATCTACAACTTTGATTCACAAAGTTTTCCCAAAAGAAGCTTGTAGCTCAAGTTACAATTTTTGGAACAAGGGTACCAAACCATTCTTAACTTAGAGAAAATTTGACCTATTTTAGGCAGGATTTTTGCCTAACTTCAAGACCATTTTTCACATACTTCCACTTGTAATTTCAATTTGCATTTCAAATATGGATTGTATTACACATTGCAAGCTTTCCAAAATGTCCAAGAACTCATCAAACAACCTCATGGTTAGGGAGAATCGAATTTGGCAAGTTGGGAAAAACTCACTTTTGATTTGGCCAAGTTACATGTTCATACATTTGTGCCATTTTGAATTCAGCATGCTTTCCTTGATTACAGGCCTTTTACCTCAATTAAACTCCATAATTTAATGCTAACTCATTGTGCCAAGGCCTTGTTTTATGAGTTTAAGCATTACATGTTGAACTAAGCCATTTATAGAAAAAGCAAATTAGCCATTCTTGAAAAGTGAACTTTATGTCAATATGCAAATCCAAGAAGTACATTTGAAATCTCTTTGGCACAAGTTTAGGAACTAATTACACTGATCAAGACTAAGTGGTTCAGCATAGAATGGGGGCCTGTACAGGCTAGAAACACCAACTTGCCATCTCTTGCTTAAAGTGTAAGAAAGCTTGCATTTTGTACAACAACTTTCATCTCAGCACAAAGAAGCTTAAGCAAAAACTTTGTACACTTTCAAAACACCCTAACTGAGCTAGAACACGAGCCAACCAAGTCCCAAACACTCTCATTCACAAAATTACCATTGAACTGCACAAAAACAGGGCCTGCTGCAGATTGAATCTCACAACTCGTTTCCATCGTGCATTCTTGCTAAAACCACTTCAAACACCTTCCCTACCATCAATGCAAACTATCCAAAGCATTAGAAGTGGACTGTAACTCCTCTAATCAGTTTGGCCATTTTCATTTTCTTGTTTTGCAGTTGAAGTTCCATAACACGATTCAGCTAGTTTCAAAGCAAAGTAAAGCTTGGAATAGCATCCCTGGACCTCAAGGAAGCTGTATCAATCATCACCTTGCACTGAAAGTACCTCGATCATCAGATACAACTTCAACTGAACAGGTGAGTTCATGAATTCGTATCTCTCTATCCAGGCATTGTTAGCTTTAGGTTTGTGAAGAAAATATGTCACATTCATAGCCCTGAACATGCCCATGTAGTTAGTTTTCATTTATGTTACGTGTGTCATGAGAATTTGATGTCTGAACATTGATAAAAAAATTAGGTTAAGATTTGGGAATGGAGAAATTCTCTCTCATTTTTGAGAGTTAGATCAAGTTTTAGGTATGTATGGATTCATTGTTTGATGCTGAACATTTTTGATGTTGTGAGTTTTCATTAAAAAGCCAGGAATCCAGGTGTTTGAATCATTGAACAAAGCGCGCATTTTTTACATTGTTTCTGGCCAGAGGTTGAAGAAGGACTTGGTGGGCTGGGCTTGATTTGTCATTTCTGTTTACACACTATTTTTTACTTTGACACCCCCTAGGCCCATTTGGTTTATTTTTATGATTTTTTGACTTTTGTTTTTTATTCCTGACTTATTTATTTTTCCTCATAATATTAAAAACATAAAAAACTTTTTTTATACCATTTTTATATTTTTTAGGCATTTATTTGGTTATATTGATATTTGTATGTAAATAAGTACATAATATTATTATTTAGAATAGCTAGAAAAAATAATGTAAACACATTCATTTTTTGATTTTTATTTTATTTTATCTTCTGAAAATATTTTATATAAAATATACCTTTTTTTATAAATATTAAATATTATTATTTTTGTATATATAATACATATTTAGAAAATAATACATATATATATATATATATATATATATATATATATATATATATATATATATATATATATATATATATATATATATATATATATATATATATATATATATATATATATATATATATATATATATATATATATATATATATATATATATATATATATATATATATATATATATATATATATATATATATATATATATATATATATATATATATATATATATATATATATATATATATATATATATATATATATATATATATATATATATATATATATATATATATATATATATATATATATATATATATTAGAATATTTAGGGCAAAAATACAAAATATATACATTTTTATTTTATTAATATTTGACATTAAAAATACCCTTTTTATAAATATACTTCATTTTTATTTTATTTTTGTATATAATAAATAAACATTGTACACATTAAATAATTAATACATTTTACTTAATAAAATTAGGGTTTGCCCTAAAACATAAAAAATCCAAAAAAATAATACTTTTTATCTTGTTTATTTGACATATAAAAATACTCTTTTTCATACACATAAAAACATTTTTTTTGCATCTTGCATATTTATTTTATTTCCATTTAATTTGTGCAATTAAATATCTTGTAAATAATTCCAAATTGATGTAATAGCTAGGTTTAAATTCCTTGTCAAATACCCCCCATTTGAACATTTGTACCCCCCTTCCCATATATTGTGTTGTAATAGCTTAGGGCTTTAAATTTCGCACTTTAATGCTTTCTAATTATACCATGATAGAATTAGGGTTTGTATGCGAATCAAAAACGACAAAAATAGTTTGACCTAATTTCAAGATAATCAAAGCATGAAAATGGACAACACTAATCACACTTGCACCCCTAGGGTATTCCACTTGTTGCCTTCAATAAATTGGCCATATTGCATGTTAGGTCTCTTTGGGCAAAAACAAAACAAACAATCAAATGATCATAGTCCCTCGATGACGCTTTCGAAAGTTGCCTAAAAAATGATCAAGTCCCTTAAAGGAAAATTGCCCAATGATACTTGGCACCATTGCAACTATGGTCTAAACGACGACCCGCGCCCGTCCCTTTCACATCCTAACACAAGATTGTCCACCAAATACAATGGTGGAACAAAATTGTTAAAAGGGTTAAAACATAGCAAAAATCTTTGAGAACTTTAGGGTAGATAGCTCTTAAGTACTTGTCAACTTGCAAAACAAAAACACTTGCCTATTTTTCAAACCACACTTCACAAACAATTTCAAAACAACTTTCAAAAAAACCTTGAAACATCTTTTCAAAAAGACAAACACCTTTTGTAAAACATTCGAGTAAAGAATTGTTACAAGGGTAGCCTAGACAAGGCATATTTTTCAAAACATTTTCAAAACCACACACAAAGCACCATTTCAAACAATTGAAAACCAAGGCAAGTTGATCTAAGCAAGTGCCTAAGAGCCCATGGATAACCATGGATAGAAAGGGTGCTAATACCTTCCCTTTCTATAATCTACTCCCCGAACCCAAGAAAGTATCTCAAAGGTTTTTGTTATGCTTTTTAAACCTTTCCTTAGGATAAAATAAAAAGTCAGTGGGGACTCTTGCTCAACCGAAACATTTGCGAAAACAAACGCAAAACCATAGTCAGTTCTCCCACCGTATCACAGAACTGGTGACTCTGCTGGGGAGAATTTTAAAAGTGGAGTAACCTTAGGGCTTAGATCACCCTCTTGCATGACTAATTGTTTGATTTGATTGCTTTATATTTTGGCTCTCTTGTTTGGGTTTGTAATCCTCCACCCGGATTTTGGGAAACATTTCATAGATAGCAATACGTTGTGGAAACTGTGCGGGGTATACCGACACGGTCAAAGCAATAGTTATATTAGTGCGACATATTTGTGAGTACCGGTAACCCTTGAGTTCAATCAAGGAGAGTACGGGGCCGCTGAGTGATGTCACTAAGCACTAATGACCTAGAACCTTACTTGACCATCTTGGCCTTTTATTAGGGGTAGTGAGATGACCGGCTTTGGTGCAGTCCGAAGTTGGTAGATACTCGATACTACACTCATTGAGGGTTGTTTTCTTGGAATATTTTGGTCGCTAGTTAAGTGGCTAAACCAAAACAATGAACAATGAAAACAATCCAGTGATATTGAGCTCCTTAGAACCCGGTTACTATTTATAAGACAGGTATTTAAGCCAACTACACTCAAGAGGGTACTTACCTATGAAACCCCATGCAAGCCTGAAACTAGGGTTTGGTGTGATCTTCTTGTACATATGTTTTGTGCATACATCATAAACATCATAAAGCATCATATGCATTCACTAACCACTTCAAGGGTTTAGATCTTCATCTTTGTTCTTGTTTTGTAGGTCATGGAAATTCCTCGCAGAAAAACCAACCAAGTTAACCTTGTGAGAATCTCTCCTCAACTCAAGGAGCTCACCTCAAGAATTCCGGAAAGCTCTTCCTTCAGTGAAAGACATGGTAGACTGCTCAGCTTAGTCAACACCAACATTGAAGAAGACATGATGAAAGTGCTATTCCAATTCTTTGACCCTCTTCACCACTGTTTCACTTTCCCTGATTACCAGTTGGTGCCCACTTTGGAGGAGTTTTCTCAACTCCTAAGAATCCCTATCCTTAATCAACTACCCTTCAACGGTACGGAAAAGGAACCAAAGCCGGAAGATGTTACTCGAGCATTACATCTACAACCATCCGACATCAAGGGGCATTGGGAAACGAGAAGCGGCGTCAAAGGATTATTAGCAAAATTCTTGTTTGAGAAGGCACAAGAATGTTGGAATTCATTGGACCTACAAGCCTTCGAAGAAATTGTGGCACTCCTAATCTATGGGTTGGTCTTATTCCCAAATTCTGACCAATTGGTAGATGTCAACACCGTCAAAATCTTCTTGTCCAGAAATCTAATACCAACATTGCTTGGGCACATTCTTCACTCATTTTACACACGAACAATGAGAAAGAGGGGTGTTCTCATGTGCTGTACTCCTCTCCTTGCAAGGTGGTTCATTTCGCACCTTCCACAATCTGTCTTGAAGAATGACCAAGGCTCAAGGTGGTCCCAACGGTTGATGACTCTTACTCACTCTGATGTACATTGGTGTTCTCGGTCCAGAGAAAATGTCATCATCGTAGATCGTTGTGGAGAGTTCCCTAATGTCCCATTACTTGGCATTAGAGGGGGCATTACCTACAACCCTTGCCTAGCTTTGAGGCAATTTGGATATGCACGTAGGGATGGCCCTCACGACATGTTGATTCCTGACCTAGTTTTTGACTTCGACAATGATGCGCAAGGACTTCACCAAAGATTCATCAGAGCTTGGGGAAGGCCCAACAAGGTTGATAGCAAGACACTGGGACACAAGAACTCCATCCCTCTTGAGCCTTATCTCAAGTGGGTACGAGCCCGAGCCCAGAGTCTAATGATGCCTTATCCTCATGTTCTCCCTGTGATTAAAGAGCCCGTCAAGGAAGGAGAGGTTCCCTACACCATCCTATATCCTGACATGCCTACATCATGGGAGGAAATGCAGAAAAGTTGGATTCAGCTCAAGGAGGAACGGAACACTTTTGAAGCTAGCTTCTACGCCAGCGAGAAAAAGGTTTTAGAGCTTACCCGCCGACTCCATGAGCAAGAGGCCCTCAACACCTACATTGCGCCAAAGAGGATGCGCAATGTCTTTTTACCTTGAGAAGTTGTTTTTGTAATATTTGGCCCATGGGGCATTTATGTACTAACAAATTTCTTCTTATTAATATGACGTGCGTTCCTTTTTGTCTACAACAATTTTGAATGTTCTAAATCCTTGAATGCATTGCATACATAAGCATATCATTCATCATGTGCATAAGCAGGTCTCACGCCAGATTTCCTTATCTGTCTGCTGTTTATTTCAGTAGGATGGATCTCGAGCAAACAGTCAAAGACCTGCAAGCTCAAAATGCACAATTCCAGCAACTCCTGACGACCTTGGCTAAGGGTCAGGAGGATCTCAAGACCTTGCTGGGGAATAAGGACCCAGTGAAAAAGAAGAAAAAGAGACTCGGGTGGCTACTTTAGGGAGAAGATTTGAAGGAGAGACCAGGAGAGTGCTTGAATTTCCTCCTACTTCTGATGAAGGAACCAGTAAAGGAGGTGGGGCTGCGGTACCTTCCGAGTCCGATGTGGAAGAAGAGGAGGTCGAAGAGGATGAAGACTACTCTGATCAACAATACCCTCCGGCTGATGATAAATACAAAGGTTTAAAAGACAGGTTGGCCTCCATGGAGCTACAGAGAGTACCGGGTTTGGATTTCGAAGACTTGGGTTTAGTTGCCGGGATTGTGATTCCCCCAAAGTTCAAAGTGCCAGTTTTTGTGAGGTATGATGGGTTGTCCTGTCCAAAAATGCATCTCAGGTCCTACGTAAGAAAGATTCAACCTTATACGGTAGATAAAAACCTTTGGATCCATTTCTTTCAAGACAGCCTTTATGGGGCTCAACTGGAGTGGTTTTATCAGCTAGAGGGAACCAGCGTCCGAAACTGGGAAGACTTAGCCACCACCTTCTACAAACAATATCAGTATAATTCTGACCTTGCTCCTACGCGTACCCAACTTTAGGGTATGTCACTGGGAACAGGCGAAGGATTCAAAGAATATGCACAAAAATGGAGGGATTTGGCTGGCAGGGTGCAGCCTCCTTTAACCGACCGTGAACTTGTTGATATGTTTCTAGGGACCCTATCTGGGCCATTTTTCAATCATCTGATCGGTAACTCTTCCGCGGGGTTTACCGATTTGATCTTAACAGGCGAAAGAATAGAAGCTGGCATCAAGTCGGGAAAAATTCAGAAGGGTGTTGCTGCAAGTGTTGAGAAGAAACCTTTCAAGAAGGAAACGGTTGTGGTATACTCTCAGAGAAGAGCAGGGAAGACTGAGCGCCGGCCAACTGTGGGGGCCGTAATGATTCAAAATCCTTCAAGTGAGCAGCCTCGCTATAACCAGTCCAGACCAAATCAACAACAGGTGGAACAGCCACAACGGCAGTTCACCCGCATTAATATGACTCCAGCGCAAGTGCTTCCCCATCTGTTAAAGTTGAATCTCGCCACTATCAAAGAGGCACCAAAAAATGTGAATACGTCCTATCCGCATTATCATCCTAATGCTAAATGCGCCTACCATTCTGACAGTGTCGGGCACGACACCAATGATTGTTGGGCACTCAAGCATAAAATCCAAGACCTGATAGAGGCGAAGGAAGTGGAGTTCGACGCTCCAGAGAAGTCGAACGTGATATTTGCTCTAATGCCGAAGCACGGCCGAAATGTCAACGCCATTGAAGAAGATTTGTATGTTGCTGATGTCAATGATCTGATAACTCCATTGTTAACCATCAAGTTGAATCTGTTAAGGGTCAGGATCTTCCCGGGATGTAAAGAAGATTGTTATTGTTGTTACTCTCTACCGTTTGATTGTCCGTTACTGAAGAAAGGCATCCAAGGCCTAATGGACAGTCGACAAATTTTGTTTGAAAAAGTTTCTGCCACTCCAACCCACATTGAAGATGTCTCAATCATAACCATTCACGCCAATCTTTCCAAGGCCGTCAGAAAGCCTGTTAAGATTACACCAGCTACGAAATCTGTTCCTTTGAAGATAACAATGCCAGGGCTTGTCCCCTATGTTTCTGAGAAGTCAATACCATGGAACTATGGCGGTGACGTCTACTACCATGGTATTAAACAAATCGAAGTAACTGAAGAAAGTTCGGATGATGAAGAAGCCAGCATTGGAAACATTGCAGGCACGAGCAAAATCACCCGGAGCGGGAGAATATTTTCTCCAGAGATTGCCCCTCCAAGAGCAATCTTTGGACCCTCATCTACCGACAAGGTCATCCCTGCACCAATAAAACTCTCCGCTAGAACCCCTTTGATTGAAAAATTTGTTGTTCCTAGTATTGTCCCTCCTACCGCTGTTGATAAAGGTAAGGGAATCCAAGATGAGCTCGTCAGGACGAGGGCTCAACCCTTGGTCATCCCGGAAACCTCCAAGAAGGAAATGGATGAGATCTTGAAGATAATCAAAAGGAGTGATTACGATGTGGTAGAACAACTGGGGCAAACCCCCTCAAAGATCTCCATGTTGGCACTACTACTTTGCTCGGAAGCGCACGCTAAAGCTTTGATAAAATTCCTGAAGCCAGCCCATGTGCCCCAGGAAACCTCTGCAGATCAGTTCCAAAATTGCGTAGCCAGCCTTACTGCGGACATCGGATTAGGTTTCTCTGATGCCGACCTAACTCCTAAAGGTAGAAACCACAATGATGCTTTGCACATTTCAGTCGAGTGCCGAGGAACTACTCTCGCACATGTCTTGGTCGACATTGGTTCGTCGCTGAATGTACTGCCTAAGAAGGCCTTGGACCGACTAGATTGTGAAGGGTTGGAGTTGAAACCGAGTGATATTGTTGTCAGAGCTTTCGATGGTTCGAAGAGAATGGTCCATGGGGAGGTTGATATTCCCATCAAGGTGGGCACTGAGGTGTTTAAGTCTACTTTCTATGTGATGGACATCCGTCCGTCATACTCTTGCTTGTTGGGTAGGCCTTGGATACACCATGCCGGGGCAGTCACCTCCTCCTTACATCAGATGTTGAAGTATCCTGTCAAGGGAAAGATCATTACCGTCCATGGTGAAGAGGAGTACATGATCAGCCACTTGAACTCCTTCCGGTATGTGGAGGTAGAAGGTGAGTTCATTGAAACGCCTTTCCAGCATTTCAAAGAAGTCCTTCCTGAAATAACAGTAGCAAAGTTGGCAGCTGAAGTACCGAGGCAGATGGCCAGGATGGCATCTCTGGAGGACGCAAAGGCCGCAATAAAGAAGGGGAAGAATTCAGCATGGGGGAAGTTGCCTGATATTCCACATAAAACAGACAAATTTGGATTAGGGTTCACTACCGCGGGCCAGAAAGCTATGCGCCGTTCGAAGATTGAAAGAGCGCCAGTCAAAATTTCTCCCTACGGAATCAACGCTTTGGAGGATGAAGACAAAGAGAGCAGCATCGAAGAGTGCATTTACCCAACTGTCAAAGGAGGATTGTGCAACTGGGAGGCAAAAGACTTTGTCCCCATCACTTTTATTCATCAGTAATTTATCTGTCAAACATTTCCTATTGGTCTGTAATATTTATTTTCAAACAATCCGTACACTATCTTTTCACCTCATGCCTTGCCCGGGGCATGTAGGTCCATTTGTAAGGGTTTTGATTATTCTCATATCCATATGCCATGTTTAACGATTCATTGGACGTTTTTCATTTGATAAACTGCTGTGTTCATTTTCTTTCCTTTTGCATTTTTATTTAGGGATGGCTATCCCTTACACACACCCACACTCACAAATGCAGGTACCCATCCACTCCGGATTCCATGGGTGACGATTCTACTATATCCTTCAATAACTCTGAAGATCTGGTCAATCAAGCCGAGTATGAAGATGACGAAGGTTGTGAAGTACCAGGGGAACTAGCCAGACTTCTACAGCAAGAGGAAAGGGCCATCTTACCGCACGAAGAGTCATTGGAAACTGTCAACTTAGGGACCGAGGAAGACCGGAAGGAGGTGCAAGTGGGTGCCAATCTTGAACCAAGTGTTAAGGAACGCCTAATACAGTTGTTGAATGAGTATGTTGAAATATTCGCTTGGTCTTATGAAGACATGCCGGGTTTAGACACAGACATCGTGGTTCACTGTCTCCCCACAAGAGAGGATTGTCCACCGATCAAGCAAAAAGTCCGCCGAATGAGGCCTGACATGTCTGAAAAGATCAAAGTAGAAGTGATGAAGCAATTCGACGCTGGCTTTCTGGCTGTTACGTCCTATCCTCAATGGGTCGCTAACATCATGCCAGTACCTAAGAAAGATGGCAAAGTCAGGATGTGTGTGGACTACCGGGATTTGAATAGGGCCAGCCCCAAAGATGATTTTCCACTTCCACACATTGACATTTTGATCGACAACACAGCTCAGCACAAAGTGTTTTCCTTCATGGATGGATTCTCGGGCTACAATCAAATCAAAATGGCCCCCGAGGATATGGAGAAAACAACTTTTGTCACACAATGGGGCACTTTCTGTTACAAGGTGATGCCGTTCGGGCTGAAGAACGCAGGGGCAACTTATCAACGCGCCATGGTAGCTTTGTTTCATGATATGATACATCATGAGATTGAAGTTTACGTAGACGATATGATAGCTCGGTCACAAACAGAGGAGTAGCACCTTGAACATCTAGAAAAGCTGTTTTCCAGATTGAAAGAATACAAACTCAGGCTGAATCCAAGTAAGTGCACTTTTGGAGTTAGGTCTGGTAAACTTTTAGGATTCATTGTAAGCAACAAAGGCATTAAAGTCGATCCAGCAAAAGTGAAAGAAATACAAGATATGCCTGCTCCCCGTACTGAAAAGGAGGTTAGAGGGTTCTTGGGGCGCTTGAACTATATTGTCAGATTCATCTCTCATCTGACTTCTACCTGTGAGCCAATTTTCAAACTCTTGAAGAAAGATCAGGTAGTCGAATGGAACGACGATTGCCAAGCTGCTTTTGATAAAATCAAGGAGTATTTGCTAGAACCTCCTATTCTGATGCCACCTGTCGAAGGAAGACCATTGATCATGTATCTGACCGTCTTGGATAACTCAATGGGGTGTGTCTTGGGCCAGCATGACGAGTCTGGTCGAAAAGAGCATGCTATTTATTACCTTAGCAAAAAGTTTACCGATTGTGAGACTCGCTACTCACTGCTCGAGAAAACTTGTTGCGCTTTGGTATGGGCTGCTCGCCGACTAAGGCAGTATATGTTGACTCATACTACCCTGTTGATTTCCAAAATGGATCCTATCAAGTATATCTTCGAAAAGCCTGCTTTATCGGGAAGAATAGCTAGATGGCAAATGATCCTAACTGAGTATGACATCCAATACACCACCCAAAAAGCTATAAAAGGGAGTGTACTAGCTGACCATTTGGCTCATCAAGCTATCGAAGATTATCAACCCATGAGATTTGACTTCCCAGACGAGGACATCATGAATTTGGACAACATTGAAGGTAACGGACCGTATGACGGACCCGAAAAGGGATCCCGATGGACCCTGTACTTTGATGGTGCTTCAAATGCACTTGGAAACGGTATCGGTGTGGTACTCATTTCTCCGGAAGGTTGTCACACCCCTTTCACGGCCCGACTTTGCTTCAGCTGCATAAACAACATGGTTGAATATGAAGCTTGCATCTTTGGTCTCAAGGCTGCTATAGACTTGGGGATCAAATCTTTGATCGTATTTGGGGACTCGGCTTTGGTTATCAGTCAAATCAAAGGAGAGTGGGATACCAAGCACCCTAATCGTATCCCATACAAAGAACATGTCTTGACATTGTTGCCTCATTTCGAGCAAATTACCTTCGAGCATTTCCCACGAGAAGAGAATCAGCTAGCAGATGCTCTAGCTACAATGTCCTCCATGTTTAAACTCAACTGGGATAACGAGGCTCCCCAAATCACCATCGAGCGAATGGATGAACCTGCACATTTTCACGAGATTAATACCGAAGAAGTAGTGGAACAACCCTGGTTCCATGAAATCAAAAGGTATCTCCAGACTAGAGATTATCCCGAAGGAGCTTCCGTAAATGACAAGAAGTTCTTAAGGAAATTTGCTGCCAAATTCTTCCTGAGCAACGGCGTCCTTTACAAATGAAGCCATGATTGTGTATTACTCCGATGCGTAGACAAAGCTGAAGCAGAGTTGATCATGACTGAGATACACAGCGGCACATTTGGCACTCACTTGAGCGGGCATACAATGGCCAAGAAGATCCTAAGGGCAGGCTATTACTGGTCTACCATGGAAGCTGACTGCCATCAACATTTCCGTACTTGCCACAAATGTCAGGTCTACACTGACAAAGTTCATATCCCTCCGGTTCCTCTCAACATTCTGACTGCTCCCTGGCCATTTGCAATGTGGGGCATTGACATGATTGGAGAGATCAAGCCCACGGCTTCCAACGGACATCGTTTCATCCTGGTTGCCATTGACTATTTCACCAAATGGGTCGAAGCAGCTTCCTTCGCCTCTGTTACTAAAAATGTGGTTGCCCGCTTCATCAAGCAAAATCTCATATGCCGGTATGGTGTTCCAGACAGGATCATCACAGACAACGGTACAAATCTGAATAACACGATGATCACCGCATTGTGCGAACAGTTCAAGATTTATCATCACAATTCATCTCCCTATCGGCCGAAGATGAACGGTGCTATTGAAGCTGCAAACAAAAACATTAAGAAGATCATTCAGAAAATGACAGTCACTTACAAAGACTGGCATGAGATGTTACCGTTTGCCCTACATGGATATCGTACGACGGCACGTACTTCAACCGGGGCAACCCCATTTTCTTTGGTATATGGCATGGAAGTTGTCCTGCCTATGGAGGTTCAGATTCCTTCTCTAAGGATTATGAAGGACACAGGTTTGAATGAAGATGATTGGATGCAGACCCGACTTGATCAACTCAATCTGATCGACGAGAAGCGACTCGCTGCTATATGCCATGGTCAGACGTATCAAAAACGGATGATCAAGGCCTTCAATAAGAAAGTCAGACGTCAGGTGTATCAAGTCGGAGATCTCGTAATCAAGCGGATTATCTTGCCGTAAAGTGATCCCAGGGGCAAATGGACTCCTACATATGAAGGACCATTTGTGATCAAGAGCATATTTTCTGGTGGTGCGATGATTCTAACCACCATGGACGGCGACGATTTGCCGCACCATGCGAACGCAGACATAGTCAAAAGATACTACGCATAAAATAACCCGACAAGTCGAAAACCCGAAAGGGCGGCTTGGGCAAAAATGGGCATCCCGGTGAACCGAAAACCCGAAAGGGCGGTTCAGGCAAAAATTAGGGATAAAAACAAAAAAAAATCTGTACACCCGGCAAGTTGAAAACCCGAAAGGGCGGCTTGGGCAAAAAGGGGTTTCCCGGTGGATCGAAAACCCGAAAGGGCGATTCAGGCAAAAGTTAGGGAATTAAAGCGTATGACTATGTCTCGTCGGATCACTTCAAAGACAATCTCTTCATCAACCAGTTCCAGGCTTTTGATCGATCTAGTCATCGGCAGACGAAGCATTGAATGGACAGATATTCAGAGTTGTGAAGGCTATAGCGGAATGGAATCCCATGGAATTATTTCACATAGCCATCCTTCTTTTGTATAAATTTTTCAATATTTACGACGAAATCCTCTTACTAGGATGGTTGTCTCTTTTGTATAAATATACTCATGGAAAGTTAATACAAATACTCTTCCCAGAAATTTGTGTCATTTCCTTTTTCTTTTTCTCTTGCACTAATTGTTTTATTTTGAGAAACGTCCAATGTTTTGTTAAATAGGCATATGCATTTGAACATAATCATTTCCTTATGAATCAAGAAAGAGGATTACCGATAGGTTGAAGGTGCAGTTGGATATCTTGATACCCTTTCAAAGGAAACCCCCAGGAGATTTGGAATTCATATCCCCAGCAAGTCTTGAAGCTTATCCCCAGCAAGTCTTGAAGCTTATCCCCTGCAGAGTACGGACGTCTCTCCCGAGCTTTATTCAAAGTTACTCCCCACAAGGGCTTATAACTGGGTTATCCTCAGCTAATTGCCACGGAAGATCGCACTCGGCAAAAATTCTTCCTGTCCCCAGCGGAGTTCATCAAAGTTCCCCAGCATAACTTATCAATACAATCCCCAGAGGAGTTTATCTTTGTTATCCCCAGCCAGAGAATCCTCCAGAACTCAACTCCCCTTAGAACTAAGTTTCAGTATCCCCAGCGGAGCCAGGCTAGTGAACCTTCTCCCCACAGAAATGCTTCTCACTAGACTAGAGATTCTCAGTCTTATCTCCCCAGCTTAAGTCTACCAGGTTCTAAAATCCCCAATAGAAATCATCAGAAATTCTTTTACCCTGCAAGTCACCAAGGAAATTCCAAGTCCCCGCAAGTGGTTCTAAGGCCCCTCGACGTTTGAAGGACTGGTATTCCCCAAGCAAATTTGAAGACTTTCAGTTTTCAGTTCCTCATTGTATATTTGAAGATTCTACAGTGAAGGTCTCCTCAAGACAGGAATTCCCCAGAAGATTGGTATACAACCCAAGCTCCTTATTCTCCAGCAACCACCAGGAATTATTCTTCCCAGCAGCAGTCAAGAGGCTTTTATCCTCAGCCATCTCGGATTCATTTATCCTTTGCAAGACAGCTCTCCGGCTTACATGTGCATCCATTTACATTCATATCATATAACATACATTGTATCATGCATCATGACATTGCATATAACTAACTCTTTGCCTTTGCAGGTAAGATCAGTCGACAGACACAGATCATCTTCCAAGATTCATCCAGAAATAGTTCATATGTGACCCAGACATGGCAACATTCTGATGCTTATTCCAGATTCATCCAGGTGCAGTTTTACACGAGCTCATCATCAGGAAGCCCTACACCGATTCCTCTTCAAGATTTCTGAAAACAGTTCACGGGTTCTCCAGTAACAGATGTTAACCTATCACTTGTTCAGATTCTTCTCAAGACTTCTGAAAACAGTTTATGGATTCTTCCCAACAACGGATGTTAATCTATCACTTGTTCAGATGCAACTTTTTGAAAACAGTTTACGGACGCTTCCCAACAATGGATGCTGCTCTATTGCTTATTCAACTTCAAGATTTCTGAAAACAGTTTATGGATTCTTCCCAGTAACGGATGTTAACCTATCACTTGTTCAGACTCTTCTCAACTTTTGAAAACAGTTTACGGACGCTTCCCAACAACGGATGCTGCTCTATTGCTTATTCAACTTCAAGATTTCTGAAAACAGTTCACAGGTTCTCCAGTAACGGATGTCAACCTATCACTTATTCAGATTCTTCTCAAGACTTCTGAAAACAGTTTATGGATTCTTCCCAGTAACGGATGTTAACCTATCACTTGTTCAGACTCTTCTCAACTTTTGAAAACAGTTTACGGACGCTTCCCAACAACAGATGTTGCTCTATTGCTTATTCAACTTCAAGATTTCTGAAAACAGTTCGCGGGTTCTCCAGTAACGGATGTCAACCTATCACTTGTTCAGATTCTTCTCAAGACTTCTGAAAATAGTTTACGGATGCCTCCAGATACGGATGTCAATCTATTGCTTATTCAGACCCCAGTTCGGAGACGGTCCAAAGCATGGACACCTCTCTGATACTCATTCCAGATGGCATCTTTAAGCCCATCCCCGACGAGTTTCTGTCACTCTTCCAGATGGCATCGTTAAGCCCATCTCCAAATGGCATCTCTAAGCCCATTCCCGCGTCCATTGCTTTGACGAGTGCAAATTTAAGGGCACTCTAGTGTCCAATCTTCTTTTACCCTCGAGTCGCGAAAGGCAAACTTGCCAATCTAACTCTTCAGGTTCAAGAAGATTGAACAGGGGCAACTGTTGTACCCCAAAATTTGCCCCCCCCCCCCCCCCCATTTATCAATGATTTCTCATCACTAAGCTCTTTGAGCTCAAGATCCAGTTAGGGTTTCATCTGCTCAAGACTTCTCCTTACACTGTTGACCCAAATTAGGGTTTGTGTTTGCACAAAGATGTTTTGACCAAAATGGCCTAAGATGACTTTCATGCTTCATATTGGACTCCCAAGTTTATCCATACCAAAGTTTCAAGCCTTGATTCCAAATTTTGCCCAGGCAATTGGACAGTTGACCTAGAAATCAGCTGTATTGGGGAAAAAGTCAACTGTGGTCAATTGACAGTCAAATCTCATGAAAATTGACCCATATCAACATTATGAACTCACATGGACCATTTGATCAAGTTTGGATCACAATTCCACAAGAAATTTGATCAGATCACCAAAAGGGCAAAATGGTCATTTTTAGGGTTTTGACTGCACAAAGGCAATTTTTGACTGTTTGACCTAACCAATGGCAAACAAAACTCACATATGGACTCAAGGACCACATGGAATTGTCTTGACATGCTCAACAAGTTCAAAAGATCCCAAATGCACAAGATTGACAGTTGAATTTCCCAGTCAATTGATCAATTTTGACTGTATACTGAAAAGTCAAACTTTGACTTTTTGGTCAAAATCAAGTGTCAAGATTCATTTTTCATCAAAACATGCCAAATCATGAAACTTGTTCATCAAGAAATCAAGAAATGCAAATTAGGGTTTAAAATGAAGATTTTTCATAACTTAGAATTTTTCTAAGTTATGAAAAACCCTAATTTTTTTTCCTAACTTTGTCCCACTTTCTCACCAAGATTCATTTGGATTCAAGCAAAAGTCAAAACATGAAAGTTGTAGCCTATTGCATAATCTACAACTTTGATTCACAAAGTTTTTCCAAAAGAAGCTTGTAGCTCAAGTTACAATTTTTGGAACAAGGGTACCAAATTATTCTTAACTTAGAGAAAATTTGACCTATTTTAGGCAGGATTTTTGCCTAACTTCAAGACCATTTTTCACATACTTCCACTTGGAATTTCAATTTTCATTTCAAAGATGGATTGTAGTACACATTCCAAGCTTTCCAAAATGTCCAAGAACTCATCAAACAACCTCATGGTTAGGGAGAATCGAATTTGGAAAGTTGGGAAAAACTCACTTTTGATTTGGCCAAGTTACATGTTCATACATTTGTGCCATTTTGAATTCAGCATGCTTTCCTTGATTACAGGCCTTTTACCTCAATTACACTCCATAATTTAATGCTAACTCATTGTGCCAAGGCCTTGTTTTATGAGTTTAAGCATTACATGTTGAACTAAGCCATTTATAGAAAAAGCAAATTAGCCATTCTTGAAAAGTGAACTTTATGTCAATATGCAAATCCAAGAAGTACATTTGAAATCTCTTTGGCAAAAGTTTAGGAACTAATTACACTGATCAAGACTAAGTGGTTCAGCATAGAATGGGGGCCTGTACAGGCTAGAAACACCAACTTGCCATCTCTTGGTTAAAGTGTAAGAAAGCTTGCATTTTGTACAACAACTTTCATCTCAACACAAAGAAGCTTAAGCAAAAACTTTGTACACTTTCAAAACACGCTAACTGAGCTAGAACACGAGCCAACCAAGTCCCAAACACTCTCATTCACAAAATCACCATTGAACTGCACAAAAACAGGGCCTGCTGCAGATTGAATCTCACAACTCGTTTCCATCGTGCATTCTTGCTAAAACCACTTCAAACACCTTCCCTACCATCAATGCAAACTATCCAAAGCATTAGAAGTGGACTGTAACTCCTCTAATCAGTTTGTCCATTTTCATTTTCTTGTTTTGCAGTTGAAGTTCCATAACACGATTCAGCTAGTTTCAAAGCAAAGTAAAGCTTGGAATAGCATCCCTGGACCTCAAGGAAGCTGTACCAATCATCACCTTGCACTGAAAGTACCTCAATCATCAAATACAACTTCAACTGAACAGGTGAGTTCATGAATTCGTATCTCTCTATCCAGGCATTGTTAGCTTTAGGTTTGTGAAGAAAATATGTCACATTCATAGCCCTGAACATGCCCATGTAGTTAGTTTTCATTTATGTTACGTGTATCATGAGAATTTGATGTCTGAACATTGATAAAAAATTAGGTTAAGATTTGGGAATGGAGAAATTCTCTCTCATTTTTGAGAGTTAGATCAAGTTTTAGGTATGTATGGATTCATTGTTTGATGCTGGACATTTTTGATGTTGTGAGTTTTCATTAAAAAGCCAGGAATCCAGGTGTTTGAATCATTGAACAAAGCGCGCATTTTTTACATTGTTTCTGGCCAGAGGTTGAAGAAGGACTTGGTGGGCTGGGCTTGATTTGTCATTTCTGTTTACACACTATTTTTTACTTTGACACCCCCTAGGCCCATTTGGTTTATTTTTATGATTTTTTGACTTTTGTTTTTTATTCCTGACTTATTTATTTTTCCTCATAATATTAAAAACATAAAAAACTTTTTTTATACCATTTTTATATTTTTTAGGCATTTATTTGGTTATATTGATATTTGTATGTAAATAAGTACATAATATTATTATTTAGAATAGCTAGAAAAAATAATGTAAACACATTCATTTTTTGATTTTTATTTTATTTTATCTTCTGAAAATATTTTATATAAAATATACCTTTTTTTATAAATATTAAATATTATTATTTTTGTATATATAATACATATTTAGAAAATAATACAAATATATATATATATATATATATATATATATATATATATATATATATATATATATATATATATATATATATATATATATATATATATATATATATATATATATATATATATATATATATATATATATATATATATATATATATATATATATATATATATATATATATATATATATATATATATATATATATATATATATATATATATATATATATATATATATATATATATATATATATATATATATATATATGGCAAAAATACAAAATATATACATTTTTATTTTATTAATATTTGACATTAAAAATACTCTTTTTATAAATATACTTCATTTTTATTTTATTTTTGTATATAATAAATAAACATTGTACACATTAAATAATTAATACATTTTACTTAATAAAATTAGGGTTTGCCCTAAAACATAAAAAATCCAAAAAAATAATACTTTTTATCTTGTTTATTTGACATATAAAAATACTCTTTTTCATACACATAAAAACATTTTTTTTGCATCTTGCATATTTATTTTATTTCCATTTAATTTGTGCAATTAAATATCTTGTAAATAATTCCAAATTGATGTAATAGCTAGGTTTAAATTCCTTGTCAAATACCCCCCATTTGAACATTTGTACCCCCCTTCCCATATATTGTGTTGTAATAGCTTAGGGCTTTAAATTTCGCACTTTAATGCTTTCTAATTATACCATGATAGAATTAGGGTTTGTATGCGAATCAAAAACGACAAAAATAGTTTGACCTAATTTCAAGATAATCAAAGCATGAAAATGGACAACACTAATCACACTTGCACCCCTAGGGTATTCCACTTGTTGCCTTCAATAAATTGGCCATATTGCATGTTAGGTCTCTTTGGGCAAAAACAAAACAAACAATCAAATGATCATAGTCCCTCGATGACGCTTTCGAAAGTTGCCTAAAAAATGATCAAGTCCCTTAAAGGAAAATTGCCCAATGATACTTGGCACCATTGCAACTATGGTCTAAACGACGACCCGCGCCCGTCCCTTTCACATCCTAACACAAGATTGTCCACCAAATACAATGGTGGAACAAAATTGTTAAAAGGGTTAAAACATAGCAAAAATCTTTGAGAACTTTAGGGTAGATAGCTCTTAAGTACTTGTCAACTTGCAAAACAAAAACACTTGCCTATTTTTCAAACCACACTTCACAAACAATTTCAAAACAACTTTCAAAAAAACCTTGAAACATCTTTTCAAAAAGACAAACACCTTTTGTAACACATTCGAGTAAAGAATTGTTACAAGGGTAGCCTAGACAAGGCATCTTTTTCAAAACATTTTCAAAACCACACACAAAGCACCATTTCAAACAATTGAAAACCAAGGCAAGTTGATCTAAGCAAGTACCTAAGAGCCCATGGATAACCATGGATAGAAAGGGTGCTAATACCTTCCCTTTCTATAATCTACTCCCCGAACCCAAGAAAATATCTCAAAGGTTTTTGCTGTGCTTTTTAAACCTTTCCTTAGGATAAAATAAAAAGTCGGTGGCGACTCTTGCTCAACCGAAACATTTGCAAAAACAAACGCAAAACCATAGTCAGTTCTCCCACCGTATCACAGATGCATATTCGTTTCAAAACAAAACGCAATCATTTGGACAAGCATGTATCTTATCATAGCTCATGCCAATAGAGCACAACATTTTTTGGCCTCATAGGTTTGATTAGGAAGAACATTATCCTCCGGAAGCATATCTCTCATAAGAGCTAATAACTTTGTGAAACTTTTATTTGACCATCCATTGCCCGCCTTTAAGTTGTACAACTTAATACTGCAAACAGTCTTGTGAATTTAGTGCACCCTTTATACAACGATTTCTCTGCATCGCTTACCAATCTCTCAAACATTTTGGGACAATCCTGAAGATCTTCTTCAAGTGCATTTGCAATCTCTTCGACTCGATCAAAATCATATTTATCTGCGTCCTTGTCGTCTGAAGCATAGGCCGTACTACTTTTCTCCCCCGGTTCAACATTGTCGTTACTTTTTTCACCGTGAAATATCCAACACGTATAACTTCTATCAATTCCACGCATTAGTAAATGCGATTTCAATCCATCTGCATTAACTCGACCCACATAACAACAACCCAAGCAAGGACACCTCATTTGACTGGGGTCTTTGGCGTGTTCAACAGCAAACTTAACGAATTCCAATACCCCATTCTCGTACTCTTATGACAATCGATCGGCAAACATCCATTTTTTATCCATTTTTTTCTACTTATTCAAGTAAACAAAAACACTATAAACGGATTATTCTCTTTTTGTTTGAATTAAACGAATTATTTCTAGAAATTTATTTCTAGAGTTAATAACATGGACTAAAAATAAATATATCCCTATAAAAATAATTGTGTTTTTTAATTGATCGATACAGATAGAATTTGAACTTGACTTACCAAAGAAAGAAAAGGGGCTATTGGTGTCGACGGCGGATGATGCGGCTTTGATGTTCTTCGAATCGGTGATGGTCTTAACCTAACTACACCAATACAAAAGGATCATCAAAAACAAGTTGTATATATATTTAGGTTTAAAATACTAGTAACAAAATACTAGTTTATGGAAAATATAAACATGATAAACAATTCATAAACCAATTAAAATAATAAAAAAACCCATCATATATATCATCTTTTATATTCCAAAACATAGAACTAAAAGAAAATGCAATAATGCTAAATGCTAAAAATGTTGTTGTTATATATCAAACCCTACCAAGAATCCAAAAATAAAAATGCATACATATAACCCAGTTTAGACATCAATAGGAGATAAACACATTTGGACATCAATGGATATAAACACATTTTCAAGGAGGATAACTCAGTTTGGACATCAATGGAGATAAACACATTTTCAATAAAGAACATAGCTTGAGAACCGGCCGGTGTGGGTGGAGGAAAACCGAGCGAGACGGTGGAGGACGGTGGACGATTTGAGACGGGGAAGGAAATGGGTTTTGCGAGGGAAAGGGTTTCTAGCTTCTGTTTTTATGATACTGTGAATACAAAGATTCTATTTTTTTAATTTTCACTTATAAGGGTTTAGACAGCGCTTTCTAAAAGCGTTGGCTAATATGGACCTATAGTAGCGCTTTTGAAAAGCGTTGGCTAATAGTGTCCTTTAGCAGCGCTTTTCTAATATTTTTTTTATTTTTTATGACTTTAGACAGCGCTTTCTTAAAGCGCTGTCTAAAGTGGCCCTTTACCAGCGCTTATGATAAAGCGCTTTCTAAAGCAATCCTTTAGCAGCGCTTTTTAAAAACATTGTCTAAGGTCATATGTTTAGCAGCGCTTTTACTAATTATTTTATACGGTTTCTGTGTTTTTTTTAATTCACTTATAGCAGCGCTTTTGTACAAAAGCGCTGTCTAATGTGCGCTGTTAAAACTCACTTTTGGCGTAGTGCATAGAAGAAGCACAAGACATTGACAAGATGAGAGTGGATTAATTTGTTCGATCCCTTCAGACATTTGAATTAAGCATCAATGAAAGATCTGAAAAGAAGAACAAAAACATAGCTTTTGTAACTAATACTGAAGAAGAAGATGAGGATTGTGATCCGGATACAGATGAAGGAATATCTAATGCTTTAGTTCTGCTTGGAAGACAGTTTAACAAAGTGATAAAGAAGATGGATAGGAACCCAAGATCAAATGTCAAGAACATCTTATCTGACATCCATAAGTCAAATGAGTTTGGAAGAAAAAGGGCTGAAGAAAAATCCACTCAAGGGAAGGGAATACAATGTCATGAATGTGAAGGTTTTGGTCACATTAGAGCTAAATATCCTACATATCTGAAGAAACAGGAGAATAATCTATCTATTACTTGGTCTGAAGAGGACTCTAAGAGTGATCTTGAAGAGGAATCTGCCAAGTATGTCAAAGCATTGACAGGTAAATATGTTTCTGATGAAGAGTCTAGTGATGGTGAACTAACCTTTGATGAGTTAGATGCCTCATACAAAGAACTGCGTCTCAGAAGTGCAAAAGTTTTTCAAGAAGGGGAGAAAGAGAAATCTCTCATAACTCAGCTGAAGGCAGAAAGGAAAGAGAATCTGAAAACCATCTCTAGTCTGGAAAGTGAAGTGACTTCTCTGAATTCAACTCTTGACAGAATGGTTAAATCACTCAAGATGTTAAATAATGGGTCTGACACATTAGATGAAATTCTTCAAGTGGGAAGAGTGACAGGAAACAAGAGTGGTCTAGGATTTAATGATAAAAAGGAACCTTATTTAGAAGAACCTTCATCAGTTTCCACTCATGCCAAGTCTAAACCAAAGATGTCGAATCAAATGTCTCAACATCATGACAAATATCATGACAAGAAAAGACATCATGGCAAACATCATGGCAAGAAAAAATTTAATCACACCATAGAGAAATTCTAGCCTTGGAGGTGTCACCACTATGGAAGGTTTGGTCACATAAGACCTTTCTGTTTCAAGTTGTATGGGTACCCTAAAACTGCTCCTCTTCCCAAGACTAATTAGATCTCTCAAAATAACAAAAAGAAGAAACAGTGGGTTCTCAAGACTGTTGTTGCTAGTCTCATAGCTCATAGCTCTCTCAAAGTCTCGACCAAAGATGACTGGTACTTCGACAGTGGTTGTTCTAGACACATTACAAGTGTTAAGAATTTGTTGGTAGATATCAAATATCACTCCACCAGTTAGGTGACTTTTGGTGATGGAGCCAAAGGTGAAATCAAAGGAGTTGGAAAGCTGGAATGTTCAGGAGTCCAAAAACTTGACAATGTGTTACTTGTTAAAGGGTTAACAGCTAACCTAATAAGTATAATTCAACTGTGTGATCAAGGGCTTAAATTAAACTTCACCAAGACAAAATGTCTCATTTGCAATGAGAAGAATAAAGTTATTATGAAAGGAATCAGATCTAAAGACAACTATTATTTATAGGTTTCTCAAGAGTTGAACTTCTCCTCAACGTGTGCTTTAGCCAAAGAAAATGAAGTTAAATTGTGGCATCAAAAACTAGGACACTTGCATCTAAAAGGAATAAAGAGAATCATATATATAGAAGTCGTGAGAGGGACTCCTAAGCTTAATATAGAAGAAGAGAGGGTATGTGGTGAATGCTAGATTGGAAAGTAAACTAAGATGTCACATCAGAAGATCCAACATCTCACCCCATCAAAAGTTTTAGAACTTCTTCACATGGCCTTGATGGGACCTATGCAGGTTGAAAGTCTGGGTGGAAATAAGTATGCCTATGTTGTTGTAGATGACTTCTCTATGTACACATGGATAAGTTTTATCAGAGAAAAATCAGAAACTTTTGAAGTCTTTAAATATCTCTGTCAAAAACTTCAAAGAGAAAAGGATAGTCATGTCATCAGAATCAGAAGTGATCATGGAAAGGAATTTGAGAATAATAAATTTGCTGATTTTTGTTCTTCTGAAGGAATCAATCATGAATTTTCCTCTCCCATTACTCCTCAGCAAAATGGGATTGTGGAATGCAAAAACAGAACTATTCAGGAATCTTCCAGAGCTATGGTTCATGCTAAGAAGTTACCCTACCATTTTTGGGCTGAAGCTATGAATACTGCGTGCTATATCCATAACAGAGTCACTCTAAGAAAAGGCACCCCAGCCACCTTGTATGAAATATGGAAGGGAAGAAAACCTACTGTAAAATACTTTCATGTTTTTGGAAGTAAATGTTACATCTTAGATGATCGTGAACAGAGAAGGAAGATGGATCCCAAGAGTGATGAGGTAATATTCCTGGGTTACTCTACAAATAGTAGAGTTTACAGAGTATTTAACTCTAGAACTAAGGTTATGATGAAATCCATAAATGTTATTAATGATGATAGAGGATGGAATGATGAATAAGATGTCTTAGAAGATGTTAAAACATCTTTGTCAGACATTCCAACAAAATCTAATGACAGAAGTATTGATCCTAATCCAACTCAAGAAGGTCCTGAGCCCAGTCAACTCAATAAAGGGCCTTCAATCAAAATTCAGAGAGATCATCCTAAGGATCTTATTATATGAGATCTAAATAAAGGAGTTACTACTAGATCAAGAGAAGGGGTGTCAAACTCTTGCTTTGTTTCAAAAATTGAGCCTAAGAATGTCAAAGAAGCCTTAACTGATGAGTTCTGGATTAATTCTATGCAAGATGAGATAGAACAATTTAGAAGAAATGAAGTTTGGGATTTGGTTCCAAGACCTGAAGGGACAAATGTGATTGGCACTAAATGGGTGTACAAGAATAAATCCGATGAAAAGGGGTGGTTACTATAAATAAGGAAATATTAGTTGCACAAGGATATATTCAAATTGAAGGAGTGGATTTTGATGAAACCTTTGCCCCTGTGGCCAGACTTGAATCAATCAGACTACTCTTAGGAGTTGCTTGCATTATGAGATTTAAGTTGTTTCAAATGGATGTAAAGAGTGCCTTATTAAATGGCTATCTGAATGAGGAAGTTTATGTGGAACAAACTAAGGGATTTGTTTATCCAAGCTTTCCTAACCATGTGTTCAAACTGAAGAAAGCTCTATATGGATTAAAGCAGGCTCCAAGAGCTTGGTATGAGAGATTGACAAAATTTCTTGGTGAGAATGGATATAGGAAATGAGGCATAAACAAAACTCTTTTTGTCAAGGAAGAAGAAGGGAAGATCATGATTGCACAGATTTATGTTGATGATATTGTGTTTGGTGGGATGTCAAATGAGATGGTTCAACATTTTGTCAAGAAAATGCAGTCAAAATTTGAGATGAGCCTTGTTGGTAAGTTAACCTTCTTTCTTGGTATGCAAGTTAAACAAATGGAAGATTCCATATTCTTATCTCAGAGCAAATATGTGAAGAATATAGTAAAAAAAATTGGGATGGAAAATTCCAGTCACAAAAGAACACCTGCTCCCACACATATGAAGTTGTCTAAAGATGAAAAAGGAGTAAGTGTGGATCAAAGTCTTTACAGAAGCATGATATGCAGTCTTCTAATCGCACAACTAGAAGACCTGACATTGCCTTTGTTGTAGGAGTGTGTGCTAGATATCAAGCTGATCCTAAAGTTAGACATGTCAACCATGTGAAGAGAATTCTTAAATATATGAATGGGACAAGTGACTATGGTATGCTATATTCTCATGGATCTAGTTGTGCTTTAATTGGTTATTGTGATGTTGATTGGGCAGGAAGTGCTGATGATAGAAAAAGTAAATCAGGAGGATGTTTCTTTCTGGTAAATAATCTTATATCTTGGTTTGGTAAGAAGTAAAATTGTGTGTCTTTGTCCACTGCTGAGGTTGAGTATATTGTTGCAAGAAGCAATTGTTCTCAATTGGTTTTCATGAAACAAATGTTGAAAAAATATAATGTCAAACAGGATGTTATGACATTATTTTGTGACAATCTAAGTGCCATAAATATATCAAAAAATCCTATTCAACACAGCAGGGCCAAACACATTGATATCCGTCATCACTTCATAAGAGAGCTTGTTGAGAAAAAGATTGTTACCTTAGAACATGTAGCTACTAAATTACAACTGGCTGACATTTTCACTAAGGCTTTGGATGCAAACTAGTTTGAGAACTTAAGAGGAAAACTAGGGATCTGCATTTATGATGGTTTGTAGCAATTAAGGGCATGTGGGAATATCATTAAAGTGATATTATATCATTTATTATGTTTCCAACAAATTAAATATCCTAAGCAATCATTTCAAGATTATCTTAAATACTCTCCCACACGCTACGACATTACCTCTTTCTATTTTCACAACCTCTTCGTTCTCCTTTACAGAAAAATAACCCTTGTTATTTTCCATCTCACTATTCAAAAATATTCAAAGATATCACAACATCATGCTCCGTCTCCCTCAAAGTGCTCTTCTGATGAAGCCACGACTTCTAGGTCAAAGTCTGTCAACCATCCTGAGGATCTCTCCCTTGATAAAGTCCTGGTCGTCGCTCCTCTGACAACTATTCCACCTCTTGAGAAGAAGGTTAAGAAACCCAGATCGTCCCATGCAAAGAAATCCAAAGACGAGTTTGACACTTCTAAAGGTAATGCTCCTAATACTAGTAATGATAGGTCAGAAGAAGACACTATTAATGTTGATAAGAGTATTAGAATGCTGGTAGATAGGGTGTTAAATGAGGGTTTTGTTGTGCCTGGCATTTCTACCCCTCTTGCCTGAATGCCTGCTCAGGCTGACAAAGGTACTGATCCTAAAAATGTTGTTGAATCATCTAGCTTAAAGAAAGATGTTGTTGAAAGTGAACTTGGCAAGTTTGCTACATCTGTTCTAGAAAAAGTGGAAGCTGATGTTGAACAAGATGTTGAGACATCATCTGCTGAGAAGGACTCTTCTTCTAAGGAAGATGTTGCTGGCTCCAAAACTGCAAAGAATCCAAATGTTGAGAATATGGTGAATGTTGATGATCTATTTGACAATGACCTTATTTCCAATGTGGTGCCAGGAATTGCTAAAAGGCTCAAATCTAGAAAAGTTAAGGTTGTGGATGTCCCACCCCTACCAAGAGTATTAAGAACAAGACCATGTATGGTCCCCCAAAGCCTTGGAGTAAAGTGGTTCCTTCCTCAAACAAAAGAAAAGTCAGACCTGATAGTTCCTCAGATGATGATGAAGATGATGTCCAGAACATCTCTCCTGTGAAGAAGTCTGCAAGCAAGAAGCTTTATGTCAGGGTGCTTGATGCTCCTCTTGAAAACATTTCCTTCCATTCTGTTGGCAATGCTGAAAAATGGAAATATGTCTTCCAAAGAAGGATTGCTCTTGAAAGCGAGTTGGGAGCAGGTGACTGGAGTGAGTAAAAAGAGATTATGGAGCTGATTTCTTTTGTTGGCTTAATGAAGACTGTCGCCAGGCTTACAAAATGTTATGAGACTCTTGTTAAGGAATTTATTGTTAATATTCCTATAGATTTTGCTGATAACAGAAGTAAGGAATATAGGAAGGTGTTTGTTAGAGGTAGATGTGTTGAATTTTCCCCTGCTGACATCAATAGATATCTGGACAGGTCTGTAGATGATTACTGTGAGTTGGAAGTGACTGATAATCAAGTATGCAAAGCCATCATTGCAAACCAAGTGAGTGATTGGCCCATGAATAATAAGCTCCCTGTTAGTAAGTTAAGTGTGAAATATGTTATTCTGCATAGAATTGGAGCTGCTAACTGGGTCCCTACCAACCATACCTCAACCATTACAATTGGTTTAGGAAAATTTATCTATGTTGTTGGAAATAAGAAATTGTTTAATATGGTGCTTAGATTTTTGAATAGAATGTAAAGCATGCAGGAACCTGTGCTATCAAGATGCCTATTGCCTTTCCATCTCTTATTTGTGGAATTATTCTAAATCAACATCCTGGAATTCTGTGTGGCACTAATGTAGTTAGCAAAAGGGAGTCTGCCATGTCCCTTCACTTCAAGTTATTTTCAGGTGAACATGTCCCAGACATTATTTTGACATTTGCATCCTCAAGCAAGGATGAAAACAAGACCTCAAGCAAGGATGATATGATTATTGAGTTAATGGAAGCCTGCAAAGAACTTGATGAGGTAATCAGAGTTAGCTCATAAAGAAAGCTAAAATGTGAAAAGATGATCAAGGAGCTACAAAAGGATAACAGTCTTGATGATAGAGTGTGTACTGAAGAAGGAGATTCTGATAATGAAGGAAGTTCTGAAGCTGCCAAGTCTACTGGTCCTGAAGACAGTTAGAATTTATGCTGGTGCCTTTCTTTCTCTTTTGTGTTTTGATCCCTATATTCTTTTTGGCACTTGTATGTGCTTGACACTTGGATATTCTGGTATGTACTTCTTTTTTTACTACTCTCTTGAATGCATGTTTATTTGGCATATTATATCTAAAAAGGGGGAGAGAAACTGACCGACTGACTGGTAAGTTTGAGGGGGAGCTTCATTGTTTGAGGGGGAGCTTCATGTCTCAGAAGATGTCCTGACATCTTCCAGTGCTAACTGCTAACTGAGTTTCTGCTAACTGCTAACTGAGTTTTTTTTTACTGCTTCTCTGATAATGTGCTCAAATAATGTTTTAGCCAAAATTTGCCAAAGGGGGGAGTTTGTAAGTGTTTGTTGGTAGAAATTTTGGTAAAACACTGCTCTGGTAATGTTTTGCTTAATGTCTTGACATTTGAAGTAAATAATCTCAACTGATTTTGAATGATGTCAAAGCAGATGTCTTAACATCTACATGTTGATCTGAACGTGTTTTCAGATTTTTTGTTTCCTATTTTTAAGCGTGCCTTATTCAGGATTTGTGGTTTATAACTTGCGAAAAATATGGAGGAATATTTTTCAATCTGTCTCATCTTTATGGATTATATCTTGGCCTACTTTCATGGAGATATTCAAGGGATTCAATATATTGCAATATTTATTTTTCAGCCCAAGCCCATAAAGAAGTTGTTGCACCTTTATAAGGACTTGCATCCTTATTTGTACAACTGCAACAATTGAAGAAAAATATACTATGTGTGTTTTAGAAGTCTGAATATTTTAATTGTAATACACTCTAGTATTGTTTCAATACTTGAGTTGTAAATTGTGGATCATTCATAAGCTTTTAAGTATTGAATGATTGAGGTTTTTCAAACTTGATAATTCTGTTGTTTTTCACTGTTAGTGATTGAAGGGATTTGAGGAGGGCCTCATACCTAGGTGTGTCTTAGGTAGAAGTATACCACGAGTAGTGATTAAGTGATTAGATCATAAACTGGTTGTTCACTGAGGATCTATGAATTGATACTATTTAGTGGACTTGTCCCTGACTTGGTAGCCCCGGGGGTAGGTGTTGTTGTACACCGAACTGGGTTAACAATCCCTTGTGTTTTTACCTCTTTTAATATTGTTTCATTTTGCATTGTCCTCAGATATTTATGTCATGACATCTCCTTCGAAATCACATATTTGATACCAGAATTTCACATTCATGCTTCCTAGGAACATATATCAAGCTAATGGACTTTTTTTATCAACACCTTTGCATTCAAATAGGAGCACTAAGGGTACTCCAAAATGATTACAAAATATAACCACTAAATATTTAGAAATATAGTACTTTTTAAGAAAATCAATTGGATACTTACACCATTCATAAAAATTACAATTAAGTTTTCCTTTAGGACCAATAGCTAGCCACCACCAAGTAAACATCTTGACCTTAAATAACTTCTTCGACATCTCCAACTAGATCATTGAACATAATTTCATTTCTACATCTCCAAATGCACCATCATACCGCTAACCATATTACTCCCGCCCTTTTGTTACAAGTCTGACCATTTAGCAGCCTCACCATCATCAAGAAATGGTTACAACATTCATCATTCAATTCCATATTTATTCCCATCCACACTTGAATATTCTACCAAACTTCCCTTATCTTTATGTAGTTTAGCATTAAATGTCAATGTATTTCACCTCTCTAAAATGGAATGCACACACTTTATCAGGGGAATCCTGAATAATACCCCTTCTAGCTAGTTGCCTCCTTATTGCTAATCTGTCATGTAGTAGCCTCTATCCAAAAATCACCACTTTTGATGGAAACCTAGTCTCCCAAACCACATTTAAAGCATGCTTCACACTATTACTTGTCACTAATGTATCCATTTCCTGCAAAAAGTTGTCACAATAGGATTTTACAGAAAAGATAATATCATTCCCATAGGGCCATAACACCAAATCCTTTTGGTTATTTAAAGGGTGGATCCCTAATAATATTTGTAACACTTCCTCTTTCTCTATTACTTCAACAAAAGATAAAGATCTAACTTCTAGTGTGCACAAAGATATATTCCAATGCCAATAATCTTCAATATATTCCCCCATGTCCTTTACACTGCCTTCTTTATTACTACAAACTTGATAAAGGTTCGAAAATTGCAATGCCAAAGAATATTGTCCCAACCATCTAGCATACTAAAAAGGGATATCTTCCCCATCACCTAACCTGAAAGTTGCCTTTTGTATAAACCCTTCTTCCACTTTAATTCCTCTTATTTTCAACAAATCTCTCCACCACAATGATTATTTTTATCTATATCTTGTGTCCATATCCCCCTTTTTAATCCACCTCTCTCTAGACTTATATTTAAAATACTCTCCTTATAATGTAGGTTTTGACAATTGGATTCAATCACAACCTTCCTCCTCACCCCCACTTCCTCAATCAACTGACTGCTCATGTTTTGCATTTTTCTCTTCCAATCTATTCAAATCTATAACCCCTCTTCTATATTCATATCTATTTTACCAAAAATAATTTTTGTTCCACCATTTTAATCTCTCCCTCAGTAAACTAAATTTTAGTTTAACAACATAATATTTTTTACCCACCACATTATAGGACTCCCATTCTCTCTTAACAAAACCTAGGAACTCAGCATGATCATATCATCATTTAAATACTCTAAAAGACCTTGGACCACAATCAAGGTGGCTATCCTTTATCTACACATGTCTATAGTCAGATATACCCCTATTTCCCGACACTTACGCCACAATCTTCTACTTATTAATCAGACCCTCAGACAATAAAAATCTATCTAACCTTCTACTAACACTTTCATCAGACTTTATCCAAGTAAAAACATTCACAACCACTAGTAGATCTATCAATTCCATAAGTTCTATGAAACTACCAAATTCCTCCATTTCGACAACTCTAACTACCTTACTTTTACCTATTTGTTCTTCCTTTGATGTTGTTGCATTAAAATCTCTCCAAGGACCCACTCACCCTGAGCTAAAGAATTTTATACTGTATCAAGTCTAGCCATAATAATCTCTTATCAACTATATTACAAGGTGAATAAATGTTTTAAAAAAAGTAATTGATACCTTTCAAAACAACATTAACTCCTAGAAAACCTCTCCCCTTGAAGCTAAACAGATGAATCATTGTACCTTTCTTCCAGATAGTTAATATACCCCCTGACATACCATCTGAATCCTCTGCAGACCATTCACACTCTTTAGATCCCCACATGTTAGCTACCAATCCCTCCTCCATATGTTGAACATTTGTCTCTTGAATAAAATACATATATGTCTTCCCTTTGGTAAGAATTTGACTCAATCTCCTTCTTTTAAGAGAACTGTAGCACCCTCTATTGTTGAACATTGCAATATTCATGGAACCCTTATGTAATTCTCCTTCTGAGCATTGTTAGCGATTTGATCCATAACTTCCATCTCTCTAATAATGCCATTGAATACCTCATCATCCTCTTCCCCTTCGATTCCCAATGCTTTGATTGATTTCCACACCCCTAGTTGAAACATCTTCATTATTGGACTTTTTAACTTTGGAATTTCCTTGATTAACATCTAAATCATTAATCGATTCACAACATAACACCAAACCACCTGAGAACTTTAGAGAGACATCCTCTGAGACCGAAAAATTAGGGTTAACTGGTAGCGAAGGCATGTAGATAGGTTTAGATATATAATTTCGAATTGGGGGAACAAGAGCTAAAAAATAAGATGGCGCAATAGGAATGCCTCAGACTCTCCATAATATCCACTAAAGGCATTTACTTTTTGGGCCTAGAAACAGTTGTTGGACCATGCAGGTTGACTGGAGAACATGATATGAGATCTGAATCCATAATAACTAGATCCAACAACTCTTGACTCTGATTGACCCGACCCAACCCAACACTCACAACATCCTTAATCTTGCTACCCAACTCTATTGACTTATTCACATGAGCACATAACTTTAATCCAAGTTTTGTTAAAAAAATACTAACATACAATGTTGTATTAGATCACATAGTGTTCTTATTTAATATTGGATACCACAAATTATTTTAATTTCAATAAGTATTGGTGTCCCTCTAACCTTAGATAAAGGAAGTATTAGTAAGAATTTTGGATATTATGCTAGAGTTTTGGTGGATCTTGATTTGTTAGAATTTTTGTCTAATTTTCTTCTTATTTAAATGGGGGGTTATGCTTTTAATATTGATATTGAGAATGAAATAATCCATTCATTATATTCTTTTTGTCATATTATTAGTCATTCATTATATCATTATCGTGCAAAAAATATTTCAAAGTCGAGGAAATAAAAGATAACAAAGATGACATTTTAGGCATGTTTGTTTTACCTTTAAAAATAGATTTTTTCTCTGTATTTTCAAAAATAGATTAAATGTTACAAGTTTTTTTATATTTGTTTGGTAAAATACCTATTTTAGTCCTTAACTATATCCTATGATTCACTTTGGTCCCTTTTTTTTTTGTTTTACTTTGGTTCTTTAATTTTCTAAAAGATGCAAACAAGTCCCTTCCGTTAGTTTTCCCTCAAACGTCCATTTGTTTTCTCTACGTGGTAGGTGAGCTGGCAAGGTTTCATCATCTTCTTTATATTCACTATGCTTATGTGTTCTTCACCATTATCGTTTTCATCTTGTGTTGCTGCAAAATATTCTTCTTACATTTTCATCTTTGTACCCACCATTATCGTTTTCATTTTGTTCAAATCATTTTCTATATTTTCAGAAATTGATCCATTCACATTCCCAACATTCTCAAAACAACAAACTGACCCATAATCGTTTCTCTTCAAAACCCCACAAGAGAATCCAAACCCAAAAGTTTTCAACAAAAACAGATCAAACCCTTATGGAAAAACAAAACCTTTATTGATTCTCCAACACGACACGATTGAGGTTAACAACCGTGGCACAAAAAGTGGAATCACTGACGAAGAGATTCTCATATAGAACAATACCATTATAGTAAAGTCTCCTCCTTTGAAAAGTTGTGTTTGATGAAACAGGGTCTCATCAGAGGATACTATAGTTCCCAGAAATAATGTCGCAGAAGTAGTTTTTCTGTCGGAGATTGAGACTTCTGGTACGACGAAGATGACTCATTAGTGGCGGTAGCAGACGATCTTGCGAGATTGGTTGGCTTATACGATGCCGCAGACAGTGGCAGTGGAGTTGACGACGGCGAGAAATTTGAGCAGATAAAAACAACTCAGAAAACATTATTGAAACACTTCAAATTGTGATGAATCAAACCAATGTTCACCAGAGTATCCTTAGACAAACTCACTCTTGACAGACAAATATAAATAAGACAACAACTATGACCATTACATACTAACCATTGATTGGAATTATATGAAGAATGTTTTTTCTCATTATTAGGAAAGCATTCAAACTTTGTTTCCGGTTAATACACATGCCAAAGCCAAATTCTGATAGTAACATAACACATAAAAACATGTTTATGCAGCCATAAATTTAAATTTATTTAAATGTAGGATCCTTCTGAATTCCAATATTCCAATTAAACAAAAAGATGCAAAGAAGTTCAAGAGGTAAGGAAGAAGATGATTTGACTAAATAATAGACTGTTAAATATGTCTGACTGGTCTAAATGATTAATAGTGGATTTTATATCCTATTACATTGCCAAACAAGACCAAAAGAAATATGAAAACTAACAAAGATATATGCAATCAAAGTGAATTGTGCAATCTAAGTAACAACCAAAATATAATTGTACAAAATATAGGATTGTCTACCATCAGACTCTAATAGCATGTTAGGACATAGATAAATGAGATACAAATGATGGAATTGACGTTTAACCTACATAGCTGAGGTGAATTACATAGACTGAAAATAATAAATGCACGATATTACAATTATCTATTTCATTCTAGTAATTATAAAACATAAATTAGACCATCTATCATTATTTTGCAGAATAACTTATAAACCAAACCTCTATTATTGAAACATGGTTGATTGTCATAATATCAAATATAAGGTATCTTCTCTCCTGCTTATTTGAATCTGGAAAAGTATCAATAACCATTTCGCCGTCAAGTAATGTGAAAAGGTGGGTCTTCTCATCCACTATGCCTTCGTCAATAGTAATAATCTTATTTCAATATGTATCCAGCTACAATACACAGAAGAAACAATTGTTATTTAATGGTGAATATAAACTATACTCAGTAAGTATAGCCATGAAGAAAATATGAGATCACAAAGACATCAGATAAAACGAGAGGGAGAGATGAAAAGATGATGGAATCGATCTTCATGTGAGGATTAGATTGGTGATGAGTTCACGTCGTTTGTGCTTCATTGGTAGAGAGATGTGTTATCACTTTGTTTTGTTTACCATATGGACTTCACTTATCCACCTCATCAAGTAAACTGCCACTTGTAAACAGTTTTTGAACTTTGACTAATAGTTCACTGACAAAAGGACTAAGATGGTTATATTTTGAAAATTAAAGGATCAAAGTGACACTAAAAGAATTTAGGGACCAAAGTGAACTAGATGATATAATTAAGAGACCAAAATGAGTATTTTACCTATTTGTTTTTTCTAAATTTAAACACTAATTTTAACATTCTATAATATAAATATATATTATTAAAAATCAAAACATAGTTGAAATCACAATATTTTCAAAAAATTATATTTCAAAAATCATTTTTATAAAAAACTATTTGTAATAATTTCAAAATTAAGTTATTTTTCAAAAATTGAATATCTAATTTTTTTTAATAAAATACCAAAAATAACATTTTAAGAATAATTATTCAAATCAAATTTTTATTTGAAACTATTATAAAAAATTTATTTATAAATTTTATTGTACAACATCATTTAAAAAAAGTCAAAACAAACAAACTTATATTTTAATAAAATTTAATCATAATGTATAAAATATTTCCACAATAATAATAATAGATGATTTAATTATTATGGAGAAAGATCTGCTTGTGGATGACAATATATATAAAAAAATAGATAATAGTAGATGAGCAATTAATCATATACATATTTCTTTATTACATTTATGCGAATATGTTGTAAAAAATTACTATCATAAAAAAGAAGAGCAAGAAGAAGTATAAAAAAAAGTGAGATTCATAATTTTCAAACTATTAATAAAACAAAGGAAGAAGAAAGTAGTTCAATTAATATACATCATAATTTTATTTATGATACGAAGATTTTGAAGAATGAATGAATAAAGATGCTACAAACACTTAATGAAAATTTATGAAATTTGTTTTATTTCTATTTTAATTTATCAACACTTGTAAAAAACTTCTAATGCTATATTTTTATTTAAAAAATTGAAAGGAATGGAAGCAAATAAAATATCAAAAAATAATTGAAATCATTGTAAAAAACAATGGGATCCAAGAACAAGAGAACACGCAAACAGATAGAGAGAGAAAGTCAGAAGATTTTTAGAGAGAGAGAGAGAGAGAGGTGAACACCGACCGGACGTTCGGTGCTCCGCTCATCACGGTTGTGGCCCCACCGCTCCGGTCAGTTCTTACTTCGATCCTCTTCTTTCCTTTTCCTTCAACTTGATCTTCATATTCTACTGTTTTGTTTTGAAGTTTCAAGCATCAATTTTGATAAATTTGTGTTTTTTTTTTTCTTTTTAATTAATTTTTCTTTATTTGATTTTTTTGTGTTTTGCTTAATATGCACAGTGAATTTAGAGGCTTTAGAAAAATCTGTTTTTTTATTTTTTATTTTCAGATTTGTGTTCCTATGCATATTCTTATCTTGGTTGATTTGATTTTGAGTGAATTATTTCTGTTAAACTGATTCTGGTTAAAATTGAGTTGAATAATAAATTTAGATGTAACAATCACGTTTAAACTCGAAAGTCGTAAATTATAACTTCAAGTAGAATCAATTCTGGAGGCAGAATTAAATTCTAACTTCAAATAGAATCAATTTTGGAGGCACAATCATTTCAGAAGTGATTTTGTATGATTGAGTTTGAAGTGAACTGATTTAAGTTTTTCTGTATACTCTCAAAGAAAGTTTGATATACAACTTTCATAAATTTATGAACCTAATGTGAATGCTACTTTTTATCACCTCTATTCAAACGGAGGTTTGGACGGATAATCAATTTTTCCTTATAGTAATCTATCATCAATAATTTGTATTTGTAGTAGAACAACGCATGACGGGAAAATCAGTTTTTGTAGTTTTCATTGTATTACCAAACATAGACGAAGAATATCACTTGTAAGCTAGATAACATTTCTCCAAGGCAGCGTTGTTCATTAGAAAGTCCTTTACTTTTCATTAGGATAGTTGTTTGCGTTATTCACGAATGTTATAGTTTGTGCAGTTGAGAGTTTTCTGCTTAGTGGTTATGTTAGTTTCCGGGGATCGAAGCTTGGAGCTTATGCTTATATGTCCTTCGGCGTCTCTTTGCTTTGCGATCAATCGGGCTGCTACCTACTTGAGAAATTTCTGCTAACATGGCCTGTTGTTGCATTTGCAGTATTTTAAGCTCTAAAGGATCACATGTCAAACATAGAGGATAACAAAGAACTTGGACAGATGGACGTGGATGCATCTGGTGGGTCAGTTAACATGCCATCGCCCCAGAAGCAGGTTGTTTTTGGATCTTGCTTTCTTGTATGCTTAAATTAGAAGTTAGATTTGGCTTTGGATTAAATAGTTATCTTTACTATGTAGTTGTTACTTCCAAATGATTATTTTTACAAATTTTGTTACTCACAAATTCGTAAACCTTGTAGGAGGAAACTTTAAAGAAAAAATATGGAGGAATGATTCCCAAAAAGCCGCCACTTATTTCTAAGGTATTACATACACCATACACACATGCAGACTTATGCATGTTCATTTGTTTGTAACTAAATTTATGAAATCAAGAAAGCCGGTCAATGCAATGCACGTGAATATTTGGCGATAGAAGTCCTCATTTGATTTCTCATTTGACATTTAACTTTTGTGCCAGGACCATGAGCGTGCTTACTTCGATTCTGCGGATTGGGCATTGGGAAAGGTATTTCTGGAAAACACCTCTGCTTTGCAATAGTTACTTATATTGAACCGATATTGTTAAATAGCGCCTATAGTTGTGCTAAGCTATTTAGTACCAAACTTTGTCTAATAATGGTTTTAGTGGGTGCTATAGCACTGTCGCATAGCGGAATTTGAACAAGCCGCTATTTCCGTAATCTAAATTTATAATACTATTGAACTATCTCACACCTTTCTATGTCCTCATGTGAAACAGCAAGGTGGTGGTAAGCCTAAGGGACCACTTGAGGCTCTTCGGCCTAAACTACAGGTATTTATCCAAACGCCCTATTTCTTAACTCATACTAGTATGTTCCGTTTTCTTGTAATTTGCATGACAAAGTTCTGTTTGGTTTTTCTGTTTTTCAGCCAACACAACAGCAAACACGTTACCGGAAATCTCCATACGCTCCTTCGGGTGAAGGTATGTTTTTCTTTTAATGGTTTACTCTGTTCAGTGTAGATGGTTAAATTCGATTCGACCCTTTTCTCAGCATCTTGACAACGAACTAACTAAACTCTTGTTTTTATAGAAGGTGGAAGTGTTCCATCTGAGGAGGATGCACCTTCCAATGAGTAAAAGCAGCAATCAGGCTTTTGATGATTTGCTGATTATTGTTCTGGTATACCTCAGTAGGTATAACTTTTTGTTGTTTTCAACAATAAAATAAGTTTATTATTATGTATTCATATTAATATTAATTAGCACAAGACATGTTATTTGGCCTGCAGCTATGCTGTAGACACTTCCTGTGATTGTGATTTGCGTTTTAATCTTCTCCCCCCTCACTTCATGTTTTGTAGTTCTTAGTTTTGAAAAGGAAAAAAAAAAGTAATAAGAAATTTATGATGGAAAGTGGTCATGATGTAAAAATGGAGTAGGCAAATATTGAACAAGATTAAAACAAAAATGTTGTTCATGTGTTTGGTTTTGGATCATAATTGTTCCTTTCACCTTTAATTTTAAAAAATGTGTTGTAAATAAATTATATTTAATATTGTTAGTAGTAATTTTTGTTTGAACCTTTAGTCAAACTCATTAGGATAGAATACTCTATATAAAGAGATTAAGTGTTTGTATATATTATTGACATTCATTTTTGTTTTGTTTTTCTGTCTTCATTGTGGTCATTTTTAACAAAAACACTATTCGTAATGCCTTGGGAAAAAACGTCAAACTCTAGAATTTCACTGTAATCCTAGCTTCCACTTGCTGTCACATGCCACTAGTTGTAGGCAGTAGTCTTCTCCTAGGTTAGAGATTGGTGTCCTCTTACTCTTACTCTGATTTGGTTCTCACACTTTGATCAGAGTACTTTTGTTTTTTTTCTTCTCATTTTTTCCATGGTTGTCATTGGAGACACATTAGTGATTACAAAGGATTACAAATTCGAAATGGAATTACTAAACATATATTCGGCTTACAGGTCGAATGAGAATAATTATTTTAAGTGGTCCATCCAAACTTGAGAAAAACAATCTTGAAAGGTAAAGTAGAGGTAGGATACCTAATTGATGAATATCCAAAGAGATGGATCTTAAGAAGTGAGATATAGATGATTCGATCATCATTGGATGGTTTTAGTGTTCAATCCCTGACAGTTACACGATTCCCTGTATAACAAAGGAGATTTGAAAATGATTAGAAGAAATTTATTTTAAAGTTAAAGATGCTATTCAAACATATGAGGTTGGCTTTGGAATCAAATCAACAATTAATTGTGAGGTTATATCATCATCAAATTGCATTGTTATGTATGAAGAAACAGGAGACATGAATAAACTACTCAATCTTCATGTGCGAGATAGTAGTGCCAATTGTGGTTGACACAATATTGATGAAGTCTCAGCAACTCCTCTTGATAGAATGGCAACATAGCCATTGGAGTTTTTGGTCCCAATCCCAACATGATTATTTAAGGATTGGTTTTAAAAATTTTCAATCATGTCTTGGAACTTCGTGGAGTCTTTAGTAGCAACACTAGGTGCCATGTCTGGGATCTTATCAAAACATATAGTCAAATGTGTTTTGTGTTTATGAAACTCATGTTCAGTTTGTTAAAGTCGAGCAATTTTGGAGCTCCTTGAATTATAAACTTGTTGAAATTCAAGAAGCTAGATGCCACGTATTTGGATACTTCCTTGTGTCGAAAACATAACTATCGTCGTTTTGGATAGCATGCATCAAGCTATCGTTGCACTTTTATATATGCATCTCCTATCTTGAACTTATGCATACGTCTTTAGGATCACCTCTCTCAACTAAGAAATATTGTCCATGTTCTCCAGTTGCTAGTTGGTTATCTAAATGAAGTATCGTTTCTTCTAAAGTATCTAGTGGTAATTTTCATCCTATACAGGCTTGTCGTTTAGTTCAGGTAACGACTAATTGTAATTTAGTGGATTTACATATATTCAGAGACATTTTATGTGGCGCAAAGAATATTCAAATGGACAAACATGTTAGAAAAAGGTTGGTTAGAACCTTGGTGGATGTCGATTGGGAATTAGTGTTCCCTCATGCAATAACTGAAGCCTCTCACAACATGATTCTTATCACAATCCTTTATTGATCAGTTGTAGCAAATTTAAAAATCAATGTTCCAAAAATTTTCACTTTCAAGCTGCCTGGATTTTTTATCCTGATTATGAAAAACTTGTTGGTAATACTTGAAATGCTTCTGGTCCTACTGCAACTGCTAAATTGGCTAGCATCAAGGAAAATTCATCATTTTCAACAAAGAAGCCTTTGGCAATACTTTTAAGAAGAAAAGACAAGTTAGGGCTCGTATTTAAGGTGTCCATCGACAGTTGGATATCTCTTCATCGTTTGATATCATCTAGCTGGAAAAAGCTTTAAAAATAATTCTCAATTATTCTAGAAGAAGATGAATTTTTATGGTTTCAAATATTTAGAGAAAATTGGATCAAATATGAGAATAAAAATACCAAATTATATCATAGCTCAAACAAAGATTTAGAGGAGAAGAAACAAGATTAATAGCATCAAAATTGACGAAATTTGGTATTCTGATGATAATACTTTAAAGAGGGAAGCCTCTATTTTTTTTTTTTAAGAAGTCATTTTAATCTAATGCTCAATGTGATTCACATAGCCTCTAACTTCATAACATTCCTCAAGTTTCACAAGTTCTTCATGATACTCTTCTACAACCGATATCCAGGTGAGAAGTTAAGGATGTTATTTACTCTATGTCTCTGTACAAAGCACCATATTCTGATGGGTTTCAAATTATTTTCTTTACTACATATACTAGTGTATCGTAGGAAGTGATGTCAAATTATTTTCTTTACTACATATACTAGTGTATTGTAGGAAGTGATGTCTGGAAATTAGTGTAAGGTACTTTTTCTTTTGATCGCATCCTTGGTGATATTGTTGAGACCTTTATCATTTATATCCCCAAAATTGCCGAATCTCAAAATCTTAATGATTTTAGACCATTACTCTATGTAATGTTCTCCTTAAACTTGCCTCTAAGGTCTTGGTTTGGCGTATTAAACCGTATTTAGAAATTGTCATTGGCCCTATTGTAATATTGCAGATAATGATCTTATAACTCAAGAGATTGTTCACTACATGCATATCAAGAAAGACTAATCAAATTTTCTCATGTATAAGATGGATATTCATAAGGCATATGATGATGTGGATTGGAATTTTTTGAATATCACTCAAGTAAAGTTTGGATTTCCAACGTTAAAAATTGATCTAATTATGAGTTGCATCACCTCCCCATTCCCGTCTCTTAATTGGAATAATGAGAAACTTGATAGTTTTGCTCTGACTCGTGGTTTGTGATAAGTTGATCCTATACATTCTTAGGTATTCTTGCTTTGTATGGAGCAATTGACCCTTCTTATTCGAGGAAAAATATAATCAAATTACTGGCTCTCCATCTCCATACACATTTATAACAATGGACCGACTATCTCTCATCTCTTCTTTGTAGATGATTGTCCACTCTTTACAAAAGCTCAAACTTCTTAAGTTATGCTAGTTAATGATGTGTGTTAGATCCATGGTTTTATGATTCACATAAATTTTGCTAAAATATGACTCTGAACAGATGTTGAGTAAAATATCACAAAATTTTGACCAACTGTCATCACACGTTATGTTGTCATGTATATTAGACAAATGTTGAACTAGATGTCTTGACATCTTGGCCAAATGTACAATAAGTGTTGTTGTTATATTTCTTGACATATTTGATTTGATTTTCTAAGATCCAATTGAATATATCTCACTTATTTTCGTAGGTTAAGAAGATTTTATTATGAACATTGCAGATTTGATTTGGTTTCACTAAAAAGGATCCTTGAGACTTTTTAGAAAACTTTGAAGATTTATTCCTATTTTTGTGTGTAGATCTTGCAGCTGATTTAAAATTATAAGATTGGATTTGATTGAAGAGTCCAAGCTCATTCTGCAAGATTCTATAAATAAGGACTTGCTAAACCTAAAATAGCAAGCAATCACAACAATAAAAATCGTGGATACAACATAAAGATTTTGGGTTTTGGGAGTCTTTAGAGTCTTTATGTTTTTTTTTTGTATGTTACTCATGTATCTTTGATACATTGAGGTTGACTGATTATTCTTAGTTTAAATCTTTTAAGTAAAACTAAGTTTTGTTCTCACTCATGAGCTTTTAAGCAAAGACTTGAGTATTGTTTATTAGAAGTGTAATCTTTTATTTGGTTCTTTTGTTCTAGTCACTGATTTGTGACTGTAGGTATCACTGAGGTGATTGAAAGTGAGAGGGGGTTCTCATATCTAGGAGGTTCCTAGGTAGAAATTGCATAGGACAATGTTTAAGTGATAAGTTGTAAATTGAGATTGTGTAGGCTTTGAACTAATACTATTATAGTGAATTTCCTTCCTGGCTTGGAAGCCCCCAGAGTAGGTGACGTTGCACCAAACTGAGTTAACAATTGATTGTTTTGTTTATTTTCTGCAATTTATCTTCTGCATAATCTCATGTTTTAGCAAGTGTTTTCTATCAACAGATGATGTCATAACATCTGTCTTAATATTGTGTTGGTGTTAGGACATCAGTCCTAAAATATGTATTGCAAGTGCCAGAATTTCAATTGGCATTAGAGCAGGCACCCTACTCTGTTTATTGGGTGAACTTCATGGAGAATATTTCTGGTACTATGGACAAATAAAAAGAATACAACAACAGACCACCTATGTTAGATAGTTTAAATTATGACTGGTGGAACGTTAGAATGATGGCTTTTCTGAAATCCATGAACAACAAAGCTTGGAAGACTGTTTTGAAAGGATGAGATCATCCTGTTGAGAAGGACAAAGATGGGAATATGTCTTTGAAGTCAGAGGAAGGTTGATCTGAAGAGGATGATAAATTATCTATTAGAAATTCCAAGGATTTGAATGCTTTATTAAATGGAGCGGGCAAGAATGTTTTCAGGTTGATTAATACATGTATTGTATCAAAGGATGTTTGAGAAATTCTCAAGATAATTTATGAAGGTACATCTAAAGTGAAGATGTCAAGGCTTCAGCTTCTCACTACTAAATTTTAGAATATAAATATGAGTGATAATGATACCATCTAGGACTATCATATAAAGGTTCTTGAAATATAAAATGCATCTAGTGCCTTGGAAGAAAAGATGTCAGAATAAAAGCTTGTTAGAAATATTCTTAGGTCTTTACCTAGGAAATTTGACATGAAGGTAACAACTATTGAAGAAGCTCAAGGAATCAACAACGTGAGAGTTGATAAACTTGTTGGATCACTTCAAACTTTTGAATTGGCTATTAGTGACAAGTCTCAGAAAAAGAACAAGAGCATAGCTTTTGTCTCTAATGCTAAAGATGAAGAGGGTCAAGTTGATCTGGATACTGATGAAGGACTGTCCAATACCATTGTGTTACTTGGAAAGAAATTCAATATGATTCTGAAAACAGTGGATAGAAGAGGAATACCAAATGTCAGGAACATCCCATCTGACATCAGAAATGATTAGAATTTTCAGAAAAATACCAGAACTTACGAGAAGTCAATCAAAGCAAAGTCATTCAATGTTACGAGTGTGAAGGTTTTGGTCATATTAGGCCAAAATGTCCCAACTTTCTCAAGAAGCATAAAAAGAGTTTTAATATATCCTGTTCTGATGATGATGAGTCCGAAGATGAATATAACACTAGACTGCCAAACTTATGATGGCTCTCTTTGGTAGATGGGTAGATAAAGTAGAAGCTCGTGATGAGAATGATCTCTATGAAGACCTGGATGTATCCTACAAGGATATTTGTGACAAGTGTGAAGAAAGTCTTAAGACAGAGGAAAATCCGAGAAAGATCATTTCTGATTTGGAGAATGAGAAGAATAAACTTATATGTATTGTTTCTCATCTACAAAATGAAGTAACTCTCTTAGATTCCAAGCTTGGAAACTTGACAAATTCCTTAAGATTGATTGATAATGGAACTGATATGTTGAAAGAGGCTGAAGATACAAGAGTTAATCATCCTTCTGATAATCAACAAAAGAAAAGGCATGTAGAAAAGTTCCTTCATTCTGAAAAGAAGAGAATATCACCATGTCCAACCAAATGTTACAACATCTTGGCAGACATGATATAACTTCATCCAAATCTCAATCCTCAACTTGGAGATGTTATTATTATGGTGAGTATGGTCATATAAAGGCTTTTTATTTTAAATTATTTAGAGATCAAAAGTCTTCAGTTTAATTTTAGACTAATCAAGTGAGTAGAAAGAGAAGTGTTAAAGATAGGGATATTAACCTTATAGCTCATACTTTCTTGAAAGACTCAACTAGTGAAGACTGGCACTTTGACAGTGGGTACTCTAGACATATGACAGGGGTTCAGAAGTTATTGATGGATGTAAAATATCATCCCACAAGTTCTGTCAGATTTGGTGATGGGCTTAAAGGTGAAATCAAAGGAGTTGGAAGATTGATGTGTGTTGATTCTCCTAGTTTAGAAGATGTTCTTTTTGTAAAATGATTAACCACTAATCTTATTAGTATTCGTCAATTGTGTGATCAAGGACTGTTAGTCTACTTCTCAAAGTCAGAATGTATAGTCAAATATGAGAAAGATGTTATTCAAATGAAGGGAATTAGGCCTAAAGACAACTGTTATCTGTGGGAATCTCAAACAAATGCTTATTCTTCCTCATGTTTGATAACCCAATGAAGATGAAGTAAAGCCATGACACCAAAAATTTGGACACCTTCATCTAAAAGGAATGAATGAAATCTTATCTGAATGAGCTATTACGGGAATTCTATATATTAAAGTTAAGGAAAAGAAAGTTTGTGATGAGTGTGAAATTGGAAAGCAAACCATAATGTCACACCCAATGTTGCAACATCAGACTACTTCTGAAGTGCTGGAACTTCTTCATATGGATATAATGGGACCAATGCAGATAGAAAGCCTGGATGGAGATGTATGTATATATGGTTATAGGTGATTTTTTTGGGTATACTTGGATGAACTTTCTTAGAGAAAAATTAAATGTTTTGAAGTCTCCAAATATTTGTGTCAAAGCATTCAAGAAGAGAAGAATAGTGTGATTGTTAAGGTTAGAAGTGACCATGAAAATGAGTTTGAGAATGCAAAATTCTCTGAATTTTGTGATTTTGAAGGTATTAGTCATGAGTTCTCTTGTTCCATCACTTCTCTGCAAGATGGAATTGTTAAACAAAAGACTAGAGTTATACAGGAATCAACTAGAGTCATGCTTCATGCTAAGCAATTGCCATTGGAGTTTTGGGCTGAAGTTATAAATATTGCATGCTACATTCATAATAGGATCACCTTGAGAGGAGGTACTTCAACTATTCTTTATAAATTACGGAAAGGAAGAAAGCCTACAATCAAATATTTTTATACCTTTGGAAGTAAATGATATGTCTTGATTGATAAAGAACAAACGCATAAGAAGGATCTCATAAGGAATAAAGGGGTACTTCTGGGTTACTCTTCAAGCAGGAGAGGTTATAGAGTTTTTAACTCCAGAACTAAAATGACAATGGAATCTATCAGTGTGGTAATTGATAATTCAATTACTAAACAAATTATGAATGTTGAAGACAATGTTGGAACATTCTTTGTGCAGGCTGATGAGGCAGTAAGGGATGTAATTTGTGAATCCACAAGCACTGAATTTACGAGTTCTCAAGCCAACAAGGGTCTCTCTACTACATGTATGATAGAACAATCCAAGGAATTGATTTCAAGACACCTTAATGAAAAAGACATCACTGAATCCAATAAGAAAATATCAAGTTCATGTCTTATTTCTGAGCTTGAATCAAGGATGAGTCCTATTATTCAAGAAAAGAGGATCTTGAATTGCATCATTGGAACAAGAGGGAGTTTCTCTAAACTGATAAGGGTGAAACAAATGTTGAGGGAGTATAATGTCAAGAAGAATGTTATGACATTACACAGTACAAATCTGAAGGTTATCAAATATATCATTCAACATGGTTGGAACAAGAACCTTGATAGTCATAATCAACTGATCAAGAATCTTATTGAAGGAAAGGGTGTTATTCTGAAGCATAGGGATACTAAAGATCAACTGTTTGTTGTGTTTACTAAAGCTTTATATGAAAATAAATTTGAAAACATGAGTCGTGGGCTAGGAACTTGCACTATTGAAGAGTTATAACAATTATAGGTATGGAGGAATGCAACAAATACTTTGTATTTCCTCTATGTTTTGAGACATGATAAGCCTATACAAATTTTTATTGATAGAAGGGCTACTGACAACACCAAGGAGTGTAGAAGGATTTTTGACAGGGGTAAGAGGTGGAAGACCACCTGAAGTTGTTTAAGTTTGTGTGGTTCCATTGCTAGTGTTTGTTTCCATATGAGTTTTGAAGTTTGTGCTTCCATTTGTATTGTTGCTTGTGTGCAATGTCTGTGCTTCCAATTGATTTTACATTTACTCTATTTTTGTCAATTTTTGGCTAAAAAGGGGGAGTAAAGTGTTAGTATGTTTATGTTTGTCCTAATGTTATGACATGTGTCTTGACATGTTGATTGACATGCTGATAGGACTCTACTACTGCTAAGAGGAGATTAGTGATTATGATTGCTTGTTGTATGTAACTATTTATGGGGAGCATGATAGTCTCCCATGCTTGTCGGGTGCTTCTGTTACTGCTGATTGCAGGATGTCTTACCGGATGTTCTAACATCCTACCTGATATGCATGATGAGAAAATCCTGATGGTGAGGGTGTTTTATCTTCTTTTGCATATGCCTCTTATGTGTGAACTTAGGTAGTTCATATTGATTTAGTATTTTGGATTTTCTGGTGATTTGGGTTTTCCCTTGAGGGGGAGTACTAGTCATGTGTGACAAGGGGTAATAGACATGTCTATTTTGTATGGCTCTTGTGTTGTGTTGGAGTTATGTTGTGTGATGTCAGACCACATGTCTAGATATCTATTTTATGGAGTATTGAAGATGGTGATCTATATCTGCAATATATCTCTAGTGAATTTTTATGATTGCAGTTTCTACAAAGTTTACATGCCTGTCATGTAGCTTGTGTTTTATGATTATGGTTTTATTCCTCTCTCCAAAATAGATTGTGCTAAGGTTTTTTTAGCCAAAATTTACTAAAGGGGTAGATTGTTATATCCATGTGTTGCACCCAAAAATTTCCCCTCCATTTTCTTCAAGACATTTCTCACAAAAGATCTCAAATGCTCAAGGATTCTCAAAGAATTGATTAGACAAGCTCACCTCCTAAGCACTGAGACCACAAATTTGGGTTTTGGTTTTCACAAGGAAGATTGGACTTCTAATGCCTCAAATGATTTTAATGGTTTATCATAGACCTCTAAGGATACTCATACAAAGTTTCAAGTCTTGCATCACAAATTTGCTCAGTCAATTACTCAAATGACTGAAAATCAGTTGTATTGGGTAAAAAGTCAACTATGGTAAATATACAGTCAAACTTCAAGATTTTTGGCCAACATCAACATTTTGAAGTCATATTCATTATTTGATCAAGGGATGATCATAATTTCTCAAGGAAAGCATTCAAATCATCAAAGGGGCAAAATTGACCAAATTAGGGTTTTGACAAAGAATGATTGATCATTGACTTTTGACCTAGTACATGACTTAATGGTTTGAAGCATGATCTTAAGGACTCAAAAAAAATGTCTTGACCTAATTTCATGTCTTAAATTATTTCTCAAGATTAAGGGATTGACAATTGAAATTTGGATCAACTGATGAAAAGTCAACTAACACACAAAAAGTTAAACTTTGACTTTTTGGTCAACATTGAATTTCAAAGATCAAGATTCATCAAGATATTCAAAAATATCAAACTTGATCATCAAGAATCAACAAAGTCAAGAAAAGTAAACAAAAAGTCAAAACTTCCAATGCTTAAAAAAATTCTAAGTGTTTTGACCTTGATAAATTCACTACTTCATGTTTATTTTTCACTACGATGCAAGATGATTCAAGGAAAATTTTCAACATGAAAATTGTAGATCTTAATGAACTCTACAACTTTGTCCTTGAGGGTTGATGTCCAAAAAATGCTTGAATTAGGAGATATAGGCCCATGAAGTCATGACATTTTTACCAAAACACAGTGAAATTTGTAACAAGTTTGGTCAGATTTTTGTCCTAACTTCTTGGCAATTTTTCACCAAGTTCCAAGTTGATTTAGCCAAAGTGGTCAAGATGAAGGTTGTAGATAATGTTTCAAGCTTTCCAAAATATCCAAGAATTTTAAGAGATCATGCTTGAGCTGTGAGAATCGAAGAGAAGAAGTTGAGCATCCATTCTTGAATTACATGGCATTTTCATGAAGAACACATGATCAAATCTTAAACCTATGTTGCATAATCTTGCTTTGCAGGCTTCTAACTTGCAAATTACTCCATAATTTAATGTTTACACAACTTATTGATCCATTTTCCAAGTGATTCAAGTTTTGTCCAAGTTAATTTGCCATTTAGGGGAGAAAGCCAAGACTTCCATTTTGGAAAAGTAGCTTTAATCACAAAGGTCACTCTCCTTGAGCCTTGCACTTGTTTCTTCTGAGCATACACAATCTCAAAGCCATAAGCAACATATCTACAACTCCTAATCACCCTACAAGCCCTTGTACTATGCATTGGAACAATGTATTTCAAGTTTGCTTCAAAACCAAGTCACATAACCATAACATGTGATCCTTGAAATCTGGTTACTTGAGCCTTCCAAACCTTTTCTCAATAAATAGAGAAATTATTTTCAAGCTAACACACGAATACGATATCCCTCTAACCCCCTCAAACTCCCTGAAATCAGAATTGGCATCCAAAACCTCCATTGTTGCACATTCTGACTTTAAATTCCAAATACATAATCCACTTGTGCGTTTTCACTTTTAACCAATCACAGAGCTTCTATAACTCATATAGAGGCTATCCAAGCACTTGATACACAACTGTAACACCATCTTCATCATCCTCCATTTCCAAAAACAGTCACCTGCAACTTGACTTCTCCAGAAGAATCCAACCACTCTCAATTCAAAGTAAGCATTGCAATAACTTCCTAAGAGTTTTGTGAAGCTATCCAGATCATCACAACACCTCCACGAGTGCTCAAACTTCAAATACAATTTCTAGTTTTGAGGTAAGTTTTCTCAACTTTGAACTTCCTATACAAGCATCATTAATGGTTACTTTGTGAATAAAAAATGTAGACATCATTTCCCTGAAGCTAACCATGCCTTTAGTTTTCATTTATATTACCTGAGTAATGTAAATTTTGGATTTGAAGTTACAGAAAAATTAGGGTTTGTTTTGGTACCAGACAAAATTCATGCTCATCTTTGATTTATAGTTTAAGTTATTTACATGGTTGGATTTGTGGTGAAAAACAAGCAAGTTTCATGTTTACACTTTTGAAAATGGTTGAGAAATGAGCAAGTTTGAAAATTCAAAAATGGTGTTGAAGTTGCTGGCGCAAGGAAGAAGATGAAGTTAAAATCAGGTATGGTTTTATTTTAAATTTAGTGCAAGTTGTTCTATTACCAGATGTAACATCCACCCCAGTGGTAGAGAAGCGCACGCTAAGTCATTTTCCTATAGGGACCTCGGTTCAAACCCCAGTGGTACCCTTTTATTTTTCACATAAATTGTTATTTCATATTCAATGCAAGCAGGCTAGGGATGCACATGGTGTTCCTCTCACCATCACCACATGATCATCACATGGCTGAGTCCCACACATCCAAATGCAAGCCCATGATGCACTCCAAGAAATCATTCATGAAGAAGTGAAAAACACAAGAAGGGGGGGGGGGGGGGTTGAATTGTAAAACTGAAAATCAATGCAATGAACAAGATATTTTTATCCTGGTTCGTTTGATCTCAAACTACTCCAGTCCACCCGTCAAGGTGATTTCGCCTCTCTCCAACGAGGTCTTAATCCACTATATTCAACTGAATATTACAAACTGCTTTAACAACTGCTAAAGCCTTCTTAATGCAAACCACAACCCGGTTTGTCAAGGAAACACTTTCTTACAAAGAAGATAAATCTAAGTGTGTGAATGTTTTCTACAAAACTGTATCACAACTGTGATGTATACACAACTTTAGGCTTATGAAACTAGATTGCTAAAACAGAGATTGAGTAAGAAGATATGTAGTGTTTAGCAAAGGAAGATTATGATCAGCTTTTAGGCGTGTAAAATGTTGGAGAGCATTAGCCAATTCAATCTTCATAGTCTTGTTTATATAGCACTGAAATTCTTGAACGTTGGAGCAATATTCTTGATTCAATGCTAATAACAAACTTTCCTTATTGAGCAGATCTTGTCTGGAATGAGGTCGTTGGTAATAATACGCTTTCAATGCACAATACCGTTGCTTACTTTAATGCATATTCTGGCTTGGCTCATTCTGACTCTGCTTAGCTGCTGATGAACTGTTGTTTTCTTTATCAGAGTGTTGAGCGCAGTTCTGTTCATCAAGCTTCAGCATACACGTGAGTTGATCTTCTGATTCTGGTATTCTGATATAGCAACTTCTGATGCTGATGTCAACAATCAATATTCTGATGCTGATTAAGTGTGCTCTTGCTTATACCTATCAGAATTTCTGCAAAGTAGAGCGTGATATTTTAGGTAGCAGATAGTTCATACATGAATCATATAAATAATATATCTTTTCATTTTGTTATCATCAAAACTTAAACGTAGGGTAGTAGATTCAAACATTGTTCTAACAATCTCCCCCTTTTTGATGATGACAAAAACTGGATATTTTTAATTGAAAATAATGTGAAAAGGTATCAGAGATATGTATCAGAGTAAGAGGTTTATCAAAGATAAGGGATAAGAGATGAGAGATACTCCCCCTGAGTTTATTGCTTCCCTTTTTGATTCCAAGAGTTCTTCAGGATCAGATCTTTTTGCCTTTCTTTGAACATCAGAGTATCAGAGTCTTTGACTATCAGAAGCTTTAGATCAGCATATCAGAGCAGAGCTTCAGATCAGCGTATCAGAGCTTTTCTTGTCAGAGCTTTGCTTTGGGTCAGAGTATCAGAGCGGATCAGAGTATCAGAGCTTTAGTCTTCAGAGTATCATGGTGCTTTCTTGTACCTGTAGACTTAAGCAAAATAGAAAACATTTTCAAGTATAACAGAGTTAGAATGTTCGAGAATTTCTGTCTTAGTAATCCGTTATTATTTAAAATATCATTCTTGTTCTCCCCCTTTTTGTCAGCAATCAAAAAGTGTAAGTGATGTGCTAAAACAATTAAGATCAGAAAAAACTTGTCATATTAAAAGGTTCAGAATCAAACAAAACATATTAAAACAGTATATCAGATAATCAAAGAAAACATGAAAATGACATGAATGAAAAAACAAGGGTTGGGGGGGAAAGCGTGTGAACAGGTTCTCCAGCATGGCTTTGATCTGATCAGCAGTCTCATTCTGCTTGTGCACCATGCTGACAACAGTGTCAATCTTGCTATCCCGAACATCCATCCTTTCTTTCATCTTCTGGTCGTTTTCATCCATCCTCTGCTGCAGACGCATGTCATTCAGCTTCAGCTCTTCCAGAGTCTGCCTGTCCAAGGCAGCTTGAGAAACATCAGAAGTAGGAAGCTTCTGAGAGCTTTCTGCAACATCTTCTGCTTGACTTGCTTCAACTTGAATGGTCTTGTCTTCTTCTGGTTGCACCTTTGAAGCTAGCTGTTTCTCAGACCAAGGCTCACTATCCAGAGGGAGAACAGCTTCCTGAGGCAGCTGACTTTCAACTTCCTTCAACAGCTTGCTGAAGTTCTGTTGTGCCTGCTCATAGTTGATATCCTGCAACTTGAGGGCTTCAGCACGTACCCAAATTCTGAATTGTGACCAGAGCTGGTCAGAGGCAGCTGGGTCAATAATTCCAGGACAGACTTGCTTCAAAGAAGCAATCCACTGCTGCACACCTGTTTCAAAATTCATAATACCAGAGCCAACATCTGGTTGTTTTGGTTTTGGGATGGCTATTTTATTTTTCAGATCAGCAAGACGGTCAAGGCTGGTTAAGTCTATGAAGGTCCTGCTGGGGATTTCGGTGGTTTGCTTGGCAGCTGTTTGTTTTGGAGATGGAGTGGGAGAATCAGAAATTATGATTGGACTGTTTGGTGTTTTGGGAGTGTTTGGTGGTGTAGATTCTGGTGAGGATGGCAGCTGGGCCATTGTGACTGTTGTTCCACATGGCAGCTGGATTGCCAGAGGTGATGGTTGAGGTGAATGAGGTTCAGAAGGTGGAGGAGAAGGAGTTTCAGAGTGATGAAACTCAGGTTGAGGTGAGGGTGGATGAATTTCTGGTTGAGGAGAGGGAGACGGAATTGCTGGTTGAGGAGAAGTTGTTGGAATTTCTGGTTGTTCAGGGATGAGAGGTTCTTCTGGAATGGATGAGAGTGGTTGTTGTTGTTCTGGTTCCTCAACAGATTGCTGTTGTTCTGGTTGTGGAGGAGGGACAATTTGTGGTTCAGAGTTTGGATTGGAGGAGTGATCAAAAGTGTGTTGATCAATGTCAGACATCACTTTGTCAATTGCTGATGTTGTTGAAATTGTTGGTTTTGGGTGTTTGGTTCTGGGTCTTCTGAGTTGTAATGCCTCAGAGGGGTCATCTTCTGGTTCAGTTTCATCTATTGTTGGGATGGGGATTGAGATTCTATGTGAGGTCGGAGGAGGAATAGATGCTGGAATAGTAGAAGAATTTAAAACAGAAGCAACAGATAAATTACCTCTTTTCTTGGGTGTCTGCTGGGATGATCCTTCTGAAGGTTCCTTCCTCTTCTTCGTCTTCTTCAGAGTCACTTCTGGTTGAGGTTGATGCAGATCTTTGATCTTCAGATTTGGATCTGTGCCATCAGCTTTGCACGCGTCCATATATCTGAGAACTACCACTGGCTTGGATTCTATCTGAGAGAATAAAGGAAAGTCACTCAGTGGAACTCTTCTGCTGGTGATATCAGCAATAGGAGTAGCGCTGGGTTCCTTTTTGATATTCTCTATCAACTTCATTTTCTTCAAGTTCTTCGCGTTCAGAGACTTCCCAACTGTTGGTTCAATGGTGCTTAACTCTTGAGCTTCTATCAGATGCTCTATCAGCCTATTCTCTGTCAGAATATCTGATATCAACCTTCCAAAGGGTATCCAATCCCTCTTTGTTCTTTCTTCTTCCCTGGTTTCCTTCACGCTTGTTCTGAGGTGGTTGAACAGAAGATGAGCCAAGTTGATTTTTACCTTCTGATTGATAAAGTAGATCAGAAACTGCTGATCCACATTTATGTAATCAGGAGAACTAGTTGGCTTCCTATGGTTGAAGCACCCCAGAATTATCTTCGCCCAAACTCTGTGATGATCCTTCAGGTCTTTGATCTTGCTGCTGGGCACCCCATGGGTGAAAATCCTTTCAGCTATGACGCCCACGTCAGCACATCTCTCAGCCATATCAATACAGCGGACGCCACCGCCACTGTAGCCTATTAACCTTGCTATGTGATCCTCAGTGATCACAATCTTCTTCCCCATAATGTAGGAGGTGACTTGAAGCGTTGAAGCCGTCGCATGAATCCAGAACTCCTTCACTAACATAGGGAATGTTGGTCCAACCAACCTGTCAAAATACCTTTCCCATTTCTGTGCCCTAACTTCTTCAGTTAAATCAAAACCGTTTTCCTTCAAGCTTCCAAAATCGATGATCAATTCAGATAACACTTCAAGATTCTTCACAGGAGTGAGGAGTGTTCTGAATGGCACTTGATACTGTTCAGATGATGCTTTCTTCTGAGGACCTGCAGAAGCACTGCTGGAGGTTGCCATGTTCACACTAAAAGATTTTGAGAGGAAAAGCTGAGAAAAAGGGTTTGAGAGAGATGAACACAGAAAAATGCAGAGAATGCTTGAGAAATAGTGAGAAACTGTAAAAGATGAAAATGAGAGGTTAACGTGCTTAAATAGGGTTCAGAATATTTTGAAATTGTAAACGTTTTTAAGAGAGAGAAATAAAATCATGATTACGTTTTAAAAGCATGATTACTTTTATTAAATGCTTGCTGATTTTGGGGGATTTGAGAAAGATACTTAAAAACGGTTACCAGACATGTGTCTCAATGCACCCAATCAGCATTTTGCCTTCTTAGAAGAGTGCACGCGTTCTGCTTCAGAGATTTGCTGATGATTGGATGACACTTGTTTGATGTAGTGATCAGCACATTTGTCTTTGAGCTTAGACTCTCAGATCTTTAGACTTGCATCTGATACAATCTGCATGTTCTATCTTTCTGAAAGGAGATTGATCAGAAGTTCACAGTAAAACAAATACATTCTGAAGATAAATATATGGAATTAAAACATTTTCACTCTAGGCAAATTTTCATGCTGAGATGTTTCAGAATGAAATTGAATCTATCTTCAGAAAGGGGTTTAGTGAAGATATCAGCCCATTGATGGTATGTATCTATAAATTTTAAATTCAAAATTCCTTTCTGAATATAGTCCCTAATGAAGTGATGTTTTATTTCTATATGCTTAGCTCTAGAATGTAAAATGGGATTCTTACTTAAGCAAATAGCAGAAATATTATCACAGAGTATAGGAATGTTACTCTCAAAAATCTGGAAGTCTTCAAGCTGACTTTTCATCCAGAGCATTTGTGTGCTACATCCTGCTGCTGCTATGTACTCAGCTTCTGCTGTTGATAGCGCAATTGTTGATTGCCTTTTGCTGGACCAAGAGATCAGATTTTCTCCCAGAAACTGGCAGCTTACAGAAGTACTTTTACGCTCCACTCTGTCTCCAGCAAAATCAGCATCGCAGTAGCCTACTAAACTGTAATCACTAGATTTTCTATAAAACAAACCCAGATTAGTAGTACCTTTCAGATACTTGAAAATTCGCTTAACAGCTGTTAAGTGAGATTCTCTAGGATCTGATTAGAATCTAGCACTAATACAAACACTGAATAATATATCAGGTCTTGAAGCAGTCAAATAGAGGAGAGAACCAATCATACCTCTGTAGACTTTCTGTTCTACATTTTTGCTTACCTCTTCTCTTTCCAGAATGCACGTGGGATGCATTGGAATCTTTGATGGCTTACATTCTGAGAGGTCAAATTTCTTCAGAAGATCTCTGATGTATTTGCTCTGATGAATGTAAGTTCCCTCTGGAGTTTGATTGATCTGAATTCCTAGAAAGAATTTCAGTTCCCCCATGAGGCTCATCTCAAATTCTGCCTGCATACACTTAGCAAATTTTCTTCCAAGAGAAGGATTAGTAGAACCAAAAATAATATCATCAACATAAATTTGACAGACTAAGATATCATTCTTAACTTATTTACAGAATAAGGTAGTGTCCACCTTCCCTCTGGTGAATTCATTTTCTAACAGAAAGTTACTTAGCCTTTCATACCAAGCTCTGGGAGCTTGTTTCAGACTATATAGTGACTTCTTTAGTTTGAAAACATGTTCTGGATGTTTTGTATTTTCAAAACCAGGGGGTTGGTGCACATAAACCTCTTCTTCTATATAACCATTTAAGAATGCACTTTTGACATCCATCTGATACAGAGTGATGCCTCTATTAACAGTAAATGAAATTAAAAGTCTGATAGATTCTAACCTGGCGACTGGGGCAAAGGTTTCTGTATAGTCTATCCCCTCTTGCTGACTATAACCTTGTGCAACCAGTCTTGCCTTGTTTCTGATGACTTCACCTTGTTCATTTAGCTTGTTTCTGAACACCCATCTTGTTCCAATGACGTTGAATCCTTTTGGTCTGGGAACAAGATCCCATACGTCATTTCTGGTGAATTGATTCAACTCTTCTTGCATTGCCAGAATCCAGTCATTCGCCAGAAGTGCTTCATCAATAGAAGAAGGTTCAATCAGAGACACAAGTCCCATGAGTGTTTCTTCAGAGTTTCTGAGGCTTGCTCTTGTTCTGATTGGATCTTCCTTTCTTCCTAAGATAGTCTCTTCTGGGTGATCCAAGCTGCTTCTGGGTAATCTATTCTGAGGTTGATCAACAACTGTTGTAGGATTGCTAGCAGTGCTCCTTTCAGACGTTGAAGGAGTGTCTGTGTTGAGAGCTTCTGATGACTTGTCTTCAGAACCTGTAAATTCAATTTCCATACCTGCAAAAACTTCATTCTGCTTTGACTTTTCAGAGTCAAGCTTATCATCAAAACGAACACTGATTGATTCTTCCACAATCTGTGTTTCTGTATTGTATACTTTGTACCCTCTTGAGCGTTCAGAGTATCCTAACATAATACACTTCTGTGCTTTAGAGTCAAACTTGTTCAAATATTTCTTTGTATTTAACATAAAGCAAGTACATCCAAATGGATGAAAATATGAAATGTTGGGCTTTCTGTTCTTCCGCAATTCATATGGAGTCTTTTCCAGAATAGGTCTTATTGAGATTCTATTCTGAATGTAGCACACTGTGTTTATTGCCTCTGCCCAGAAGATCTTAGCAACGTTTGTCTCATTGATCATGGTTCTGGCCATTTCTTGCAATGTTCTGTTCTTTCGTTCTACAACTCCGTTTTGTTGGGGAGTTCTAGGACAAGAGAAATCATGCAGAATGCCTCTGTCATTAAAGAATGACTCAAAATCTTTGTTTTCAAATTCTCCACCATGATCACTTCTGACTTTAACGATTCAAAGATCCTTTTCATTCTGAACTTGGTTACAGAAGGTAACAAACACAGAGTGTGACTCGTCCTTGTGTCTTAAGAACTTTACCCATGTCCATCTGCTATAGTCATCTACGATTACTAACCCATACTTCTTACCACTGACTGAAGCAGTTTTAACTGGTCCAAATAAGTCAATGTGCAGAAGTTCTAATGGCTTAGAGGTAGAAACAACATTTTTAGATTTAAAAGAAGGTTTTGCAAACTTGCCTTTCTGACATGCTTCACACAGAGCATCTGAATTGAACTTCAAATTAGGAAGTCCTCTGACCAGATTGAGTTTGTTAATCTGAGATATTCTTCTCATACTAACATGCCCCAATCTTCTGTGCCAGATCCACTGCTCGTTGTTAACAGACAGAAGGCACTTTACATTCTGACTCTTTAGTTCAGAAAGTTTGATTTTGTAAATGTTGTTCTTCCTCTTACCATTAAACAGGATAGTCCCATCTTTCTGACTAACAGCTTTACATGATTTTTTATTAAAGATTATATCATAATCGTTATCACTTAATTGACTTATGGATAACAGATTATGCATTAATCCATCTACTAGCAGAACATTATTAATAGAGGGAAGATTTCTATTACCTACAGTTCCAGAGCCAATTATCTTTCCCCTCTGATTGCCTCCAAAGCCAACGTGGCCTCCAGGCTTAAGTTCCAGGCTTTGGAACATATGCCTTCTTCCCGTCATGTGTCGCGAGCAGCCAGAGTCCAGGTACCATGACTGGTGTGTCTGACTTACTGCTAAAGATATCTGCAACATGTATTATTTTATCCTTAGGTACCCAGATTTTCTTGGGTCCTGATTTGTTAGTTTTACCAAAACTCTGGTTGAATTTTGGTTTTACAGAGTGCTTACTGCTAGTGTATTTAATATCATGTGTGTGACCATACACAAAATGTGAATTCAGAGGAGTGTGTTTAATGGTTAAGTCTATGACATTCTTTGGTGTAGGAACCTTACCTTGGTATCCTATTCCTTTCCTGCCGTTTCTGCTAACTCCATAGATCATTGAAGCCATTTTGCTTCTATCTATGCTTTTAGCAAGGAACTTCTGGAAACTGTGATCATACTCCTTGATGATCTCATCAGCGTTGCTGGGAGTTTCAGAAATTGGTTCCTTCTGAGAGTTTTGTAAAGTATTTTCTAATTTTGAAATCTTATTTCTCAGCTCAGAATTCTCCAATTTGAGACTCTCAGTCTTATTAGAGTCAGATTCAAGATTCCTTTTCAGGTCTCTGAATTTAACTCTAATTTGCTGATACCTTTCCAGAATCTCATTAAGGCTTTCAGCAAGTTCAGCCTTGGTAAAATTAACAGCAAAGTTAGGAAATACCTCTTCAGTATCTGATTCTGAGTCTGATTCAGAAGCTTCACTATCTTCTGAGATGTTAGCCATGAGAGCTATGTTTGCCCTCTCATCATCTAATTCTGAGTCAGCTTCGGACGAGTCAGAGTCATCCCATGTAGCCATGAGACTTTTCTTATTTTCTCTTCCAAACTTCTTTTTGGGCTTTTCCCTCTGAAGCTTTGGACAGTCACTCTTGTAGTTTCCTTGCTCATTGCACTCATAGCAGATGATGTCCTTGGTGTTTGGCTTTTTGCTACTAGAGGAGCCTTCAGATCTTCTGTATCCAGAGGAAGAATCTGTCCTTCTGTATCTGGAAGAAGACTCGTTCTGATCAGATCTTCTGGGATTCCTGAACTTCCTTTGTCTTTGCTTCCACAGTTGATTTACTCTTCTGGAGAGGAGGGAGAGTTCGTCTTCTTCTGATGAGGATCCATCAAATGTTTCTTCAACTGCCTGGAAAACTTTAGACTCAGATTTTTTGTTAGATTTCAATGCTAAAGGCTTACCTTGCTTCTGAGGCTCGTCAGCTTCTAGCTCTATCTCATGACTTCTGAGGGAGCTGATAAGTTCCTCCAGAGTGATTTTGTTGAGATCTTTTGCTAGCTTCAGAGCTGTAACCATTGGTCTCCACTGCTTGGGTAAACTTCTGATGATTTTCTTGACATGGTCAGCAGTAGAGTATCCTTTGTCCAGAACCTTGAGACCAGCTACCAGAATCTGGAATCTTGAGAACATTGTTTCAATGGATTCAGATTCTTCCATTTTGAATGCCTCATACTTCTGAATGAGCGCCAGAGCTTTAGTTTCTTTGACCTGAACGTTGCCCTCATGCGTCATTCTGAGTGAGTCAAAAATGTTCTTTGCTGTGTCTCTGTTGGAGATCTTTTCATATTCAGTATAGGAGATGGCGCTGAGGAGGATGGTTCTGGCCTTGTGGTGATTCTTGAAGTCACGCTTTTGTTGGTCAGACATTGTTTTTCTATCAATCTTCTGACCGCTTGCATTCACAGGGTGCGTGTATCCATCTGTCACCATATCCCACAGATCAGCATCATGTGCCAGAAAGAAGCTTTCAATTCTGTCTTTCCAGTAATCAAAATTTTCTCCATCAAAGACTGGAGGTTTGCCGCTGAATCTGTCTCTGTCCTCATGGTTGTCATTGCTGGTGTGAGAATAGTTTCCTGCCATTGTGTTTTTATGACGCTGGATTTTGTACTGACACGGTTAAGTGTTTTAGCTCAGAACCAGGCGCTCTGATGCCAATTGAAGAAGTGAAAAACACAAGAAGGGGGGGGGGTTGAATTGTAAAACTGAAAATCAATGCAATGAACAAGATATTTTTATCCTGGTTCGTTTGATCTCAAACTACTCCAGTCCACCCGTCAAGGTGATTTCGCCTCTCTCCAACGAGGTCTTAATCCACTATATTCAACTGAATATTACAAACTGCTTTAACAACTGCTAAAGCCTTCTTGATGCAAACCACAACCCGGTTTGTCAAGGAAACACTTTCTTACAAAGAAGATAAATCTAAGTGTGTGAATGTTTTCTACAAAACTGTATCACAACTGTGATGTATACACAACTTTAGGCTTATGAAACTAGATTGCTAAAACAGAGATTGAGTAAGAAGATATGTAGTGTTTAGCAAAGGAAGATTATGATCAGCTTTTAGGCGTGTAAAATGTTGGAGAGCATTAGCCAATTCAATCTTCATAGTCTTGTTTATATAGCACTGAAATTCTTGAACGTTGGAGCAATATTCTTGATTCAATGCTAATAACAAACTTTCCTTATTGAGCAGATCTTGTCTGGAATGAGGCCGTTGGTAATAATACGCTTTCAATGCACAGTACCGTTGCTTACTTTAATGCATGTTCTGGCTTGGCTCATTCTGACTCTGCTTAGCTGCTGATGAACTGTTGTTTTCTTTATCAGAGTGTTGAGCGCAGTTCTGTTCATCAAGCTTCAGCATACACGTGAGTTGATCTTCTGATTCTGGTATTCTGATATAGCAACTTCTGATGCTGATGTCAACAATCAATATTCTGATGCTGATTAAGTGTGCTCTTGCTTATACCTATCAGAATTTCTGCAAAGTATAGCGTGATATTTTAGGTAGCAGATAGTTCATACATGAATCATATAAATAATATATCTTTTCATTTTGTTATCATCAAAACTTAAACGTAGGGTAGTAGATTCAAACATTGTTCTAACAATTCACACATGATCAACAAGTGTTGAACTTTTTGTTTCTAGGCCTTGACTGAGTTGCTTTCATACACCTCCCCTTTTGCTTACTAACAGCGCAGGCCCAATATATATTTTTGTTACAAACATTTTTTTTTTCTGATTTCAAAAAAGGGTTTATGTTGGGCCTGCCAAAAATTATTATTTCACACCCCTTTTACTTTTTAACACACGGGTCCAATATTTTTTATATTCTTCATATTTTCTTATTTTTATTTCATTATTTTTTTTAAACCAAAAATACAAAAACATATATTTTCTTAAATAGCTAAATTAAAAATATTTTAATTTAAGTATTTTATTTCATTTTTTTAATTAAATTAGTTTTTATTACTCTTTTTTTGCATTATAAAAACCTTTTCTTTCCAAATTAACATCAACATTCAAATTATTTTCTAAAGAAATCATTAGATTTAGGTTTTAATTTCTTAATTTCAATTAACTTAGATTTTAGGTTTAGATAAATAATTAATTAACTTCTCTTATAATTAAAACTAATTAGTTTGATTAGCTTAATTATAAAACCTTTTTCCATCAAGAATCACACAAAAACAATTTCTTTTTTTCTTATTCACCTTTACATTTTGTGCATTTTATTATTATCCATATCCAATGGTTTTTAATAGATAATTATACTTTATTGCTTTCTTCCCCTCATTCAAAAATTGTACCCCCCATTCCCAAAACGTTGTAATAGCGTAAGACATTTAAATTTCGCAATTTATCGCATTTCTTATTATTGTTAGTAATTAGGGTTTGTATGACAAGATTAAAACCAACCATAGCAAAACCCTAATTCAAGATAAAATACATGAAAATAAAACACCTTACACACATGTACCTATAGGGTAACCCACACTTGTTGCCTCGGATAAAAACAATCATGTCCCTTAAACATGAGATGCTTTAGCAAAGACCCTCGATTAAAAGATCGTAGTCCCTCGATGACCCTTCAATGTTGCCTTCGGTAAACGATCTTAGTCCTTACAACAAATTTCTAAAGTATCTTACAAGTTGCCTTCTATGATTATACGATGACCCACGCCTGTCCCTCATATCCAATGATATGGCTCCTTACCAACCAATGGTAAAATAATGCTATCTAAAGGAGGAGGTAAAGAACAAAGACTTTTTTAGTAGGTAGATTACTCGTAATTGCTTGCTTACAAACTAAAACCATTTTCACACATCACACTTTAAAAAACAAACATCTTTTCAAACACTCTCTTTTCAAATGAATATTTTCAAAATAAATATTTTGTATACATTCTCAATGATAGGAGAATCATTGCAAAATTGCCGCACTAAGGCGTTTTCAAAATATTTCCAAAACAAACATTTTGTATACATTCTCAACGATATGAGAATCATTACAAAATTATAATTTTCAAAATATTTTCCAACTTACACAAAGATACAAAGCATTTCAAAGTGATCAAGCAATTAACATCCCGTAGATAACTACGGGTGAAAAGGATGATAACACCTTCCCTTTTCATAACCTACCCCGCAAACTCAAGAAAATTCTCAAAAAGTCTTTCCTGTTCTTTTCACTATTTCCTTTATTGAATAAAAGAAAAGTTAGTGGCGTCTCTTGTTATCCGCAACATTTTCGATAAAACGCAAAACACCCAAGTCAGTTCTCCCATCGTTAGTGTGATACATTTGTGGTGACTCTTATATATATCCTATACCCGGATATGGGGCATTTTAGGTAAGTAGAAATAGATCTTGGAAATTGTACAGCGTAGGCCGATACGATTGAAGCGATGTCTATGTTAGTGTGACACATTTGTGGGTACCGGTGTCCTCATAGTTGAATCAAGGAGAATACGGGGCCGCTGTGTGGTGTCATAAAGCACTAACTGACCATAGAACCTTAGTCGAACAACTTGTCCATTAGAGAGTAGTGAGATAGATGGCTTTGGTGCAGACTAAAGTTGGTTGATACTTGATACTACACTAATTGAGATCGGACTTTTGGGATATTTCAGTCGCAATGTGATGCTTGTGCTGAAACAATTCCCGATGAAGAAAGATTAATGATATTGAGGCTCCTATAACCCAGTTACTTTCTTTTAGGACAGGTTGAACCAACTAAAACTTCAAGAGGGTACTTACCTATAAACCCCATGCAAGTATAAACCTAAGGCCTTGTGTGTTTTATTTGTGTATGATTATTTGTTCCTGACATCATAACATCATGCCATAGCATTTTCACTAACCATTTCAAGGACCTAGGGATTTATCTTTGTTCTGTTTTGCAGGATATAGCTTCCTGTTGTACCCCAAAATTTTCCCTCTCATTTCTCAAGAATTTTCTCACAAGATCTTCCATGAATCAAGTTTGCAGCACTGATACATCAATTTAGGTTGAGAATTGGCACATGGGAAAAATGGTCAAAATGCACACTGAAAAGTCAAACTTTGACTTTTTGATCAAAATCCAGTTTCAAGAATCATATTTCATCAAGACATGTTAGAATATGAAGTTGGTTCATCAAGAAAATCAAAAATAAAAAATACTTTGGAAAAGTCAAAGTTCTAAACACTTAGAAATTTTTCTAAGTGTTAAGAAAGTATGATAAGTTCAGAAATTTTGGCCAGATTTTCATCATGATGCAAGATGATTCAGGAAGAACTTCTGACACAAGAGTTGTAGATCTCAATGAGATCTAAAACATTGCAGAACATAACTCCTCCTAGAAATGCTGGGATTTCAAGTTATAAACCCTTGAAGACACGTCCATGAAACTGAAACACTTAGTAAATTCTGAGCATTTCCAAGTCAGAATTTGATTGGAACTTCTGGGCCAATTTTCACGTAGGTACGACCAGTGTTTTCAAAAATGATTCAAAGAGGGGTTACGAAGCATGTTACAAGCTTTCTGAAAAGTCTGAGAACTCCTTCAGATCATGCAGGAGCAGGGAGAATCAAAGATCAGAATATGGACATTTGTTCTTAATCTAAGTTACGTTTATATTGAACTTCTGATCTAATTTCAAGCTATGCTGCATAATCTCATGTTACAGGCCTTCTTGCTTGTTAAATCTCATCATAATAAAATGCTTACACCAAATTTTGAGTCCTTATCCCAGTGTCTAAGCCTTTATCCAAAGGATCTTCCCACGTGTGGCATAAAAGTACCACTGCTGTCCTTGAAAAGCAAACTTTTGTACAAAGTTTATTTTGAGCCCATACTTTACTTTGTTTCTGAGTGTACTTCCCCACAAATCATGCCTACAAACTCAAATTATGCGTGTTTAAAGCTGCTAACCACCCTACCTTGCCTTGAAATCATGCTTGTCTAAACTTGCTTCAAAAACAAGTCAACGATCCATAACACATGATGGTTGTACTCCTGACTTCTCCAAGCTTCTAAATCCTTTGCCTATAAATTAAACTTCATTTGAAAACTGAAGGAGGATTGAAAAAAAGCCCTGAAACCTTGCTAAAAATTCCCAAGAACCTGGAACTGCAACACAAACACAAAACCTGTTAGTTTCTGATTTTTGCATCCAAACTCTAATTTTCCTTGTGCGTTTCTTGGCCAAATTATCCACACAGTTTCTGGTATACACGTAGAAGCTTTCCTAACTTCTATTTTCAAACTATAATACAGTTTCCACCAATCTCCATTTCAAAAATCAGAACTTTGCATCTTGACTGCTCCAGAGCATTCCAACCATCCATAACTCAAGTTAAGGGTTGCTTTAGCTTTCTGAGAACTTGAGGGAGCTGACCATAACATCACAACAATCTGAACCAGGCTCTAACTCAAAGAACAATTTCTAGCTGCAAGGTAAGTTTCTTCTGATTTTCATCTCATTACTTAGGCATTGTTAGGCTTGCAATTTCAAAGACACAATGTAGATATCATGGCTTTGAATCTGTACATATTTATAGATTTCATTTTTATGTCCTAAGTAGAGAGAATTTCAGATCAGAACTTCTTGAGAAAATTAAGGTTCAGAATTAGGATTAGCAAAATTCATGCTTGCTTCTGATGTATAGTTTTGATGCTTTGTATTTCTGAAACCATGATGAAATTTTCCATAACTTCTATGTTTGCATTTTCCATTTTTATTGAGAAATGACTAAGTTGCAGATACTCTGGCTGGCGCGAAGAAGAAGATGAAGTTCATCATCAGAACTTACTTTGTAATATATGTTTATGTTTTTTCTTCTAATACCATATGTATGGCGACCCCAGTGGTAGAAAGTGCACGCATAAGGCATTAGTGTTAAGGGTCCAGGGTTCTAGCCCCATAAGCATCTTTTATGTTTATTTCTTAACATTTTTACCCCGTTATTTGTCAAACAACATTCCTGGACCAGAACTTCTAGATAAACCCCCCCATTTGTTTGTCAAAATAGTACTCCTAGACCAGAACTTGAAGATATTCTCATCTAACAACATCGTCACCTCACTTACCCATTAACAGAACTTCTAGCCTTCCAGTAACACCAGAACTTCTAGCCCTCCAGTAACACTAGAACTTCTAGGCTTCCAGTAACACTAGAACTTCTAGGCTCTCTCAACAATAATAACTTCTAGGCTTTCCTTTGTTTCCGGAAACCCCAGAACTTTAGCGCGTCTGGATCCAGAACATATGGCTTTCCCCATTTTTACTAACATTTTCTTTCTGATTTACAGCACGCCTGAGTCAAAACTTCTGCTCTCTCTTATTTCTATTCTTTCGAGAACACGCTGAATCTAACTTTTATTCTCTTATTATTTTTATCATCACTTTTATTTTCATTAATCAAAAACACCAAAAAATACTTTATATTCATATACTTTTCTTTATTTCTTTTAAAACAAAAAAAACTAAAAACATTTCCTTAAGCAAATTTATTTCTTCTCTTAACAAAAACAAAACAAATCTATTTTACATTTCAATTCTTATACATTATTTCAATATGGTTGTAATAGATTATTAGGACTTTAATTTATCGCAACCCCCATTTGTAAATTTGTACACCCCATCCCCAAATGATTGTGATAGTGTATGCTATTTACTTTCGGCAATTTATCGCTTTCATATAAATGCTAGTAATTAGGGTTTGTATGGAAAGATAAAATCAATACTTAGAAAGCCCTAATTCAAGATAAATCAAGCATGGAATATGTTGTACCCCAAAATTTTCCCTCTCATTCTTCAAGGCCTTTCTCACAAGGATTCTCAAGGTTCAAGCTTGCACAAGTACTTTGGAATTTTCCAGTACCAAAATTAAAAGGAAACTGTCAAAAAGAGAGAAAACAGATAAAAATATTATTTTGACAAAAATTGGAGAAATATAAGTGTTCTTCGTTTCAGCTTTTTAGATTGGCCTTTAGGCCTCTTTCGATCAGCATCCTTCGATTCACTCTTGGCCTCCTTCGATTTCTCAAAGTGGTTGCTAGCGTGCCTCTTTCGCCTGGGCATGTGACTTCTTGTTGCAGTTTTCGTTTGTGTCTTTTGCTGCCTGCATGCTGGCAATCGAAGGCCACGACCTACTGGTCACATGTACCCCCTGCAAGGCAAGTCTTTGTTTGGGCACTCACCTTCTGTGTGCCTGGATGAAAACTTCAGTTGAGCAAGAGCCTCCTTCGAATGCAACTTGGATTACATCCTTCGTTCTGTGCAACAGCTTCCTTCGAGTTAACTTGTTTCGACCACAAGCTTCGACTGAGGCAAAGACTTCCTTCGATTCCAAGGCAAAAAGCTCCCTTTTGATGTCCTTCGATCCAGGAGGAAAAAGCCTCTCTTTTGCCCTCTTTCGATCACACATCCTGCCCTTGCACGCCTTTTTCGTTTGGGGGAGTGACTTCTCCAACGTTGCAAGCTTCGATTGAGCCTTCCATCCCAAGGGCATTAATTTGGCCCATTCGAAGGATTGTCTAGGGAAGTCATTCGAACGTCACTTCGATTGAAAAAAGGAGATGGTTACTGAAAGTCTGGTCGAAAGGTGATTCTAGGGAGTCAAGATAAAAGGACGAGAGGCCAAAGGCAGTTGTCGACCAAGTCACATGCGCTTCCAGGCTCGGGCCTGATTCACTGGCCATAAAACTCCAAAACTGCTGCACAGCAGTCCTGCACTACTGCCCAATTCCTTGCACCAAAATGGCAATAAAGCACTGTCCCTCAAAGGCTACAAAGAGAAACATACCCCTTTTGTTTGAATTTTTTTGTTTTCCCTCCCAAAGCTTCAGCCAAGCCACACCCTTTATTTTAACTCCCAAACCTTTTCTCTATAAATAGAGGAACCATTGACAAAGAAAGGGTCCAAATTTTTGCTAAGAGAGAAAAATCATAAAAAAATCCTTAAGTGCTCAAACTCTCCAACATTCTAAAAAAGAAAACTTTCAAAACTCTAAGATTTTTTTTTTATAAAAAAAGGGTCTCAGCGTGACTGCCCAAACCAAGCAGTAACAGAACTAGCTTCAGAAAGATCCCAACGAAGCTCCCTCCACCATCAAAGAAGTCACCTACAGCTCTTTCGATTAAACACTTCAAGAGGTAAGTTCTCTCCAGCTTGGAACCCTTTCATTTAAACATCATGAGTACATGCCAATAAAGAAAAATGTAGATATTTCTGGACCATGTTTTAGCATTAGATTTTGACTGCTCTTATGCTGAAAACTCAACCTTAATTAGTTATAATTTTGGGCTTTGAGACCCATTGGTTTTGTGCTAACCCGTGGACTGTAGTTATGTTTGGATGTTGCATTTTAAGAACTTGAGACAGGTTTGTTATACCCTTCGATTGGCTAGCTGCACAAGCCTTTCGAATCACCATTTGAGGACCTAACATACTTGCAAGGAGTCAGCAAGGAGCCTGTGGAAAAGCCAGAACCTTGTTGTTTCTAGACCACAGAAGAAATCCATAACCTTTCCGTTTCCATGCATACAACAAAAGATAGAACCACTGACTCCAACCCCCAGTCGGAGGAGACAAAGGAAAATCGAAGGCCAGGACCTCACTGGTGCCAGCCTCCAATCGAAGTACATGACCTGACTGGTGCCAAAGCCCAATCGAAGGCCATGACCTCACTGGTGCGAACTCCCAATCGAAGAGAGCCAGAAAGTGCAGAATCGAAGAGTGCTACTGCCTGGGTCGAAATACACTCATTTTTCTTACTTTTATCTTATTTTTTCATATTTTTTATGCCTTTCGATATGGTTGTAATAGCGTAGGATTTTATCTTTCTGCATTTTATTTACTTTGTACAAATGCTAGTAAATAGGTGTGTATGGAAAGATAAAAACAACAAGTAGACAACCCCTAATCAAAGACTAAATGCATGCAAATCAAACACACTATTCACACATGCACCCTTAGGGTAATTCCACTTGTTGCCTCGGAAAATGCAATCATGTCCCTCGAGTATGAGAGACTCTAGCAATTGTCCCTTCGATAAACAAAGATCGTAGTCCCTCGATGACCCTCGATGTTGCCTTCGATAAAACGATCTCGTCCCTTACGAAATTGCTAGAGCGTCTCACAAGTTGCCTTCAATGATTGCATACGATGACCCGCGCCTGTCCCGTTCAACATCCTAACACAAGGTTGTTCATCAAACACAATGGTGAAACAACACTGTTAAAAGGGTTAAAACATAAGAAAAATCTTTGAGTAAAATAGGGTAGACCAACTCTTAGTTACTTGATCAAAAATCTTGCAAAACATCCTTGCCATTTTTCAAACACACATCACAACACAACTTCAAAAAACGATTTCCAAACAACTTTCAAAACATTGAAACATCTTTTCAAAAAGACAAACACCTTTGTAAAACATTCAAACGAATTGTTACAAAGGTTTCCTAGACAAGGCATCTTTTTCAAAACATTTTCAAAACCACACACACAAAACACCATTTCAAGCAATTAAAAAATAAAGGCAAGTGATCTAAAACAAGTAACTAAGAGCCCATGGATAACCATGGATGAAAAGGGTGCTAGCACCTTCCCTTTTCATAATCTACCCCCCGAACCCACGAGAACATCTCAAAGGTCTTTCCTGTGCTTTTTGACCTTTCCTTAGGATAAATAAAAAGTCGGTGGCGACTCTTGCTAAACCGAACATTTGCGAACATAAACGCAAAACCTCAAGTCGGTTCTCCCACCGTATCACAGAACTGGCGACTCTGCTGGGGACTTATCTTAAAGTGGGGTTACATTAGGGTTTTAGATCACCTTTACATGCTTATATTGTTTTCTTTGATTGCTTTACATTTTGGTTCTCTTGTTTGGGCTTGAAATCCTCTACCCGGATTTGGGGGCACCTTTTTAGGTGAATAGCAATAAACTGTGAGGGAACTGTGCGGGGTATACCGACATGGTTGAAGCAGTAGCTATGTTAGTGTGACATATTTGTGGGTACTGGTAGCCCTTGAGTAGTCAAGGAGAATACGGGGCCGCTGAGTGATGTCATGAAGCACTAACGAACTCTTAGAACCTTACTTGACCATCTTGGCCTTTTTAGGGGTAGTGAGATGACCGACTTTGGTGCAGTCCGAAGTTGGTAGATACTCGATACTACACTCATTGAGGATTGTTTTCTTGGAATATTTTGGTCGCCAGTTAAGTGGCTAAACCAAAACAATGAACATAGAAAATAATCCAGTGATATTGAGCTCCTTAGAACCCAGTTACTATTTATAGGACAGGTTGAGCCAACTAACTTCAAGAGGGTACTTACCTACAATCCCCATGCAAGCCTAAACCTAAGGACTTGTTTGCTTTGTGTGAATATGATTACCTGTATATACACTTGCTTACTTTTGCATACATGTACATAACATCATAACATCATACCATAGCATTTTCAATAACCATTTCAAGGATCTCGAGGGTCTTTTGATACAGGGGCACGTTGAACCAGACGTCTACCAAAGGACAAGAGGGTTCCCCTCTAAACAAACACCGGCAAAGATCAAGTGCAACAACTTAAATCAGGGGCTATGACCCACTCGACATGGTGAGCTTGATTCTCGTGGAAAGACATCCACCGGTACAAAGTTCTCTAGTCAAAGATGTTGATCAAAGTTCAACTTCTAACATTTTCTTGTGTTTACCCCACGAGATCCTTGAAAACATTGCATACATATATCATACATATCATTGCATAATAGTTCTCCCAATACAAGTCTCTCATGTTCTCGCTGTTTATTTCAGCAATGGCTTTCCAACCAGACAACCGAGATCTCCAGGCTCAAAACGCCCAACTTCAAGAAATGTTCTTGAACCTATCCCAGGGGCAAGAAGAAATAAAAGCTCTCCTCACAAGGGGCTTGGTCCTAGGGAATCCAGGCGGCATCAGGAATGATCAGTCGGAAGGGCTACAAATCAAGTTGGCAACAATGAAGATCCAGATGATGGGACAGCTGGTGGGCCAGATGGCTCTCATTCAAGACTTAGCTCAAAGACAAGTAAAGCTCAGGGTCCTCGTCAACAAGCTGCTTCAAAATAACCAAGTGGGGCAAACAACTAGGGTTGAAGATCAAATCATCGTTCAACCTCCTTTGAGACAAGAAGACAAAGGAAAAGCTCCCCAGCTTGCTTCAGGGTCACAAGCCCAGCAACAACCTCGCCAGCATCAACGGGGTAATCGGCGCAAGTGAAATGCATCTGGAAGACATTTCTCTGAGACTGATATACCATCATCTCTAATACTGAAACACTTGTTGGAGGTCAATCTGATTACTTTAAAGGATCCTCCCCGGAATCCCAACACCTCTGCTCCTACCTATCACCCCAATGAAAGGTGTAAATACCACTCCCATGGTCCTGGACATGACACCGACGACTGTTGGACCCTGAAGAACAAGATCCAAGACTTGATTGACGAAGGAGTGCTGGAATTCATGCCGGATGGCGAGATGAAAATATTCCGTTAAGGGTTCTCCACCTGAAATGACAAAATTCAAACCAAGAGACTTTTGTTCCTTTTTGAATTTTCAAGCTGTAATTTCTTTTGTTATTCAGACAATTATCTGTTAATGTCAAACTCTGTTTCATTAGTGCATTGCATATGTTTGTCTTGAATTCATCCACACGTTTTCATTATTCTTATACTGTCTTTATGATATTCAACTATTGCTAAAAGTTACAAGCCTTTAGAGGGAGGATGACGAAACAATGCCATAATCTCATACAGTATGCTTTTGGACAAACCTTGCTGACGATGTACATGCGTTTCTTTCAAATCCTAAACACTGGAGTTATAAGGAAGATAATCCCTAGTCAACCCCTTCGAGCCAAAGAAGTAGAAGTTTTCTATTTTAAACACAAATTGAAACCTTTAATCAAAACCTGGGGCAGGGTAGTCTCTCAGTTAATTCAAATGCGCTTGAAGTCGCAAAACTCTTAGTTTATAATACAACGAACGACATCAAAAACATTCCCTGGGAATCAAAAGACAGTGGTGGTTCCTTATCTCATAGGCAGTCAATCTCTCAAAAAAGAAAAAGCCCACTGAGCCAAAACCTATAAAGGAGGCTTAAGAAAGCTGGGGCATCCCGCTGACTGTAATCTCGAAAACAAGAACAGTCAGGCAAAAGTTAGGGATAACAAATCAAAAGAACGAGGTCGCTACAAATCCTCAACAACATGAAAAATGTTGCAAAAATGACTGCCTTCCAACAAATTCAACTTGTGTGAACCATCACCAAAAACGTCGTTCCAGACTCAATTGGAGTTCAAACGCACAATTAACTGAGCTTAGGATTGAAGAATATCACAAAGAGCGGGTGGGTACAGATATACTTTGAGCCTTTATCCTTTGTTTCTTAAACCGTGAACCAAGCCACGTTACAACCCTTCAAAAGTCCTAATTGAAGCATGGGTTAGTTCGAAAGCATACTGTTACAAAAGGTATCCTGACTCCTGTAAGGCTTTGCCCTAAATCTTGTGTTGAATTTGTCTTATAAAAAGTTTTCTGCTAAAAAACGCATTTTTCAAAAAAAAAAAAAGCTTCAAGACAAACATAAACTTTGCATTACTTGAATATCATTGTTTGCATATGACTATTTGTTTAACAGCGGAGAAATTCACACAATGAATATCCAGTGAACAAAAGCTCTCTCCGTGAACAAAATCAATTCAAGAAGGATGACACTTCCATTGACAAATCTCCTATCAACAAGGGGGAATGACATGTCACTATCCAGCACACCTGGGGCAGTCCAGTCAAGATTCCAGGAAATCTCTCAAAGAAGTGTAGAGTAACCAGGGGCAGGTCTCCATTTCTGTCACTTGGGGGATTGAACGTTAACCCCGACAAAGGGTTACATACAATCAAACTTTTTGGCAATGCCACAAACATTCGCTACTAGAGGCAATGACGAGTCTCTCCAAAGTCCTTCTCATAGGATGATTCCCCAGCAAGAGCTTAATCTCTGACCCCCTTTCCCCAGCTGAATCAACCTCAAGAATCCTCGAGGACTTCCCCCAACAAAGATGTCACCTCCCTAGCGGACTGACGACATGGTTTATTTCCCCAACAACACCAGGATTCCCCAGCTTGAGTTTGCCTCTCCGACTACTACAAATCAAAGGACCGCAACTCCTCTTCCCCAGTAGACTACTCTACAATCTCCAGCAAGTTACTGCACAACCTGGACCCGACCATATATCAGTTCAACTTCAACTCCTCAGTAGAGCAACGGACAACCGAGACTCCTGAACTCTCCCCCAAGCAGAGTTAGTCTACCGTCAGCCCCGAAAAGGCTTGGTATCCCCAGAAGATCTTAATATCCCCCAGCGGAGTATAAAGATATTCTCCAGCAAGCGTAAGAGCATCCCCGACAGTCTTAATATTCCTCAACAGAATATAAGAATGTTCCCCGGTGGAATACAAGATACCACAATGGAGTCATCTCCCCAGCGCAGTCTAAAAAAGCTTCCCGCCAAAGTTGAATCATCTTACCCAGTAGATTCTAGAAGCTTATTCCCTGCAGAATACGATTGCATCTCCCCAGCCAAATCCAGAGGTTATCCTCACAAGAGTCTAACTGGGTTATCCTCAGCAAGTTGCAACTGAAAGATCATCCCCAGCGAAGTTCTTTCTATCCCCAGGGGAGTTCATCATCAAAATCCCCAGCAGAGCTTATCAACAGATTCCCTAGTGGAGTTATCATTAAAATCATCAACAGAACATCTTTTCCCCACAGAGTAATCTCTTCATCAGCTTATTCCCCAACGGAGTTCTCTCCTCTTGCAGGTTTCTTCTCACAATCATCTTCGTTCATCATCCCCAGCAGAAACGAAGAATTCAACTCTATTCTCCAGCGGTTCCGGGATTTATTTTCCCCAGCTAAAACATCACATTTCCATACATCATAATACATGCATATACGCACCATACCATACAATCTCATTTATGTTAAGAACACCATTTCTTGATCCATATCATGCATTGCATATGACTGACCTTTACCTTTCAGGAAAAATGCAGTTAAGTTCTCAGCTTAGTCAAAGATCTGACAAGTTCTTAAATCTCAATTGAATTATCATCGGTTGAATTTCAGATAGGGTTCTCGATCTTGATGTTTTCCTCCGTCATAGTGTGGACGAGTTCTATAACCTCAACGGTATACTCCATTGAGCACGAGACAGTTCCTAGATCTTGATGAAGATATTTCCCTACGTCATAGTGTGGACGAGTACTATAACCTCAACGGTATACTCCATTGAGCACGAGTCAGTTCCTAGATCTTGATGTTCTCCTCTGTCATAGTATGGACAAGTTCTATAACCTCAACGGTATACTCCATTGAGCACGAGACAGTTCCTAGATCTTGATGAAGATGTTTCCCTATGTCATAGTGTGGACGAGTACTATAACCTCAACGGTATACTCCATTGAGCACGAGTCAGTTCCTAGATCTTGATGTTTTCCTCCGTCATAGTATGGACGAGTTCTATAACCTCAACGGTATACTCCATTGAGCACGAGACAGTTCCTAGATCTTGATGAAGATGTTTCCCTATGTCATAGTGTGGACGAGTACTATAACCTCAACAGTATACTCCATTAAGCACGAGTCAGTTCCTAGATCTTGATGTTTTCCTCCGTCATAGTGTGGACGAGTTCTATAACCTCAACAGTATACTCCATTGAGCACGAGACAATTCCTAGATCTTGATGAAGATGTTTCCCTACGTCATAGTGTGGACGAGTACTATAACCTCAACGGTATACTCCATTGAGCACGAGTCAGTTCCTAGATCTTAATGTTTTCCTCCGTCATAGTGTGGACGAGTTCTATAACCTCAACGGTATACTCCCTGTGAGCACGAGACAGTTCCTAGATCTTGATGAAGATGTTTCCCTACGTCATAGTATGGACGAGTACTATAACCTCAACGGTATACTTCATTGAGCACGAGACAATTCCTAGATCTTGATGTTTTCCTCCGTCATAGTGTGGACAAGTTCTATAACCTCAACGGTATACTCCATTGAGCACGAGACAGTTCCTAGATCTTGATGAAGATGTTTCCCTACGTCATAGTGTGGACGAGTACTATAACCTCAACGGTATACTCCATTGAGCACGAGTCAGTTTCTAGATCTTGATGTTTTCCTCCGTCATAGTGTGGACAAGTTCTATAACCTAAACGGTATACTCCCGGTGAGCACGAGACAATTCCTAGATCTTGATAAAGATGTTTCCCTACGTCATAGTGAGGACGAGTTCCATAACCTCAACGGTATACTCCATTGAGCACGAGACAGTTCCTAGATCTTGATGAAGATGTTTCCCTACGTCATAGTGAGGACGAGTTCTATAACCTCAACGGTATACTCCTGGTGAGCACGAGACAGTTCCTAGATCTTGATGAAGATGTTTCCTCCGTCATAGTATGGACAAGTTCTATAGCCCCAATGGTATACTCCCGGTGAGCACGAGACAGTTCCTAGATCTTGATGAAGATGTTTCCCTACGTCATAGTGTGGACGAGTACTATAACCTCAACGGTATACTCCATTGAGCACGAGTCAGTTCCTAGATCCTGATGTTTTCCTCCGTCATAGTGTGGACAAGTTCTATAACCTCAACGGTATACTCCCGGTGAGCACGAGACAGTTCCTAGATCTTGATGAAGATGTTTCCCTACGTCACAGTGAGGACGAGTTCTATAACCTAAACGGTATACTCCATTGAGCATGAGACAATTCCTATATCTTGATGAAGATGTTTCCCTATGTCATAGTGAGGACGAGTTCTATAACCTCAACGGTATACTCCATTGAGCACGAGACAGTTCCTAGATCTTGATGAAGATGTTTCCCTACGTCATAGTGTGGACGAGTTCTATAACCTCAGCAGTATACTCCCGGTAGGTACGAGACAGTTCCTAAATCTCAACAAACTTAGACTTCCCCAGCGGAATCTTCTACAAACAACAAGTATGTAAGTTCTCGCTAGGGAATCTCTTATGCGATCGACACTCCTGCAGGTGGCATCTATAAGCCCATCCTCCTACCAACAATCTCCAAATGGCATCTGTAAGCCCATTCCCGACATCACAATGCTGATACTACACCATGTGAGTGCAAATTTTTGGGCACTCTAGTGTTCAATTATCTTCCACCTTCGGATCACGAAAGGCTCGAAAGCCAATCTATATCCCCAAGTTTAAGAAAATTGAACAGGGGCAACTGTTGTACCCCAAATATTGCCCTCTCATTCTTCAAGGCCTTTCTCACAAGGATTCTCAAGGTTCAAGCTTGCACAAGTACTTTGGAATTTTCCAGTACCAAAATTAAAAGGAAACTGTCAAAAAGAGAGAAAACAGATAAAAATATTACTTTGACAAAAATTGGAGAAATATAAGTGTTCTTCGTTTCAGCTTTTTAGATTGGCCTTTAGGCCTCTTTCGATCAGCATCCTTCGATTCACTCTTGGCCTCCTTCGATTTCTCAAAGTGGTCGCTAGCGTGCCTCTTTCGCCTGGGCATGTGACTTCTTGTTGCAGTTTTCGTTTGTGTCTTTTGCTGCCTGCATGCTGGCAATCGAAGGCCATGACCTACTGGTCACATGTACCCCCTGCAAGGCAAGTCTTCGTTTGGGCACTCACCTTCTGTGTGCCTGGATGAAAACTTCAGTTGAGCAAGAGCCTCCTTCGAATGCAACTTGGATTACATCCTTCGTTCTATGCAACAGCTTCCTTCGAGTTAACTTGTTTCGACCACAAGCTTCGACTGAGGCAAAGACTTCCTTCGATTCCAAGGCAAAAAGATCCCTTTTGATGTCCTTCGATCCAGGAGGAAAAAGCCTCTCTTTTGCCTTCTTTCGATCACACATCCTGCCCTTGCACGCCTTTTTCGTTTGGGGGAGTGACTTCTCCAACGTTGCAAGCTTCGATTGAGCCTTCCATCCCAAGGGCATTAATTTGGCCCATTCGAAGGATTGTCTAGGGAAGTCATTTGAACGTCACTTCGATTGAAAAAAGGAGATGGTTACTGAAAGTCTGGTCGAAAGGTGAGTCTAGGGAGTCAAGACAAAAGGACGAGAGGCCAAAGGCAGTTGTCGACCAAGTCACATGCGCTTCCAGGCTCGGGCCTGATTCACTGGCCATAAAACTCCAAAACTATTGCACAGCAGTCCTGCACTGCTGCCCAATTCCTTGCACCAAAATGGCAATAAAGCATTGTCCCTCAAAGGCTACAAAGAGCAACATACCCCTTTTGTTTGAATTTTTTTATTTTCCCTCCCAAAGCTTCAGCCAAGCCACACCCTTTGTTTTAACTCCCAAACCTTTTCTCTATAAATAGAGGAACCATTGACAAAGAAAGGGTCCAGATTTTTGCTAAGAGAGAAAAATCATAAAAAAATCCTTAAGTGCTCAAACTCTCCAACGTTCTAAAAAAGAAAACTTTCAAAACTCTAAGATTTTTTTTTATAAAAAAAGGGTCTCAGCGTGACTGCCCAAACCAAGCAGTAACAGAACTAGCTTCAGGAAGATCCCAACGAAGCTCCCTCCACCATCAAAGAAGTCACCTACAACTCTTTCGATTAAAAACTTCAAGAGGTAAGTTCTCTCCAGCTTGGAACCCTTTCATTTAAACATCATGAGTACATGCCAATAAAGAAAAATGTAGATATTTCTGGACCATGTTTTAGCATTAGATTTTGACTGCTCTTATGCTGAAAACTCAACCTTAATTAGTTATAATTTTGGGCTTTGAGACCCATTGGTTTTGTGCTAACCCCTAGACTGTAGTTATGTTTGGATGTTGCATTTTAAGAACTTGAGACAGGTTTGTTATACACTTCGATTGGCTAGCTGCACAAGCCTTTCGAATCACCATTTGAGGACCTAACATACTTGCAAGGAGTCAACAAGGAGCCTGTGGAAAAGCCAGAACCTTGTTGTTTCTAGACCACAGACGAAATCCATAACCTTTCCGTTTCCATGCATCCAACAAAAGATAGAACCACTGACTCCAACCCCCAGTCGGAGGAGACAAAGGAAAATCGAAGGCCAGGACCTCACTGGTGCCAGCCTCCAATCGAAGTACATGACCTGACTGGTTCTAAAGCCCAATCGAAGGCCATGACCTCACTGGTGCGAACTCCCAATCGAAGAGAGCCAGAAAGTGCAGAATCGAAGAGTGCTACTGCCTGGGTCGAAATACACTCATTTTTCTTACTTTTATCTTATTTTTTCATATTTTTTATGCCTTTCGATATGGTTGTAATAGCGTAGGATTTTATCTTTCTGCATTTTATTTACTTTGTACAAATGCTAGTAAATAGGTGTGTATAGAAAGATAAAAACAACAAGTAGACAACCCCTAATCAAAGACTAAATGCATGCAAATCAAACACACTATTCACACACGCACCCTTAGGGTAATTCCACTTGTTGCCTCAGAAAATGCAATCATGTCCCTCGAGTATGAGACACTCTAGCAATTGTCCCTTCGATAAACAAAGATCGTAGTCCCTCGATGACCCTCGATGTTGCCTTTGATAAAACGATCTCGTCCCTTACAAAATTGCTAGAGCGACTCACAAGTTGCCTTCAATGATTGCATACGATGACCCGCGCCTGTCCCGTTCAACATCCTAACACAAGGTTGTTCATCAAACACAATGGTGAAACAACACTGTTAAAAGGGTTAAAACATAAGAAAAATCTTTGAGTAAAATAGGGTAGACCAACTCTTAGTTACTTAATCAAAAATCTTGCAAAACATCCTTGCCATTTTTCAAACACACATCACAACACAACTTCAAAAAACAATTTCCAAACAACTTTCAAAACATTGAAACATCTTTTCAAAAAGACAAACACCTTTTTAAAACATTCAAACGAATTGTTACAAAGGTTGCCTAGACAAGGCATCTTTTTCAAAACATTTTCACAACCACACACATAAAACACCATTTCAAGCAATTAAAAAATAAAGGCAAGTGATCTAAAACAAGTAACTAAGAGCCCATGGATAACCATGGATGAAAATGGTGCTAGCACCTTCCCTTTTCATAATCTACCCCTCGAACCCACGAGAACATCTCAAAGGTCTTTCCTGTGCTTTTTGACCTATCCTTAGGATAAATAAAAAGTCAGTGGCGACTCTTGCTAAATCGAACATTTGCGAACACAAACGCAAAACCTCAAGTAAGTTCTCCCACCGTATCACAGAATACAAACACTTGCACACTTGCATCTCTAGGGTTAAATCCACTTGTTGCCTTACAGATGATCTTAGTCCCTCAAGAGAAATGCTAAGATATCTCACAACATTGCTATCATGACTATACGATGACCCACGCTCGTCCCTTTACATCTAAAGATAAGGATTCTTACCAATCAATGGCAAGATAGAAATATCAAAGGAAGGAATTAACAAAAGACCTTTTGAGTAGGTAGAACGTTCTTAGTTGCTTGCTCACAATCCATCTTCAAAACAAACATCTTTTAAAACACACCAAACACTTTCAAAACATGAAATATTTTCAAAAGTCCAACACTTTGTATGAATTCTTATATAGACGAGAATCATTACAAAGTTAGCCTAAAACAAAGGCACTTTTTCAAAATATTTTCAAAACCCATCCCAAAGCACACTTTCAAACAAAAGATCTAGCAAGCAACTAAGATCTCATAAATAACTATGGATGAAAAGGGTGCTAACACATTCCCTTTTTATAATCTACCCCCCGAACTCAAGAAATAATCTCAAAGGTCTTTCCTGTTATTTTCATCCTTTCCTTTATTGGATAAAATAAAATTTGGTGGCGACTCTTGTTATCCGCAACAATTGCGATCAAACATAAAACACCCAAGTCAGTTCTTCCACCTTATTACAGAACTGGAGACTCTGCTGGGGATTTTAAAAGTGGGGTTACCTTAGGGATATATCACCTTTACTTTCTTTTCATTGTTTGACTTGCTTGCTTTACATTATGGTTCCTTGTTTGGGTTTGTTTTGATCCTCTACCCGGATCTGGGGCACCTTTTAGGTAAGTAGCAATAAGTTATGGAAACTGTGTGGGGTATACCGACATGGTCTAAGCAATATCTACGTTAGTGTGACAAATTTGTTGGTACCGGTAGCCCTTGAGTAGTCAAGGAGAATACGGGGCTGCTGTATGGTGTCATGAAGCACTAACTGACCTTAGAACCTTAGTCGAACAACTTGGCCATTAGGAAGTAGTGAGATATCCAACTTCGGTGCAGTCCGAATTTGGTTGATACTCGATACTATGCTCATTGAGATCGGACTTCCGGGATATTTCGATCGCCAATAAAGAGGCTTGCGCTGAAATAATGCCCGATGAAGAAAGATCAGTGATATTGAGATTCCCTAGAATCTGATTACTTTCTAGGACAGGTTGAACCAACTATACTACAAGAGGGTACTTACCTACAAACCCCATGCAAGCTTGAACCTAAGGCTACTTGTGTGACTTGTTTGATTTCATTGTCTAATAACTTGAACTCATTGCAGGGCTTTGTTTGTACTCCTTTTGGGACTTGTTTGTAGTCATTATCCAATAACTCGAATTTCCTGCAAGACATACTTGTCTTCATCACCTTACATTTTTTGCTTGATGCATAGCATACGCATCATAGCATTATACCATAGCATTTCCTTAACCATTTCAAGGATCTCAAGGGCCTGTGATGCGGGTTATGATGAACTAGACGTCTAGCAAGGGGCAAAAGGATTTATTTTCCTTTAGCCAATGCTGTCAAAAGACCAAAACACGACAATTTGAGTCAGAGGCTGTGACCCACTCGACATGGTGAGCTTGATTATCGTAGAAGGACCTCCAACAATATGAAAGTTCTTCAATCAAAGATGCAGTTGGATTCTAACAATTTCTTGTGTTTACCCCGCGAGATCCTTGAAAACATTGCATGCATGTCATTACACAACAAGTCTTCCAGTACATGTTTCTCATTTTTCTCGCTGTTTATTTTAGCAAGGAAAATGGCTCTCAAATAGAACGACAGAGATCCCCAAACTTAAGATGCTCAGTTCAAGGAAATGTTCCTAAATCTATCCAAGGGGCAAGAAGAATTGAAAGCACTCCTCGATGGGAACTTGACCGAGAAAAATCTGGACAACAACAAGGATGACCAGTTGGAACAACTACAGGCTGAGATGAGAAGCATGAGAATCCAGATGAGTAGTCAGATGGCTCTTATCCAAAGTTTAGCTCGGGAACAAGAAGAGTTGAGGATTCTCATCGAAAAGCTTTATCAATACACATACGATCGTATGGGGAAAAATACTAAATCTTGGGGCCTAATCAATGATCAATCTCTCTTGGCAGATAGGGAATTGGATGACATGTTCATGCAGGAGCATGTTGGAAATAAACTCAGGAGCGGTAAAATTCAAGGGACTGTATCTTCAAGAACTCAGAAGAAATCATACAATGGAAAGAAGGAGTCCAATACTGTGTACAATCAGAAGAGCCTCAATAAGAGTAATCTCAACCAATCTATGGGGGTGGTGCGTATCTCTAATCCAACGCTGATGGAGCAATAACGACAAGGAAATCAGCATAAGCAAGACACGCCCAAAATGCAATTCACCAAAATCAACATGTCCTTGGCTCAATTATTGCAACGCATGTTAAAGATGGAGTTGATTACGTTGAGGGATCCTCCTCGGAATCCCAATACCTACGCTCCTAGCTATCATCCTAATGCAATGTGTGCATACCATTCCAATAATCATGGACATGATACGAATAGCTGTTGGGCATTGAAAAATAAGATTCAAGACTTGATCGACGAATGAGTGCTGGAGTTCACACAAGATGGTCAGACTGAACTCTTCTTCCGTCCCTCAAAGGCACACCACATGAAGTGACAAGTTCAGACACAAAGGATTTTGTTCATTTTAATTTTCAAGTTGTAATTTTCTTTTGATTGTTCGAACATTTATTTATGTCAAACTTTGTTATTTCATCAATGCATTGCATATGTTTGTCTTGAATTAATTCATTCATTTTCACTATACTTAAACTGTGCTTTACTTCCTTTTGGTGATATTCAACTCTCGATTAAAAGCTGTAAGCCTTTAGAGGGAGGATGACGAAAACGATACCATAATCTCTACAATATGCTTTTGAACAGACCTCGCTGACGATGTACATGCGTTGTTTCAAATCCTAAATAGTGGAGTTAGAAGGAAGATAATCCCTAGTCAACCCCTTTGAGCCTAAGAAGTAGGAGTTTTTCTTTTCAAAAAAATTAAAACCCTTAATCATAACCTAGGGCAGGGTAGTTTTCTCAGTTAATTTAGATATGCATTTAGTCGCAAGCTCTACTTTCATACACGGTAAATAGTGTAGAAGATGCCTTCCAAAAGATAGTGATGGTTCCACATAATCTTCAAGACATGAAGTCATTATCTCTCAAAATAAAAGCCCGTTAAGTCAAAAACCTATGAAGGAGACTTAAGAAAAACTTGGGCATCCCGCTGACTGTAACCGTAAAGGAAACAGTTCAGGTAAAAGCAGGGATAACAAAATAGAAAAAAGAGGTCCTACAAACCCTCAACAAAAAAGAAAATGTTACAAAAATGACTGCCTTCTCAAACAAACGTTCAATTTCTGAACCATCACCTAGTATCAGAGCAAAGATTCCAGTCTCAATTAGGATCTAAACGCACAATTAGCTGAGCACATGATTGAAGAACATCACGAAGAACGGGTTGGGTACAAATAAAATTTGAGCCTTTATCCTTTGTTTCTTAAGCCGTGAACCAGGTCACGTTATAACCCTTAAAAGTCCTAGCTGAATCATGGGTTAGTTCCAAAGCATACTATTACAAAAGGTATCCTGACTCTTGTAGGGTTCGCTATAAATCCTGAGATGCTATCACACTCTTACAAAATTTGTTTGTTTTACTAAAAATGAATTTTCAAACTTCAAGACAGATATAAGCTTTGCATTTTTAAAAATACCATTGCTTGCATATGACTATTTGTTTAAACAGCGGAGAAATTCGTAGATGAATATTCAATGAATAGAAATCCTCCCAAGGAACATAATCACCTCAGATGGAAAGACATTCCAGTGATAAGCCTTTCATAATCAGAGGGGGGGGGGGCATAGCATGGTGTCTAACTAATCTGGGGAAGTCAAGTCAATATTCGAGGAATCTCTCAAAAGTGCCAAATAGCCAGGGGTAGATCTCTATCTGAATCACTTGGGGCATTGGACATGAATTCCAGCAGCGAATCATGTACGATCAAACAAACATCTTATGGCAGTGTGGCAACACTTACTACTATGGACAGTGACAATTCTCCCTACCCAGTGAACATGGACATAGTCAGAAAATACTACGCATGAACAAAGACCCACTAGGTTAACTGGCCTAGGCGAAAATAAGGGCATTCCGGCAAACCAAAAGAGTTCGGGCAAAAAAATTAGGGATATACATATGAAAAATCTGTACACCCGGTAAGTCGAAAACCTGAAAAGGCGACTTGGGTAAAAAAAAGGGTATCCCGATGGACTGAAAATCTGAAAGGACGGTCCAAGCAAAAGTTAGGGATAAAAGCGTACGACTACGTCCCGTTATCTCGTCACTTGTCCATCAGTAGAAGGTTTATTACCCTAATCAACATTCACCAAGGACTCCAAGAGTTGGGATAACAGTCAAACCATCTACAAAATCCCCGAAAGATATTTTCTCCAGCAGGTACCGAGGCAAGGACATTCTACTACAAGGTCACTGCCATATTCTTAGTGTTGCACCCCACAATTTTCCCTCTCATTTCTCAAGGAATCACCCTGGATCCTCAAGTTTGCTTTCATCAAGTCTCAAGGCCTTGAATTATCAATTTTTCCAAGCAAACCATTCATAAGGGCAAAATGGTCATTTGCATAATGAGAATTCTGACTTTGACTTTTGGATCAAAATCAAATCTCAAAAATCACATTTCATCAAGACATGTTGGAATATGAAGTTTATTTCATCAAGAATTTCAAAAGTCAAATTTTGCTTTGGAAAAGTCAAAATTCTAAATACTTAGAAATTTCTCTAAGTGTTTAAGAAATATGACAATTTCAGAACTTCTGGGTCGGTGTTCACACTCAGCAAATTCTGGATATTCTCAAGACAGTGTTTGGTCAGAACTTCTGGGCCAGTTTTCACAAAGGTTCAGTAAGAGTTTGCAAAGGTTAAATCAAAGAAGGTAACAAAGCGTGCTGTAAGTATACTGGAAGTTCTGAAGGATCCCTCAGAACATGCTGAAGTCAGAAGATAAGAGGATCAGAAGATGAGATGCTACGCTGAAGCAGAACTTTTAATCTAGAGTCAAGCAAGGATGCAGAGTTTCACATGGGAACCCATTTAATGCTCACAACCACTTGTGAAGTCTTTATCCAAGGGATTCTCACCACATGTACCCCTACTGTCTTGGGAAGACAAACTTCTGTGTAAAAGTATGGTAGACCCACACGCTGTTTCTACTTTTCTTTAATTCACGCTGCCAAATCCAGCTGAGGCGCTGTTAACCATCCAACTTGAATGCATTGAACCCCCACTTGTTTAAGCTTGCTTCAAGAGTAAGTCAGCATCTAGCATATGATGCTGGCACCACTTGACATATCCAAACTACAAAAACTTTGCCTATAAATAGAACACCATTGGCCACTGAGAAAAGGCCAGAAAATTTTGTGAAAGAGACGAGAAAATTGAGAAAGAAAGCTTTGAACCACTGCAAAAATTCCAAGAACCCAGGAAACTATAAACACAAAATACCATAATCTTAGCATTGATTCCCTACATTCAAACTCCATTTTTTCCTCAAGTGTTCTTGACTAAAGCCATCCACGCAGTTGCTGATTCATACATTAGAAGCTACCTTAACTTCTGTATTCCTATTGCCATACACTCACCATTCACTTCCACCTCAAAGAAGTCAGAATGTCATCCCTTGGCTGTTCCAGAAGTTGCAAACTTCCATCCTGCTGAGTACGTGAAGAAGTTGCTCAGAACATCACCAGAATTTAAGATCAACCTCCAGTTCACATAATTCTTTCCAGCTGCAAGGTAAGTTTTCTGCTGACTCTCATCATACTGATTAAGCATTGTCAGATTTTGCATATTTAGCACAATGTAGATATTATGATCCTGATGATGTACATATTCTAAAAATTCATGCATCTGCCTGCCTAAGTAGAAGGAATCCCAGTTCAGAGTTTCATAAAGAAATTAGGACTCAGAATTAGAATTAGCAAATACATGTTGCTTCTGATTTGTGCTTCTGATATTTCATGAAATTTGTCATAACTGTTCTGTATGCAATTTCTGTTCTGTAAGAAATGACTAAGCATCAGATGTTCTGACTGGCATGGAAAGAGGCAAATTTCTGACAATTGCATTAGAACTTCTGAAAACTTCTGAATTATCAGAAGATCCAGAACTTCTGAACTTCCATATTTTTACTAACATGTTTCTGTTTGTGCAACAAGTCAGAGTCAGAACTTCTGACCTCTTCTATTTTCAGCACTTTGCACTGATCATGTTTTCTTTCTCTTTTATTATTTTGCCATCATATTATTTTTATTGTTAATCAAAAAACACCAAAAATATTTTATATTTTGCATGTTATATTTTCTTTTAACATAAAAAGACAAAAAAAGATTTTCTTAAACAAAAGTTATTTTCCTTTTTTAAAACAGACAAACATTTTACATTTCCTGTACATTCTTATCTATTTCAATATGGTTGTAATAGTAACCTAGAATTTTAACTTGCAACCCCCATTCATAAATATGTACCCCCATCCCCTTAATATTGTAATAGCGTAGGACTTTACATTTCCGCACTGTTATTGCTTTCAATATATGCTAGTAATTAGGGTGTGTATGACAAGATATGAAAATTGACAAATAGATCACCCTAATCAAGACAAATTATGCATGCAATCAAATACACTCGCACAATTACACCCTTAGGGTAATTCTACTTGTTGCCTTATAAAAATGGCTATGTTATGCATGTGGGATGTCTTAGCACAAACGAATCGAAAAATACAAGATCATAGTCCCTCGACGACGCTATCAAAGTTGCCTTTAAAAATTATCTTAGTCCCTAAAGAAAAAGTGCCAAGTCATCTCACAACATTGCTATCATGGTCATACGATGACCTAACGCTCGTACCTTCACATCCAACGATGGGGCTTCTTACCTAAACAATGGTAAGATAATAACATCTAAAGGAGGAGGAAAAACACATCTAAGACCTTTTGAGTAGGTAGATTACTTTTAGTTGCTTGCTCAATTTCAAAACAAACATCCTTGCTATTTTCAAAAACAATCACATACACTTTCAAAACACTTTCCGAACTTGAAATATTTTTCAAAAAGCTCAACACTTTGTATACGTTCTTACAAATGAGAACTATTACAAAGTTTCCCTAAACGATGGCACCTTTTCAAAAATACTTTCAAAACCACACAAAGCACAAATTCAAAACAAAAGCAAGTGATCTAGCGAGTAACTAAGAGCCCATGGAAAACCATGGATGAAAAGGGTGCTAATACCTTCCCTTTTCATAATCTACCCATCAAACTCAAGAAAACAGCTCGAAAGGTCTTTCCTGTGCTTCTTCACCTTTCCTTATTAGATAAAAGAAAAGTCTGTGGCAACTCTTGCTAAACCGCAAGATTTGCAAACACAAACGCAAAACCTCAAGTCAGTTCTCCCACCGTATCACAGAACTGGCGACTCTGTTGGGGAGTATATACTCAAAAGTGGGGTTACATTAGGGTTAGATCACATTTACTTGCTTACATTGTTTGATTTGTTTGCTTTATATTTTGGTTCCTTGTTTGGGTTTATTTTAAATCCTACACCCGGATTTGGGGACACTCTTTAGGTAAGTAGCAATAAATTGTGAGGGAACTGTGCGAGGTATACCGACACGGTTGAAGCAGTAGCTATGTTGATGTGGCACTTTGGTTGGTACCGGTAACCCTTGAGTCAGTCAAGGAGAGTACGAGGCCGCCGTGTGGTGTCGTAAAGCATCAACTGACCTTAGAACCTTACTTGACCAACTTGGCCATTAGAACGTAGTGAGATGACCGGCTTTGGTGCAGTCCGAAGTTGGTTGATACTCGATACTACACTCATTGAGGTTTGACTCTTGAGTTTTTTTTTGGTTGCGACTCAATCGCTTATTGAACGAAACTTGGGGGAAAGATCAGTGATATTGAGATCCCTTAGAACCCGATTACTATTAACTAGGACAGGTTGAGCCAACTAAACTTCAAGAGGGTACTTACCTGAAACCCCATGCAAGCCTAAACCTAAGGATTTGTTTGCTTTGTATATACACTTGTACATAACATCATAAACATCATAAGTATCATAAACATCACTAACCATTTCAAGGAATTTTGGATTTATCTTTGTTCTGTTTTGTAGGACATGGCTTCCGCTTGTAGGAACACTATCCAAGTCGGTTTTGTAAGGATAACTCCACAACTCAAGGATTTAGTATCAAGGGTCCATGAAGATTCTCCATTCACCAAAAGACATGGTCGGCTCCTTAGTCTGGTTACCTCAAGTATTGAAGAAGATATGGTAAAGGTGCTTGTCCAATTCTTCGACCCTTTGCATCATTGCTTCACTTTTCCCGATTACCAACTTTTGCCCACTTTGGAAGAATTTTCTCAAATCACGGGGACCCCTATTCTTAATCAGTTACCTTTCAACAGTATTGAAAGAGACCCTAAACCTGAGGAAATTGCTCGAGCCCTACATTTGCAACCATCTGACATAGTAGCAAAATGGGTAACAAGGAATGGTGTCAAAGGGTTCCTAGTAAAGTTTTTGTTGGAGAAAGCTCAAGAGTGTTGGAATACTTTGGATTTACAAGCCTTCGAGGAAATTTTGGCTCTTCTCATCTATGGGTTGGTACTATTTCCAAATCCTAACCAATTTATAGATGTAAATGCGATCAAAGTTTTCATATCTCGTAATCCAGTGCCTACATTACTTTGAGACATCTTGCATTCTCTTCACTCTCGCACTTTGAAGAAAAGGGGGACTTTGATGTGTTGCACTCCTCTTTTGTCTAGGTGGTTTATTTCGCACCTACCTCGATCCGTGGTGAAGAATGAACAAGGTATGGGGTGGTCTAAAAGATTGATGTCACTTTCTCATGCTGATATCCGTTGGTATTATCGCTCTTCGGAAGACATTACCATCATTGATCGCTGTGGGGAATTCCCTAATGTCCCTCTACTTGGAATTAGGGAAGGTATTACTTACAACCCTTGTTTAGTTTTGCGACAATTTGGATACGCTAGGAGAGATGGACCTCATGAGGTACTCATCCAAGGAATCGCATTTGACTACGAAAGCGATACCCAAGGTTACCGTCAAAGATTTATACGAGCTTGGGGTATGGTTAACAAATTTGATAGCAAGACATTGGGGCGTAAGAATTCCATTCCTTTGGAACCTTATCTTAAATGGGCGAGGGCTCGCACTCAAAGTCTCAAGATGCATTATGAAGCCGTCTTACCTGTTATCATGGAGCCAATAGTTGAGGGAGACATTCTACATACTATCCTCTATCCTGATATGCCTACTTCTCTTGAAGATTTGCAAAACGCTTGGATTCAGTTAAAAGGAGAGTGAGACACCTTTGAAGCTAAGTTCTATGAGGGCGAGAGGAAGATATTAGAACTTACAAGGGAGCTTCATGAAGAAAGGAGCTTAAACACCTACATTGCGCCAAAGAAGATGTGCACAACTTTTCTGTCTTAGGAGTTTACTTTATGCTTATTTTTGTTGTCGTAAGCCCCAAGAGGCATGCTTGTGTTCAAATCAGAACTCTTTAATGCAAGTTAACGTTTGTTCACTCTTTGTCTGTACAAATTTAAATTCCTTAAATCCTTGAAATCATTTGCATATTGCATATTCATGCATCATGACATGACAGGTCTCCGCATAACAGGTTTCCTTATCTCTCCGCTGTTTATTTCAGCAAGATGGATCTAGAGAAAACTGTAACGGAACTCCAGGCCCAGAATTCTAAATTTCAGGAAGCTTTACTCGCCCTGGTCAAGGGGCAGCAGGATATGATGTCCTTGTTGGCCGCTAAGAAAAAGCCAAAGTAAAAAGCTCTACTCAACATGGGTAAAAGGTTCAAGGAGACAATCCGTCAAATTCCAATAGAGGAAGATTCATCCGAAGAGGACGAGAATCAAATTGGTGAGGTCAAGAGTACTCAGGTCGACTGTATCAATGACCAAGAATCTGATGATTATTTCAATGAACAATATCCACCTGCAGACATCAAATACAAGTAGCTAGAAGACAGGTTGAAAGCGGTTGAAATCCAAGTTATTCCCGGTTTAAATTTTGACGATTTTGGCTTAATCTCTGGGGTAGTCATCCCCCACAAGTTCAAAATACCAACCTTTTCAAAATACGATGGGGTTTCTTGCCCAAAGTTCCATTTGAAGTCCTATTTGCGCAAGATACAACCGCACACTGCTGATAAAAAACTTTGGATTCACTTTTTCCAAGAGAGTCTGGCTGGAACACAACTTGAGTGGTTTTATCAGTTGGATGGCTCTCGCATCAATACTTGGGAGGGTCTAGCTACTGCCGTCTACCATCAATATCAGTACAACACCGACTTGGCACCAACAAGGGTTCAATTGCAAGGTATGACCATGGGGAAGAATGAGGGATTTAAGGAATATGTGCAGAAGTGGAGAGACCTTGCTAGTAGGGTCCAACCTCCCTTGATTGATAGGGAACACATTGAAATGTTCATGAGCACATTATCTGGTCCTTTATTTAATCTATTGGTTGGCTGCTCTTCTTCTGGTTTCACCGAATTAATCCTAACCGGTGAAAGAGTTGAAAGTGGCATTAAAAGTGGAAAGATCTATGTGGCAACTACTTCCACTCCCAATCCTGTCAAGAAACCTTTTGCCGCGAAGAAAGAAGTTAATGTTGTGTATGGAGCAAAGGCCCATACCAAAATGAACAATCACCCGTCTGTCAATGATGTCCGAATCTCCAATTCGACTGCTACTCAAAGACCATCTGCAAATCATCAACGTGTTAAAGCTCCAAGAAGACAAATTACAAGGTTAGGCGTGTCATTATCTCAAGCCCTTCAACATATGCTCAGGGCCAATTTAATGAAATTGCGTGATCCTCCCGCCAACTCTGACACCTCGTCACTGAGATATAATCAAAATGCAAAGTGCGCTTACCATTCAAATAGCCCCGGGCATGAGACTGATCAGTGTTGGGCTTTGAAGAACAAAATCCAGGATCTAATTGACAACAAGACTATTGAATTTGATCCTCCCCCGACACCAAATGTAATTACCACTCCAATGCCGAAGCACGACAAAGGTGTTAATGCTGTCGTAGACACAATTTTTATTGCCTCTGTTGAGGAATTAACTACTCCGGTGAATGTAATTAAGAACAATCTATTGAAAGCTGGGACTTTCCCTAGCTGTGAAAAAGACTATGTGGGCTGTACGAGACAATCCGATGGGTGTGAAGAACTGAAGAAAGGTATACAGCGCCTAATGGATAGCCGCGAAATTCTATTCGAGAGGATCCCCGCCATCAAAAATTCAATCGACAAAGCTGAAGATTTGGCCATCATAACAATTTCAAACAAGCCCCTTAGGATCTCATCCAAAGGTTCTATCAGGATTTCGAACGAACCAATCATTGCTCCTCTCATAATCACTACTGCCGGACATGTTCCATACACCTCTGATAAAGCGGTACCGTGGAATTACGGTGCCGAGGTTTATTACCATGGGGTAAAACAAGATTCTTGGATTGATGATAATGAAGCTGGTGTTACTAATATTACTGGTTCTAGTAAAGTCACAAGAATAAGAAGGGTCTTTTCCCCTGTTATCTCACCACCAACCACTACCACAGTTCCAATTCGCATAACCAATGGCAATGTTGGTGCCAGTACTAGAGGGAAAGAGAAAGAAAGTGAGCCTGCCAGGGAAGAGGCCCCTGCTGAAAAGTTGGTTATGGAAGAACCTTCCACTCAAGATATGGAGGAAATTCTTAAGATCATCAAGAAAAGTGACTTCAAAATAGTAGAGCAGTTGGGGAAAACCCCTTCTAAAATATTGATGTTGTCCTTATTTCTATGTTCCGACGCCCATGCACAAACTTTGATTAAGTTTTTGAAAAAGGCTCATGTGCCTCAAGAAACCACAGCCGACCAATTTGAGAATTGCATGGCAAGTCTGACAGTTGATAATGGTCCGGGGTTCTCCGACACAGATTTAACTCCCATGGGAAAGAATCACAATAAAGCCTTGCATGTTTCTGTTGAATGTAAGGGGACTACTCTGGCACATGTTTTGGTGGACACAGGCTCATCTTTAAATGTGTTACCTAAAGGCGCTTTAGATCGGCTAGACTGTGAAGGTTTGGTTTTGAAGCCAAGTGATATTGTTGTGAGGGAATTTGATGGGTCGAAAAGGATGGTTCATGGAGAGGTGGATCTCCCAATTAAGGTTGGTTCACAGATTTTCAACTTCACATTCTACATAATGGACATACAACCTGCGTATTCTTGCTTGCTCGGGCGCCCATGGATCCATGGGGCAGGTGCGGTCACTTCTACTCTCCACCAGAAGTTAAAATATTCAGTTCGAGGGAAGGTTGTCACTGTTTGCGGTGAAGAAGAATTTATGGTAATCCATCTTAATTATTTCAAGTACATAGAAATAGATGGCGAATTCATATAAACTCATTGCCAGACGTTTGAAGTTGTGGCCACCACCAAAATCTCCTCCAACACTCCAAGAGCCGATAAAGTTATCCCCAAGATGGTTTCACTTAAGGATTCCCGTGCTATGGTAGAAGAAGGAAACAATGAGATGTGGGGTCAACTCCTTGATATCCAGTTCAAGGAAGACAAGTTTGGGTTAGGTTTCACTTCCAAAGCTCAGAAAGAAATTAGAGGTGCTCGTAATGGAAAGCCGCCTCTCCACCTCAAAAGTCCTGAAGTGAATGCTGTAGAGGACTCCGATGATGAGTGTGATTTTGAACACTAGATCTACCCAACAACAAAAGGGAAGCTCAACAATTGGCATGCAAAGGATTTCACTCCTGTTTCTTTCATTGAGGAGTACTTACTGTTTACTTTTTCTGTCAATTCAGGAACTCTATGTCTGTAATATTATCTTCAAACAACGACTTTTAAGCCATGTGCCTTGCCCGGGGCACTTTGGTCCTTTTGTCAAGGGTTTTATTTATGTTCATCAAATCATATGATCATTCAACACATTGGACTCTTTTGCATTCAAATATTTGTGTTCATTGTCTTTCTTTTCTTTTAAATACATTTTCAAAAAAAAATATAGCCATGTATCTTACATGCACACACACACTCTTGCAGGTCTACATCCACTCTAGATCCTATTGCCAACAACTCTATTATTGTCGACTATGACTTTGAATGCCCTATCAACCAAGCCGAAGACGAAAGCGAGGAAGATTGTGACATACCAGGAGAACTAGCCAGACTTCTGTTACAAAAAGAAAAATCTATTCAACCACATGAAGAGTCAATTGAGGTTATCAACTTGGGTACTGAGTCAGATAAGAAGGAAATCAGGATCGGTGCTAATTTAGAAAGCAGTGTCAAGAGCCGCTTGGTTCAGATGTTGCGCGATTATATGGAAGTATTTGCTTGGTCGTATGAAGATATGCCTGGGTTAGATACCAACATCGTAGTTCATCGTTTGCCTACGAAGGAAGACTGCCCTCCAGTTAAACAAAACGTTTGTCGCATGAGGCCTGACATGTCTGAAAAGATCAAAGTTGAAGTAATGAAACAGTTTGATGCAGGATTCCTAGCCGTAACATCCTATCCTCAATGGGTGGCCAATATAGTGCCGGTGCCAAAGAAAGACGAGAAAGTTCGCATGTGCGTAGACTATAGGGATCTGAATAGGGCAAGCCCCAAGGATGACTTCCCTCTACCACACATTGACGTCTTAGTCGATAATAATTCTCAGCATAAAGTCTTCTCATTCATAGATGGCTTCTCAGGCTATAATCAAATAAAGATGGCTCCCAAAGATATGGAAAAAACTACTTTCGTTACACAATGGGGCACCTTCTGCTACAAGGTCATGTCGTTCAGATTAAAGAATGCAGGGGCAACATATCAAAGGGATATGGTTGCATTATTTCATGACATGATTCATCATGAGATAGAGGTATATTTGGATGATATGATTGCTAGATCACAAATCGAAGAAGAACATCTCAATCACCTGCACAAACTATTCAAGAGACTGAAGAAGTACAAGCTGAGGTTAAACCCTAACAAGTGTACGTTTGGAGTACGCTCTGGGAAGCTTCTAGGTTTTATTGTCAGCAATAAAGGAATTGAAGTTGATCCTGCCAAAATAAAGGCCATCCAAGAAATGCCAGTCCCTCATTCTGAAAAAGAAGTTAGAGGATTCTTGGGTCATCTCAATTACATTGCCCGTTTCATATCACACTTAACTGCTACTTGTGAGCCAGTCTTCAAACTCTTGAAGAAAGATCAGGTAGTCAGGTGGAACGATGAATGCCAAATTGCTTTTGACAAAATCAAGGAATACCTACAAGAACCTCTTATTCTCATGCCTCCAGTTGAAGGAAGACCTTTGATCATGTACTTGACAGTACTAGAGAATTCTATGGGGGGGTGTTTTGGGCCAACATGACGAGTCTGGACGAAAAGAGCATGCAATTTACTACCTAAGCAAATAGTTTACGGACTGTGAAACCAGATATTCACTGCTCGAGAAAACTTGCTGTGCTTTAGCATGGGTTGCTCGCCGGCTAAGGCAGTACATGTTGACTCATACCACTTTGTTGATTTCTAAGATGGATCCGGTTAAGTACATCTTTGAAAAACTTGCCCTTTCCGGACGAATAGCCAGATGGAAAATGATCTTGACTGAGTATGACATTCAATACACAAATCAAAAAGCCATCAAAGGAAGTGTACTATCAGATTATTTGGACCATCAAGCTATGGATAATTATCAGTCAATGAACTTCAACTTCCCTGACGAGAATATTATGCTGGTAACCGACTATGCAAAACTTAGACCGTATGACGCACCTGAACAAGGATCCCGATGGACTATGGTATTCGATGGGGCTTCCAACGCCTTAGGTAACATAATTGGTGTTGTGATCATCTCTCCTGAAGGTTGCCACACTCCTTTCACTGCCATACTATGCTTCGATTGCACAAATAATATGGCTGAGTATGAAGCATGCATCTTAGGTTTGAAAGCTGCCATTGACTTAAGCATCAAGCATTTGGATGTGTTTGGAGATTCCGCCTTAATGATCAGCCAAGTAAAAGGAGGTTGGGACACTAAACACCCTAATCTTATCCCTTACAAGGAACTTGTGCTATCCCTAATTCCTCACTTCGAAGAGATCACTTTTGAACATTTCCCTAGGGAAGAAAACCAGTTGGCTGGCGCTTTGGAAACCATGTCTTCGATGTTCAAAGTTAGATGGGGTAACGAAGCCCCTTTGATTATAATTGAAATATTCGATGAACCTGCACATTGCTATGAGCTCGACACCGATGCGGAAACACCATGGTACCATGAGGTAATGAGATACCTTGAAGCACAAGAGTATCCAGAGGGAGCATCTATCAATGACAGAAAGTTCTTACAAAGATTTGCAGCCAAATTTTCCTAAGTAACGGGATATTGTACAAGCGCAACCATGATTCAACTATACTCCGATGTGTGGATAAGGAGGCAGAGGAAATTATGGAAGACATGCATGATGGCCTTTTTGGTACCCACTCAAGTGGACACACGATGGCTAATAAAATCTAAAGTGCAGGTTACTATTGGTCGATGATGGAGACCGATTGTCACCAACATTCGAAAACTTGTCACAAATGCCAAATCTACGCTGACAAGGTCCATGTACCTCCAATCCCTCTGAATGTTATGACCACTCCATGGCCATTTGCAATGTGGGGCATTGACATGATCGGAGAAATCAAACCTACTACTTCCAATGGGCATCGTTTCATTCTTGTCGCCATCGACTATTTTACCAAGTGGGTCGAAGCCGCCTCGTTTGCCTCAGTCACCAAGAATGTGGTAGCCAGATTCATCAGACACAATCTCATCTGTCGTTATGGTATCCCCGAAAGGATCATCATTGACAATGGGACTAACCACAACAATACCATGATTAGGGAATTGCGCACTCAATTTAAGATCAAGCATCACAATTCTTCTCCATATAGACCGAAAATGAACGGCGCAGTCGAAGCGGCCAACAAAAATATCAAGAAGATTGTGCGGAAAATGGTAGTGACCTATAAGGATTGGCATGAGATGTTACCATTTGCTCTACATGGATATTGTACTTCATCTAGAACATCAATTGGGGCAACTCCCTTCTCTCTAGTCTATGGCATGGAAGCTGTTTTGCCAGTGGAAGTTCAAATTCCCTCGCTGAGGATTATGATCGAGGCAGGCCTAGGCGAAGACGAGTGGATTCAAACGAGATTGGATCAACTGAACTTGATCGATGAAAAACGATTAGTTGCTGTTTGCCATGGTCAGACGTATCAAAAATGGATGATCAAGGCTTTCAACAAAAAGGCCAGGCCTCGAGTATATCAAGTTTGTGACTTGGTGATAAAACGCATCATTTTACCACAAGGTGACCCCAGAGGAAAGTGGACTCCCACCTATGAAGGGCCGTTTGTTGTCAAGAGAGTTTTTTCTGGCGGTGCCATGATACTGACCACCATGGACGGTGAATATTTTCCACATCCTATAAATGCGGACATAGTTAAAAAATACTACGCATAAGAGACCCGTTAGGTTGACACACCTAAGCAAAATAAGGGCATCCCGGCAAACTAAAAGGTTTGGGCAAAAATTAGGGATATATGCAAAATATTGTACACCCGGCAAGTTGAAAACCCGAAAGGGCGACTTGGGAAAAAAAGGGTATCCTGGTGGACCGAAACCCGAAAGGGAGGTTCAGGCAAAAATTAAGGATTAAAAGCGTACGACTATGTCCCTTGAAATCAACACAGTCAATTCTATCACCAAGGTCTAAGTTCAAATGGTCCAGGATCAATCCAATCAATTTCAATCAACGACAAAGGATGTTCGAAGACATTAGGGGCAATAGTAGAGCTGGAAGGCAATGAGATTATTTCACATGGCTATTTGTTTTCATTCTCAAAATTGTTCTCCTTTTTGGAGATTTCCTCTTACTAGGATTTCCGTCTCTATATACAAAAACGGCTATTCACGGGCAAAATATCAATACAAATACATTTTGAAATGCAGAATTTTCTATCTCTGTTTTGAATGCAAATTTGTACAATGACTAAAATTGAATGAACTTATGCATATGAACATAATTAAAGCTATTTGGCACATGTGTCCTGCCAAGCAGCAACATCAACAAAGCATCAGCGCACATCAGCAGTAAGCATCTCTTTTAATGTATGTGAAATAGCCCCACAGAGTTATCTCATCATCATTATCCCCACCAGGGCGGTGACGATAAACCTCCCCCAACGGATTTGCCCATAAAATCTCCTTACACGGGATAATCCCCGGCCAGAGTCTCAACCTCTTGGCAACTTTCTCGCCAGCTAAGTCAATTTTTACAAGATTGAAGCCTAGGGGATCTCTTCCTAAAGGAAATTCACCTCCTCAACAGGATTTATTTCCCCAACAGAGTTATTTCCCCAGCCAAGAGCAAATTTCTCAACGTAAAACAATCAAGACACCACGATTTTACCAGTTGAGTATATCTTCCCCAGCTGAGTATATACTCCCCAGTGAGTCCAAATTGCCCAGCTGAACCCAAACTCCCCAGTGAGTCCAAATTGCCCAGTTGAACCCAAATTCCCCAGTTGAGTCCAAATTGCCCAGCTGAGTGCATCTTCTTCGACCAAGGCTATTTTCTCCAAACAGAATCTATCCTCCCCAGATGAGCCCATCACCCCCGGCTGAGCCCGTCATCCCCAGTTGGGTGTAAATTCCCCAAGCTGATTCTGCCTTACCCGACTAAGTCTATGCTCTCCAGTTTTAATTTCCCTTTCAAATGACTGCAAATCACAAGGCCACAACCCCTGATCCCCAGTAAAGCCTTCAAAAAAGCCTTTATTATTACCAAGAAATGCTATGAAGCCTGGATCCGACCAGATAGCAATCACCCTCAGAGATTCTTGTGAAACCTGGACCCGACCAGATAACAGTTGATCTCATTTTTCAAAACGCTATGAAACCTGGACCCGACCATATAATAGCCTAACTCTTCAAAGATATAGAAGAACCTGAACTCAATCCGACCAAGGTTTAACTTCTTTTCCCCAGTAGAGTTGTCTCTCTATCCCCAACAAATGGCTGAGAAACCTGGACCCGACCAAGATATCAATCCTCATTTTCGTCCGTTCAAGAAAGCCGTTGCGAAGCCTGGATCCAAGCAGATAACAATCACCCTCAGAGATTCATTGTGAAACCTGGAGACCGACCAAATAACAACTGACTCCCCAAGTAGTCTATTGTGAAGCCTGGACCCGATCAGATAATAATTAACTTCATCAAAGAAATATGCAAAGCCTGGACCCGACCAGATAATAGTTTTTAACCAGTTTATTGTGAAGCCTGGACCCGACCAGATAACAATTAACTTCATTAAAGAAATCTGCAAAGCCTGGACCCGACCAGATAACAGTTTTCAAGCAGTTTATTATGAAGCCTGGACCCGACCAGATAGCAATTGGCCTCATCAACCTTAGAAATTTGCGAAGCCTGGACCTGATCAGATAACAATTTTCAAACAGTATATTGTAAAGCTTGGACCCGACCAAATAACAATTAACCATGATTCCCGGAAAGACACTATGAAGCCTGGATTCGACCAGATAATAGTACAGCTTTCCAAAAGACCATAAAGCCTGGACCCGACCAGATGACTATTCAGTTTCAAGGAATTTTCTGCAAATCCTGGATCCGACCAGATAACAGTTAATTCATCCTTTCCTCCGGTAAGTTACTGTGAAGCCTGGATCCGACCAGATAACAGTTAACCTCTGCATCCCCAACGAGTTGTTGTGAAACCTGGACCTGACCAGATGACTATTCAATTTCAAGGAATTTTTTGCAAAGCCTGGATCCGACCAGATAACAGTTAATTCATCCTTTCCTCCGGTAAGTTACTGTGGAGCCTGGATCCGACCAGATAACAGTTAACCTCCACATCCCCAGCAAGTTGTTGTGAAACCTGGACTCGACCAGATGACTATTCAATTTCAAGGAATTTTCTGCAAAGCCTGGATCCGACCAGATGACAATTAATTCATCTCTTCTCCCAGTAAGTTGCCATGAAACCTGGATCCGACCAGATAGCAACCGACTACTTCATACTCAGCAACTGTGAAGCCTGGATCTGACGAGATAACAACTGATATTTGAGTGATGTTCCCTAGAAAAAGCATTCCTTCAATAAAATTTGAAGATATGCATATTCTTTATTTCCAACAGGCAATCAGGGATTCAACCTCCAAAGATTTCCTCAGCAGTAGTCATGGATTTATTTTCCCGAACGAAAACACACATTTCACATTCATACATCATAGCATGTACATGCCAATTCATTTAGCATGATACCACATCTGGTGAACATCATGCAAGCATCTGCATTTTTACTAACCCCTTTTCTCACAGGTAAAACAACAAGTTTAGTATGAATCAATAAGAGATTTATGCTAATACTTCTTCCAACGTTTACCAACATTCCTCCAAATGCTATCTATAAGCCCATTCACCATCCATCTCCGAGTGAAAATTTCTGGGCACTCTAGTGTTCAATCATCTTTCACCTTCAAGTCACGAATGGTGGATCCGCCAATCTAACTCTTCAGGTTCAAGAAGTTTGAACAGGGGAAGTTGTTGCACCCCAAAATTTGCCCTCTCATTTCTCAAGGAATCACCCTGGATCCTCAAGTTTGCTTTCATCAAGTCTCCAGGCCTTGAATTATCAATTTTTCCAAGCAAACCATTCACAAGGGCAAAATGGTCATTTGCATACTGAGAAGTCTGACTTTGACTTTTGAATCAAAATCAAATATCAAAAATCACATTTCATCAAGACATGTTGGAATATGAAGTTTATTTCATCAAGAATTTCAAAAGTCAAATTTTGCTTTGGAAAAGTCAAAATTCTAAATACTTAGAAATTCCTCTAAGTGTTTAAGAAATATGACAATTTCAGAACTTCTGGGCCGGTGTTCACACTCAGCAAATTCTGGATATTCTCAAGACAGAGTTTGGTCAGAACTTCTGGGCCAGTTTTCACAAAGGTTCAGTCAGAGTTTGCAAAGGTTAAATCAAAGAAGGTAACAAAGTGTGTTGTAAGTATACTGGAAGTTCTGAAGGATCCCTCAGAACATGCTGAAGTCAGAAGATAAGAGGATCATAAGATGAGATGCTACTCTGAAGCAGAACTTTTAATCCAGAGTCAAGCAAGGATGCATAGTTTCACATGGGAACCCATTTAATGCTCACAACCACTTGTGAAGTCTATATCCAAGGGATTCTCACCATGTGTACCCCTACTGTCTTGGGATGACAAACTTCTATGCAAAAGTATGCTAGACCCATGCGTTATTTCTACTTTTCCTTAATTCACGCTGCCAAATCCAGCTGAGGCGTTGTTAACCATCCAACTTGAATGCATTGAACCCCCACTTGTTTAAGCTTACTTCAAGAGTAAGTCAGCATCTAGAATATGATCCTGGAACCACTTGACATCTCCAAACTACAAAAACTTTGCCTATAAATAGAACACTATTGGCCACTGAGAAAAGGCCAGAAAAATTTGTGAAAGAGATGAGAAAATTGAGAAAGAAAGCTTTGAACCACTGCAAAAATTCCAAGAACCCAGGAAACTTTAAACACAAAATACCAAAATCTTAGCATTGATTCCCTACATTCAAACTCCATTTTTTTCCTCGAGTGCTCTTGACTAAAGCCATCCATGCAGTTGCTGATTCACACATTAGAAGCTACCTTAACTTCTGTATTCCTATTGCCATACACTCTCCATTCACTTCCACCTCAAAGAAGTCAGAATGTCATCCCTTGGTTGTTCCAGAAGTTGCAAACTTCCATCCTGCTGGGTACGTGAAGAAGTTGCTCAGAACATCACCAGAATTCAAGATCAACCTCCAGTTCACAGAATTCTTTCCAGCTGCAAGGTAAGTTTTCTGCTGACTCTCATCATACTGATTAAGCATTGTTAGATTTTGCATATTTAGCACAATGTAGATATTCTGATCCTGATGATGTACATATTCTGAAAATTCATGCATCTGCCTGCCTAAGTAGAAGGAATCCCAGTTTAGAGTTTCATAAAGAAATTAGGACTCAGAATTAGAATTAGCAAATACATGTTGCTTCTGATTTGTACTTCTGATATTTCATGAAATTTGTCATAACTGTTCTGTATGCAATTTCTGTTTTGTAAGAAATGACTAAGCTACAGATGTTCTGTCTGGTATGGAAAGAGGCAAAGTTCTGACAATTGCATCAAAACTTTTGAAAACTTCTGAATTCTCAGAAGATCCAGAACTTCTGAACTTCCATATTTTTACTAACATGTTTCTGTTTGTGTAGCAAGTCAGAGTCAGAACTTCTGACCTCTTCTATTTTCAGCACTTTGCGCTGATCATGTTTTCTTTCTCTTTTATTATTTTGCCATCATATTATTTTTATTGTTAATCAAAAAACACCAAAAATATTTTATATTTTGCATGTTATGTTTTCTTTTAACATAAAAAGACAAAAAAAGATTTTCTTAAACAAATGTTATTTTCCTTTTTTAAAACAGACAAACATTTTACATTTCCTGTACATTCTTATCTATTTCAATATGGTTGTAATAGTAACCTAGAATTTTAACTTGCAACCCCCATTCATAAATATGTACCCCCATCCCCTTAATATTGTAATAGTGTAGGACTTTACATTTCCACACTGTTATTGCTTTCAATATATGCTAGTAATTAGGGTGTGTATGACAAGATATGAAAATTGACAAATAGATCACCCTAACCAAGACAAATTATGCATGCAATGAAATACACTCACACACTTACACCCTTAGGGTAATTCTACTTTTTGCCTTATAAAAATGGCCATGTTATGCATATGGGATGTCTTAGCACAAATGAATCGAAAAATACAAGATCATAGTCCCTCGACGACGCTATCAAAGTTGCCTTTCAAAATGATCTTAGTCCCTAAAGAAAAAGTGCTAAGTCATCTCACAACATTGCTATCATGGTCATACGATGACCCAACGCTCGTCCCTTCACATCCAACGATGGGGCTTCTTACCTAAACAATGGTAAGATAGCAACATCTAAAGGAGGAGGAAAAACACATCTAAGACCTTTTGAGTAGGTAGATTACTTTTAGTTGCTTGCTCAATTTTAAAACAAACATTCTTGCTATTTTCAAAAACAATCACATACACTTTCAAAACACTTTCCAAACATGAAATATTTTTCAAAAAGCTCAACACTTTGTATACGTTCTTACAAACAAGAACTATTACAAAGTTTGCCTAAACGATGGCACCTTTTCAAAAATACTTTCAAAACCACACAAAGCACAAATTCAAAACAAAAGCAAGTGATCTAGCGAGTAACTAAGAGCCCATGTAAAACCATGGATGAAAAGGGTGCTAATGCCTTCCCTTTTCATAATCTACCCCCCGAACTCAAGAAAACAGCTCGAAAGGTCTTTCCTGTGCTTTTTCACCTTTCCTTATTGGATAAAAGAAAATTCGGTGGTGACTCTTGCTAAACCGCAACATTTTCAAACACAAACGCAAAACCTCAAGTCAGTTCTCCCAATGATCACACTTAGCATGCAACCTAATGATGTCAGGTGTTCTCATATCCTCGACGGAGCATGAATCTCCAACTACTGCTCCGACATCTAAGAAAATTCCCCAGTGAAGTCGCCAAGCTTCTCAGGATTCCCCAACAGGATCTTACAAAATCCCCAAGCGTATTACAAAGTTTCCCTTCCTCAACAGATTTCTTCTCAAAACAATAAAACAAGAATTCCTAGCAAAAACATTCTAAATAAAGCAGCTTTCTTCTATAAACGGTTCAGGTACGATCCAGAGACAGATGTCATTCTGACACTTATTTCAACGCATCTTCTAAAAACAGTTCAGGTACGATCCAGAGACGGATGGCATCCTGACACTTATTCCAGACTATCTTCTAGCAACAGTTCAGATACAATCATAACATAGATTCACTCTGACAATCCTCAAACAGTTCACAAAGTTTACCTTCCCCAACAGAGTTTATTTCTCTAAACAACGGAAGTTCATCTCCCAGCGTTTTATCTTTCAAATTTGAAGACCTACATTCTTCCCCCCAGCAACAGTCCGGGATTTATTTTCCCTAATTCAACAATACAACAATGGAACAACTGACACATTCATACATTGCATTCATACATCGTTTCTAAAAACATCATAGCATATGCAACATAAATGTGTATATCACAATCTCATTTATTTTGAGAGCATCATGAAATTCATACATCATGACATTGCATGAAACTGACTTTACCTTTCCAGGTTGAGTTCGCAGAAAGACAAACAATGTCAACCTATACAGCAGGTCAAAGATTAATGCCCGGAACCAGACGGGGAAACTATCTACACGACCAAGTGGTATGAAGTCCCGAAGCAAGACAAGTTTAACAACAAATATAGAAGACAACAAATTAACGCCCGAAACCAGACGGGGAAACTATCTATGTGACCAATGTTGTCAAGTTCCAGATTAATACCTGTAAAAACCACGAGAGCTATCTATGGACGACCGACTGTGGATTAATACCTGTAACAAGCCAGGAGAACTATCAACATGAGGAGATTGAAGATTAATACCTGTAACAAGCCAGGAAAACTATCTTTCTTTCTCAAGTCAGAGGTTAATACCTGAAACCATTCAATACAACTATCTCGACGACCAACAGAAACAAGCTCCAGATTAATACCTGTAACAAGCCAGGAGAACTATCTGTGGACGACCGATTGTAGATTAACACCTGTAACAAGCCAAGAAAGCTATCTGAATGAAGAGATTGAAGATTAATACCTATAACAAGCCAGGAAAAATATATTTCTTTCTCTCTCAGGTCAGAGATTAATACCTGTAACAAGCTAGGACAACTATCTCCGCGACCGACAATTTTCAAGTTCCAGATTAATACTTGTAACTAGCCAGGAGAACTATCCGTGGACGACCGATTGTAGATTAATACCTGTAACAAGCTAGGAAAACTATCTACATGAGGAGATTGAAGATTAATACCTGTAACAAGCCAAAAAAACTATCTTTCTTTTTTAGTTCAAGATTAATACCTGAAACCAGCCAGGACAACTATATGCGAACATATGATTTGTAGATTAACACCTGAAACTAGACAGGAAAACTATCTACATGACCAGACGAAGCAATCTTACACGGGTTCCTTCTCAACTCTTTGAATGCAGACTAACACTGACTCATCCTGGAACAGCCCTACACAGACTCTTTCTAATACATTTTCAGATAGTGGTTAATTTCACTATCCCCAACTAGTTACTGTAAAGCCTGGATTTCAACCAGAAAATAACAAACTCTCATCTCTCCAGTACAGAGATAACTCCTCAGTAGAGCCTTGGACAACTAAAGTTCCTAGATTCTATTCCCCACAGAGTTTCCTCATGCAAAGAGCCATAGTCAATATTCCCTAGCGGATTTCTCCTCAAACAATAAGACAGGAATTCCCAACAGAAATATTCTAAACAAAGTTGAAGATACACCTACTCTCCAATAACTGTTCGGGATTCAGCCTCCCAAGGCTCTCCAACATGTTGTCAAGGATTTATTTTCCTAGACAAAGACATGCTGCAATAAACGCATCACATCCATAAACCATAACACATACATGATAAATGCATACATCATAATCTCATTTATTTTGAGAACATCACTACGCCATGCATACATCTGCATGCAACTAATCCTCTTCCTTGCAGGAAAAATCAATCATCAAATGAAGACCTCTTCTAGTTAGATTTAGTTCTTCCAGATTAACAACAGGCAAATAAAGACCTCTTCTGGTTAGATTTAGTTCTTCCAGATTAACAACAGGTAAATAAAGACCTCTTCTAGTTAGATTTAGTTCTTCCAGATTAACAACGGGAAAAGGAAGACCTCTTCTGTTTAGATTTAGTTCTTCCAGATTAACAACAGTCAATCAACGAATCTCTTCTGGTTAGATTTATCTCTTCCAGTTAAAAACAGGCAAAATGAAGAAGTGAAAAACACAAGAAGGGGGGGGGGGGGGTTGAATTGAAACTTAAAATCAAAAGCACAGTAGACACGATTTTTTATCCTAGTTTGTTTGATCTCAAACTACTCCAGTCCACCCGCCAAGGTGATTTCGCCTCTCTCCAACGAGGACTTAATTCACTAATCAAAACTGATTACAACACAACTTTGACAACTGCCAAAGTCTTCTTGAGTACAACCAAAACCCGGTTTATCTCAAGGAAAACTAGCTTAATCAAGATAAAATAATCAATTGTGTATTGTTGTTTTTACTTACAAAAGCTGTATCACTACTGTGATATTTTACACAATTTTTAGCGTATATATGAATATGTAAGATTGCAGCGTTTGAGAGGTATTTGCATTTGTGTGTCAAAATCGTAAACGATTTTTACTCTAAGCTTGTTTATATAGGCGTGGAAATCTTGTCCAACATAAAGCGTGATAATGGATGTTCAATGCTATTTCCATATTGAGAAGATTCTTGTCTGAATGAAGTCGTTGCATATGATGCTATCTTAAATGAAAAGTAATGCTTCAAAACTTAGAATCGTGCATGTTGCAATTGCTTCAGAACATTGATGACTCAGAGATGTGAGGATCTGATGGTATATTAAACTTCCCGTTCAGAATCAGAGTATTCTTCACTTCATCGCATATTCTGATCATCATTCTTCAACGCATATTCTGATTACCTCAGCTTGAAAGCTTTTATAGCTTAATTTCTGATGCTGTTTCGGTCAGAACTTATGCATACAAAATAACACAAATTTAGAGTGCATATTTTTTCTTTGTGTTTGTTATCATCAAAACTCTAATTAAGGGTTGTAGAATCAAACTATGTTCTAACAATCTCCCCCTTTTTGATGATGACAAAAACTAGGATTTTCAATGAAAAATATAGAACAAAAAGCTTTAGGAGAGTCTCCCCCTGAGTTGATTACTCAGATAGAGATTGTTGTACCTCAAAATTTTCCCTCCCATATTTCTCAAAACATTGCAACAAAAATCTCCAAGTTGCTCAAGGTAGTCCAAGATTTGGTCAGACAAGCTCTCTCCTAAGGCAGTCTACCCCAAATTAGGGTTTTGTGTTGCATCAAGATCCTTGAGGCCAAGTGACCCCAAGTTCTCACCAATGTCCTAATATGTTCTCAAGATCATCCATGTCAAGTTTCAAGCCTTGCAGAGAAATTTTGCTCATTCAATGGCTCAAAAGGTCCAAAAATTGACTGTGCTAGGGCAAAAGTCAATTGTGACCTATATACAGTCAAACTTCAAGATTTTTTGTCAACATCCTCATTTTGAAGGATATTTCATCATTTGATCAAGGATTGATCATTATTCATCAAGGATTGCTCAAAATTCATCAAGATTCAAAAGATGCTAAATTAGGGTTTTGTAGGAAAAGTAACCTCAACTTTGACCAGGCATAACTTTCTCATACTTTATTAGAAATGACACATCCAAAGCTCATTTTTAAGAGGATAAAATTCCTTACAATCCATATTCATACCCCCAAGATCAAAATATGCACTCATAAGAAGTTATGAATTTTTACATTATAGGTCATTTTTTAAAGTCAACAAAAACACCTTTTTTTGTCAAAGGTTCTAACTTGAGCATGGAATATCAAAATGATATGAGACCAAAAGGGTTGGTTATAGGACATCTCAAGCTTTCTAAAAAGTCAAAGAACACCTCCAAAAGTTCAAAATTGAGGAAGTTATGCATTGTTGAAGTTGGACTTTTTTTTGTAAAGTTGCCAAAAGTCAACTATCCCCAAAACTACAAATTTTGCCAAATGGGCCCATTCTTTTTCACTTGTGTTGAGTTTGCATTATATCCCACGTGCTCTAGCCTTGTCCATGTGTTCATATTATATTTTTATTATTTAATTTGATTTTTATTTGAATTAATTCATTTTAAATCAAATAAAATCACATAAAAATCAAAAATATTGATAACCAAAGATCTTTTGATGATTATAGGTTTCAATGGACAGCTTACACCATACCAAACTCGTATCAAGGCATTAGAGTGCAAAAATATTCAAATCAAGCCAAAATTGGAAGGTTGTAAAAGAAGATCAAATCAAATATTCAAGCATTGATAGAGGAAGATTTGGACAGTAAAAACTGAAGTAGTGAAAAACACAAGAAGGGGGGGTTGAATTGTAAAACTGAAAATCGATGCAATGAACAAGATATTTTTATCCTGGTTCGTTTGATCTCAAACTACTCCAGTCCACCCGTCAAGGTGATTTCGCCTCTCTCCAACGAGGTCTTAATCCACTATATTCAACTGAATATTACAGACTGCTTTAACAACTGCTAAAGCCTTCTTGATGCAAACCACAACCCGGTTTGTCAAGGAAACACTTTCTTACAAAGAAGATAAATCTAAGTGTGTGAATGTTTTCTACAAAACCATATCACAACTGTGATGTATACACAACTTAAAGCTTAGAAACTAGATTGCTAAACAATGATTGAATAAGAGAATGTGTAGTGTTTAGCAAAACTGAGAGAAGGAAGATTTTGATCAGCTTTTATGCGTGTAAAGATTTGGAGAGCATTAGCCAATTCAATCTTCAAAGTCTTGTTTATATAGCACTGAGATGTTGAACGTTGGAGCAATATTCTTGATTCAATGCTATTAACAAACTTTCCTTATCGAGCAGATCTTGTCTGGAATGAGGCCGTTGGTATTAATTTGCTTTCAATGCACAGTACCGTTGCTTACTTAATGCAAGTTCTGGCTTGGCTCATTCTGACTCTGCTTAGCTGCTGATGAACTGTTGTGTTTCTTTATCAGAGTGTTGAGCGCAGTTCTGTTCATCAGACTTCAGCATAAACGTGAATTAATCTTCTGATTCTGACATTCTGATATGGCAACTTCTGATGCTGATGTCAGGAACCAAATTTCTGATGCTAATTAGGTGTGATCTTGCTTATACCAATCAGAGTATCTGCAAATCAAAACGTAATAATTTAGGCAGCATATAGTTCATACATGAATCATATAAGTAATATATCTTTTCACTTTGTTATCATCAAAACTTAAATATAGGGTAGTAGATTCAAACTTTGTTCTAACAATCTCCCCCTTTTTGATGATGACAAAAACTAGATATTTTTTAAATGAAAATAACGTGAAAAGGTATCAGAGAGATGCATCAGAGTAAGAGGTTATCAAAGATAAGGGATAACAGGATATCAGAGTTGAGAGATACTCCCCCTGAGTTTATTGCTTCCCTTTGATTACAAGTGTTCTTCAGGATCAGATCTTTTTGCCTTTCTTTGAACTTCAGAGTATCAGAGTATTTGACTATCGGAAGCTTTAGATCAGCACACCAGAGTAGAGCTTCAGATCAGCGTATCAGAGCTTTTCTTGTCAGAGCTTTGCTTTGGATCAGAGTATCAGAGCGGATCAGAGCTTCATAGCTTTTAGTCTTCAGAGTGTCCAGGAGCTTCCTTGTACCTGTAGACTTTAAGCAAAACAAAAAAACATTTTCAAGTATAATAGAGTTAGAATGTTTGAGAATTTCTGTCTTAGTTAACCGTTATTGTTTAAAATATCATTCTTGTTCTCCCCCTTTTTGTCAGCAATCAAAAAGTGTAGGTGAGTGCTAAAACAATTAAGATCAGAAAAACTTGTCATATTAAAAGGTTCAGAATCAAACAAAACATATTCAAATAGTACATCAGAAAATCAAAGAAAATATGAAAAAGACATGAATGAAAAAACTAAGGTTGGGGAGGAAAGCGTGTGAACAGGTTCTCCAGCATGGCTTTGATCTGATCAGCAGTCTCATTCCGCTTGTGCACCATACTGACAACAGTGTCAATCTTGCTATCCTGCACATCCATTCTTTCTTTCATCTTCTGGTCGTTTTCATCCATCCTCTGCTGCAGACGCATGTCATTCAGCTTCATCTCTTCCAGAGTCTGCCTGTCCAAGGCAGCTTGAGAAACATCAGAAGCAGGAAGCTTCTGAGAGCTTTCTGCAACATCTTCTGCTTGACTTGCTTCAGCTTGAATGGTCTTGTCTTCTTCTGGTTGCACCTTTGAAGCTAGCTGTTTCTCAGACCAAGGTTCACTATCCAGAGGGAGCACAACTTCCTGAGGCAGCAGACTGTCAACTTCCTTCAGCAGCTTGCTGAAGTTCTGTTGTGCCTGCTCATAGTTGATATCCTGCAACTTAAGGGCTTCAGCACGTACCCAAAGTATGAATTGTGACCAGAGCTGATCAGAAGCAGCTGGGTCAATCATTCCAGGACAGACTTGCTTCAAAGAAGCAATCCATTGCTGCACACCTGTTTCAAAATTCATAATACCAGAGCCAACATCTGGTTGTTTTGGTTTAGGGATGGCTATTTTATGTTTCAGATCAGCAAGACGGTCAAGGCTGGTTAAGTCTATGAATGTCCTGCTGGGGTTTTCGGTGGTCTGCTTGGCAGCTATTTGTTTTGGAGATGGAGTGGGAGAATCAGAAATTATGATTGGACTGTGTGGTGTTTTGGGAGTATTTAGTGGTGTAGATTCTGGTGAGGATGGCAACTGTGCCAAGGTGATTGTTGTTCCACCTGGCAGCTGGATTGCCAGAGGTGATGGTTGTGGTGAATGAGGTTCAGATGGTTGAGGAGAAGGAGTTTCAGAGTGATGAAACTCAGGTTGAGGTGATGGTGGATGAATTTCTGGTTGAGGAGAGGGAGACGGAATTGCTGGTTGAGGAGAAGTTGTTGGAATTTCTGGTTGTTCAGGGATAAAGGGTTCTTCTGGAATTGATGAGAGTGGTTGTTGTTGTTCAGGTTCTTCAGCAGATTGCTGTTGTTCTGGTTGTGGAGGAGGGACAATTTGTGGTTCAGAGTTTGGATTGGCAGAGTGATCAGAAGTGTGTTGATCAATGTCAGACAGCACTTTGTCAATTGCTGATGTTGTTGAGATTGGTTTGGGATGTTTGGTTCTGGGTCTTCTGAGTTTTAATGCCTCAGAAGGGTCATCTTCTGGTTCAGTTAATCTATTGTTGGGATGGGGATTGAGATTCTATGAGAGGTTGGAGGAGGAATAGATGTTGGAATAGTAGAAGAATTTAAAACAGAAGCAGCAGATAAATTACCTCTTTTCTTGGGTGTCTGCTGGGATGATCCTTCTGAAGGTGCCTTCCTCTTCTTCATCTTCTTCAGAGTCACTTCTTGCTGAGGTTGATGCAGAGCTTTGATAATCAGATTTGGATCTGTACCATCTGCCTTGCACGCATCTAAGTATCTGAGAACCACCTCTGGTTTAGATTCTATCTCAGAAAATAAAGGAAAGTCACTCAATGGAACTCTTCTGCTGGTGATATCAGCAATAGGAGTAGCTCTGGGTTCCTTTTTGATATTCTCTATCAACTTCATTTTCTTCAAGTTCTTCGCGTTCAGAGGCTTCCCAACTGTTGGTTCAATGGTGCTTAACTCTTGAGCTTCTATCAGATGCTCTATCAGCCTATTCTCTGTCAGAATATCTGATATCAACCTTCCAAAGGGTATCCAATCCCTCTTTGTTCTTTCTTCTTCCCTGGTTTCCTTCACACTTGTTCTGAGGTGGTTGAACAGAAGATGAGCCAGGTTGATTTTTACCTTCTGATCAATAAAGTAGATCAGAAACTGCTGATCCACATTTATGTAATCAGGTGAACTAGTTGGCTTCCTATGGTTGAAGCACCCCAGAATCATCTTAGCCCAAACTCTGTGATGATCCTTCAGATCTTTGATCTTGCTGCTGGGCACCCCATGAGTGAAAATCCTTGCAGCTATCACGCCCACGTCAGCACATCTCTCAGCCATATCAACACAGCGGACGCCACCGCCACTGTAACCGATTAACCTTGCTATGTGATCCTCAGTGATCACAATCTTCTTCCCCATAACGAAGGAGGTGACTAGATGCGTTGAAGCCTTGGCATGAATCCATAATTCCTTGACTAATATAGGGAATGTTGGTCCAACCAACCTGTCAAAATACCTTTCCCATTTCTGTGCCCTAACTTCTTCTGTTAGGTCAAAACCGTTCTCCTTCAAGCTTCCAAAGTCAATGATCAATTCAAATAACACTTCAAGATTCTTCACAGGAGTGAGGAGTGTTCTGAATGGAACTTGATACTGTTCAGATGATGCTTTCTTCTGAGGACCTGCAGAAGCACTGCTGGAGGTTGCCATGTTCACACTAAAAGATTTTGAGAAGAAACTGAGAAAAAGAGGTTTTGCAAGAGATGAACACAGAAATATGCAGAGAATGCTTGAGTATTAGTGAGAAACTGTAAAGAATTGGAATGAGAGGTTAATGTGTTTAAATAGAGTTTCATAATATTTTGAAAAAATAAACGTTTTTATAAAGAGAAAAATCATGATTGCGTTTTAAAAGCATGATTACTTTTATTAAATGCTTGCTGATTTTGGGGGATTTGAGAAAGATACTTAAAAACGGTTACCAGACATGTGTCTCAATGCACCCAATCAGCGCTTTGCCTTCTCAGAAGCGTGCACGCGTTCTGCTTCAGAGATTTGCTGATGATTGGATGACACTTGTTTGATGTAGTGATCAGCACGTCTGTCTTTGAGCTTAGACTCTCAGATCTTTAGACTTGCATCTGATACAATCTGCATGTTCTATCTTTCTGAAAGAAGATTGATCAGAAGTTCACAGTAAAGCAATTACATTCTGAAGGTAAATATATGGAATTAAAACATTTTCACTCTGGGCAGACTTTCATGCTGAGATGTTTCAGAATGAAATTAAACCTATCTTCTGAAAGGGGTTTAGTAAAGATATCAGCCCATTGATGGTCTGTATCTATAAATTTTAAGTTCAAAATTCCTTTCTGAATATAGTCCCTAATGAAGTGATGTTTTATTTCTATATGCTTAGCTCTAGAATGTAAAATGGGATTCTTACTTAAGCAAATAGCAGAAGTATGATCACAGAGTATAGGAATGTTACTCTCAAAAATCTGGAAGTGTTCAAGCTGACTTTTCATCCAGAGCATTTGTGTGCTACATCCTGCTGCTGCTATGTACTCAGCTTCTGCTGTTGATAGCGCAATTGTTGATTGCCTTTTGCTGGACCAAGAGATCAGATTTTCTCCCAGAAATTGGCAGCTTCCAGAAGTACTTTTACGTTCCACTCTGTCTCCAGCAAAATCAGCATCGCAGTAGCCTACTAAGCTGTAATCACTAGATTTTCTATAAAACAAACCCAGATTAGTAGTACCTTTCAGATACTTGAAAATTCGCTTAACAACTGTTAAGTGAGATTCTCTAGGATCTGATTGGAATCTAGCACAGATACAAACACTGAATAATATGTCAGGTCTTGAAGCAGTCAGATAGAGGAGAGAACCAATCATACCTCTGTAGACTTTCTGTTCTACATTTTTGCTTACCTCTTCTCTTTCCAGAATGCACGTGGGATGCATTGGAATCTTTGATGGCTTACATTCTGAGAGGTCAAATTTCTTCAGAAGATCTCTGATGTATTTGCTCTGATGAATGTAAGTTCCCTCTGGAGTTTGATTGATCTGAATTCCTAGAAAGAATTTCAGTTCCCCCATGAGGCTCATCTCAAATTCTGCCTGCATACACTTAGCAAATTTTCTTCCAAGAGAAGGATTAGTAGAACCAAAAATAATATCATCAACATAAATTTGACAAACTAAGATGTCATTCTTAACTGATTTACAGAATAGAGTAGTGTCCACTTTCCCTCTGGTGAATTCATTTTCTAATAGAAAGTTACTTAGCCTTTCATACCAAGCTCTGGGAGCTTGTTTCAGACCATATAATGACTTCTTTAGTTTGAAAACATGTTCTGGATGTTTTGTATTTTCAAAACCAGGGGGTTGGTGTACATAGACTTCTTCTTCTATATAACCATTTAAGAATGCACTTTTGACATCCATCTGATACAGAGTGATGCCTCTATTAACAGCAAATGAAATTAAGAGTCTGATAGATTCTAACCTGGCGATTGGGGCAAAGGTTTCTGTATAGTCTATCCCCTCTTGCTGACTATAACCTTGTGCAACTAGTCGTGCCTTGTTTCTGATGACTTCACCTTGTTCATTTAGCTTGTTTTTGAACACCCATCTTGTTCCAATGACGTTGAATCCTTTGGGTCTGGGAACGAGATCCCATACGTCGTTTCTGGTGAATTGATTCAGCTTTTCTTGCATTGCCAGAATCCAGTCATTATCCAGAAGTGCTTCATCAATAGAAGAAGGTTCAATCAGAGACACAAGTCCCATGAGAGTTTCTTCAGAGTTTCTGAAGCTTGCTCTTGTTCTGATTGGATCTTCCTTTCTTCCTAAGATAGTCTCTTCTGGGTGATCCAAGCTGCTTCTGGGTAATCTCTTCTGAGGTTGATCAGCAGCTGTTGTAGGATTGCTAGCAGTGCTCCTTTCAGACGTTGAAGGAGTGTCTGTATTGAGAGCTTCTGATGACTTGTCTTCAGAACCTGTAAATTCAATTTCCATACCTGCAAAAACTTCATTCTGCTTTGACTTTTCAGAGTCAAGCTTATCATTAAAACGAACACTGATTGTTTCTTCCACAATCTGTGTTTCTGTATTGTATACTCTGTACCCTCTTGAGCGTTCAGAGTATCCTAACATAATACACTTCTGTGCTTTAGAGTCAAACTTGTTCAAATAATTTTTCGTATTTAATATAAAGCAAGTACATCCAAATGGATGAAAATATGAAATGTTGGGCTTTCTGTTCTTCCACAATTCATATGGAGTCTTTTCCAAAATAGGTCTTATTGAGATTCTATTCTGAATGTAGCACGCTGTGTTTATTGCCTCTGCCCAGAAGGTCTTATCAACGTTTTCTCATTGATCATGGTTCTGGCCATTTCTTGCAATGTTCTGTTCTTTCGTTCTACAACTCCATTTTGTTGGGGAGTTCTAGGACAAGAGAAATCATGCAGAATGCCTCTGTCATTAAAGAATGACTCAAAATCTTTGTTTTCAAATTCTCCACCATGATCACTTCAGACTTTAACGATTCTAAGATCCTTTTCATTCTGAACTTGGTTACATAAGGTAACAAACACAGAGTGTGACTCGTCCTTGTGTCTTAAGAACTTTACCCATGTCCATCTGCTATAGTCATCTACGATTACTAACCCATACTTCTTACCACTGACTGAAGCAGTTTTAACTGGTCCAAATAAGTCAATGTGCAGAAGTTCTAATGGCTTAGAGGTAGAAACAACATTTTTGTATTTAAAAGAAGGTTTTGCAAACTTGCCTTTCTGACATGCTTCACACAGAGCATCTGAATTGAACTTCAAATTAGGAAGTCCTCTAACCAGATTGAGTTTGTTAATCTGAGATATTCTTCTCATACTAACATGCCCCAATCTTCTGTGCCAGATCCACTGCTCATTGTTAACAGACAGAAGACATTTTACATTCTGACTCTTTAGTTCAGAAAGTTTGATTTTGTAAATGTTGTTTTTCCTCTTACCATTAAACAGGATAGTCCCATCTTTCTGACTAACAGCTTTACATGATTTTTGATTAAAGATTATATCATAACCGTTATCACTTAATTGACTTATGGATAACAGATTATGCATCAATCCATCTACTAGCAGAACATTATTAATAGAGGGAAGATTTCCATTACCTACAGTTCCAGAGCCAATTATCTTTCCCCTCTGATTGCCTCCAAAACCAACATGGCCTTCAGGCTTAAGTTCCAGGCTTTGGAACATATGCCTTCTTCCCGTCATGTGTCGCGAGCAGCCAGAGTCTAGGTACCATGACTGGTGTTTCTGACTTGCTGCTAAAGATATCTGCAACATGTATTATTTTATCCTTAGGTACCCAGATTTTCTTGGGTCCTGATTTGTTAGTTTTACCAAAACTCTGGTTGAATTTTGGTTTCACAGAGTGCTTACTGCTAGTGTATTTAATATCATGTGTGTGACCATACACAAAATGTGAATTCAGAGGAGTGTGTTTAATGGTTAAGTCCATGACATTCTTTGGTGTAGGAACCTTACCTTGGTATCCTATTCCTTTCCTGCCGTTTCTGCTAACTCCATAGATCATTGAAGCCATTTTGCTTCTATCTATGCTTTTAGCGAGGAACTTCTGGAAACTGTGATCATACTCCTTGATGATCTCATCAACGTTGCTGGGAGTTTCAGAAATTGGTTCCTTCTGAGAGTTTTGTAAAGTGTTTTCTAATTTTGAAATCTTATTTCTCATCTCAGAATTCTCCAATTTGAGACTCTCAGTCTTATTAGAGTCAGATTCAAGATTCCTTTTCAGGTCTCTGAATTTAACTCTAATTTGCTGATACCGTTCCAGAATCTCATTAAGGCTTTCAGCAAGTTCAGCCTTTGTAAAGTTAACAGCAAAGTTAGGAAATACCTCTTCAGTATCTGATTCTGAGTCTGATTCAGAAGCTTCACTATCTTCTGAGATGTTAGCCATGAGAGCTATGTTTGCCCTCTCATCATCTGATTCTGAGTCAGCTTCAGACGAGTCAGAGTCATCCCATGTAGCCATGAGACTTTTCTTCTTCTCTCTTCCAAACTTCTTTTTGGGTTTTTCCCTCTGAAGCTTTGGGCAGTCACTCTTATAGTGTCCTTGCTCATTGCACTCATAGCAGATGATGTCCTTGGTGTTTGGCTTTTTGCTACTAGAGGAGCCTTCAGATCTTTAGTATCCAGAGGAAGAATCTGTCCTTCTGTATCTGGAAGAAGACTCGTTCTGATCAGATCTTCTGGGATTCCTGAACTTCCTTTGTCTTTTCTTCCACAGTTGATTTACTCTTCTGGAGAGGAGGGAGAGTTCGTCTTCTTCTGATGAGGATCCATCAGATGTTTCTTCAACTGCCTGCAAAACTTTAGACTCAAATTTTTTGTTAGATTTTAATGCTAAAGGCTTACCTTGCTTCTGAGGCTCGTCAGCTTCTAGCTCTATCTCATGACTTCTGATGGAGCTGATAAGTTCCTCCAGAGTGATTTTGTTGAGATCTTTAGCTAGCTTCAGAGCTGTAACCATTGGTCTCCACTGCTTGGGTAAACTTCTGATGATTTTCTTGACATGGTCAGCAGTAGAGTATCCTTTGTCCAGAACCTTGAGACCAGCTACCAGAATCTGGAATCTTGAGAACATTGTTTCAATGGATTCAGATTCTTCCATTTTGAACGCCTCATACTTCTGAATGAGCGCCAGAGCTTTAGTTTCTTTGACCTGAACGTTGCCCTCATGCGTCATTCTGAGTGAGTCAAAAATATTCTTTGCCGTGTCTCTGTTGAAGATCTTTTCATATTCAGTATAGGAGACGGCGCTGAGGAGGATGGTTCTGGCCTTGTGGTGATTCTTGAAGTCACGCTTTTGTTGGTCAGACATTTTTTTTCTATCAATCTTCTGACCGCTTGCATTCACAGGGTGCGTGTATCCTTCTGTCACCATATCCCACAGATCAGCATCATGTGCCAGAAAGAAGCTTTCAATTCTGTCTTTCCAGTAATCAAAGTTTTCTCCATCAAAGACTGGAGGTTTGCCGCTGAATCTGTCTCTGTCCTCATTGTTGTCATTGTTGGTGTGAGAATTGTTTCCTGCCATTGTGTTTTTCTGACGCTGGATCTTGTACTGACACGGTTAAGTGTTTTAGCTCAGAACCAGGCGCTCTGATGCCAATTGAAGTAGTGAAAAACACAAGAAGGGGGGGTTGAATTGTAAAACTGAAAATCAATGCAATGAACAAGATATTTTTATCCTGGTTCGTTTGATCTCAAACTACTCCAGTCCACCCGTCAAGGTGATTTCGCCTCTCTCCAACGAGGTCTTAATCCACTATATTCAACTGAATATTACAGACTGCTTTAACAACTGCTAAAGCCTTCTTGATGCAAACCACAACCCGGTTTGTCAAGGAAACACTTTCTTACAAAGAAGATAAATCTAAGTGTGTGGATGTTTTCTACAAAACTGTATCACAACTGTGATGTATACACAACTTAAAGCTTAGAAACTAGATTGCTAAACAATGATTGAATAAGAGAATGTGTAGTGTTTAGCAAAACTGAGAGAAGGAAGATTTTGATCAGCTTTTATACGTGTAAAGATTTGGAGAGCATTAGCCAATTCAATCTTCAAAGTCTTGTTTATATAGCACTGAGATGTTGAACGTTGGAGCAATATTCTTGATTCAATGCTATTAACAAACTTTCCTTATCGAGCAGATCTTGTCTGGAATGAGGCCGTTGGTATTAATTTGCTTTCAATGCACAGTACCGTTGCCCACTTAATGCAAGTTCTGGCTTGGCTCATTCTGACTCTACTTAGCTGCTGATGAACTGTTGTGTTTCTTTATCAGAGTGTTGAGCGCAGTTCTGTTCATCAGACTTCAGCATAAACGTGAATTAATCTTCTGATTCTGACATTCTGATATGGCAACTTCTGATGCTGATGTCAGGAACCAAATTTCTGATGCTGATTAGGTGTGATCTTGCTTATACCAATCAGAGTATCTGCAAATCAAAACGTAATAATTTAGGCAGCATATAGTTCATACATGAATCATATAAGTAATATATCTTTTCACTTTGTTATCATCAAAACTTAAATATAGGGTAGTAGATTCAAACTTTGTTCTAACAAACAACCCTAATGTATTGTACAATACATAAGGAGGTGAGGCAGACAATTTCAAGGGTGGGAGATCAGTTCTTGAGGCAAAACGTAATTTGAAAAAAAAAAGAAAAAGCTTGAGATTGAAATCAGTCATAGAAGCATCCTTGGGGCTTGGCAAGTATCTCAATTATTTCCTGGCCATCTCCACAAGCGAGACCAATCAAAATCACGCATTTTCAGACCCCTCCAAGCACTGTAAGTCGCTCACGAGGCAGCCATGTTCTTGATTTCGTATTTCAGAAATTAGGCATTGTTAACATGAAATAATTGCATATTTGTGATCACCATGCCATTTGCAAGCTTTTTACATTAAGCAATTTCATTTATCTGACCTGTATCAAGATCCACCATTGCTAGGGTTTCGTCCTTGTTTTTAGGGCTTTTTGTTTTCAGGGAAAATTAGCTTCAGTAATGGCCATGGTTGTGATCAGTAGGTTGAGACGAATCCAACCATGGTCTTAGAGTCCATTTTTGTGGCCTGTACAAGATTTTGAAGGTGGACAAGCTTGTAGCGACGAACCTTTGTCCGTTGGTATAGGTGTTTTGTTTTTGGCCACGGAGAGAGGAAGAAGAAGCACTCGTGTCATCCATCCATAGGTCGGTTCAAATAAAACGCGCGCTTTTTCTATTTTCTGACCATTGAATTTTGTTTTTTTATATTATTATTAATTTTCATTGTATTAACAAATGAAGCAGCATCGTTTGGTGGTAGCCACGTAAGCCTTAAAGGACCCAAAGGCTGGAGGTCAGGGGTTCGATCCCTGCCTCTAGCAATTTGCATTTTCTTGTTATTTTTCAGGAAATCAAGTGCGTATACAAGCTTGCTATCCACCATGCGCCTTCCTCATCAAACGTGCCAGATGGCCAGATGGCCAGATCTGGTGGTCAAAAATTGAAGGAGCATTGTAAAGTCAGTCAACGCGCGTGTATGGGATCCCAAAAAGTCAATTGGGTCAGCTTTAAATGGGCAAACAAAATTACTATTCAAAAACCCAAATCAGGCCCATCTCTACTTTTCTTTATATTTTGTTTATCTAATTTAATTATTTTATTTTGCTTTAATTAATTTCTAACCAATAACAAATTTTTTTTTTTTAATCAAAAATCACCAAAAAACATTTTCATCCAATTAAAATTCAGAACTTTATTTTTCTTTAATAAATTTTAATTAATTAATTAGGTTTTTTAATTCTAGAATAACTTTAATTTATTTTGTAAATATTTAAAATTAATTAGAAATCATTAGGTTTTAACTCTAATTTAATTATTTTAATTTCTTTCTTAAATTAACAAAAACTCCAAAAATATGTCATTAATTATTTTTCATTAATTAATTTATTTGATTTCTAATTTAGTATTTAATTTAGGATTTAATTTCTTTTCTTAAAATAAAAACAACAAAAAAAGCATTTTCTTTTAAAACGGTCAAAACCCTAATCTCGCATCCGATTTAATTTCGCGTCGCGCTTTATTTTTCTTTATCCAATTAATGTATCTACTCCCGGTTTGTAATAAATAATTAGGACATTTTATTTATTTTACCGCTTTATTTTATTTTCAAAGGGTTGCTTTTGGCGATGTAAATACCCGACGCCTTGTAATAATTAGTTTTAATTTCCGCATTCCAATTCTGCAAATTACAACTGTTAGATGTTTGATAATAGGGTTTGCATGAAAAGAATGAATGCTTAATCTAAAATCAAATTAGATCACCCTTAACATATGCAAAGATAAAAATAACTGAAAACAACACATTCGCACATGCGCACTCCTAGGGTACACTCCACTTGGTTGCTTTCATACACAGTCATTGAGTATAGGGTATTTTAGAGGTCGCCCTTTTGTCTAAGAGATCATAGTTGCCTCAAAATGGTTGCCTCGGAAATTGTTGCCTCGAATACATGATCTAAGACATTAGGGTTACCGTTAAGGCGTCCTAACATTGCTTTAGTGACCGTAGGTCCCTCTTTCGAATTGACCCTCAAACTCCAACGATGATGCTACCTACTCACTAATAGTGGGATAGAGTTGTCTAAAGGAAACTAACATAGAACGATTCCCTTTTCGAGTAGGTAATATTAGTTCTTAGATACTTGCTCATCCAAAACAAAACTTTTTTCACACTTACACTCTTTTACAAACCAGTTTTCAAAAAAAACACTTCATTACACTCTTGAAGACAGAAGCAAGAGTTAAATCGAAGTTAAAACAAAAACTTTTCAAAACCCACAAGCACAAAGAAAACAATTTTGAAAATGATGAGCAAGTACCTAAGATCCCGTAGATAACTACGGATAGAAAGGGTGCTAATACCTTCCCTTTCTATAAATCTACCCCCCGTACTCAGAAATATCTCAAAAAAGGAATTTTTCTGTGCTTTTTTCCTTTCCTTGTTGGATAAAATAAAAGACGGTGGCGACTCTTGCTTACCGCGACATTTTGCAAAAACAAACGCAAAACACAAACCAGCATTCCAAAAAACAGTCAGTTCTTTCCACCGTATCACAGAGATGATTTACTTCCCTGAAGTTCCTTCTCGTTAGAGCTTTTGATGCATCTCCTTATGTCCTTATAAGAATATGTTCCTGTTCAAGCTTTTCAGGAAAACATAGAGGTTAAGATATTCAGAATGTTTGAGACTTTGTCACGGTATACTGTTATTGAAAATATCTTACTTTCTCCCCCTTTTTGTCAGGTATCAAAAAGCAATATAATCAGAGTCAAGAGGATGATTTATATTGAAAACAGAATGCAATGACAATTTTCATAAACAAGGAGGATAAGATGAAAAATAAAAATACAGATAAACATTTAAAGAAAATCTAAGAAGGAGGGGGAAGACGTGTGATCAACGCTTCCAACAAGCTCTTAATCTGAGTGCTTGATTCTTCATGCTTTCTCATAATGTCTTTGATTTATTTTGTTGTATCTTCTTGTTTATCCAATATATCCTTGATCTCTTTGTTTGTGTCCTCTTGCTTATCCAGTCTGGCATGGATTAAGGCATTCTCCTTCTTCAACTCTTCCAGAGTTTGCATGACTAGAGACGAAGTTGGTGTATCTTCAGGGGTTGCATGTCGTTCAGAACACTCTGCAGCCTCTCCTGATTGAACAACTTCTTCTGTTGCAATCACCTTTTTTGGAGCAGTAGTCAGAGGGTGACTATCAGAATCTGGTTCAGTGGCTTCTGAAGGTTGGTGCTCTTTCCAGGGAGCATTATCCAGTAGAAGAATTTCTTTCTTGTCCCATTGGCTCAGAACTTGATCTTTGAAGGCTCTTAGATGATCATTGAAGTTCTGCTGAGCCCTTTCATAGCTCAATTCTTTCAGCTTCTGGGTTTCAGAGTTAAGCCATTTTCTGAATCTTTCCCACAGAGAATCAGAAGCAGCAGGATTAGAAATCTCTTGACTTGCTTGCTTCAAAGAAGTAATCCATTCCTGTATTTCTGTTTAAAAAATCAACAGATTCTTACCAACATCTGATTTGGTTGAGGTTGGTTTAGTTTTGGGGGTGGAAATTTTGTTTAAGGTGGAAGCTAGTTGGTCCAGCACATGTAGATCAATGACAAGTCTGAGGTTGTCAGCTGGATGGTTGATAGGTGGGGGAGTGGAAGAGTCAGAAATTAGGATTGGTGAGTGAGGGGTGTTTGGAAGAGTGGATTCATATGGTGAAGGTATTTCTGGAATATCATGAATGGAGAGAGGTAAACAAACCGTAAGAGGTTCTGTTATCCCAGGAAGTGGGGTAGTGGTATCAGAGTCTGAAAGGGAGTCTTCTGATTGGTTTGCGGCAGCATGTTGAATTTTTGGTTCAGGTATTTCAGAAGATGGGTTTTCAGCTTGAGGAGTGAGAGAGTTTTCATTTTCTGGTTGGGGTGAGTTGAGGTTTTGATTTTCTGGTTGAGGAGAGTGTGGTTGTGGATTTTCTGGTTGAGGAGAGTGTGGTTGTGGATTTTCTGGTTGAGGAGAGTGTGATTATGGATTTTCTAGTTGTTGAGGTTGAGTGTTTGGATTTTTTGGGATTGGTGAGGAAAATTCTTGATCAAACAGTTCAATATCAGATAGAATTCTAGCAAGTTCTGGTTGATGTTGTCCTAGATTTGGTTCTTAGTTCTTTCTTCTTCTCTTGTCTCTTTCACACTTATTATAAGATGGTTGAAGAGAAAATATGGAAGGTTTATCTTGGTCTTCTTTGCAATGAAGTAAATCAGAAACTGCTAATCAATATTGATATAATCATGGGAGCTTGTAGGCTTCCTGTGATTGATACATCCCATAATTATTCTAGCCCAGATTCTGTAATAGTCCTTCTAGTCTATGATCTCGCTGGATGGTTGTCCAGAAGTGAAGATTTCCCTAGCAATAGATTTTAGGTCAGAGCACTTATCATCCATATGAATGCATCTGACTCCAACACCATTGTATCCAATGAGTTTCCCAATCAAATCTTCTGTAATCACTATCTTCTCCCCCATAACATATGATGTGACCTGGTGGTTAGATTAGGTAGCATGAATCCAAAACTCTTTAACAAGAATGGGAAAAGTCGGACCCAACAGACGATCAAAGTATTTGTTCCATCCCTTTGCAGTTACATCTTCATACAGATTAAACCCATTTTCTTGTAAGCTTTCAAAATCAACGATCAATTCACATAGAACTTCAAGGTTGTCAACCAGAGTGAGTAGCATTCTAATGGGCTCTTCATACTGTTTAGTTGATGAAGAATCATGAGCACTGTTGAGATTCTTGAGACTTGATGATGATGCCATTGTTCACACGGATTCTTTGAAGAAAATTGATGGAAGGGGTTTTTGAAAAAGAAATTAGAACAAGAGAGAATATTGAAGATGGTAAAACGTGAATGAATGAAATAGTAAATTGAGTTTATATAAGTTCTTTAGAAAACTAATCAGTAAGAAAGAGAAAAATAAGTAATGATTATATTGAATTAATGACACCTGAAATTAGGGGATTTAGAGAGATATTGAACAGTTACCAATGACAAGTGTCTCAATGCATCCAATCAGAGCCTTGGACCCTTCAGAATTTGAATGCGTGTTCAGCCTCAGAAGGTAGCTTGTGAGAGGATGACAGATGTTTGATTATGTGAAATACACGCCTCTATCCTTTGAAATGAAACGTTCAGATCTTCATAGATAGATTTTGAGGCAACTGTACTTCTAACTTCTGAAGACAAGTTGATCAGATGTTCACAAAAAACAATAAAGTTCTGAGGGTTAGGATATGCAAATAAAACATTTTATTCTGGACACGATTTCATGCTGAGATGTTTCAGAATGAAATTGAATCTATCTTCAGAAAGGGGTTTAGTAAATACATCAGCCCATTGATGGTCTGTGTCAATAAATTTCAAAGTAAGAATTCCGTTCTAAATATAATCCCTAATAAAGTGATGTTTTATTTTTATATGCTTAGCCCTAGAATGCAAAATGGGGTTTCTGGATAAGCATATAGAAGAAGTGTTATCACAGAAGATAAGAATGTTACTCTCAAATATGCTGAAGTCTTCAAGTTGACTTTTCATTCAGAGCATTTGAGCGCTACATCCAGCAGCTGCTATGTATTCAGCTTCTGCTATTGACAATGCTATTGTGGACTATCTCTTTCTGGTCCATGAGATCAGATTGCCTCCCAGAAACTGGCAGCTTCCAGAAGTGCTTCTACGCTCTACTCTGTCTCTAGCAAAATCAGCATCACAATATCCTACTAAGTTGTATTCATTGGATTTTCTATAAAACAAACCCAGATTAGTAGTACCTTTCAGATACTTGAAAATTCGCTTAACTGCTGTTAAGTGAGATTCTCTAGGATCTGATTGGAATCTAGCACATAAGCAAACACTGAATAAAATATCAGGCCTTGAAGCCGTCAGATAAAGGAAAGATCCAATCATACCTCTGTAGATTTTCTGTTCTACCTTTTTACTTACCTCTTCCTTTTCCAGAATGCACGTGGGATGCATTGGAGTCTTTGAGGGCTTACATTCTGAGAGGTCAAATTTCTTCAGAAGTTCTCTGACATATTTGCTCTGATGAATGTAAGTTCCTTCTGGAGTTTGGTTTATCTGAATGCCCAGAAAGAATTTGAGTTCCCCCATTAAGCTCATTTCAAACTCTGCCTGCATGCACTTAGCAAATTCTCTTCCCAGATAAGGTTTAGTGGATCCAAAAATGATATAATCTACATAAATCCGATAAACTAAAATTTCATTCTTAAATGTCTTACAGAACAAGGTTGTGTCCACTTTACCTCTGGTGAATTCCTTTTCTAACAGGAAGTCACTTAGTCTTTCATAGCAAGCTCTGGGAGCTTGTTTCAGACCATAAAGTGACTTCTTTAGTTTGAAAACATATTCTGGGTGTTTGGAATTTTCAAACCCAGGGGGTTGGTGCACATATACCTCTTCATCTATGTAACCATTTAAGAATGTACTTTTGACATCCATCTGATACAGAGTGATGTTATTATTGACAACAAAGGAGATTAAGAGTCTGATAGTTTCTAACCTAGCGACTGGAGAAAAGGTTTCTGTATAGTCTATCCCCTCTTGCTGACTATAACCTTGTGCCACCAGCCGTGCCTTGTTTCTGATGACTTCTCCTTGCTCATTCAGTTTGTTTCTGAACACCCACTTTGTTCCAATGACGTTGAATCCTTTTGGTTTGGGAACCAGATCCCATACGTCATTTCTGGTGAACTGGTTTAATTCCTCCTGCATTTCTAGAATCCAGTCATTGTCCATAAGAGATTCATCAATAGATGTTGGTTCAATCAGAGAGACCAGTCCCAAGAGGGATTCTTCAGAGTTTCTGAATGTTGATCTTGTTCTGATTGGATCATCCTTCTTTCCTTGAATCTTATCTTCTGGGTGAGCTATGCTGCTTCTGGATAACCTTTTATGGAGTTGATCAACATAAGGTATTGGATCACTTGTAACATTTCTTTCTGAAGTTGTTGGAGTGTCTCTGTTGAGAACTTCTGATGAGGTGTCTTCAGTACCTGTGAATTTAACTTCTATATCTGCAAAAGATTCATTCTGCTTTGACTTTTGAGGGTCAAGCTTATCATCAAATCTAACACTGGTTGACTCTTCAACAATCTGTGTTTCTGTATGGTATACTTTGTACCCTCTTGAGCATTCAGAGTATCCTAACATAATACACTTTTGTGCTTTAGAGTCAAACTTGTTCAGATGATCTTTAGTACTCAGAATAAAACATGTGCATCCAAATGGATGGAAATAAGAAATGTTGGGCTTTTGTTCTTCCACAATTCATATGGAGTCTTTTCCATAATAGGTCTTATAGAGATTCTATTCTGAATGTAACACGATGTGTTAATTGCTTCTGCCCAAAAGATGTTAGCAATGTTAGTCTCATTGATCATGGTTCTGGCCATTTCTTGCAATGTTCTGTTCTTTCGTTCTACAACTCCATTTTGTTGGGGAGTTCTAGGACAAGAGAAGTCATGCAAGATGCCTTTTTCATTAAAAAATGTTTCAAATTTTTTACTTTCAAATTCTCCACCATGATCACTTCTGACTTTGACAATTCTAAGATCCTTTTCATTCTGAACTTGGTTACAGAATGCAACGAACATAGAATGTGACTCGTCCTTATGTCTTAAGAACTTTACCCATGTCCATCTGCTATAGTCATCTACGATCACTAACCCATACTTCTTGCCACTAACAGACACAGTTTTCACTGGTCCAAATAAGTCTATGTGCAGAAGTTCTAATGGCTTAGAGGTGGAAACAACATTTTTAGATTTAAAAGCAGGTTTTGCAAATTTTCCTTTCTGACATGCTTCACACAGAGCATCTGAGCTGAACATCAGATTAGAAAGTCCTCTGACCAGATTGAGTTTGTCAATCTGAGATATTCTTCTCATACTAACATGCCCCAATCTTCTGTGCCAGACCCATTGCTCGTTGTTAACAGAGAGAAGACATTTTACATTCTGACTTTTTAGTTCATAAAGTTTTATCTTATAAATGTTGTTTTTCCTCTTTCCATTAAAAAGGATAGTTCCATCTTTCTGACTAACAGCTTTGCATGAATTTTGATTAAAGATTATATCATAACCGTTATCACTTAATTGACTTATGAATAACAGGTTATGCATTCCCTCTTTGGTTGCCTCCAAAGCCCATGTAGCCTCCAGGTTTAAGTTCCAGGCTTTGGAACATATGCTTTCTTCCCGTCATGTGTCGAGAGCATCCAGAGTCCAGGTACCATGACTGGTTTTTAGCCTTGTTGCTAAAGATATATGCTACATATATAATTTTGTCCTTAGGTACCCATATCTTTTTGGGTCCTGGTTTGTTAGTTTTACCAAAATTCTGGTTGAATTTTGGTTTGACAGAGTAATCATTACTGGTGTATTTTAGGTGGAGATACCTTACCTTGGTATCCTATTCCTTTTCTGCCATTCCCGCTAACTCCATAGATCATTGAAGCCATCTTGCTTCTATCTATGTTTTTAGCCAGAAACTTCTGAAAGTTGTGATCATACTCTTTGATGATCTTATCAGCACTACTGGGAGTCTCTGAGATTATTTCTTTCTGAGAGTTTTGTAAATCATTTTTTAATTTTAAAATCTTTTCTTTTAACTTAGAATTCTCTAATCTGAGACTCTCAGTTCTTTCAGAGTCAGAGACAAGTTCCCTTTTCAAGTTCTTGAATTTGACTATAATATGCTGATATCTTTCTAGAATTTCATTCAGACTTTCTGCAAGTTCAGCCTTAGTAAAATTAACAGTGAAATCAAGGAATACCTCTTTTGTGTCTGATTCTGAGTCTGAACCAGAAGCTCCACTGTCTTATAACACATTTGCCATGAGAGCTATGTTGGCTCTTTCATCATCTGACTCTGAGTCAGCATCAGAAGTGTCTGAATCGTCCCATGTTGCCATGAGGCTTTTCTTCTTCTCCTTGAAGAACTTCTTTTTGGGCTTCTCCTTTTGAAGCCTTGGACAGTCACTTTTATAGTGCCCTTGTTCATTTCACTCATAGAAGATGATGTCTTTGTTGTTTGACTTTTTGTGTCCTGAAGAAGCTTCAAATCTTTTATGTCCAGAGGAGGACTCAGACTTTCTGTATCTAGAAGAGGATTCGTTTTGATTCTCTGATCTTCTCGGGTTTCTGAATTTTCTTTGTCTCTGCTTCCACAGTTGATTGACTCTTCTGGAGAGAAGAGACAGTTTGTCTTCTTCTGATGAGGATCCATCAAAGGTTTCTTCCATAGCCTGCAAAACCTTAGAATCATATTTTTTGTTAGATTTTAATGCTAGAGGCTTACCTTGCTTCTGAGGCTCGTCTTCTTCTAGCTCTATCTCATGACTTCTGAGGGAGCTGACGAGTTCCTCCAGAGATATCTTGTTGAGATCTTTAGCCAGCTTAAGTGCAGTGACCATTGGCCTCCATTTCTTGGGTAGACTTCTGATGATCTTCTTTACGTGATCAACACTAGAATATCCTTTGTCAAGAACTTTCAGCCCAGCAACAAGAATTTGGAATCTTGAGAACATTGCTTCTATGGATTCACTGTCTTCCATCTTGAATGCTTCATATTTCTGAATGAGCACAAGGGCCTTGGTTTCTTTGACTTGTATGTTGCCTTCATGTGTCATTCTCAGAGAGTCAAACATGTTTTTGGTTGTCTCTCTATTTGAGATTTTCTCATATTCTGAGTATGAGATAACACTGAGAAGTATTGTTCTGGCTTTATGATGGTTTCTGAAATCACGTTTTTGCTGGTCAGACATCCTTTTTCTGTCTATCTTCTGACCACTTTCATCCACTGGATGTGTGTATCCATCAATTACCATGTCCCATAGATCAGCATCATGAGCCAGAAAGAAGCTCTCAATTCTGTCTTTCCAGTAGTCAAAATTTTCTCCATCAAAGACTAGAGGTTTGTCGCTAATTCTGTCCTTGTCCTCATGATAGTCATTGTTGATGTTTTCGCTTGGACCCACCATAGTGTTTTTCTAAAGCTTGGATCTTGTACTGACACGGTTAAGTGTATGAACTCAGAACCAGGCGCTCTGATGCCTCTATCCAATGAGGACTTAATTCATTAATCAAAACTGATTACAACACAACTTTGACAACTGCCAAAGTCTTCTTGAGTACAACCACAACCCGATTTATCTCAAGGAAAAATAGCTTAATCAAGATAAAATAATCAACTATGTACTATTGTTTTTCCTTACAAAAACGGTATCACTACTGTGATATTTTACACAATTTTGAGCGTATATATGAATATGTAAGATTGCAGCATTTGAGAGGTATTTGCAGTTGTGTGTCAAAATCGTAAACGATTTGTCCTCTAAGCTTGTTTATATAGGCGTGGAAATCTTGTCCAACATAAAGCGTGATAATGGATGTTCAATGCTATTTCCATATTGAGAAGATTCTTGTCTGAATGAAGTCGTTGCATATGATGTTGTCTTAAATGAAAAGTAACGCTTCAGAACTTAGAATCTTGCATGCTGCAATTGCTTCAGAACATTGATGACTCAGAGATGTGAGGATCTGATGGTATATTAAACTTCTGTTCAGAATCAGAGTATTCTTCACTTCAATGCAGATTCTGATAATCATTCTTCAGTGCAGATTCTAATTACCTCAGCTTGAAAGCTTCTGTAGCTTAACTTCTTATGTTGTTTCGGTCAGAACTTCTGCATACAAAATAACATAAATTTAGAGTGCATATTTGTCCTTTGTGTTTGTTATCATCAAAACTCTAATTAAGGGTTGTAGAATCAAACTATGTTCTAACAATCTCCCCCCTTTTGATGATGACAAAAACTAGGATTTTCAATGAAAAATATAGAACAAAAAGCTTTAGGAGAGTCTCCCCCTGAGTTGATTACTCAGATAGAGATGAGTTACTTCCCTGAAGTTCCTTCCCGTCAGAGCTTTTGATGCATATCCTTCTGTCCTTATCAGAATATGTTCCTGTTCAAGCTTTTCAGAAAAACATAGAGGTTAAGATATTCAGAATGTTTGAGACTTTGTCCTGGTATACTATTATTGAAAATATCTTACTTTCTCCCCCTTTTTGTCAGGTATCAAAAAGAAATATAATCAGAGTCAAGAAGATGATTTATATTGAAAACAGAATGCAATGACAATTTTCAGAAACAAGGAGGATAAGATGAAAAATAAAAATACAGATAAACATTTAAAGAAAATCTAAGAAGGAGGGGGAAGACGTGTGATCAACGCTTCCAACAAGCTCTTAATCTGAGTGCTTGATTCTTCTTGCTTTCCCAGAATGTCTTTGATTTCTTTTATTGTATCTTCTTGTTTATCCAATATATCCTTGATCTCTTTGTTTGTGTCCTCTTGCTTATCTAGTATGGCATGGATTAAGGCATTCTCCTTCTTCAACTCTTCCAGAGTTTGCATGACTAGAGACGAAGCTGGTGTATCTTCAGGGGTTGCATGTCGTTCAGAACACTCTGCAGCCTCTTTTGATTGAACAACTTCTTCTGTTGCAATCACCTTTTCTGGAGCAGTAGTGTTGTACCCCAAAATTTTCCCTCTCATTTTACTCAATACATGTCCATTAAGATCTTCAATTTGCTCAAGGTTGCCCAAGAGTGGACCAGACAAACTCTCTCCTAAGGCAATATACCTCAAATTAGGGTTTCCATTTTCATCAATATGGGTGAACCAAAAAGGCCTCATATGCTCTCCATGGTCTTAATATGTCCTAAAGACCCTACATATCAAGTTTCATGCCTTGCACAAGAAGTTTGCTCAGTCAACTGCTCAGATGCTTGAGAATCGACTGTATTAGGTCAAAAGTCAACTGTGACCCACATACAGTCAAAATTCAAGATTTTTGGTCAATATTAACATTTTGAAGTGACTTTCATCATTTGATCAAGGGCTGATCATGATTCCCCAAGGAATGCTCCAAAATCATCAAAATCCAAAAGTTGCTAAATTAGGATTTCTTAGTAAAAGTCAACCAAACTTTGACCAAGCATAACTTCCACATGCTTCATTAGAAATTTTCCATCCGAGGATCATTTTGAAGAGGACGAAATTCCATACAACTCATCTTCATCCCACAAGTTCAAAATATGCACTCATAAAAAGATATGAATTTCTACATTATGGGTCCTTTTAAAAAGTCAACAAAAACACCTTTTGGGTCAAAGCTTCTTACATGAACATGGAAGACTCAATTGAGATGAGACCAAAATAGTTGCTTAGGGGACATCCTAAGATTTCTAAAAAGTAAAAGAACGCCTCTCTAGGGTTAAAATTGGAAGATATATGCCTTGTCAAAGTTGACCCTTTTTGCAAAATTGCCAAAAGTCAAATGTGCTCAAAAAAGCATTCTTTGCCAAATAGGCCTAACTTTTTATGCTTGCACCTCACTTATAATATGGTCCACGGCCCATAAAACCATCCATGCATCATTTTCTTATTTATTTGACTTATCTTGGTTTCAATCATTTAAAAAATCAAATTAAATTAAATAAATAATGTAGATTTGCTTTGATATGATTTTTGCATTGAATGATGGATCAAATATGCTGAAAATAGACAAGAAAATTGTGTCATTCCATGAAAGGGAAGAAAATATTTGAAAATGGAAAGATTTGAAGCAAAATTAAAAACTCAATATTTCTTTTGATTTGCTCCACAAATGTTAACCTATTTGTTGTCTCATATATAAACAAATGATGCTAACCCTAAAGGGAGGGATTTTTAACACACGCAACCTGCCTTAAGGGAGAAAGAAGGTTCCAAAATTTCAAAGAAGTGGTGCAATCTTCAAACACTTTAGACATCCTCTTTCCCTCGATTCCAATTACTCCATCATCTTTCTGAGATTTCCAGGAGTGGAACCAGACCATTTGCAAAGCCTGTAGCATCCTCAAATCAGCAGATTCGTGCCTCACCATTGATAAAGCTTCTTTGACCTCAAACTCGCGAAATACTTGATTTAAATCCATACTGATTATATACATGTGTTTCTACTAATGTTTATGTGTGTTTGAACGTATCACATGCGAAGTTAATGCCCAGGATCACGTTGCGCCATTGTTGATTGTGGTTAGGGTTCCAAGTTCTAATCCGGTGATGTGTGAGGAATTAGTGAATTTAGAGGCCATAATCGTGATTAGGGGGTCTTTTTAAGGCAGTTGGCATCATTTAGTTTTTTGTTTAGATAAGATTTTCAGGTGACCCACCGGAGAAGACGGTGGAAACCACCGACTCTGGTGGTTGGACTGACCGGTCTTTGGTCAACTAGCTTGCATGGCTATTTCTCATGATTCCATTGGCTGGATCAAACAATGATTTTCTCTCACCACATCTGATTGGATCATGCTTGCTGACGCGTGCAATTATTTGTTGACCTGGATCTAACATCTTGTTTTCATTTATGGTTTATTTGTTTTATAATAATCATGATTAACATTCCAGCGCAGTTGGAAAAGGGGAAAACCTATAAGGTACACGTCCTGGGTTCGACCCCAGGCGTGTTACTTTTGCATTTTCCTGATGTTTATATAGGTTCCAATGCATCATGTCCCACAAAGTCCACCGTGAGACCTCAGATCTAACCCTCAAAGATCTCATCACATCCAATCCAACATCCCATATACGCAGATGTACCACAGACTATTAGGAGACTGGCACACAGAATCATGCACGCTGACAGGGCTCAGCTCTTTGGGATTGGACAAATTCATATCTGCACCCCCCTCCCCCAATTGCTAACAACATACAAGCCCAATTCCTCTCTTTCTCTATTTTTTTTATTATTTATTTTATTTATTTGCTTAATTAATTTTCTTTTCACAAATAATATCTAAAATCATTTTTTATTTAATCAAAAAATCACAAAAATACAGAATTAAATATTTATTCAAATTAATATATTTTTTTTTTGAAAATAAATTAGGTTAATTAGTTTATTTTGTTTCAATTAAGATTAAATAGAAACTAGGTTTTAATTTTACAATTAAATTTCTTTTCTCAAATAAAAAACCAAAAAATACACAAAATCTTTTTTTTACAAAATATTTTATTTTCTTGAAATTATTTAATTTAGCTAGATTAGGTTAATTTCAACTTCTTTTTGTAATTAAAAATAATTAGAATTAGGGTTTTGTTGTACATAATTTAATTAATTCTTTTCTCAAAAAATAACTTAAATATTTTCTAGTCAGATTTTTAGGGTTTTCAATTTCTCCTCGCATTTAATTTGCCGCGCGCATTTTAATTTGTTTTATTATTATTGTAACTGTTTCGAGTTTGTAATAGTTTTAATTAGGGTTTTAAATTTCAGCCTTTTTATTTTCAGTCGTGACAATTATGTAACTGTCAAAGCCTTGTAATAGCTAGGTTTATTTTTCGCATTTTAAATTCCCGCAAATATTTAACTGTCTAGATGTATGCTAATAGGATTGTATGGCAAGAATATCTTGAAATTAAAACGGTAGGTCACCTAATGTGCAAAGATTAAATAACTGAAACAAATCATATGCACATATTCACTCCTAGGGTTTACCTCACTTCAGTTGCCTTCAGTAAACAATCATTAAGCATAGGAGATTTTAGTAGTTGCCCTCCAGTCTAAAAGATCAAAGTGTCTGGTTCAAATGTTGCCTCGGAAATTTTGCCTCAGAAAGATCTTAAGACTCTAGGGTTACTACTAAAGTTTTCTAATTGTTGCTTTAGTGATTGTATTTGTCCCTTTCGAACGTCCCTTACAACTCCAATGACGATTCTACCTACTCCTTAATAGTAGGATAGCGCTGTCTAAAGGAAACGAGAACAAACAATCTTTTTTCGAGTAGGTAGAATCTTAAGTACTTGCTCAATAAAAACTTTTCACACAAACACCTTTCAAAACAAATTTTCATAACAAACTTTGTCACATCCTTGAGGACTGATACAAGGGTTATCACAAAGTAAAAACATTTTCAAGACAAACACACACAAGCAATTTGAAAAATGAGCAAGTACCTAAGAGCCCATAGATAACTACGGATAGAAAGGGTGCTAACACCTTCCCTTTCTATAATCTACCCCCCATACTCAGAATATCTCGAAAAAAGGTTTTTTCTATTCTTTTTCCTCTTCCTGATTGGATGAAATAAAATTCAATGGCGATTCTTGCTTAGCGCGACATTTTGCAAACAAAAAATGCAAAACGAAAACCAGTAAAAACAGTCGGTTCTGCCACCGTATCATAGAACTGGCGACTCTGCTGGGGATAAAATAAAGTGGGGTTTACCTTAGGATCTAGGTCATTTTTAAAATGGCTTTCTTGTTTGTTTTTGCCTGCTTTATCTTTAAGGTTTTTTGCTTGGGTATTGTTGAAGATCCTACACCCGGATCTGGGGACACTTTTTAGGTAAACAACAATAGATCATGGAGATTGTACAACATAGACCGATATGGATTAAGCGATGGTTGTGTTGGTGTGTGTGATACGGTGGCAGAACTGACTGTTTTGGAAAATGCTGGTTTGCGTTTTGCGTTTGTGTTCGAAAAATGTCACGGTAAGCAAGAGTCGCCACCGACTTTTATTTTATCCAACTGGAAAGGAAAAAAGCATAGAAAAATTCCTTTTTCGAGATTTTGAGTACGGGGGTAGATTATAGAAAGGGAAGGTGTTAGCACCCTTTCTATCCGTGGTTTTCCACGGGCTCTTAGGTACTAGCTCATCTTTTAAAATTGCTTGTGTGTGTTTTGTTTTTTAAAAAGTTTTTGTTTACTTCGTTTTAACCCTTGCTTCTGTCTTCAAGAGTGTTATGAAGTTGTTTTGAAAACTTTGTTTGTAAAAAGTGTAAGCGTGAAAAGTTTGATTTTTTGAGCAAGTACCTACTAGCATCTACCTACTCGAAAAAAGATTATTTTTGTTCTCGTTTCCTTTAGACAATGCTATCCTGCTATTGAGAAATAGGAAGCACAGTCGTTGGAGTTGTAAGGGTCAATTCGAAAGGGACGTACAATCACTAAAGCAATGTTAGGACGTCTTAGTAATAACCCTAATGTCTTAAGATCACATTCGAGGCAACCTTTCCGAGGCAACCTTTTCAAGGCAACATTTCTGAACGGGACATTTGATCTTTGTTTAGACAGGAGGGCGACCACTAAAACACCCTATACTTAATGATCGTTTACCGAAGGCAACCGAAGTGAGAGTATACCCTAAGAGTGCACATGTGCGAGTGATTTGATTTCAGTTATTATCTTTGCACATTAGGGTTTGCTAGCCATTTTAAATTGTCATGCAATCTTGTCATACAATCCTATTAGCATACATCTAACAGTTAATATTTGCAAGAAATAAAATGCGGAAAAGTAAAACCTACGCTATTACAAGGCTTCGGGGGGGGATTAATTTACATAGCCAAAAACCCGTAAAACGATAAATAAAAGAAAAATCCTAATTAAACTATTACATACTGTAAGCAGTTAGATTAATATTGCAAAGATGATAAGCGCGCGCGATGAAACAAAGACGAGAGAATTAGGGTTTTGACCTCGACTAAACCTAATTAAAAGAAAAATCATTTTTTGTATTATTTTTTATTATTTCGAGAAAATAAGGTTTAATTGAATAATAATTAAAAAAACCTAATTACTAATTAATTTAAATTAATAAAAATGATTAAATTAACTTATTTTTGTATTTTTGTTTTATTTGAGAAAGAAATAGAAATTAAATCAAGCTAACCCTAACTTTTCTAATTGATTTTAAATATATAAAAAAGTTAGAATTAATCCTAAATTAAATTTAAACTAAATATTAAATTAAATTTGATAAAATAAAAACCTAATTCTAAATTTGTGAAAACTTGATTTTATGATTTTTTGGAAAAAAAAGATATTAATTTTGGTTAGAAAGACAATTAAATTAATTAAATCAAAAGAAATAAAATAAATAAAGAAAAATAGGCCTGGATGTTTCAGCAAAAAAAGGGGTGTTGATGGCAAATCTGGGCCCAATAGCGCCTGTCCTGTTTGACTTTTCCGGATCCCATATTGCTAGCTTGACTGGGCATATGGTGGACCTTCATTGGGAAGATTTGGATCTGGCATGTTGATGACCTGATTGGTTGGATATTGAGGACATATGGTGGACTTATGGGGCGCCTGTGTACCTGATCATGCAAGAGAAAATAATAGAAAGCAAAGTTGGGGACCTGGGGATCGAACCCAGGTCCTTTAGCATTCATCCCTTGCGCACTTGCCAGCTAAGCTGGTTGTATTAGTTGTCATAATAATAACAAACAAATATTATAAGATAAAACAATAAAACAAAATCTAAAGCGCACAAATTTTGAATTGGCCAGTCACCAACTGCCACGCCATCATCTTCCTCCCGGCTTCTGTTGTTTTAGGCAGAAGACTTTTACCTACGGACGCTGGGCGTAGGTACAACCATTGTCCACTCCAAAATCTTGTTCCTGCATGATAAATCATAACCAGTGGTACCAATCAACTCGTTGCAACCTCACGAGCGTCATGGTACCACTATCCATGGCCAATTGTTCCTGCATAAAGAATCCCTAAAAACGAAGCATAAACCTTAACCATGGCATCTTGGTATATAGTCAATAAAAATGTAATTAAACATAACCATTAGCTTGCAAACATCATAAGGATTAAGAATATGTCAATTATTCATGCTAAAGATACCATAATTAATGGATAAATCAAGAAAAGTGAGAAACCGTGTGGTACTTACATCGCGTTTCAAGGCTTGAGGGAGCTTGCTAATGGTTGAAACACGTTCCTGGGATGTCCATCAAACGTTTGGGATGGCTAGAATGCTTTGAATTGGCCTGGAACATGGAAATCAATTTTCCACTTTTCTTGATTTTTTTTAAAGTTGCTTTCTGTTTTACACGCCTCCAATCCCCTTGTTTTTGATCTGAACATGTTCCTTATGTACCCTAGAATGAATTAGGGTTTCCATTTGTTTCAAATCTTTTCCAATTAAGATCATTGATTCATGATTTGATCCTTTGTACGAATCTTTCCAAATTGAACAAATCCAATCTTTTTGTGTCCAAATGAACCTTGCACGATTTGATTCCACCTCCAGCTGTATAATAGACCTAAACATGCACAAAATCTCAAGCTTTGATTAATTTTTGATATTTTCATGATTTTATTTGATTTAATTGAAATAAAATCAAAATAAATGACAAAAATAAAAGAATGACAAGTGGGAGAGATCATGGGTCGTGGGTCATGTTACAAACTCAATGCAAGCATAAAAAGTTGGGCCCATTTAGCAAAAAAAAGCAATTCTGGACACATTTGACTTTTGTTAATTTTGCAAAAAGGGTCAACTTTGCCAATACATAACTCCCTCAATTTTGACCCTAGAGAGGTGTTCTTGGACTTTTTAGAAAGCTTAAGATGTCCTATAAGAAACCATTTTGGTATCATCTCAATTGAGTCTTCCATGTTCATGTATTAAGCTTTGACAAAAAAGGTGTTTTTGTTGACTTTTCAAAATGACCTATAATGTCCAAATTTATATCTTCTTGTGAGTGCATATTTTGAACTTAGGTGCTGAAGATGAATTGTAGGGAATTGCATCCTATTCAAAATGAGCTTTAGATGGGTCATTTTTGATAAAGTATGAGAAAGTTATGCTTAGTCAAATTTGAGTTGACTTTTCCTACAAAACCCTAATTTAGCAACTTTTGGGTTTTGATGAATTGTGAACAATCCTTGATGAATCATTATCTACCCTTGATAAAATGATGAATAATACTTCAAAATGAGGATGTTGACCAAAAATATTGAAGTTTGACTGTATGTGGGCCACAGTTGACTTTTGCCCTAGCACAGTCGATTTTCAGGCCTTTGAGCAATTGACTGAGCAAACTTCCTCTACAAGGCTTGAAACTTGACATGGATGATCTTGAGAACATATTAGGACAATGTTGAGCATTTTGGATCCTTTGGGATCAAACATCTTGATGCAAACTGAAAACCTAATTTGAGGTAGACTGCCTTAGGAGAGGGTTTGTCTGGTCAACCATTGGACTTCCTTGAACAATTTGAGGACCTCACTTGAAATGTATTGAGAAATATGGGAGGGAAAATTTTGGGGTACAACAGTGTGGCACTTTGGTTGGTACCGGTATCGTTCGTGGGGAAACGAGGAGAATACGGGGCCGCCGCGTGGTGTCGTGAAGCACTAACGGACCTTAGAACCTTAGTTGAACAAACTTGGCCATTAGAAAGTAGTGAGATAGACGGCCTTGGTGTAGAGCTGAGGATTGGTTGATACTCGATGCTACACTCATTGAGATCAGACTTTTAGTATATTTCGGCCGTAAGAAAAGATTGCTTGAGCTGAGACAATACCCGATAAAGGATGGTCAATGATATTGAGATCCTCTAGAACCCGGTTACTTTTTAAGACAGGTTTGAAACCAACTAAACTTCAAGAGGGTACTACCTTTGACCCCATGCAAGCCTTAAACCTAAGGACTTGGGGTGATTTGACTGTGCTTGTTATACCTGTGGTTTCTCATGACATCATGCATCATAACATAGCATCCATTCTTATTGCACTAACCATTTAAAAGACCAAGGGAATTTATCTTTGTTCTGTTTTGCAGATCATGGCTTCCGTTCGTAGGAACACTATCAGAATCAGCTTTGCGAAGATACCTTCCCAAATCAAAGAACTAGCATCAAGGGTTTCTGAAACTTCTGCATTCACTGAAAGACATGGCCGACTTCTCAACCTGGTTACTTCAAACTTTGATGAAAAGATGATGAGTGTACTTTTTCACTTTTTCGATCCCAAGCACCACTGCTTCACCTTTCCAGACTATCAGTTGGTGCCTACCTTGGAAGAATTCTCTCAGCTATTGGATATACCCATTCTAGAACAATTACCCTTCACAGGTCTAGAAGAAGTTCCTAAGCCAGAAGTCATTGCCTTAGCTTTGCATCTGAAATGGGCCGACGTGGTATCCAATTGGGAAACAAGAAGCGGAGTCAAGGGTTTTCTAGCTAAGTTTCTGATAGACAAGGCCTGGCTGTTTTGGGATGATATGGATTTTCAGGCTTTTAAGGAGGTCTTGGCTCTTCTAATCTATGGGTTAGTCCTATTCCCTAATCCGGACTCATTCGTAGATGTGAATGCTATCAAGATTTTCCTCTCTCGCAATCCCGTGCCTACCTTGCTCGGAGATATTTTGCACACTCTCCATACTCGTACCATGAAGAGAAGAGGGATTCTTATGTGCTGCATGCCATTGTTGTCGAGGTGGTTTATTTCTCACCTCCCTAAGTCCATACTGAAGAATGATGAAGGTTTGGGTTGGTCGCAAAGGATAATGTCACTCGCTCATACGGATATTCTTTGGTGTTCTCGAGCTACGGAAAACACTGTTATTATTGTCCGCTGCGGGGAGTACCCTAATGTCCCATTACTTGGTATTAGAGGGGGTATAACCTACAATCCTTGTTTAGCTCTGCGACAATTTGGTTACGCTCGAAGGGATGGTCCCCATGAGTTACTTATCAAGGGCATTGTATTCAGCCATGAGGATGATGTTCGCGAGTATCTCCAGAGGTTCATACGAGCTTGGGGCATGGTAAACAGGTCTGGCACCAAGACTTTGGGGCGAAAAGCTTCCATTCCTATGGAACCTTACCTCCAATGCGTACGAGCTCGCGCCCAGAAGCTTATGATGCCCTATGTGGCCGTTTTACCAATGATTGTGGAACCCACTGCTGAAGAAGGTATTACTTACACAATTCTCTATCCTTATATGCCCACAGATCTTGGAGAGTTACAGAGGTCTTAGATTCAGTTGATGAAGGAGCGGGATACTTAAAGGGATCAGTTCCATGCTCAGGAGAGGAAGGTTTTAGAGCTCACAAAGCAACTCCATGAGGAAAAAGGACTGAATGATTATCTCGGCACAAAGATGAAGCATCCATGGGAATTTTGATGTCTTTTATAGTTTCATATTTGTTTTTAATTATAACGCCTAAAAGGCATTTGAACTTCAAATTCAGCTAATAAAGTTTTTGTTTATTTTGGTTTGCAAATTTAAATTTCCCGAAGTCTTTGAAATCATTGCATGCGCATCCCATCATCATACATATCATTACAGGTACCATTACAGGTTTCTCATCTTCTTCACTGTTTATTTCAGCACGAGATGTCTTCTGAGAAAACCATCAAGGACCTTCAGGCACAGAACGCCCAGTTCCAACAAATGTTCATAAGTCTGGCAAAAGGGCAGGAGGATCTGAAAGCCCTCATCCTGAAAGAAAAGAAGAAAAAGAAGAAGGTTGCTGGTATTATGAATATGGGTAGAAGGTTTAGAGAGCGGTTAAAGTGGCAAGTCGATTTGACCTCTTCATCTAAGGAAGGGGAGAATCAGGAAGAAGAGAAGGACCCTAGTCCTGCAGTTTCTGACAATGATACCGATTACAATGATGAGCAATATCCTCCTACTAAGGATAAATACAAACCGTTGGAAGATCGTATGAGTGCCATGGAAGTTTAGAGGATACCTGGACTGGATTTCGAAGAATTGGGATTGATGTCGGGAGTGGTCATCCCGCAGAAGTTTAAAGCTTCAGTTTTTGCTAAGTATGATGGGGTGTCCTGCCCAAAACTCCATCTCCATTATTATGTCAGAAAGATCCAGCCCCACACCGCTGATAGAAATTTGTGGGTTCATTTCTTTCAAGATGGTCTGTCAGGGACTCAGCTTAAATGGTTCTACCAGCTGGAAAGAGAAAATATTCGAAACTGGGAAGATCTGGCTGCTGCTTTCTACAAGCAATATCAGTATAATGCCGACCTTGCTCCAACTCGTACTCAACTCCAGAGTATGTCCATGGGTGCAAGTGAAGGCTTTAAAGATTATGCACAAAAATGGAGAGACTTGGCTGGGAGAGTTCAACCCCATTATCTGATAGGGAGCTGGTTGATATGTTTATAGGGACGCTATCTGGTCCATTTTTCAATCACTTGATCGGCAGCTCATCAGCTGGTTTCACCGAGTTGATCCTAACTGGAGAAAGAGTAGAAGTTGGGATTTGGAGTGGCAAGATACAGAAAGATGCCTCTTCAAGCTCAGTAAAGAAGCCATTTGCTGGTAAGAAGGAAGTCAGTGCCATCTATAGCCCGAGGGGCCAAAACAGGGTTGAACATCGTCAGACAGTATGTGCCGTGATGATACCTAGGCCTGTAGTTACTCCACAATGCAACAATCAACAAAGGGTGGAAAGACCACAACGGAAGTTTACCCGCATTGACATGACATTGGCTGAAGTTCTACCTCACCTGCTGAGATCCAACTTGGAAACCTTGAAAGAGGCTCCCAAGAATCCAAATACTACTTCTCCCTGATATAATCCAAATGCCCGGTGTGCCTATCATTCTGAGAGTCCTGGCCATGATACAAATGACTGCTGGTCTCTGAGGAACAAGGTACAAGACTTGATTGAAGCCAAGGAAATAGATTTTGATGCTCCAGAGAAGCCCAACGTCATAACTGCTCCCATGCCTAAACACGGTCGTGGAGTTAATGTTGTTGACACTGATTTGTTTTTTACCTCTGTTGATGAAGTTTCTACTCCTCTCATGACTGTCAAGAAGAATTTGTTGTTGGCCGGTTTATTTCCGGGTTATGGTGAAGTTTGCCACATGTGTTCGTTTCTACCTTCTGGTTGCCGTTTGCTGAAATCAAGTGTTCAATTCCTGATAGATAGCAAAGAAATTCTGTTTGAGAAAACTTTGGTTCCCGTTATTCCATCTGAAGACGTTGTTATTATAACCATTTCTGCAAATTCTTCCAAGGTCTCCTCGAGAAAACCTGTTAGGATTACATCTGCTCCAAGAATTGCTCCGCTGATAATTATTGTTCTTGGTCATGTCCCGTATGTCTCGGACAAAGTTGTCCCCTGGCATTATGGTGCCGATGTGTACTATCATGGCATCAAACAAGATTTGAAAGATGAAGAAGTTGATATTGATATTGGTAACATTGTCGGAACCAGCAAAGTTACCCGAAGTGGAAGGGTCTTCTCTCCCGAGATTTCCCCTAAGACTGTCCACAAACCTATTGTCATTCCATCTGCTATTCCTGCTAGTACATCAACTATTTTTCCTGTTCTTACTCCAGTTATTACCCCTGTAAGCGAATCATCTGATACCCGCGGCAAGGAAATTATAGGTGAGCCTTCCCGGACTGAGGCACATAAGAAAATAGTTGTGGAAGCCTCTAAGCAAGAAATGGAGGAAATACTGAAAATCATTAAGAAGAGCGACTACAATATGGTCGAGCAGCCGGGGAAGACCCCATCAAAGATATCCATGTTGTCTTTGTTGTTGTGCTCTGAGGCCCATGCGAAGGCTTTGATTGCATTCCTCAAAACTGCGCATGTGCCGCGAGAGACTTCATCTGATCAGTTCAAAGATTGTGTGGCCAGCCTAACTGCTGATAATGGGCTGGGTTTTTCAGATGCAGACTTGACACCAAAGGGAAGGAAGCATAATGATGCTCTGCATGTCTCGATAGAATGTAGAGGCACCACTATGGCTCATGTGCTGGTAAATACTGGGTCTTCATTGAATGTTCTGCCGAAGAAGGCGTTGGACCGGTTGGATTGCGAGGGTTTAACTCTAAAGCCTAGTAACATTGTGGTAAGGGCTTTTGACGAATCAAAGAGAATGGTGCACGGGGAGGTGGACATCTCTGTCAAAGTGGGTTCTCAGACTTTTGGGTCCACCTTCTATGTGATGGATATCAGGCCGTTGTATTCTTGTTTGTTGGGTCGTCCTTGGATCCACGAGGCTGGGGTAGTTACTTTCACACTCCATCAAATGCTGAAGTACCCGGTGAAAGGGAAGATTGTCACGGTGCGGGGAGCCACCTCAATTCCTTCCGCTATGTAGAGATGGACGGGGAATTCATAGAAACTCCTTGTCAGAATTTCGAAGAGGTCCCTCAGATCTTAGCATCGACAGAAACTACTACCAACAAATCTCCTTTGAAGATGGCTTCTCTCAAGGATGCTAGGGATGTGGTTGAATAAGGTGGATGTACCAATTGGGGTCAGCTCCCTGATTTCACTCAGAAAACTAACAAATTTGGTTGGGCTTTACTACAGGGGCTCAAAGGGTTGTTAGACGCGCTCGGGCTGGAAGACCTCCCCTACACATCAGCAATCGGGGAATTAACGCCATTGAAGACAGCGAGGAAGACTCAGACATCGACAGTTGGATCTACCCAACTACCAACGGTGGACCGAGTAACTGTACGGCTAGGGACTTTATACCTGTTTCTTTTATTTCGCAGTAATTGACTTATTTGTTTTAAGATTTGTAATAAACAATTTGAAACTTTACGGCCTTGTGCCTTGCCCGGGGCACATTGGTTTTGTTTGTGAGGGCTATTATTTATCATTTCATATATCATTAATAAAGCATTTGACGTTTCTTGCATACAAATTTTGCGCTCTCTGCTTTTCTTTTCTGCTTTTCACTTTATCAAAATAGTTATTCTCTTACACACACTCACGTATCATAATGCAGATCCATATCCACTCTGGGCCGCATTGATAACAGCTCTGCTATTTCCAGTTATGACTTCAAAAATCCGATCAACCAAGTTGAGGACGAAGGTGAGGATGATTTTGAGGTGCCTGGAGAACTTGCTAGACTATTACAGTAGGAAGAATGGGCCATACAACCTCATGAAGAGCCGATAGAGACAGTGAACTTGGGTACTGAGTGTGATGCAGTGGGAGAACTGAATTGAGGTTTTGCGTTTGTGTTTGCAAATGTTGCGGTTTAGCAAGAGTCGCCACCGACTTTTATTTTATCCAAAAGGAAAGGTAAAAAAGCACAGGAAAGACCTTTGAGATGTTTTCTTGAGTTCGAGGGGTAGATTATGAAAAGGGAAGGTATTAGCACCCTTTTCATCCATGGTTTTCCATGGGCTCTTAGTTACTTGTTTAGATCACTTGCTTTGCTTTTGAAATTGTTTGAAATGGTGCTTTGTGTGGTTTTGAAAGTATTTTGAAAAGAGGCCTTTGTTTAAGCAATCTTTGTAATGATTCTCGTTCGTAAGAATGTATACAAAGATGTTTGTCTTTTGAAAAATGTTTCAATGTTTTGAAAGGTGTTTGGAAAATGTTTTGAAATGTGTGTGTGTTTGTTTGAAAATAGCAAGGATTGTTTGAAAGAGAGCAAGTAACTAGGAGCTATCTACCCTACTCAAATCTCTTTCCTATACATTTGTATTCCTTGGACATTGTTGATTTACCATTGATTTGGTAAACAAACCTATCTTTGGATGTTAAACGGGACGGGCGTGGGTCATCGTATGACCATGATAGCAATGTTGCCAAGTATCTTAGCAAGTTTTGAGGGACTAAGATCATATTTGTTTAGGTAACCTTTTGATAGCACCATCGAGGGACTATGATCTTTTGTTTTGTTTTGTTTTTGCCAAGATACTTTGTATGCATACCATGGCCATTTTTTAGGCAACAAAGTGGGTGAAACCCTAGGGGTGATTGTGTGCGATATATTGTCATTTTACATGCTTTTGTTTGTCTTGTATTAGGTCATTCTATTTGTTTGATTTTGTCTTATCATACAAACCCTAATTTTACTAAACAGGTATATAATGCGATAAATTGCGTAAAGTAAATCTAAGCTATTACAACAATATTATGGGAGGGGGGATACAAGTTTTGAATGGGGAATATTTCTCAAAATAAAACCCTAAAAATTATTACAACCCAATTGAATTATTGTACAATAAATAAATAAACAATTATTTAAATATGCAATCAAATATATGGATGCAAAATGTTTTTGTATTTATTTTATGTATGAGAAAAATAAATTATTTAAGTCCTAAAAAATAAGAAAAATTATATTGTTATTTTTTAAAAGGGGAAACCCTTATTTTTTATTTAAAAGAAAATATGTTCTATATTATTCATTTTATTCATTTATGTACAAGAAATAATAAATGATATTATTAATAAAAATTAAAAATTAAAATATATGTGGAAATAATATTTTATGTGTATGAATAATAAAAATAAAAATGTATGATATTTTTAAATATGTTTACTATTTATTTTAAGAAAATAAAGTTCTATTTATTTGAATAATCAATATTTTATGCAAAAAATAAGATAAAAAATAAAATAAAATGCAAAAAATTAAGAAAATATTTTTGGGATTTTTTAATGTTCAGAAAAAATAAATGCAAGTAAAAAATATAAAATATGCAAGAAAAATGCAAAAATATAAGAAAATAGGTCAGGGGGTGCAAATAGGAATATGGAGGGTGTGAAAAACAAAACAAGTAGGCCCAAGGCGCGCCCAGGCCCAGACCATCATCTTCATCCCTGTCCTTGGCTTCCTGCGTGCATTTTGAGTTTGAATCTGTAACTTGCTATAGCTTGCATAAAATCAAAAACTTATAACACAAAAAATATAGCTTAGGATCTCACGATTCCAGTGATATAAAGTTTGTGACCTAACACTCAAAGATCAAGGAGAATTTTATCACCCCTAATTTCTGACCTAAATTTTTCATGAACTTTAAGCTTCAAATTCTCACTACTCAGTTAATATAAATGACAATTATGCATATGTACAACTTTAGCAAGTTAAGGACTACATTTTTGCTTCACAAATCAAAGCTTAAGGATGCCTAAATAAGGAGATAGAGATTTGAAAAATACCTTGACCAACAGAGTTTGGATATGGCAATGTGAAGGCTTTGAGTGAGGCCTGAGGATTGTGTGAGCTTCCTTGAAGTTCCCTCAAGCTTTTCCAATGCTCAGCTTGCCTTGAGGATGCTTGAAACTCCCTGCATGAGTCAACCTGCAACCTTCCAAAATGAAAATGGTGATGTCTGAAATAGGGCTTACAGAACCAGGACAACGACTTGGATAGTTTAGGTAGGATGTATGGAAGATGTTTGATGTGTTACAAAGCAAAACGCACAAGCAAATATTGAGATGGCTAGTGTTTTGCAGAAGTTGCCCTGTTTGGGCAAAAAAATGTGTTTTCTGTCTTTGGGAGTGTTTTGGATGTTAGCAATTCGTTCTTAGGCTTGTAACAAGTTTCTGAAGTTGTTTAGAATGATACAAAGTCTTCTCTTTATCAGATGGACAAGTTATCTTGACTTTTGCCAATTTGCTTGCTTTTGAAGAAAGTTGAAGTGACTTAAGCCAAAAGCTTGTACTTGCTAGTTCTAAGGCTGATGAGAGTTGGTAAACATTTCCTGATATTTGTGGATATTTCTTGCAACAAAAGATCAGGTCCATGGCTCAAGAATTGCAAAGTTGTAAAAAGCATGCTTTATGAAAATGGCAATGTACACTTTTGGCCATTTATGGATTAATCTTTTGTATAATGCTCCAAAGGTAAAAACAAAGGCTTTAACCACTGAGTTTGCATTAAATTATGGAGTGTAGAATGGATTAGGACCTGTAATGCAAGGTACAAGCATGCTAGGATCTGATTTGCAACTTGAAGCATTGTGAAACATGGCTTGAATAAAAGTGACAAATTGCCATTTTCTCTTCTTCGATTCTCCCTAACCACAAATGATCTTGGGGAGTTCTTGGACATTTTGGAAAGCTTGTAACATTCTCTACAATCCATATTTGAAATTCATTTTGAGATAACTCTTGGAACTAGGTGAAAAATTCCCATGAAGTTAGGTCAAAAACCTGCCTAAATTAGGGCAATTTTTCACTAAGTTAAAAAGTTTATGGATCCCTATTCACAAAATCATAACTTGAGATCCAAGAATAATTTAGTAAAACTTTGTGAAGAAAAGTTGTAGATTTCATGGAGGACTACAACTTTCATGTTGGAACTTTTCTTTGAATCCAATTGCATCATGGTGAAAAAGTTGTGGAAAGTTGGGAAAAAATAAGAAAATTTTCATACTTAGAAATTTTCTAAGTTATGAGAAATTTTCAAATTAAAACCCTAATTTGAAAAATTGATTTTCTTGATCAACAAGTTTCATATTTTGACATATCTTGATGAATTATGACCCTTGGCACTTGATTTTGACCAAAAAGTCAAAGTTTGACTTTTCAGTGTACAATTGATTTTTGATCAATTGACTGGAAAATTCATTTGTCAATCCAATGCATTTGAGATCTTTTGAACCATGTGATTTGGTCAAGATGATGCTATTGAATCCTTGAAATCATGCTTGAATCCAATTGGCCATTGGCTAGGTTAAAAATCAGAAATTGCCCTTTCTCAGTCAAAACCCTAATTTTGACCATTTTGCCCTTTTGATGATCTGATCAAATTTCTTGAGGAGTTGTGATCCAAACTTGATCAAATGGTACATAGGAGCCTAAAATGTTGTTGTGGATAAAAAATTATGAAGTTTGACTGTAAATTGGCCATGGTTGACTTTTTCCCCAATACACTTGATTTTTAGGTCAACTGTCTAATTGACTGGGCAAAAATGTGATTCGAGGCCTGAAATTGGGTATGAGGGGTCCAAGATGGTGTATGAAAGTCACATGAAGCATTGATGATCCAAAAATCCTTGTGCAAAATCAAACCCTAATTTCAGGTCATCAGTGCAAGGTGATGTCTTGAGCTGAGCAAACCCTAATCTTGTCTTGAGTCCAAGAAGTCTTGTGAGAAAAATCTTGATAAATGTGAGGGCAAATTTTGGGGTACAACAGTTGCCCCTGTTCAATCTTCTTGAACCTGAAGAGTTAGATTGGCGAATTTTCCGTTCGTGACTCGAAGGTAAAAGATGATTGGACACTAGAGTGCCCGTAAATTTGCACTCGTCAAAGTGTAGTTGAGTAAATGGGCTTAAAGATGCCATTTGGAGATGTGATAGAATCTTGTTGGAGATGGGCTTAAAGATGCCATCCAAGAATGTTTACTGAGTTGTAAGTTGTAAGTCAAAAGAATAAGTATCAGAATAGCATCTGTGTCTGGAGCGTCTCTGAACTGTATCTGGTAGTTGGAATCTGAATGAGCAATAGAATAGCATCCGTGTCTAGAGCGTCTCTGAGCTGGGGAAAATCAGAATAAGTGACAGAATGTCAACTGTGTCTGGAGCGTATCTGGACTGTATCTGAAGTTTGAATCTGAATGAGTAATAGAATAGCATTCGCGTCTAGAGCGTGTCTAAACTGTATCTGAGATTGAGACCTGAATGAGAAATAGAATGACTTCCGTGTCTGGAGCATATCTAATCTGTGTCAGATAGTTGAAATCTGAATGAGTAACAGAATGACTTATGTGTCTGGAGTGTATCTGAACTTGAAATCTGAATGAATAGCATAATGACTTCCGTGTCTGGAGTGTATCTATACTGTATCATGATTGTATACTGTTAATGGTAGCTTTTTAATCTTATCCTGAAAAGGGTAAAATGTTAGCTGAAATACAAAGTTATGTTGCATGAAATGTATGATGCAATAAATGTGCTTTATCAATGTTTATGGTATATGGATGTAATGTATGCGCATGTAAGCTGATTTGCTGTATTGCTGAGGAAAATAAAATCCTTGATGGCTGGGGATAATAAAACTCTTGACTGCTGCCGGGAAAAATAAATCCTTGACTGCTGAGAATAAGAAAATCCTGGGCGACTGTTGGAGATTAAAAATCCTTGACAAACTTCTGTGGGGATATAAAGATCCTTCATGTCTTGAAGTTGTATTATTGACCAAAATTCTGTTGTGAGCAACGCCATATACTGCTTGAATAACCTGCTTGGGGAATCCAGAGAACTTTAATGACTTCTACTGGGGGTTACACAATGGGAATCCTTATTCTGCTGGGGAATAGTGGAAACTCTGATGACTTCTGCGGGGAACTAAGAATGAGAATCTTCATTCTGTTGAGGAGTAATGAAAACTTTGGTGACCTCACTGGGGAATTAAGAATGAGAATCTTCATTCTGTTGAGAATAAAAACTCTGTGGGGAAGAAGGCTTACTGCTGGAGAGTAAGTTCAGGAGTTTTCGGTCGTCTGCCACTCTACTGGGAAGTTATCCTAGGTTGGGAATAAGACAAAAGTTAACTGTTATCTGGTTGATTTCCAGGCTTCAAGATAACTTGCTGGGGAATTTGGAGAAACTAGATGGTCTCCATTGGGGATTGGTAGTTGGAAATCTTGACTCGACTGGGGAAGAAGGTTTCAGCTCCGCTGAGGATTTGTAACTCAAAGTTTTTGCTCGGCTGGGGATTGGGAGTTTGAAGTTGTAACTCTGATGGAGATTAAGGGTTTGAAATTTTAGCTCCGCTGGGGATCTAGATGATGTAATGTAGGGATTGCTCATGGAATAGCCTAAATACGTTTTCCTATCCTTTCAGTCTGTCAATAATTATTCTTTTCCACCTGTTTATTTGTAAACAGTAATTATGTTCAAATGCATATGTTTATTAATGAATCATAGGATGTTTTTGCAAATAAAAACACAAGTGTAAATAAAAAGGAAAATAATTTTCTGCACTTTGAAAGAGATATCTTTGTATTTACTTTGAATAAGTATTTTGTACAAAGGAAACAGACATCCTAGTAAGAGGATGGTGTCATAAAAGTAAGAAAAATGTATACAAAGAATAGCTATGTGTGAAAAAATCCCATGGGATTCCCATTCTTCTATAGCCTTCGTGTCTCCAAATGTCTTGTCCATCCGTTGCTTCGTCTGAAGATGATTGAATTGATCAGGAGCTCAGAGTTATCAGTGAAGAGATTGTCCTTAAAGTGATCCGACGAGACATAGTCATACGCTTTAACTCCCTAACTTTTGCCTGGACCGCCCTTTCGGGTTTTCAGCCCACCAGGAAACCCTTTTTTGCCCAAGTCGCCCTTTCGGGTTTTCAACTTGTCGGGTGTATAGATTTTTTTTATTTATCCCTAACTTTTTGCCTGAACCGCCCTTTCGGGTTTTCGATTCACCGGGATGCCCTTTTTTTGCCTAGGTGTGTCAACCTAGCGGGTCATTTATGCGTAGTATCTTTTGACTATGTTTGCGTTCACAGGGTGTGGCAGGTCATCACCGTCCATGGTGGTTAAGATCATTGCCCCACCAGAAAAGATGTTCTTGATCACAAATGGTCCTTCATAGGTAGGAGTCCATTTGCCCCTGGGATCACTTTGTGGCAAGATAATGCGCTTGATTATCAGATCTCCAACTTGATATGTCTGGCATCTGACTTTCTTGTTGAAAGCCTTGATCATCCGTTTTTGATACGTTTGACCGTGGCAAACAGCAGTAAGTTGCTTTTCATCAATCAAGTTAAGTTGATTAAGCCGGGTCTGAATCCAATCGTCTTCACTCAAACCAGCATCTTTCATGATTCTCAAAGAGGGAATCTGAACCTCGATAGGTAAAACAACCTCCATGCCATATACCAAAGAATAGGGTGTTGCCCCAGTTGATGTGCGTTCCGTGGTACGGTACCCGTGAAGAGAAAACGGTAGCATTTCATGCTAGTCCTTGTAGGTGACTGTCATCTTTTGTATGATCTTCTTGATATTTTTGTTAGCAGCTTCAATCGCACCATTCATCTTTGGCCGATAGGGGGATGAATTGTGATGTTGAATCTTGAACTGCTCGCACAAGGCAGTGATCATAGTATTGTTAAGGTTTGTACCGTTATCAGTGATGATCCTTCCGGGGATACTGTACCGGCATATAAGATTTTGTTTGATGAAGCGGGCAACAACATTCTTAGTGACGGATGAGAAGGAAGCTGCTTCGACCCACTTGGTGAAATAGTCAATGGCCACCAGAATGAAGCGGTGTCCATTGGAAGCTGTAGGCTTGATCTCTCCAATCATGTCGATTCCCCACATAGCGAATGGCCAAGGAGCTGTTAAAACATTTAGAGGAACTGGAGGCACGTGTACCTTGTCTGCATATATTTGACATTTGTGGCAAGTCCGGGAGTGTTGATAACAATTAGCTTCCATGGTAGACCAGTAATATCCTGCCTGTAGAATCTTCTTAGCCATCGTTTGCCCGTTAGAGTGAGTGCCAAAGGTACCTTCATGCAATTCAGCCATAATCTTCTCAGCTTCAGCTTTGTCCATACAACGGAGCAGAATAGAATCATGATTGTGCTTGTACAGGAGGCCATTACTTAGGAAGAACTTAGCTGAGAATCTCCTTAAGAACTTTTTGTCATTGACTGAAGCTCCTTCAGGGTATTCTTGCGCCTCGAGATACCTTTTGACTTCATGAAACCACGGTTGATCCACTACTTCTTCGGTGTTAATCTCGTGATAATGTGCCAGTTCGTCCATCCGTTCAATGGTGATTTGGGAAGCCTCATTATCCCATTTAATTTTAAACATGGAAGACATTGTAGCTATAACATATGCTAGCTGATTTTCTTCTCGCGGGAAGTGCTCAAAGGTAATCTGCTCGAAATGTGGTAACAATGTCAAGACATGTTCTTTGTAAGGGATGAGGTTTGGATGCTTAGTGTCCCACTCTCCTTTGATCTGACTGATGACCAAAGTTGAGTCCCCAAACACAATCAAAGATTTGATTCCCAAGTCTATGGCAGCCTTGAGTCCAAAGATGCAAGCTTCATACTATGCCATGTTGTTCGTACAGTTGAAGCAGAGTCTGGCGGTGAAAGGAGTATGGCAATTGTTGTACCCCAAAATTTGCCCTCCCATATTCTTCAAAGTTTTGACAAGCATCATCTCAATTTGCTCAAGTCTACTCAAGGGTTGCACAGTTCAAACACCCTCCTAAGCCAGTCAAATTAGGGTTTTGGTTCTTGCAAGGAAGTTGAGGTTTTCAAGGGCTCAATCAAGTCACATATGCCTATACACATTGTCAAGCATCCACATGTCAAGTTTCAAGGCTCACAAGGTCAAGTTGCACAGTCAAAAGCCCTAATTGCTTCACAATCAACTGCAGGGGCAAAATGGTCATTTGGCAGTCAAAAGTCAAAAATTTTGGTCAACATCTTATTTTGAAGCCACAATCATCATTTGATCAAGTCTTTATCATGATTCCACAAGCATGGCTCAAAAATCATCAAGATGCAAAAGTTTCCATTTTTGGACAGTTGAAAAGTCAACTGTAACTTGACCAAAGCATAACTTTTTCATGGTTCATCAGAAAAATCCCATCGAATGCTCATTTTTAAGGGGAGGACATTTCCTACAACTCATCTTCACATTCAAAGTCCAAGAAATGCTCTTACAAAAAGTTACCAATTTCAACATTATAGGTCATTTTCAAAAGTCAACAAAAAGGCATTTTAAGTCAAAGACCATAACTTGAGATTGGTAAATTCAAATGACATGGGACCAAAGGCATTGGTTAGAGGACTTCAAGACCTTTCCAAAATGTCCAAGAACATGTTCATATGATCAAAATTGAGCAAGATATGCATTGGAGAAGTTGGGAAATTTTTGGTGAAATGGCAAAAGTCAACTATCCTTGAAACTTCAATTTTTGACAAAAGGGCCCACCTTTTTCCACTTGATTCAGCCTTGTCATGCCACCCACGTGTCCCATGATCAATTTCAAGACCAAATAATTATTTTTCTATTTTTATTTAATTTTTATGGATTTAATTCATTTTAATCCATAATAATTCAAGTAAAATCAAAAAAATTGATAAAATGGTATCTTTTGGTTTGATTAGCCTTCATGAAGCATATTCCACATACCAATTTCGTGCTAGAGCCATTTTAAGCATAAAAATTCAAATTTTGAACAAGCTTTGAAAGGCCTTTAATGGTGGTTAAGACAAAATTCAAAGCTTAATTGCAATGGTTAAAGGCTCCTAAATGTGACTTATTCTCATTCATTACTACATATGCAAGCCTTGCAAGCCTCATTCACTACCTAGAGTGTGCACAAACGGCCAGAGCAAAATCCAAAAAGTGTAAAAAAAAAGTGAGATCAAAAGGAGTGTTGCAAGCATTTTCAGGCCAAAAGGAGGACGTGACTCTCTTCTTTGCCATACTCTGAAGCTAAAGCAACCCTTGTCACGTCCTAAGCTCCATCATACCGCGCTGTAAGTTTTCCTAGGTCCCCCCAAGTCTCAATATTATTTTTTTCTAACAAATTCTCATGCAGCTTCCTAGACGCGTTCCACCATAGGCCTCATACAGATGCGCGCCAAGTGTCTCAAAAGATAAATCCAAAGGCCAAAGGGTGCTCCACACCATTCTACCTGGTCAACGCGCCTCTGGACGATTCAAAAGTCAAAAAGGCTTGAGACAATGGGCCTAAATTCCTGATTCACCTCCCTAAGGGTCCAACACCCCCTGGGTTCTTATTTTCTTTTCTTTTTTCTCTTTTTATTTTCTTTTCTTTTATAATTTCCCTTTTATTAATTATTAGTTTTATTAATTGTTTAATTAACCCAAACTAATTTTCCCCATAAAATTCAGAAAAACCAAAAAAAAAAACATTTTATTATTTATTAACTTATTTTGTAAATAAATAAATGTAAATTAAATTAAATTAAATTAGCTTAATTAATTAACTTTAATACTTTTTACAATAAATAAAAACAATTTAGAATTAGGTTTTTGCTAACTTTTAATTTCTATTTATTTTCTCTTTATTTTCATTAAAAACACAAAAATACAAAAAAACATTTTCTTAATTAAATTAATTAATTAGTTATTAATTTTAATTTCATTAATTACAAAAAAAGGACAAAAAAATTCAATTCTTTTCTTAAGAAGGGTCAAAACCCTTAAGACGTTCCAATTTAATTCTTTCGCGCATTATTCTTATTTTTGATTATTTATGTAACTGTTTCCGGATATGTAATAGTAATTAGGTTTATTTCTTTATTTGCTATTTCTCGCATTCTTATTTCAAAACGGGTTTTTGTTTTTTGGCGATGTATAGACTCGCGCCTTGTAATAGCTAGATTTACATTTCTGCAATTTATTTTCCGCACACCTAACTGCTAATATGCCTGCAAGAATGTATGTAAATAAAACCAATCCGTAGCTCACAAATAACATGTACAAAGACAATTAACTGAAAAACAACACACAAGCACATGCCACTTCTAGGGTATGCCTCACTGGTTGCCTCGAACGTGGTCATCAAGTATAGGGTGTCTTAGAGGTCGCCCTTCTGTCTAAAAGATCCAGTCGCCTCGAAACGGTTGCCTCGGATAAAAAGGATCTAGGACATTAGGGTTACTTCTAAGGTATCCTACCATTGCTTCGGTGACCACATTGTCCCGATAATCGAATTGACCCGAATAACTCCAACGACAGTGCTACCTATCTCTCAATGGTGGGATAGCACTATCTAAAGGACTCTTACACAGCTTAATTCCTTATAGTAGGTAGATTTCTCTTAAGTACTTGCTCTTTTCAAACAAACAAAACAACTTTTCGCACCCCACACTTTCAAAAGGTTTTCGAACAAATTTTTCATACACTCTTGAGGACAAATACAAGAGTTACTTAGAAATTTTTCAAACGAAACTTTTTCAAAACCCACACACACTTGAAAAGAAAACAAATTTTGAAAACATAAGAGCAAGTACCTAAGAGCCCGTGGATAACCACGGATAGAAAGGGTGCTAACACCTTCCCTTTCTATAAATCTACCTCCCGAACCGAGAAACATTCTCGAATAAGGAATTTTGCTGTGCTTTTGTCCTTTCCATGTTGGAGAACATAAAAGACGGTGGCAACTCTTGCTTACCGCGACATTTCACGAAACCAGCTTAAAAAACAGTCAGTTCTATTTCCACCGATCACAGAACTGGCGACTCTGCTGGGGAGACTTTAATAAGTGGGGTGTACCTTAGGAATAGTTCATCATCATGTTTTCAATTGCTTGCTTTTCTTGATTTAATATTGTGGGCCTGTTTTGGGAGCTTCATAGATCCTAACCCGGATCTGGGGGACACCTTTTAGAAAGTAGCAACAAACTGTGAGGGAACTGTGCGGGGTATACCGACACGGTTGAAGCAGTTTGCTACGTTGATGTGGCACTTTAGTGAGTACCGGTAACCCTTGAGTCAAGTCAAGGAGAGTACGGGGCCGCTGCGTGGTGTCGTGAAGCATCAACTGACCTTAGGAACCTTACTTGATCATCCTGGCCTCTTTAGGGGTAGTGAGATGACTGACTTTGGTGCAGTACGAAGTTGGTTGATACTCGATACTACACTCATTGAGGGTTGTTTTCTTGGAATATTTTGATCGCCAGTTCAGTGGCTAAATCAAAACAATGAACTTAGAAAACAACCCAATGATATTGAGCTCCTTAGAACCCGGTTACTTTTGATAGGACAGGTTTTGAGCCCACCAACTTCAAGAGGGTAGTATCCCAAACTTCATGTTGGCCTAAACTCTAAGGGCTCTTTGTCTGACTTGTGTGCCTTCAAACTTGACTACTTGCATACTTGTTATCTGACACTTGAGTTTCTTGCAGGTTTTGTTTACAGTCCTTAATCTGGATTCATAACAGGGTTTACCTACATTACTCCATGCATAGCATAACATCATACCATCATACCATTGCATGCATCCTACATAAGGACTAATCCATTTCAAGGACCTCAAGGGTTTTGTGATGCAGGTCATGATGAATCAAATGTCCAGCAAGGGGTAAAGGGGATTTATTTTCCTCTAGCCAAGGTTAATGACTTGAGTCAGGGGCTATGACCCACTCGATATGGTGAGCCTTGACTCTTGAAGAAGGACTCTCATCAACATGAAGCCCCTTCCATCAAGCTACAAAATTCAAATTCTAACAATTTTTCTTGTTTACCTCGCGAGATCCTTGAAAACATTGCATGCATACATACACATCATTGCATAACAGGTACCCTTTTTCTACAGGTTGCTTAATCTTCTTCGATGTTTATTTCAGCACTCAGTCATCATGAATCCTGAACCTACTACCGAGCAAGCTATTAAGGCCCTCCAGGCCCAGAACGCCCAGTTCCAGGAGCTGGTCATGAGTTTAGCCCAAGGACAACAGGAATTGAAGACTCTGCTTTTGAAAAGAAAAAAAAAGAGGACTGTTTTGTTCAACCCTAGACGCAGATCTGGGAATGGATCACAAAATGAAGCTGAGCTGACCACCCCATCTGCTGGGAAAGACAACCCACAAGGGAGAGAGGTTCCTAGTCCCGTGGTCTCTGACACCGAGACATATTTCAATGATGAGCAGTACCCTCCTGCAAATCCTAAGATTTCTTCTCCAAGCTGCAACCCAGATGCGAGGTGTGCTTATCATTCTGGTAGCCCGGGGCACGATACTGAGGATTGTTGGGCGCTGAAATACAAGATTCAAAACATGATTGACGCCAAGGAGATCGAATTTGAGCCTGCTGAGACTCCCGATGTGATCACTGCTCCCTTGCCAAAACATGGCTAGGATTGAGGGACTCTTGTTCATTTAAATTCTGATATTGTATTTTTCTATGCTTATTCAAACAATTATTATGTCAAACTCTATTATTTCATTAATGCATTACACGTGTCTGTTTTGAAGTAATTGTGTTCTCTATATTCAAAATTGCTTTTATTTTTCTTGATGTTCAACTCTCGATTGAAAATTCTAAGCCTCTTGAGGGAGGATGACGAAAACGATACCATAATTTACAGTATGCTTTTGAACAAACCCCGCTGATGAGGTACAAGCATTGTTTCAATTCCTAAACACTGGAGTTATAAGGAAGATAATCCCTCACCAACCCCTTCGATCCAAAGAAGTTGGAGTTTTTCTTTTCGAAAATTAAAACCCTTAATTATAACCTGGGGCAGAGTAGTTCTCTCAGCTGATCCAAGTGCACAACGAATGGCACCAAAGGAATCCTTACAAAACAAAAGACAGTGATGGCTCCGAATAATCATAAAAGATAGGCAGTCATTATCTCCCAAAAATAAAAGCCCATTAAGTCAAAACCTATGAAGGAGACTTACAAAACTGGGGCATCCCGCTGACCGTGATCATGAAAGAAACAGTTCAGGCAAAAAACAGGGATAACGAAATCAAAAAAGAAAGAGGTCCTACAAACCCTCAAACAAAAAAAATGACTGCCTATTCAAAATAAACTGTCAATATCCGAACCATCATTGGAACATCAGAGCAAAGACTCAAACAAGGTCTAATGCACGATCAACTGAGTTTAGGTTTGAAGAACATCACGAAGAACGGGTGGGTACAAATAATTTGAGCCTTTATCCTTTGTTTCTTAAACCGTGAACCAGGCCACGCTACAACCCTTAAAAGTCCTAGCTGAAGCATGGGTTAGTTCGAAAGCATACTGTTACGAAAGGTATCCTGACTCCTTAAGGCTTGCGGCAAAATAACGAGTTGACATCACATTTTACAAAATTCACTGGTTTTACTGAAAAATGCATTTTCAAACTTCGAGACAGAGATAAGCTTTGCATTTTTAATATAACATTGCTTGCATATGACTATTTGTTTGAACAGCATAGAAGTTCGCACGACGAATATCCAGTGAACAAAAGTCTTCTCAACAAGAGGATCACCTCAAGTGGAAAAATACTTCCAACCAAGGGGCAGGCATGATCATGGTCCATCATCTGGGGCAGTTAAGTCAAGATTAGGATAATCTCTCAAAAGGCCAACCAGCGTGGGGCAAATCTCCATCTGGATCACTTGGGGCATTGGACGATCAAACGAAGATCTTCTGGTAGTAGGGCAACGCAACACTACTGACAGGGGCACCTCCCTACATCCTGAGAGCACGGACATAGTCGAAAAAATACCATGCATAATCAAAGACCCACTAGGTTGACACACCTAGGAAAAAATAAGGGCTTCCCGACGAACCAAAAGGGTTCGGGCAAAAATAAGGGATGAAATGAAAAAATTTGTACACCCGGCAAGTCGAAAACCTGAAAAGACGGCTTGGGCAAAAAAGGGTATCCCGATGGACTGAAAACCCGAAAGGGCGGTCCAGGCAAAAATTAGGGATCAAAGCATACGACTATGACCCGTCATCTCGTCACTTGCCTACCATAAAAAGATTTGTCAATCGGCAGTCATCGCGCACCTCCACAGGTACCTTCCACAGGAACAGGGGAAATAATGAGTTGTCCAAGCGATCTAGTTGCTCTGTCAGCCAAGGTACCAAGGTAAGTTCGGCTGAAGAACATAACCAAGATGCCTCCACTCCCCGAGAGCAAGACAAGAATCAGCCATACTCTCCCCAAGTAGAGTTGGTCTCCCGTCAGTCCTAACAAGGCACAGTATCTCCAGCAAGTCAGCAACACTCTCCCCGAGCAGAGTTAGTCCACTGTCAGCCTTAAGGAAGTTGGGTATCCCCAGAAGATCTCAACATTCCCCAGCAGGGTATATAGGTGTTCCTAAGCAAGCATCCCCGGCAGTCTTAATATAAGGTTGTTCCCCGGCGGAATACCAGACACCCCAGTGGAGCTACTTTCCCAGCACAGTCCAAAAGTTTCCCCAGGAGAGTTGAATCATCTCCCCAGTAGATTCTAGAAGCTTATCCCCGATAGATTCTGGAAGCTTATCACCTGCAGAGTACATACACATCTCCCAGGCTCTATTCAAAGGTTATTCCCCACCAGGGCTTATAACTGGGTTATCCTCAGCTATTTACCACGGAAAGATCGTCCTAGGCGAAGTTCTTCCTACCCCAGCGGAGTTCATCAAATCTTCCAACAGAGCTTATCAACGGAATCCACAGCAGAGTTATCATCAAAACCTCAGCAAGGTATCTCTTCCCACAGAGTAATTCCCCGCAGAGTAATCTCCTCAACAAGTTTATTCCCCAACGGAGTCATCTTCTCCTACCGGTTTATTCTTACAACCATCATCCCCAGCGGAAACGAAGAACTCTACTCTTCAACATCAGCCCAGGATTCAAACTCCCGGCATTCGTCAAGGATTTATTTTCCCAGACGAGAATACATTCATAAACATCACACCTTCATACATTATAGCATGCATATGCATCATACAACACAAATCTCATTTATTTTTGAGAACATCTTAAAATCATGCAATTCATGCATCATGACATTGCATACGACTAATACTTTGTCTTTTCAGGAAAAAGTCAATCAAAAGATGATTACCATCTACCTTTACAGTTCCAGATCAACACCGGTAACAAGCCAGGAAAATTCTGTGGACGACTGATCGTGGGTTAATATTCGAAACCAAACAGGACAATTATCTACTTGATCATCAACAGGCAACCCTACACCGGTTCCTTCTCAACCTCAGATGTAGTTTTACACGAACTCATCATCAGGCAACCCTACACCGGTTCTTTCTCAATTTTCATACGAAGTCTTACACGGACTTATCATCAAAGTAACCCTACACCGGTTCCTTTTCTTTCAGAAGAAGTCTTACACGGACTTATCTTAAGATGACCTTACCCCGGTTCATCCAGAAGTTTTACACGAACTTATCCTACGGTAACCTTACCCCGGTTCCTCCAGAAGTCTTACACGGACTTATCTCAAGATGACCTTACCCCGGTTCATCCAGAAGTTTTACACGAACTTATCCTGCGGTAACCTTACCCCGGTTCCTCAAGAAGTCTTACACTGACTTATCTCAAGATGACCTTACCCCAGTTCATCCAGAAGTTTTACACGAACTTATCATGCGGTAACCTTACCCCGGTTCCTCCAGAAGTCTTACACGGACTTATCTCAAGATGACCTTACCCCGGTTCATCCAGAAGTTTTACACGAACTTATCCTGCGGTAACCTTACCCCGGTTCCTCCAGAAGTCTTACACGGACTTATCTCAAGATGACCTTACCCCCGGTTCATCAATAAGTTTTACACAAACTTATCCTGCAGTAACCTTACCCCGGTTCCTCCAGAAGTCTTACACGGACTTATCTCAAGATGACCTTACCCCGGTTCATCCAGAAGTTTTACACGAACTTATCCTGCGGTAACCTTACCCCGGTTCCTCCAGAAGTCTTACACGGACTTATCTCAAGATGACCTTACCCCGGTTCCTCCAGAAGTCTTACACGGACTTATCCCGAAGTAACCTTACCCCGGTTCCTCCAGTAGTCTTACACTGACTTATCCCGAAGTAACCTTACCCCGGTTCCTCCAGAAGTTTTACACGAACTTATCCCGAAGAAACCCTACACAGGTTCTCTCTTCCCAAAGATGTAGTTTTACACGGACTCGTCATCAGAAACCCTACCCAGGTTTTACTTCTTCCAGGACGCAGTTTTACACGGGCTCATCATCAAAGTAACCCCATACAGGTTCCCTTCTCAAACTCTAGACGTAGTTTTACACGGACTCGTCATCAGTAAACCCTACACAGGTTTCCTTCTCAGCTCTAGATGCGGTTTTTACACGGACTCGTCATCAAAGTAACCCTACATAGGTTCCTTCTCCATTTCAGATACAGTCTTATACGGACTCATTATCAATAAACCCTACACAGGTTTCCTTCCTCCAAAGATGTAGTTTTACACGAGCTCATCATCAGTCAACCCTACACAGGTGTCCTTCTTTCCAAGATGCAGCTTTACACGAGCTCAACATCAGGCAACCCTACACAGGTTCCCTCTTTCAACTTACAAAAAATACACCTCCAGATGGCATCTATAAGCCCATCCACCTGTCAAACAGTCTCCAAATGGCATCTACAAGCCCATTCCCGACAAGGTTCTGTCACATCTCCAGATGGTATCTATAAGCCCATCCTCCTATCCACCATATCTCCAAATGGCATCTGTAAGCCCATTCCCGACATCACATTGCTGATATTCTACTATGTGAGTGCAAATTTCTGAGCACTTTAGTGTTCAATCATCTTCCACCTTCGGATCACGAAAGGCACGCAAGCCAATCTACATCCTCAGGTCTAAGAAGATTGAACAGGGGCAACTGTTGTACCCCAAAATTTGCCATCCCATATTCTTCAAAGTTTTGACAAGCATCATCTCAATTTGCTCAAGTCTACTCAAGGGTTGCACAGTTCAAACACCCTCCTAAGCCAGTCAAATTAGGGTTTTGGTTCTTGCAAGGAAGTTGAGGTTTTCAAGGGCTCAATCAAGTCACATATTCCTATACACATTGTCAAGCATCCACATGTCAAGTTTCAAGGCTCACAAGGTCAAGTTGCACAGTCAAAAGCCCTAATTGCTTCACAATCAACTATAGGGGCAAAATGGTCATTTGGCAGTCAAAAGTCAAAAATTTTGGTCAACATCTTATTTTGAAGCCACAATCATCATTTGATCAAGTCTTTATCATGATTCCACAAGCATGGCTCAAAAATCATCAAGATGCAAAAGTTTCCATTTTTGGACAGTTGAAAAGTCAACTGTAACTTGACCAAAGCATAACTTTTTCATGGTTCATCATAAAAATCCCATCCAATTCTCATTTTGAAGGGGAGGACATTTCCTACAACTCATCTTCACATTCCAAGTCCAAGAAATGCCCTCACAAAAAGTTACCAATTTCAACATTATAGGTCATTTTCAAAAGTCAACAAAAAGGCATTTTAAGTCAAAGACCATAACTTGAGATTGGTAAGTTCAAATGACATGGGACCAAAGGCATTGGTTAGAGGACTTCAAGACCTTTCCAAAATGTCCAAGAACATGTTCATATGATCAAAATTGAGCAAGATATGCATTGGAGAAGTTGGGAAATTTTTGGTGAAATGGCAAAAGTCAACTATCCTTGAAACTTCAATTTTTGACAAAAGGGCCCACCTTTTTCCACTTGATTCAGCCTTGTCATGCCACCCACGTGTCCCATGATCAATTTCAAGACCAAATAATTATTTTTCTATTTTTATTTAATTTTTATGGATTTAATTCATTTTAATCCATAATAATTCAAGTAAAATCAAAAAAATTGATTAAATGGTATCTTTTGGTTTGATTAGCCTTCATGAAGCATATTCCACATACCAATTTCGTGCTAGAGCCATTTTAAGCATAAAAATTCAAATTTTGAACAAGCTTTGAAAGGCCTTTAATGGTGGTTAAGACAAAATTCAAAGCTTAATTGCAATGGTTAAAGGCTCCTAAATGTGACTTATTCTCATTCATTACTACATATGCAAGCCTTGCAAGCCTCATTCACTACCTAGAGTGTGCACAAACGGCCAGAGCAAAATCCAAAAAGTGTCAAAAAAAAGTGTGAGATCAAAAGGAGTGTTGCAAGCATTTTCAGGCCAAAAGGAGGACGTGACTCTCTTCTTTGCCATACTCTGAAGCTAAAGCAACCCTTGTCACGTCCTAAGCTCCATCATACCGCGCTGTAAGTTTTCCCAGGTCCCCCCAAGTCTCAATATTATTTTTTTCTAACAAATTCCCATGCAGCTTCCTAGACGCGTTCCACCATAGGCCTCATACAGATGCGCGCCAAGTGTCTCAAAAGATCAATCCAAAGGCCAAAGGGTGCTCCACACCATGCTCCCTGGTCAACGCGCCTCTGGACGATTCAAAAGTCAAAAAGGCTTGAGACAATGGGCCTAAATTCCTGATTCACCTCCCTAAGGGTCCAACACCCCCTGGGTTCTTATTTTCTTTTCTTTTTTCTCTTTTTATTTTCTTTTCTTTTATAATTTCCCTTTTATTAATTATTAGTTTTATTAATTGTTTAATTAACCCAAACTAATTTTCCCCATAAAATTCAGAAAAACCAAAAAAAAAACATTTTATTATTTATTAACTTATTTTGTAAATAAATGTAAATTAAATTAAATTAAATTAGCTTAATTAATTAACTTTAATACTTTTTACAATAAATAAAAACAATTTAGAATTAGGTTTTTGCTAACTTTTAATTTCTATTTATTTTCTCTTTATTTTCATTAAAAACACAAAAATACAAAAAAACATTTTCTTAATTAAATTAATTAATTAGTTATTAATTTTAATTTCATTAATTACAAAAAAAGGACAAAAAAAATTCAATTCTTTTCTTAAGAAGGGTCAAAACCCTTAAGACGTTCCAATTTAATTCTTTCGCGCATTATTCTTATTTTTGATTATTTATGTAACTGTTTCCGGATATGTAATAGTAATTAGGTTTATTTCTTTATTTGCTATTTCTCGCATTCTTATTTCAAAACGGGTTTTTGTTTTTTGGCGATGTATAGACCCGCGCCTTGTAATAGCTAGATTTACATTTTTGCAATTTATTTTCCGCACTACTAACTGCTAATATGCCTGCAAGAATGTATGTAAATAAAACCAATCTGTAGCTCACAAATAACATGTACAAAGACAATTAACTGAAAAACAACACACAAGCACATGCCACTTCTAGGGTACGCCTCATTGGTTGCCTCGAACGTGGTCATCAAGTATAGGGTGTCTTAGAGGTCGCCCTTCTGTCTAAAAGATCCAGTCGCCTCGAAACGGTTGCCTCAGATAAAAAGGATCTAGGACATTAGGGTTACTTCTAAGGTATCCTACCATTGCTTCGGTGACCACACTGTCCCGATAATCGAATTGACCCGAATAACTCCAACGACAGTGCTACCTACCTCTCAATGGTAGGATAGCACTATCTAAAGGACTCTTACACAGCTTAATTCCTTAGAGTAGGTAGATTTCTCTTAAGTACTTGCTCTTTTCAAACAAACAAAACAACTTTTCGCACCCCACACTTTCAAAAGGTTTTCAAACAAATTTTTCATACGCTCTTGAGGACAGATACAAGAGTTACTTAGAAATTTTTCAAACGAAACTTTTTCAAAACCCACACACACTTGAAAAGCAAACAAATTTTGAAAACATAAGAGCAAGTACCTAAGAGCCCGTGGATAACCACGGATAGAAAGGGTGCTAACACCTTCCCTTTCTATAAATCTACCTCCCGAACCGAGAAACATTCTCGAATAAGGAATTTTGCTGTGCTTTTGTCCTTTCCATGTTGGAGAACATAAAAGACGGTGGCGACTCTTGCTTACCGCGACATTTCGCGAAACCAGCTTAAAAAACAGTCAGTTCTATTTCCACCGATCACAGCAACCTTCTAGAGATATGAGTATCGCGCCGATATTGTTGCCAAGTGCATTGGAGGCCCCATCAAAGTACAGGGTCCATCGGGATCCTTGTTCAGGTTCGTCATATGGTCTGATATCTTCAATGTTGTCCAATGTCATGATATCCTCACCAGGGAAGTCAAACCTCATGGATTGGTAATCTTCGACAGCTTGATGAGCCAGATGGTCAGCTAGCACACTCCCCTTTATAGCTTTTTGGGTCATGTACTGTATATCGTATTCTGTTAGGATCATCTGCCACCTATCTATTCTTCCAGATAAAGCAGGCTTCTCAAAGATGTACTTTATCGGATCCATCTTAGATATCAGCAAAGTGGTATGAGTCAACATATACTCCCCTAGCCGGCGAGCAGCCCATACCAAAGCGCAGCAAGTTTTCTCGAGCAGTGAGTATCGGGTCTCACAGTCGGTAAACTTTTTGCTAAGGTAATAAATGGCATGCTCTTTTCGACCAGACTCGTCATGTTGGCCCAGTACGCACCCCATTGAATTCTCTAGGACGGTCAGATACATGATTAGCGGTCTTCCCTCGACGGGTGGCATCAAGATATAAGGTTCTAGCAAATACTCCTTGATTTTATCGAAAGCAATTTAAAATTCATCATTCCATTTAACTACCAGATCTTTCTTCAACAGCTTGAAGATTGGCTCACAAGTAGATGTTAGGTGAGAAATGAACCTAGCAATGTAGTTTAGGCGTCCCAAGAAACCTCTGACCTCCTTCTCAGTGCGAGGAGCAGGCATTTCTTGTATATCTTTGACTTTGGCAGGATCAACCTCGATGCCTTTGTTGTTGACAATGAAACCTAAGAGCTTACCGGACCGGACCCCGAATGTACACTTGTTTGGGTTCAACCTGAGCTTGTACTCCTTCCACCTGACAAACAGCTTTTGCAAGTGATTAAGGTGTTCTTCTTCAGTTTGTGATCGGGCTATCATGTCATCTACGTAGACCTCTATCTCATGATGTATCATGTCATGAAAAAAAGCTACCATGGTGCGTTGATAGGTTGCCCCAACATTCTTCAGTCCGAATGGCATCACTTTGTAGAAGAACGTACCCCACTGTGTAACAAAAGTAGTTTTCTCCATGTCCTCAGGTGCCATTTTGATCTGGTTATAGCCTGAGAATCCATCCATGAAAGAAAATACTTTGTGTTGAGCTGTGTTGTCAACCAGGATGTCGATGTGTGGAAGTGGAAAGTCATCTTTAGGGTTGGCCCTGTTTAAATCTCTATAATCCAAGCATATTCTGACTTTGTCGTCCTTCTTAGGCACGGGCACAATGTTAGTAACCCATTATGGATAGGAAGTAACTGCCAGAAATCCAGCATTGAACTGCTTCATAACTTCGGCTTTGATCTTTTCTGACATGTCAGGTCTCATGCGGCAGACCTTTTGCTTAACTTGTGGACAGTCTTCTCTTGTGGGTAGACGGTGTACCACAATGTCTGTATCAAGTCTCGGCATGTCTTCGTATGACCAGGCGAAGATTTCAACATAATCGTTCAATAGCTGAATTAAGCGCTCCTTGACACTCGGCTCTAGATTGGCACCTATCTTGATTTCCTTTTTGTCATCCTCAGTTCCCAAGTTGATTGTGTCCAATTGTTCTTCATGAGGCTGAATTGCTCTTTCCTCTTGCTATAATAATCTGGCCAATTCCCCTGGCACCTCACAATCTTCCTCACCTTCATATTCGGCTTGGTTGATCATATCTTCAGAGTCACTGAAGGCTATAGCAGCATCGTTACCCATGGGTTCCGGAATGGAAGGGTACCTGCATTTGTGAGTGTGGGTGTGTGTAAGGGTATAACCATCTTAAATCAACAAAATGTAAAAGAAAGACAATGAGCACAAAAGGTTTATATATGAAAAGCGTCCATGATTCATTAAAATGACATATGAAAATGAAATAAGAACCCTTACAAATGGACCTATGTGCCTCGGGTAAGACACAAGGTTGAAAAAGTACGAATTGTTTGTGAATTATTACAGATCCAAAAGAAATGGAAAAGATAAATTACTACGATATGAAAGTAACCGGAACAAAGTCTTTTGCTTCCTAGTTTCACAGTCCTCCGCCAACAGTAGGAAATATCTAGTCTTCCAAGCAGCCCTCTTCTTCACTGTCCTCTAGTGCATTAACCCCTCGGTGGCTGATCTTCACAAGTGGCCCTCCGGCATGGGAGCGACACGCAGACTTCTGACCAGTCGAAGTAAACCCCAAGCCGCATTTGTCTGACTTAAAAGGAAAGTATGGAAGCTTCCCCCAGATAGTGGATCCGCCTTCTTCCACTACTACCCTAGCATCTTTGAGAGATGACATCCTAGGCGGAGGCCTGGTAATCGTGGGTACAGAGGACACTGTCTTGGTCGCTGCTATCTCCTGAGCTACCTCTTCAAAATGCTGGAAAGGAGTTTCGATGAATTCGCCATCCAATTCTACATAACGGAAAGAATTCAGATGACTGATCATGTATTCCTCTTCGCCATGAACAATTATGATTTTCCCCTGGACAAGATACTTGAGCATTTGATGCAGAGTAGAAGTGACGGCTCCAGCATGGTGGATCCAAAGTCTTCCCAACAGGCAAGAATAGGAATGATGAATGTCCATCACGTAGAATGTTGAATTGAACGTCTGGATACCCACCTTGATCGGGATGTCCACCTATCCATGGACCATCCTTTTAGAACCATCAAAGGCTCTGACAATTATATTGTTGGTGTTGTACCCCAAAATTTGCCCTCCCTTTCTTCAGGAAACCATCTTGGATTTTCAAGGTCCCTCTGAAACAAATCCAAGTCCTGAGTTATCCCTTTGCCCAAGCAAGCCGCTTACAAGAGCAAGATGATCTCACGAACTCCAGAAACAACACTTTTATCTTGAGAAAAAAATCAAATTCTAAGTACTTAGAATGCTTCTTTAAAATAAGTGTTTTTAGAAAAATCAGCGCTTCAGAACTTCTGGACCCATTCCAGATGAAGACGGTTAGAAGTTGCAAGCTTGGCTCAGCGTGGTCAGAAGTTGGCTCTTCAGCAGCTACATCAGTTCAATCAGAAGTTGTAAACGTGGTTCAGAATGTAAGCTTCAAACAGAACATGCCCCTTCAGCAGTTACACAAGCTCAGTCAGAATTTGCTAAAGGAATGCAAGAGAAGCAGGAAAGTCTGAAGGCTCCTTCAGAACAGGTTGAAATCAGAAGATGAAAGGTCAGAAGAATGGGTGTTACACTGATACAGAATCTCTAAGTCCAGATTGTCCAGAAGTAAATCCAAGGAACGTACCAGAAAACTAGGAGAATCTCCAGAGCTTACTAAGACAACAGGTAGCCAAGGCCAGAGCATGGTTTACGCTGCTGATTCAACGCTGGTTTCCATTACCAGAATGTTGGTATTGACAGGTCTTGTCACCATTTAATGCCCATTAATGCTTCCAACCACTCCTGAGCATTCACGTGTGGCTTGGAAAACGCTTTTGCACAGATTCTGGCATGGGTCTTCACGCCACCTCCCACTTCAGAGGTCACTTCTCCCCAATCTACGCCTGCTGCTGCAACCTAGGCTGAAAGCTAGCTGTTATCACAACTTCCCAGGAATTTCTGTCAAAGAACAAATTCAAACTCTGTTGGCGCCTTAAATGTTCAAGGCATCCACAAGAACTTTGCCTATAAATAGAGAGGCTTCACCACTGCAAAAGGCGTTCAAGAAAAAACAGAAACAGAAACTGCTAAGTGAGAAACAGAACTCCTAGCAACACAGCATTCTGAAACTCTGCCAAAATCTCCAGCTTTGTTTCATAACTTTGAGTTTCTCACCTTCAAACTTCATCAAATATCCAGTTTTTTCTGTAAACCAAAGACACCCTCTCTAAACTTCTGACCCTGCATATACACCTTTACTTCCCCTTTTTCAAAGAAAATCTGTCCAGAACACCACCAGAACCAAAAGCTAAACTTTCACCCACAACTCTCCCAACAGTCAGGTAAGCACCTGCTGACCCTCATCACACTGTTAAGCATCATCAGCTGTGCACATTCAAATAACATAATGTAAATATCATGTTGTTGTTGTTTATGTTCTGAGGATTTTCATACCTCAGAACGTTCTGAGCCAGTATAGGATCTGCCTGTGACCTTGTTGACTCTGACCTCTGAAACATTTTTGTATTTGCTGGATCTGTTCCAAGTATGTTTCCTGTTTTGTGGAGTAACAACAGGATTGCAGATGTTCTGATTAGTACAGGAAAAAGCCAAGTGTTGACTTTGACGTTAGCACATCTGAAACCTGTTTTGCTGTCAATGATATCAGAACCTCTGAGAGTTATTGCCTTTTCAGCAGAATCAGAACTTCTGGTTTCTCCACTAACAAACTTTTGTCTTGCAGCGCAGGGAAATCAGAACTTCTGATTTCCCCACTAACAAGGTTCTGTTTTGCAGGTGATAGAGTCAGAAGTTCTGACTCATCCAGTTTCACTAACAGGTTGATCATCTGGCAGCGGATCTGAGTCAGAACTTCTGATGACCTCCCAACAGCGCGCGGGCTCCCTCTCTCTCTCTCTATATATCTTGTTTTTTGCTATTTTCTTTTTTGTCTATTTTTCTCGTTGAACCCCCCATGTACAAATGTGTATCCCCCTCCCCTAATTGTTGTAATAGCATAGGATTTTATATTTCTGCTTCTTATTGCTAGTAATTAGGACGTGTATGGCAAGATAAAATCAATGAAATAGAAAAACCTAATTCAAAGAAAAAACTCTTGTATGCAATAAAACACACTTGCACACTAACACCCCTAGGGTTACATCCACTTGTTGCCTTTCAAAAATTGGGCCATATTGCATGTTAGGTCTCTTTGGGCAAAACAAATAACTCAAATGATCATAGTCCCTCGATGACGCTTTTTTGCCTAAAATGATCAAAGTCCCTCAAAGAAAAATTGCCCAAAGATACTTGGCACCATTGCAATTATGGTCTAAAAGACGACTCACGCCCGTCCCTTTAACATCCTAACACAAGATTGTCCACCAAATACAATGGTGGAACAAAATTGTTAAAAGGGTTAAAACGTAGCAACGATCTTTGAGAAATTTAGGGTAGATAGCTCTTGATTACTTGCCAATTTGCAAAACACTTTTTTTCAAAACCACACATCAATACACTTTCAAAACAACTTTCAAAAACATTGAAAACCTTTTCAAAAGACATACACCTTTGTATACATCCCAACATGGATCATTACAAAGGTTGCCACCACATTGGCCTCTTTTCAAAACATTTTCAAATCCACACACACAAAGCACCATTTCAAACAATTGAAAACAAAGGCAAGTTAATCTAAGCAAGTAACTAAGAGCCCATGGATAACCATGGATAGAAAGGTTGCTAATACCTTCCCTTTCTATAATCTACTCCCCGAACCCAAGAAAACATCTCAAAGGTTTTTGCTGTGCTTTTTAACCTTTCCTTAGGATAAAATAAAAAGTCGGTGGCGACTCTTGCTCAACCGAAACATTTGCGAAAACAAACGCAAAACCATAGTCAGTTCTCCCACCGTATCACAGTTGGGTTTCAGGGTTAAGCCTTCACAATCCAGTCTATCCAAGGCTTTCTTCGGCAAGACATTTAGAGATGACCCAGTATCAACCAGTACGTGTGCTAGGGTTGTCCCTCTGCATTCCACCGAGACATGCAAAGCATCATTATGTTTTCTCCCTTTCGAAGTTAAATATGCATCGGAGAATCCTAGACCATTGTCAGCTGTTAAACTAGACACCCATTCCTGGAACTGATCAGCGGAGGTTTCTTGCGTCACGTGGGCCGTCTTCAAAAACTTGACCAAAGCTTTAGCATGTGCCTCAGAGCACAACAACAGGGCTAACATAAATATTTTGGAGGGGGTCTGCCCCAGTTGTTCAACAACATCAAAATCACTTTTCTTAATGATCCTCAGAATTTCTTCCATCTCTTTCTGGGATGTTTCAGGAATGACTAGTGATTGAGCCTTCGTCAAGACAAGCTCCTCTTGAACATTCTTTCCTTTTTTCTCAACAGCGGAAATAGGGATGGAAATTGTATTGTTTTTGTTGGCGGGTACACTTGCAGATACAGTTACTGGTATAGGTGTAATCTTCGGAATGGCCGCGGGTCCAAAGACTGTTGTTGGAGGAGCAATCTCTGGAGAAAAGATTCTCCCACTACGAGTAATTTTGCTTGTTCCGGTAATGTTACTGATGTCGGGATTATCCTCCTCAGAGCTTTCTTCTTCAATGGCCTGTTCAATTTGTTTGACACCATGGTAGTAGATTTCTCCACCATAGTTCCATGGTACCATTTTATCGGTTTTGTATGGGGTTGGCCCGGGAATTGTTATCTTCAACAGAGTAGTCACTGGAGAAGATGTAATCCTAACGGGTTTTTTAGGAACCCTGGAAGGATTGGCGTATATGGTTATTATTGAAACTTCTGGAACTGGAATGGGTGAGACAAGAGCTTTCTCAAAAAAAAATTCCTTGTTATCAATCAGTTGTTGGATTCCTTTCTTCAATAGAGGACAGGCAAGCATGGCAATCTTGGTCACAACCTGGGAACACCCTAGCTTTCAACAAATTCAGCTTGATGGTTAGGAGAGGAGTTAACAATTCATCCACAGTAGAAACAAACAGATCTTTTTCCATAGCATTGGCATTGTGTCCATGCCTAGGCATCGGAGCGGAGATAACATTCGGTTTTTCAGGAGCTTCAAATTCAACTTCCTTTGCATCGATCAGATCTTGAATCTTATTCTTCAAGGCCCAACAGTTGTTGGTGTCGTGCCCTGGACTTTCTGAATGGTACGCGCATCTGGCGTTGGGATAGTAATATGGAGAAGCAGTGTTGGGATTTTTAGGGGCCTCTTTCAGCATGGCCAGATTCAACTTCAAGAGATGTGGTAAGACTTGAGCAGGAGTCATGTTTATCTTGGTGAATTGCCTTACAGTCCTTTCCACCCTTTGCTGGTTATTTCTCGACTGATCATTTCTTGGCTGGTTGTTTCCCGGTTGGTCTGATGCAGACTTTTGAATCATTACGGCCCCCACTGTTGGTCGTTATTCAATTCTTCCCTGATTCCTCTGGGCATAGACAGCAGACACTTCTTTCTTTCTAGTGAAGGGCTTTTTTATAGTTGCAGAGGTAGACGCATCTTTCTGGATTTTCCCGCTTCTAATACCGGCTTCCACCCTCTCGCCAGTTAGAATCAACTCAGTGAAACCTGCAGAGGAGCTTCCAATCAGGTGATTAAAGAAAGGACCTGACAGAGTCCCTAAGAACATGTCCACTAGTTCCCTTTCAGATAAAGGTGGTTGCACCCTTCCGGCTAAATCCCTCCATTTTTGGGCGTAGTCTTTGAAACCCTCATTGATAGCCATAGCCATACTCTGTAGCTGAGTACGGGTTGGCGCCAAGTCGGCTTTGTATTGATATTGTTTATAGAAGGTGGCTGCCAAGTCTTCCCAATTATGGACACCAGACCTCTCCAATTGGTAGAACCAATCAAGCTGTGTTCCTGACAAACTGTCTTGGAAAAAGTGGACCCACAGGTCTTTGTCAGAAGAATGTGGTTGAACTTTCCTGACATAAGATCGTAGGTGCATTTTTGGGCAAGATACCCCATCCTACTTAGCAAACAGTGGCACTTTAAACTTAGGAGGGATTACAATTCCAGAAACCAACCCTAACTCCTCAAAGTCTAGCCCAGGCACTCTCTGTATCTCCATAGCAGCTAGACGTTCTTCCAAGTTCTTGTATTTGTCATCGGCTGGAGGGTATTGCTGTTCAGAATAGTCCTCATCTTCCTCTTCCTCTACTTCAGAATTTTATGGCACCGCCGTTCCCTTTCCTTTTTCTTCCCCCTCTTCAGATGTTAATGGGAATTCCAAAGTCCGCCTGGCTTGTCCTTCAAACCTTCTGCCCATGATAGCCACACCGACTCGCTTCTTCTTCTTTTTCTCTTTTTCCTTCTATAGTAAAGTCTTGAGCTCCACCTGCCCCTTGGCCAAGGTCAAGAGTAGCTGTTGAAATTGTGAATTCTGAGCTTGTAAGTCTTTGACCGTTTTTTTAATATCCATCTTGCTGAAATAAACAGCAGAGAGATCAGGAAACTTGGTGTGAAGACCTGCTTATGCATATGATGAATGATATGTATTCATGTAATGCTTTCAAGGATTCAGAAATTAAAATTTGTTTTAAACAAAAATAAACACACGTCATATTAATAAAATAGAATTTGTTAGTACATCAATGCCCCATGGGCAAAATAATACAAAAATTCTAAGGTAAAAAGACGTTGCGCATCCTCTTTGGTGCAATGTAGGTGTTGAGAGTCTGCTCTTCATGAAGTAGTCGAGTGAGTTCCAAAACCTTCTTCTCGCTTGCGTAGAATTGGGCTTCGAAAGTATTGCGCTCTCCCTTGAACTGTATCCAACTCCTTTGTAAGTCTTCGAGTGATGTTGGCATGTCAGGATGTAGGAGGGTGTATGGAACCTCTCCTTCCATAACAGGCTCTATAATCACAGGGAGAATGGAGGGGTAAGGCATCATAAGACTTTGGGCACGGGTTCGTACCCACTTGAGGTAAGGCTCAAGAGGGATGGAATTCTTGTGTCCCAAGGTCTTACTGTCTACCTTGTTTGGCATCCTCCAAGCTCGGATGAACCTTTTTCAGAGTCCCTGGTTGTCGTTATCAAAGTCAAAAACCAAACCTTGAATCAGCATATTGTGTGGGTCATCCCTTCGGGCATACCCAAACTGTCTTAGAGCCAAGCAAGGGTTGTAGGTGATGCCTCCCCTAATGCCAATTAGAGGGACATTGGTGAATTCCCCACAACGGTCAATGATAATAACATTCTCTTTTGATCGAGAACACCAATGAATGTCTGAATGTGTAAGAGTCATCAATCGTTGTGACCACCTCAAACCTTGCTCATTCTTCAAGACTGATTGGGGAAGATGAGAAATAAACCATCTTTCCAGGAGAGGAGTGCAACACATGAGAACACCTCTTTTCCTCATTGTACGAGTGTGAAAAGAGTGGAGGATATCCCCAAGCAATGTAGGCACCGGGTTGCGAGTCATGAAGATTTTGACAGCACTCACATCTATAAGTTGGTCAGGATTAGGGAACAAGACCATCCCATAGATGAGAAGAGCTACAATCATCTCAAAAGCTTGCAAGTCTAGAGAATTCCAACAACTTTGGGCCTTCTCAAACAGAAACTTTGACAAGAAGCCTTTGACACCACTTCTAGTTTCCCAATGTGTTGTGACATCAGATGAGTGCAGGTGTAAGGCTTGAGCAATCTCTTATGGCTTTGGATCTCTTTCTGTACCGTTGAAGGGTAGTTGATTGAGAATAGGAATCCTCAAGAGTTGAGAAAATTCCTCCAAAGTAGACACAAGTTGGTAGTCAGGAAATGTGAAGCAATGATGCAAAGGGTCAAAGAACTGGAAGAGAACTTTCACCATATCCTCCTCTGTGTTGGAAGTGACTAGGTTGAGTAGATGACCATGCCTCTCGGTGAATGGAGATTTCTCAGGAATCCTTGAAGCTAGCTCCTTGAGTTGTGGAGGAATTCTTACAAGGTTGATTTGGACAGTTTTCCTGTGAAGTGAATCCATAACCTACAAAACAGGAGCAAAGATGAAAATACAAAATCCTTGAAATGGTTAGTGGGTGCATATGATGCTTCATGATGTCCATGATTTTATGCACAAGTATATATGTACAACCAAATCACACAAGTTCCTAGTTTAGGCTTGCATGGGGTTTCATAGGTAAGTACCCTCTTGAAGCTTAGTTGGTTCAACCTATCCTAGAAATAGTAACCGGGTTCTAAGGAGCTCAATATCACTGGATTGTTTCCTTGTTCATTGTTTCAATCCAGCCTTTTTACTGGAGACCGAAATATTCCAAGGAACCAACCCTCAATGAGTGTAGTATCGAGTATCTACCAACTTTGGACTGCACCAAAGCCGGTCATCTCACTACATCCTAAAAGGCCAAGTTGGTCAAGTAAAGGTTCTAAAAGTTCATTAGTGCTTCATGACATCACTCAGCGGCCCCGTATTCTCTTTGATTGACTCAAAGGCTACCGTTACCCACAAATATGTTGCACTAACATAGCTATTGCTTAGACCATGTCGGTATACCCCGCACAGTTTCCACAATGTATTGCTATTTACCTATGAATGTTTCCCAAATCCGGGTAGAGGATTCAAACCCAAACAATAGAACCAAAGTGTAAAGCAAACAAATCAAGCAAGATAAGCATGTAAAGGTGATCTAAAACCCTAAGGTAACCCCACTTTTAGAATTTTCCCCAGCAGAGTCGTCAGTTGTGTATGCGGTGGGAGAACTGACTTGAGGTTTTGCGTTTGTGTTTGCAAATGTTGCGGTTTAGCAAGAGTCGCCACCGACTTTTATTTTATCCAAAAGGAAATGTAAAAAAGCACAGGAAAGACCTTTGAGATGTTTTCTTGAGTTCGGGGGGTAGATTATGAAAAGGGAAGGTATTAGCACCCTTTTCATCCATGGTTTTCCATGGGCTCTTAGTTACTTGTTTAGATCACTTGCTTTGCTTTTGAAATTGTTTGAAATGGTACTTTATGTGGTTTTGAAAGTATTTTGAAAAGAGGCCTTTGTTTTGGTAATCTTTGTAATGATTCTCGTTCGTAAGAATGTATACAAAGATGTTTGTCTTTTGAAAAATGTTTCAATGCTTTGAAAGGTGTTTGGAAAATGTTTTGAAATGTGTGTGTGTTTGTTTGAAAATAGCAAGGATTGTTTGAAAGAGAGCAAGTAACTAGGAGCTATCTACCCTACAATGTCTTTCCTATACATTTTTATTCCTTGGACATTGTTGATTTACCATTGATTTGGTAAACAAACCTATCTTTGGATGTTAAACGGGACGGGTGTGGGTCATCGTATGACCATGATAGCAATGTTGCCAAGTATCTTAGCTAGTTTTGAGGGACTAAGATCATCTTTGTTTAGGCAACCTTTTGATAGCGTCATCGAGAGACTATGATCTTTTGTTTTGTTTTGTTTTTGCCAAGATACTTTGCATGCATACCATGGCCATTTTTTAGGCAACAAAGTGGGTGAAACCCTAGGGGTGCTTGTGTGTGATATGTTGTCATTTTACATGCTTTTGTTTGTCTTGTATTAGGTCATTCTATTTGTTTGATTTTGTCTTATCATACAAACCCTAATTTTACTAAACATGTATATAATGTGATAAATTGCGTAAAGTAAATCTAAGCTATTACAACAATATTATGGGAGGGGGGATACAAGTTTTGAATGGGGAATATTTCTCAAAATAAAACCCTAAAAATTATTACAACCCAATTGAATTATTGTACAATAAATAAATAAACAATTATTTAAATATGCAATAAAATATATGGATGCAAAATGTTTTTGTATTTATTTTATGTATGAGAAAAATAAATTATTTAAGTCCTAAAAAATAAGAAAAATTATATTGTTATTTTTTAAAAGGGGAGACCCTAATTTTTTATTTAAAAGAAAATATGTTCTATATTATTCATTTTATTCATTTATGTACAAGAAATAATAAATGATATTATTAATAAAAATTAAAAATTAAAATATATGTGGAAATAATATTTTATGTGTATGAAGAATAAAAATAAAAATGTATGATATTTTTAAATATGTTTACTATTTATTTTAAGAAAATAAAGTTCTATTTATTTTAATAATCAATATTTTATGCAAAAAATAAGATAAAAAATAAAATAAAATGCAAAAAATTAAGAAAATATTTTTGAGATTTTTTAATGTTCAGAAAAAATAAATGCAAGTCAAAAATATAAAATATGCAAGAAAAATGCAAAAATATAAGAAAATAGGTCAGGGGGTGCAAATAGGAATATGGGGGGGGGGGGGGGGGGGGGGGGGTGAAGAACAAAACAAGCAGGCCCAAGGCGCGCTCAGGCCTAGACCATCATCTTCATCCTTGTCCTTGGCTTCCTGCGCGCGTTCTGAGTTTGAATCTGTAACTTGCTATAGCTTGCATAAAATCAAAAACTTATAACACAAAAAATATAGCTTATGATCTCACGATTCCAGTGATATAAAGTTTGTGACCTAACACTCAAAGATCAAGGAGAATTTTATCACCCCTAATTTCTGACCTAAATTTTTCATGAACTTCAAGCTTCAAATTCTCACTACTCAGTTAATATAAATGACAACTATGCATATGTACAACTTTAGCAAGTTAAGGACTACAGTTTTTCTTCACAAATCAAAGCTTAAGGATGCCTAAATAAGGAGATAGAGATTTGAAAAATACCTTGTTCAGCTGAGTTTGGATATGGCAATGTGGAGGATTTGAGTGAGGCCTGAGGATTGTGTGAGCTTCCTTGAAGTTCCCTCAAGCTTTTCCAATGCTCAGCTTGCCTTGAGGATGCTTGAAACTCCCTGCACGAGTCAACCTGCAACCTTCCAAAATGAAAATGGTGATGTCTGAAATAGGGCTTATAGAACCAGGACAAGGACTTGGATAGTTTAGGTAGGATGTATGGAAGATGTTTGATGTGTTACAAAGCAAAACGCACGAGCAAATATTGAGATGGCTAGTGTTTTGCAGAAGTTGCCATGTTTGGGCAGAAAAATGTGTTTTCTGTCTTTGGGAGTGTTTTGGATGTTAGCAATTCGTGCTTAGGCTTTTAACAAGTTTCTGAAGTTGTTTAGAATGATACAAAGTCTTCTCTTTATCAGATGGACAAGTTATCTTGACTTTTGCCAATTTGCTTGCTTTTGAAGAAAGTTGAAGTGACTTAAGCCAAAAGCTTGTACTTGCTAGTTCTAGGGTTGATGAGAGTTGGTAAACATTGCCTGATATTTGTGGATATTGCTTGCAACAAAAGATCAGGTCCATGGCTCAAGAATTGCAAAGTTGTAAAAAGCATGCTTTATGAAAATGGCAATGTACACTTTTGGCCATTTATGGATTAATCTTTTGTACAATGCTCCAAAGGTGAAAACAAAGGCTTTAACCACTGAGTTTACATTAAATTATGGAGTGTAGAAGGGATTAGTACATGTAATGCAAGGTACAAGCATGCTAGGATCTGATTTGCAACTTGAAGCATTGTGAAACATGGCTTGAACAAAAGTGACAAATTGCCATTTTCTCTTATTCGATTCTCCCTAACCACAAATGATCTTGGGGAGTTCTTGGACATTTTGGAAAGCTTGTAACATTCTCTACAATCCAAATGTGAAATGCATTTTGAGATAACTATTGGAACTAGGTGAAAAATTCCCATGAAGTTAGGTCAAAAACTTGCCTAAATTAGGGAATTTTTCACTAAGTTAAAAAGTTTATGGACCCCTATTCACAAAATCATAACTTGAGATCCAAGCATCATTTGGAAAAACTTTGTGAAGAAAAGTTGTAGAATTCATGGAGGACTACAACTTTCATGTTGGAACGTTTCTTTGAATCCAATTGCATCATGGTGAAAAAGTTGGGGAAAGTTGGGGAAAAATAAGAAAATTTCCATACTTAGAAATTTTCTAAGTTATGAAAATTTTTCAAATTAAAACCCTAATTTGCAAAATTGATTTTCTTGATCAAAAAGTTTCATATTTTAACATATCTTGATGAATTATGACCTTTGGCACTTGATTTTGACCAAAAAGTCAAAGTTTGACTTTTCAGTGTACAGTTGATTTTTGATTAATTGACTGGAAAATTCATCTGTCAATCCAATGCATTTGAGATCTTTTGAACCATGTGATTAGGTCAAGATGATGCAATTGAGTCCTTGAAATAATGCTTGAAACCAATTGGCCATTGGCTAGGTTAAAAATCAGAAATTGCCCTTTCTTAGTCAAAACCCTAATTTTGACCATTTTGCCCTTTTGATGATATGATCAAATTTCTTGAGGAGTTGTGATCCAAACTTGATCAAATGGTACATAGAAGCCAAAAATGTTGTTGTGGATCAAAAATTATGAAGTTTGATTGTATATTGGCCATGGTTGACTTTTTCCCCAATACAACTGATTTTTAGGTCAACTTCCAATTGACTGGGCAAAAATGTGATTCAAGGCCTGAAATTGGGTATGAGCAATCTTAGGGGTCCAAGATGGTGTATGAAAGTCACATAAAGCATTGATGATCCAAAAATCCTTGTGCAAACTCAAACCCTAATTTCAGGTCATCAGTGCAAGGTGATGTCTTGAGCTGAGCAAACCCTAATCTTGTCTTGAGTCCAAGAAGTCTTGTGAGAAAAATATTGATAAATGAAAGGGAAAATTTTGGGGTACAACACTGAGGAAGACAGAAAAGAGGTTAAAATAGGTGCAAATCTGGAGCTTAGCGTTGAACAGAGGTTGATACAGATGTTGCATGACTACGTTGAGATTTTCGCCTGGTCCTATGAAGACATGCCTGGTTTGGACACTGATATTATGGTACATCGCCTGCCGACTAAAGAAGATTGTCCTCCAGTTAAGCAGAAGATCCTCCGTATGTGTCCCAAAATGTAAGAGAGAATCAAGGCAGAGGTCATGAAACAGTTCGACGCAGGATTCTTAGCTGTCACTTCTTATCCACAGTGGGTTGCTAATGTCGTTCCGGTGCCTAAAAAGGACGGTAAGGTACGGATGTGTGTGGATTACAGAGATCTGAATAGGGCAATCCCCAAGGATGACTTCCCACTTCCTCACATTGATGTTCTGGTCGACAACACCGTGCAACACAAAATCTTCTCCTTCATGGACGGTTTCTCTAGCTACAACCAGATCAAGATGGCCCCTGAAGACATGGAGAAGACAACCTTCGTTACACAGTAGGGAACCTTATGCTACAAGGCGATGCCTTTTGGGTTAAAGAATGTTGGGGAAACTTATCAGCATGCTATGGTCGCTTTGTTCCATGATATGATTCACCATGAGATCGAAGTTTATATTGATGACATGATAGCCAGGTCTCAGACTGAGGAAGAGCACCTTGATCATCTCCAAAAGTTGTTCGACAGGTTGAAGATATATAAGCTGAGGTTGAATCTGAACAAGTGTACCTTCGGGGTAAGATCTAGTAAGCTTCTGGGTTTTGTCGTCAGTGACAAAGGTATTCAGGTAGACCCTGCGAAGGTAAAGGCCATACAAGAGATGCTGGTTCCCCGCATAGAAAAAGAGGTTAGAGGTTTCTTGGGGCGTCTAAATTACATCGCCAGGTTCATTTCACATCTGACCGCTACTTGTGAGCCAATCTTAAAGCTTCTAAAGAAAGATCAAGTGGTAAAGTGGAATGATGAATGCTAGACCGCTTTCGAAAGAATTAAGGAATACCTTCAAGAACCGCCAATTCTGATGCTTCCGGTTGAAGGAAGACCTTTGATATTATACTTGACAGTGCTAGACAATTCAATGGGGTGTGTGCTGGTCCAGCATGACGAGTTTGGTCGAAAAGAGCACGTAATATACTACCTTAGCAAAAAATTTACCGACTGTGAGACATGATAATTATTGCTTGAGAAAACTTGATGTGCTTTGGCATGGGCTGCTCGTCGACTGAGACAGTATATGCTGACTCACACTACTTTGTTGATATCAAAGATGGATCCGATCAAGTATATTTTCGAGAAGCCCGCTCTCTCCGGAAGGATAGCAAGGTGGCAGATGATCTTAACCGAATACGACATACAATATACAACCCAAAAAGAAATAAAAGGGAGCATATTGGCTGATCATTTGGCTCATCAGGCCATGGACGACTACTAGTCCATGAATTTTGAGTTCCCGGATGAGAATATTATGTTGGTGACTGACTACAAAGAATCTGGACCGGATGAAGGACCTGAGAAAGGATCCCGATGGTCTATGTATTTTGATGGAGCCTCAAATGCACTGGGTAACGGCATTGGCGCTGTAATGATATCCCCCGAGGGATGTCATACTCTATTCACCGCCCGATTATGTTTCAAATGCACCAACAACATGGCAGAGTATGAAGCATGTATTATGGGTCTTCGAGCGGCTATTGACCTAAGGATCAAGTTCTTGAGTGTATTTAGGGATTCCACTCTGGTGATAAGTCAGATCAAAGGCGAGTGGGATACGAAGCACCTGAATCTCATTCCTTACAAGGAGTATGTATTGACATTGCTCCCACACTTTGAGGAGGTAACCTTTAAACATTTCCCACAAGAGGAGAACCAGTTAGCGGACGCGCTAGCTACCATATCTTCTATGTTCAAGGTTAGGTGGGACAATGAAGCTCCCTAGATTACCATTGAGAGGTTGGATGAACCAACACACTGCTGTGAGATCGATACCGAAGAAGTGGCAGATAAACCCTGGTTTCACGAAGTCAAAAGGTATCTCGAGGCTCAGGAATATCCCGAAGGGGCATCTGTCAATGATAAGAAGTTTCTGAGAACGTTCGCTGCAAAGTTCTTCCTCAGTAATGGAATCCTCTATAAACGCAACCATGACTCCACACTACTATGGTGTGTAGATAAGAGCGAAGCAGAGAGGATCATGACAGATCTACATGAAGGCACCTTCGGAACCCATTCTGGTGGACATACCATGGCTAAGAAGATCCTACGGGCAGAACATTACTGGTCCACTATGGAAGCCAATTGTTATCAGCACTCTCGAACCTGTCATAAGTGCCAAGTCTACGCTGATAAGGTGCATGTACCTCTAGTTCTTTTGAACGTCTTGACATCTCTGTGGCCCTTTGCAATGTGGGGGCATCGACATGATTGGAGAAATCAGGCCCACCGCTTCCAATGGACATCGCTTCATCCTAGTAGCCATTGATTACTTCACAAAGTGGGTTGAGGCAGCTTCCTTCGCTACAGTAACCAAGAATGTCGTGGCGCGGTTTATCCGACATAACCTGATCTGTCGATATGGTGTGCCAGAGAGGATTATTACTGACAATGGTACGAATCTCAACAACACAATGATCACCGAGCTCTGTAAACAGTTCAAGATATAACATCATAATTATTCTCCCTACCGGCCAAAGATGAATGGCATTGTTGAAGCAGTTAACAAGAATATCAAGAAGATTGTGCAGAAAATGATAGTGACGTATAAAGACTGGCATGAGATGTTACCATTCGCTCTTCATGGGTACCGTACCTCAGCATGAACGTCGACAGGGGCAACACCCTACTCTCTGGTATATGGCATGGAGGCAGTCCTACCCATCAAAGTCCAGATACCTTCTCTCAGGATTATGAAGGATGCAGGTTTGAACGAAGACGACTGGATCCAAACCCGACTTGATCAGCTAAATCTAATCGACGAAAAGAGACTTACTGCTATCTGCCATGGTCAGACGTATCAAAAATGAATGATCAAGGCTTTTAACAAGAAATTCAGACGCCAGGAATATCAAGTTGGGGATCTAGTGATCAAACGCATCATACTGCCGCAAGGTGATCCCAGGGGCAAATGGACCCCCACGTATGAAGGGTCATTTGTGGTTAAGAACATTTTCTCGGGAGGAGCTATGATTCTAACTACCATGGATGGTGACGACCTTCCTCACCCTGTCAATGCAGACATAGTGAAAATATACTACGCTTAATCAAAGACCCACTAGGTTGAATGACCTAGGCAAAAATAAGGGCTTCCCGACGAACCAAAAGGGTTCGGGCAAAAGTAAGGGATGAAAAATGAAAAAAAATATGTACACCCGGCAAGTCGAAAACCCGAAAGGGAGGCTTGGGCAAAAAAGGGTATCCCGGTGGATTGAAAACCCGAAAGGGAAATCCAGGAAAAAATTAGGGATTGAAGCGTATCACTATGTCTCATTGGATCATCTTGTGACCAGACTTTGGTATCGACTATCAATCTCGGACGGTGCCAACCAATCTGATCAACCTTCGGCCAAGTAGAAAAGTGATGAGACGCTTGAAGATATAAAGGAAATAGAAGAGTTAGAACCCAATGGGGTCATTTCACATAGTTGTTTTTCTTTCTTTTACACAAATTGTATAATTTCTGTCTTTCGCGATGTTCTCTTACTAGAGCGTCAACTTCTTTGTAGAAAACGCCTATTACAGGCCGACTTCAAAATCAATACAAGTCATTTTCACAAAACTTCAAAAAAAATTTCTTTTTCTGTTTTGTTTTGCAAGAACGTCCAATAATTTATTTTTGATATATGCATTTGAAAATGATTGATGCTCATAAATACTTACATAAGAAACAAAGGCAATTACTCGTAATTCCAGAAACAGGAAAAAAACAAGAAGTGCCAAACCCTGCAAGTTACTCTGCCCAGCAGGTACCGGGATAGAGCCAGCTTGGGAACATAATTATTGGTACATACACTCCCCACAGAGTAAAAGTACCCAAAGACATTGATGTCAGCTTTCCCAAAATAAGACATAACTATCCCCAACTGAGGTTCGCAATCGCAGGCGAGTCAGTAAATTTCATCCCCAACTGAGTTTATTCCTCCAGATCAGCAGGACTACCAACAGAGTATCTCTTCCCCTAAGTTGGGTCCCCGCAGAGTTATTCTCCAGCATCTCTTCCCGACAGAATACTTACAAATCTCCAGCAACCATCAGGGATTTATTTTCCCAGACACGAGCATACCCTGATAGCATTTCATAAACATACATCATGACATACGCATGCATATCATATATAGCATAATCTCATTTATTTTGAGAACATCATCTCACCTTGCATTTCATGCATCGCATATAACTAACCCTGATATCTTTTGCAGGAAAAGACGATTAGCTTCAACAAATCCAGCAGTTATACAGATCACATCTACAGACGACTAATGGAAACTCAGTTCCTGAAATCAAACGGGTCAACTAATCTACACTATCACTTTGAAGTAACCCTACTACCCAGGTTCCTTCTCATAAGCCATACTATCTAGGCTTTCATATCGAAGTAACCCTACGACCCAAGTTCCTTCTCACAAGCCCTACTATCCAAGCTTTCATATCAAAGTAACCCTACTATCCAGGTTCCTTCTCACAACCCTACTATCCAGGTTTTCATATCGAAGTAACCCTACTATCTAGGTTCCTTCTCACAGCCCTACTATCCAGGCTTTTATATCTAAGTAACCCTACTATCTAGGTTCCTTCTCACAGCCCTACTATCCAGGCTTTCATTCGAAGTAACCCTACAATCCAGGTTCCTTCTCACAACCCTACTATCCAGGCTTTCATATCGAAGTAACCCTACTATCCAGGTTCCTTCTCACAGCCCTACTATCCATGCTTTCATATCGAAGCAACCCTACTATCCAAGTTCCTTATCAAAGCCCTACTATCCAGGCTTTCATATCGAAGTAACCCTACTATCCAGGTTCCTTCTCACAGTCCTACTATCCAGGCTTTCATATCGAAGTAACCCTACTATCCAGGTTACTTCTCATAGTCCTACTATCCAGGCTTTCATATCGAAGTAACCCCACTATCCAGGTTCCTTCTCATAGCCTTACTATCCAGGCTTTCATATCGAAGTAACCCTACTATCCAGGTTCCTTCTCGCATCCCTAATATCCAGGCTTTCATATTGAATTAACCATACTATCCAGGTTCCTTCTCACAGCCCTACTATCCAGGCTTTCATATCAAAGTAACCCTACCATCCCGGTTCCTTCTCATAGCCCTATTATTCAGGCTTTCATTTCGAAGTAACCTTACTATCCAGGTTCCTTCTCTCTTATCTCCAGACAACAGTCTACAACACTGTAGGACTTGGACCTGATCAAACATGATTGGTTTCGCATTTCCCCAGTAAGTAGCGGTGCAGCATATACCCTGACCAGATATGTAGTTCACTCCCACTTCCTCAAGCCGGAATTATTTCCCCAGTAGAGTAACAGACAACTGAAGCTCCTAAGATTTTATTTCTCCTAAGAAAGATACCAATGTTCCTCAGCAGATTCCTCATCAACAACAACAACAAGAACTCTCATCGAAAGAATGTCTCAGGAAATCAAAATTATATAGATGGCATCTTTAAGCCCAGCTCCGACAATCTTCTATCATCACCTCCAAATAGCATCTATAAGCCCATTCTCGATATCACAAATCAAGTATTACTTCACGCGAGTGCAAATTTCTGGGCACTCTAGTGTTCAATCATCTTCCACTTTCAGATTACGAAAGGCAGACAACCAATCTACATCCTCAGGTTTAAGTAGATTGAACAGGGGCAGCTATTGTACCCCAAAATTTTCCCTCTCATTTTACTCAATACATGTCCATTAAGATCTTCAATTTGCTCAAGGTTGCCCAAGAGTGGAGCAGACAAACTCTCTTCTAAGGCAGTATACCTCAAATTAGGGTTTCCATTTTCATCAAGATGGGTGAACCACAAATGCCTCATATGCTCTCCATGGTCTTAATATGTCCTTAAGACCCTACATGTCAAGTTTCATGCCTTGCACAAGAAGTTTGCTCAGTCAACTACTCAGATGCTTGAGAATCGACTATATTAGGTCAAAAGTCAACTGTGAACCACATACAGTCAAACTTCAAGATTTTTGGTCAACATTAACATTTTGAAGTGACTGTCATCATTTGATCAATGGTTGATCATGATTCCCCAAGGAATGCTCCAAAATCATCAAAACCCAAAAGTTACTAAATTAGGGTTTCTTAGTAAAAGTCAACCAAACTTTGACCAAGCATAACTTCCACATGCTTCATCAGAAATTTTCCATCCAAGTCTCATTTTGAAGAGGATGTAATTCCCTATAACTCATATTTATCCCACAAGTTCAAAATATTCACTCATAAAAATATATGAATTTCTACATTATGGGTCCTTTTAAAAAGTCAACAAACACACCTTTTTTGGTCAAAGCTTCTTACATGAACATGGAAGACTCAATTGAGATGAGACCAAAAGGGTTGCTTAGGGGACATCCTAAGCTTTCTAAAAAGTCCAAGAACACATCTCTAGGGTTAAAATTGGAAGAGATATGCCTTGTCAAAGTTGACCTTTTTTGCAAAATTGCCAAAAGTCAAATGTGCTCAAAAAAGCATTATTTGCCAAATGGGCCTAACTTTTAATGCTTACACCTCACTTATAATATGGTCCACGACCCATAAAACCATCCATGCATTATTTTCTTATTTATTTGATTTATCTTGGTTTCAATCATTTAAAAAATTAAATTAAATTAAATAAATAATGTAGATTTGCTTTGATATGATTTTTGCATTGAATGATGGATCAAATATGCTGAAAATAGACAAGAAAATCGTGTCATGCCATGAAAGGGAAGATAATATTTGAAAATGGAAAGATTTGAAGCAAAATTAAAAACTCCATATTTCTTTTGATTTGCTCCATAAATGTTAACCTATTTGTTGCCTCATATATAAACAAATGATGCTAACCCTAAAGGGAGGGATTTTTAACACACCCAGCCTGCCTTAAGGGAGAAAGAAGGTTCCAAAATTTCAAAGAAATGGTGAAATCTTCAAACACTTTAGCCATCCTCTTTCCCTCGATTCCAATTACTCCATCATCTTTCTGAGATTTCCAGGAGTAGAACCAGATCATTTGTAAAGCCTGTAGCATCCTCAAATTAGTAGATCCATGCCTCACCATATGTAAAGCTTCTTTGACCTCAAACTCACGAAATACTTGATTTAAATCCATACTGATTATATACATGTGTTTCTACTTATGTTTATGTGTGTTTGAACGTATCACATGCGAAGCTAATGCCCAGGATCATGTTGTGCCATTGTTGACTGTGGTTAGGGTTCCAAGTTCGAATCCAGTGATGTGTGAGGAATTAGTGAATTTAGAGGCCATAATCGTGATCAGGGGGTCTTTTTAAGGAAGTTGGCATCATTTGTTTTTTTGTTTGGCTAAGATTTTCAGGTGACCCACCGGAGAAGACAGTGGAAACCACCGGCTCTGGTGGTTGGACTGACTGGTCTTTGGTCAACCATCTTGCGTGGCTATTTCTCATGATTCCATTGGCTGGCTCAAATGATGATTTTCTCACCACATCTGATTGGCTCATGCTTGCTAACGCGTGCAATTATTTGTTGACCTGGATCTAACATCTTGTTTTCCTTTATGGTTTATTTGTTTTATAATAATCATGATTAACATTCCAGCGCAGTTGGAAAAGGGGAAAACCTATAAGGTACACGTCCTGGGTTCAACCCCAGGCGTGTTACTATTGCATTTTCCTGATGTTTTCTATAGGTTCTAATGCATCATGTCCCACGAAGTCCACCGTGAGACCTCAGATCTAACCCTCAAAGATCTCATCACATCCAATCCAACGTCCCATATACGCAAATGTACCATGGACTATCGGGAGATTGGCACACAGAATCAGGCACGCTGGCTGGGCTCAGCTCTTTGGGCCTGGACAAATTCAGATATGCACCCCCCCAATTACTAACAACATACAGGCCCAATTCCTCTCTTTCTCTATTTTTTTTATAATTTATTTTATTTATTTGCTTAATTACTTTTATTTTCACAAATAATATCTAAAATCATTTTTTTATTTAATCATAAAATCACAAAAATACAAAATTAAATATTTATTCAAACTAATATTTTTTTTTTTGAAAATAAATTAGGTTAATTAGTTTATTTGTTTATTTTGTTTCAATTAAGATTAAATAGAAACTAGGTTTTAATTTTACAATTAAATTTCTTTTCTCAAATAAAAAACCAAAAAATACACAAAATCTTTTTTTACAAAATATTTTATTTTCTTGAAATTATTTAATTTAGCTAGATTAGGTTAATTTCAACTTCTTTTTGTAATTAAAAATAATTAGAATTAGGGTTTTGTTGTACATAATTTAATTAATTATTTTCTCAAAAAATAACTTAAATATTTTCTAGTCAGATTTATAGGGTTTTCAATTTCTCCTCGTATTTAATTTGCCGCGCGCATTTTAATTTGTTTTATTATTATTGTAACTGTTTCGAGCTTGTAATAGTTTTAATTAGGGTTTTAAATTTTAGCCTTTTTATTTTCAGTCGTGACAATTATGTAACTGTCAAAGGCTTGTAATAGTTAGGTTTATTTTTCGCATTTTAAATTCCCACAAATATTTAACTGTCTAGATGTATGCTAATAGAATTGTATGGCAAGAATATCTTAAAATTAAAATGGTAGGTCACCTAATGTGCAAAGATTAAATAACTGAAACAAATCATATGCACATATTCACTCTGAGGGTTTACCTCACTTTGGTTGCCTTCGGTAAACAATCATTAAGCATAGGAGATTTTAGTAGTTGCCCTCCAATCTAAAAGATCAAAGTGTCCCGTTCGGATGTTGCCTCGAAAATGTTGCCTCAGAAAGATCTTAAGACTCTAGGGTTACTACTAAAGTTTTCTAACTGTTGCTTTAGTGATTGTATTTGTCCTTTCGAACGTCCCTTACAACTCCAATGACGGTGCTACCTACTCCTTAATAGTAGGATAGCATTGTCTAAAGGAAACGAGAACAAACAATCTTTTTTCGAGTAGGTTCAACTCAAGGGGTCTTAGGGCATGATTCTTGATGATTTATAAAGATGAGGTTACAAGATTTGCAATGGCAAAAGAATGGAGTTAAATGGCTACTTGAGATGAAAGTTACATTGAGTCAAAGTTGAAGAAAAAGGATTTACTTTCCATACTTAGAAATATTTCAAATTCTTCTTCAAAAATGACCTATAATCTTTTGCATCCAAACACGGTCTTCCACTTGGAATTTTCCCTTGACCAAAAAAGATGGAATGAAGTAGATCTATTGAATGACATTTTAAAACTTGAAACACTCAAAATCTCCAAAAATTGAGCAAGTTATGACTTGTTAAAGTTGGCTAAAAATCATGAAATGACCAATAATCTTTTGCATATTTAAGGCAACCTTCATCCACTTTCCCACTTTGCACATAAAAGAAGGCATAAAGTTTACATCTTCAAGATCATTATGGAAAAATAATGGACTCAAGGTGATGAAAATTGACCAAGTTATGATAATTTGAAGTTACTTATGTAAAATTGTGGGTTCATCTGGATGACTTGTAATCTTTCTTCTTCACCAAGTTTCTTCCACATGAAAACTCCTTGGAACTTTTGAAGTGATTTGTTGATAAACCTTTAAAGATAAGGATGTCTTTGGAATCACTCAAAAATACAAAAAGGTGAGCAAGATATACTCCTTTGAAGTTCAAAACCCTAGCTTCTAGATCAAGAGAATGCCTTGAGGAACTTTGACAAGTTTGAACAAACTTCTTATACCAATATTCTTGCTTTATGAATAGAAGTTGTTGAGGATGATAATGAGAACCCTTAGCCACCAAAAACACTTCCATATCTTGAATTTTGAGAGAAATATGCTCTTGTGACCAATAGGACCAAGGCCTTGTCCAAACATGACAACTTCTCCAATCAACCCCTTGTACTTTTGAGTCAAATCTAATAACCTTGAAATGTGATGAACCAAAGCAACCTTGCCATGCCAATTCTCCCAAAACCAATCCAATGGTGAGGTTTGAACTTCTCAAGCTATATTGACTAGGGCATGGAAATAAACTCATGAACCCATGGAGTAACTTGTTAAATCTCATTGCCCTTATCTACATGGATAACAAGCAAGACAAGCCAACATTGTATTTTATTAGTTAAGTGAAGAAATCAAAACAATATTCATGATCACAAAAGGAACATAAGTCAAGGTGCTTGGTAATCCTTCAAAAGGAGCAAAACTCAAAGTAGGGAGGGGAACCAAGAATCCTAGTGTGATCTTGTTGTGAGTGAATCAACATGGTACAATGAAGGGATCTTAGGGGGGGAAATTGGGGTACAACAGTTGCCCTTATTTAAGTTTCTGTTATCCGGAGATACGAAGGTTAAAAATCTTCGTGTCGACGCGGTCGAAGATACTTAAATATAAAACAAACCCTATTTTTGGCCCTAAGATACCATGCAAATGCTTATGATCATGAATGCATATGAACAGGACCAAAGAGACGCAAAAATAACACTGGGGATGTAACAATATTAAAGAAACAAAGGAGCACCCCCCACCAGGAAAATAAATCACTGGTGGACCCAGAGAACTGAATCAGAGAGGATGGTAGGATGGTCAAAGGACACACCAACTTCTACTGAAGGCGAAGCTACTAACATTTACTGAAGGCAGAGAGAAAGATAACAAACATCAACGTTCACTGCCGATGGTCTACCAACTTTCACTGAAGGTAGAAAGATAAAATATCATATCACCACCATTCACTGACAATGAACTATCAATGTTCACTGAAGATAGCAAAAAGATAACAAACACTGACGTTCACTGTCGATGTCCTACCAACTTTCACTAAAGGTAGAAAGAGAATATATCATATCACCCTCGTTCACTGACGATGAACTATCAACATTCACTGAGGGTAGCAAAAAGATAACAAACACCGACGTTCACTGCCGATGTCCTACCAACTTTCACTAAAGGTAGAAAGAGAATATATCATATCACCACCGTTCACTGACGATGAACTACCAACGTTCATTGAGGGTAGCAAAAAGATAACAAACACTGACGTTCGTTACCGATGTCCTACCAACTTTCATTGAAGGTAGAAAGAGAATATATCACATCACCGCTGTTCACTGACGATGAACTACCAACATTCACTGAGGGTAGCAAAAAGATAACAAACACCGACGTTCACTGCCGATGTCCTACCAACTTTCACTGAAGGTAGAAAGAGAAATATCATATCACCACCGTTCACTGACGATGAACTATCAATATTCACTGAAGATAGCAAAAAGATAATTAGTTTCCCTAAGATTCTTGTGTTTCTCCTAGAACGGGTCTCAACTTCTTCTTTAACCAAGGCACTCCACCTGGAAAGGATAATACATAAGTTATCTTAAATAAAAAGAACTTGCAATTTGTGGTCACGGAGGATTGTAAAAGGAAATGACTTTTTTGGGGTAAGAGGTATGACTTCCTGGGGAGAGGCCATGGTTTTCTTGCTAATGGGATAAAGTATTCTTGTGCAAAATAAATGCACCAACCAAAGCTTGGAGTTTTTCAGGATTCGAAAGTAAATAATATTGTTGGGGGACCATAGATCCAAACTAGAAATAAACTGGAATGAAACAGTCAACCAGAATACATCCTTTGAGAAATAAACTCAAGAGGGAAAACAAGATTCGTCCAAACAAGGAACTGTATCGGAAGGCTAAGGCATAAATCTTCTATGAGGGACAACTCAGTAGGGAAATTGAAAGAATATACGTTTTCTGCTTAAGTCCAACACTTTGTTGAAGAGAGGGCAACGTAAACCTGTAAAACAGGGTAATATGTCAACAAAAATATTAACAGATGTCAATGAACAATGACTTGTCAATTTTAGCTATGCATGATGCATGTATGAATGTATGAGTGTTACCGTGTGCATGTTGACAAAACAGATACACAATATGGGGAACAATCAGGCAAAACTGCCTTGGGCACTAACAACACTCGGCTAAGCTTCAACCAAGACAATCATTCCAAGAAAGGTAAATGCCAGCTGCGGAAACCAAACCTACTGCCTGCTTTTAACTTTACTGAGGAGAAATATAATCCGGAGGTAGACAAATTAAACAGATACCGAGGTAGAACATCCTTCTTTAGGCTTCATCGGGGAAACCAGTGTTTCTCAAAAGTAACATGCCTACTGCAGATTGCAAGACCAGTCTCAAATAAAGCAGACTGACACTGAAACATCTAAACTTCGCTGGGGAATTCAAGCCTACTTCACTAGAGAAAAGTGCGAATTGAAACTTCACATCATGAAAACTCAGAAAAGAGGAGAAATGAATCCAAACTAGACCGAGGATACCGGAATAATAAACCTCGTGCGGAGAAACATCCTGAGTAGACATTCCCGAGGGGAACAAAAGCTTCTCAAAACAACCAGAGTTTGTCCATTCCTGGGATCACCATTTTTGTTGTCATTGTTTCATCACAAATCTCAAAGTAAAAGTAAATTGAAAAAATCTTCTTTTTAAAAAAAAATCAATTTTGTTATTTAATCTCTTTGCTTTGAAAGTTATTATCAGTAATAAATGGAGTCTTTGCAAGCTAAATAACGTAGGAAATAAAAATAATTGGGTAAAAGATCGACTTTCATTAATAGAATGGTAGTCTGCGAATGGCGAGACTCCATAGATGATTACAAAGTTTGGGAAATGGTAATACATAATGGAAAAGATACATTGAGATACAATGACCACTATCCCCCCTAACAACTTTTGAAATCCTGATCATCAGCTTTTGTTGAAGTATGGTGAGGATCCGAGAAGATTGTTACTTCAACGATCAAATCTTGTCTGACATAGTTACTTGCCAAGAAAATCCTTAACTTTTGCATAAGCTACCCTTGAGGGTTTTCAACTTAGCGGGAAATTTATTCTATTTATGTATCTAATTTTTGCCTAGACCGCCCTTTCGGGTTTTCAGCTATTGTACCCCAAAATTTGCCCTCCCATATTCCTCAAGATTTGTCAAGAAGGATCTTCAAGTTGCTCAAGATGACTCAAGGGTTGGACAGTCAAATCACCTCCTAAGGCAGTCAAGTCAAAATTAGGGTTTTGTGTTGCATCAAGGTCCTTACATCCAAATGACCTCAAGTTCTCCCCAATGTCCTAATATGTTCTCAAGTTCATCCATGTCAAATTTCAAGCCTTGCAGAGGAAGTTTGGTCAGTCAATTGCTCAAGAGGTCCAAAAATCGATTGTGCTAGGGCAAAAGTCAACTGTGGCCTACAAAAAGTAAAACCTTAAGATTTTTTGTAAACATTCTCATTTTGAAGGATAATTCATCATTTGATCAAGGGTTGATCATGATTCATCAAGGATTACTCAAAATTCATCAAGATTCAAAAATTGCTAAATTAGGGTTTTGTAGGAAAAGTCAACTCAACTTTGACCAAGCATAACTTTCTCATACTTTATGATAAATGACCCATCCAAAGCTCATTTTGAATAGGATGCAATTTTCTACAATCCATCTTCACACTCCAAGATTAATAAATGTTCTCACAAAAAGTTACAAATTTGGACATTATAGGTCATTTTTGAAAGTCAACAAAAACACCTTTTTTGCCAAAGCTTATAACTTGCGCATGGAAGATCAAAATTATATGAGACAACAATGGTTGATTAGAGGATATCTAAAGGTTTCCAAAAAGTCTAAGAACACCTCCAAAAGTTTAAAATTGAGGAAGTTATGCAATGTTGAAGTTGGGCATTTTTCCAAATTTGCCAAAAGTCAACTATCCTCAAAACTCCAATTTTTGACAAAAGGGCCCACTTTTTTCCACTTGATATGGTCTTGTCATGCCACACATGTGTCCCGTATTTGATTTCATAACCATTCATTTATTTTATTTAATTTTTATTGATTTAATTCATTTTTAATCAATATTAAATCAAATAAAATCTAAAAATTGATGAAATGATATCTTTGTGATTGGTACAACTTTCAATTATCATCATGAATCAAATCAAACTCGTATCATGGCTTTTCATGCATAAAAAATCAGATTTGGCCTATATTTAGAAACTTGAAAATAGTGATCATATCAAATCTCAAAACCTTGAATGCACATGGATTATGGCCCAAGTGTTGACCTAAATTCATTCTATAACATTCACACAAGTCATACAAAGCAAGAACAGGCACAAAACATTGTTGAAACGGCTAGAAGAAGTTTGAGAAAAAGCTTGAAAAAGTGAAGATCGAAATCAACATTGGAGGCCAATTCAATCCAAAATCACAACGTGGTGTTCTTGCTTGCAATCTCCTGAAGCTATAGCAACCAAAGCCAAGGCCTGAAGCTACCTGAAAAGCGTTGTAAGTGTTCTTGAAAACGGCTCTGAACATGAAATCGAAACCATTCATTCTTGCATCATTTTGATAAACTATTGACATAATCTTGATCCTTGTATAATTTCCAACGTGTCTGCATCATTTAATTTGATTTTCATGGCCTGTATTGTGATGCCCGATCCTAGGGTTCTTGTTCTTGTTTTTAGGCCTTTTTGATACAGGAAAAATCAATGCTAATGATGGGTATAGGGATGACCAAGAGGAAGAGATGAACTCAATGGTACTCTTAGATTTCGTTTACATGGCCTGGAGAAGGTTTTTGAGATGCCCTACGAATCTTCCTACGGATAAAAATCTGCAGGTAAATAACCAGGGTTATTTGAGGAAGATGATAATGTGGCTTGCGTCCATTGGCTTGTTTGAATTATTAGCGCGTTTTTATTTTTTTTTGCAGGGCATAATTAGTTGTTTTGAATATAATATTTATGTTCTATTCCAATAATAATTGAACAAGCTGGTTGGATTGCTGAGCGTGCTATTGGAAAATCCCTTGGGACCTGGGTTCGAATCACAGGTCCCCCAAAAACTTTATTTGATTTTTCTTCAGGTGTTCACATGTGGCACCTAGGATGCAGCTCATCATACGCCCCTCTCCAGATGCTAGCCAGGTGGTCTCAGATCAGATCCAGGGGCCCAGATTGCACGCCCATCATATTCCCTGGTCAACATGCGCCCATGGAATCTCTAAGGTCAAAATAGGCTGGCGTAATTGGGCCTCAAAAATTGCTGATCATGCACCCAAATCAGACCCACACCCCCCTGAGTATTTCTTTTTACATTTTATTTCTTTTTCCTTATTTATTTATTTTATTATTATTATTATCTTAATTAATTAGTTAACCAATTAACTTTTTCATAAAAAATCAGAAACCACAAAAATAATATTTTTATTAATTCCATTAATTTCATTATTTATTTTTGTAAATAGCAATTAATTAATTTGTTTAGTTTAAATAGGTTTAACAATAACATATTTTGCAATAAATTAAAATTAATTTAGAATTAGGTTTTTAATATTTGTAACCATTCTTATTTTATTTCCTTAATTAAAATAAAACCCAAAAATATTTTCATTTAATTAATTAATTCAATTATTAATTTAGACTAATTTTTAATTAAAAAATAACAAAAAAATATGCTTTATTTAATAAAAAGGGCCAAAACCCTAAGACACTCCGATTCAATTTTCTCGCGCGCGTATTACTTTTGATCCATATTTCAATATTGTAACTGCTTCGGGAATGTAATAGTTTTTAACTTAGGACTTTATTTATTTATTTATCGCTTTTATTTACTTTTCGCAATTTAATTTTGAAGGGTTTGTTTTTGGCGATGTAAATACCCGACGCCTTGTAATAGCTTAGATTTATTTTCCGCAATTTACATTCCGCGAGTATTAACTGTTAGATGTTTGATAAATAGGCAATGCATGATAAGATAAATCTTTAACCTAAAATCAATAGTAGCTCACCATTAACATGTACAGATAAAAATAACTGAAAATAACACACTCGCACATGCCACTCTTAGGGTACACCTCACTTGGTTGCCTCAAACGTGGTCATTGAGTATAGGAAGCTTTAGAGGTTGCCCTCTTGTCCAAAGATCATAAGTTGCCTCGGAACGGTTGCCTCGGATAAAATGATCTAAGACATTAGGGTTACCGCTAAGGCGTCCTAACATTGCTTTAGTGACCACACGTCCCTTAATCAAATTGACCCGAAAACTCCAACGACGGTGCTACCTACTCCTCAATAGTGGGATGGCACTGTCTAAAGGACACTAGCACAGTTTAATTCCTTTTCGAGTAGGTAGATGGTTCTTAAGTACTTGCTCATTTTAAAACAAAACAAAACTTTCCGCACTTACACTCTATTCAAAACAAAAACTCTTTTCAAATCCACAAACACAAAGAAAAGCAAACTTTTGAAAACACAATGAGCAAGTACCTAAGAGCCCGTGGATAACCACGGATAGAAAGGGTGCTAACACCTTCCCTTTTTATAATCTACCTCCCGAACCCGAGAAATATCTCAAAAAGGAATTTTTCTGTGCTTTTGTCCTTTCCTTGTTGGATAAAATAAAAGACAGTGGCGACTCTTGCTCACCGCGACATTTTGCAAAAACAAACGCAAAATGCGAACCAGCATTCCAAAACAGTCAGTTCTCTTCCCTCTGATCACAGAACTGGCGACTCTGTTGGGGAAATCAATAAGTGAGGTGTACCTTAGGATTAGATCACTATGTTTTCAATTGTATGCTTTGTATGCTTTAAATTTTGTGGGCTTGTCTCGGAGTTCTATAGATCCTAACCCGGATCTGGGGATACCCTTTAGGTAAGTAGCAATAAACTGTGAGGGATCTATACGGCGTAGACCGATACGGATGAAGCAGTAGCTACATTGGTGTGGCACCTTGGTCTGTACCGATATCCCTTGTGTTGGAACGAGGAGAATATGGGTCTTCTAAGGAGTCATTAAGCACCAACTGACCTTAGAACCTTAAATTGACCAACTTGGCCATAGAACAGTACCAGTATGCTACACTCATTGAGACTAAACTCTCGCGATGATTTCGGCCACAAGAAAAGGTTGCTAAACTGGAATTATGACCGATTGAGGGTAGTCAGTGATATTGAGATCCTCTAGAACCCGGTTACTATTTTTAGGACAGGTTTAAACCAACTGAACTGAAAGAGGGTAGTACCTAAGCTCCATGCCAGCCTGAAATCTAAGGGCTCTCAGTGTGACTTGTGTGCATTTACCATGTTTACTTTTGTGGATACTTGTGATGTGCCTTTATCATGACATCATGACATCATAACATTGCATACTGTTGTACCCCAAAATTTGCCCTCCCATATTCTTCAAGGTTTGTCAAGAATCATCTTCAAATGGTTCAAGATTTCTCAAGGGTTGCACAGTCCAAATGCCTCCTAAGCCAGTCAAAATTAGGGTTTTGTTTCTTCCAAGGAATTTGAGGATTTCAATGGCTCAATAAAGTATCATAGGCCTATATATATCCTCAAGCACCTACATGCCAAGTCTCAAGACTTACAGTGTCAATTTGCACAGTCAAAAGCTCCATTTGCTCCACAGTCAACTACAGGGGTAAAATGGTCATTTTGCAGTCAAAAGTCAGAATTTTTGGTCAACATCTTATTTTGAGTCCACAATCATCATTTGATCAAGTCTTGATCATGATTCCATAAGCATGGCTCAAAAATCATTAAGATGCAAAAAGTTACTATTTTTGGACAGTAGAAAAGTCAACTGTATCTTGACCAGGGCATAACTTTTTCATGGTTCATCATAAAAATCCCATTCAATGCTCATTTTTAAGGGGATGACATTTCCTACAATCCATATTCACACTCCAAGTCCAAGAAATGCTCTCACAAAAAGTTATCAATTTCTACATTATAGGTCAATTTCAAAAGTCAACAAAAATGCACTTTGAGTCAAAGACCATAACTTGAGATTGGTAAATCCAAATGACATGGGACCAAATGAATTGGTTAGAGGACTTCAAGACCTTTCCAAAATGTCCAAGAACATGTTCATATGATCAAAATGGAGCAAGATATGCATTGGAGAAGTTGGGAAATTTTTGTGAATTTGCAAAAGCCAACTTTGCTCAAAACACCTTGTTTTTGCTAATGGGCCTCAAATTTCTTCTTGAAACTTTATCCATGGCCTATGCACGACCCATCAAGCTTAATTAAATTTATTTTATTATTTTTTATTAATTAATTGGATTTTTAATCAATTTTAATTCATTTAATTAATTTAAATTGTAGGAAAATACAAAGATTTGATTTTTCAATCTTTTGTGAAGCAAACATGGTCAAGATATGCTGGAAATTTCGTGTACAAATCAAAGAGACAAAAATCTCCAAAATTGGCAACTTTCTTCAATCAAAAAGATTCAAAAAGATGTGATTTCCAATCAAATATTGAATCATCATTCCAATGGATTTTTGTGCAAGATTTTAACCTAATTTCAGTCTCCTATATATACATAAGCCAACCCTAATCATGCATACGAGAAAGCTGCTGCAAGAAAGCCATAACCATATTGAAAAAAAACTCAAGAAACTTGAAAACTAATTTCCATATTCTAGCGTGATTCAAAGGCTTTTATTGATTCTAATTTATTGCAGGGGTTCCCAGAGACGTATTGCAATCAAAACCAAGCATAAAAGCTCAAGAAACCATCACCTACAGTCTCACGGTTTGACATTTTTTCTCATAATCGCAACTCTTAATTCATGAGCATTTAACGTGATTTTTTGATTGTTTTGCATTGCTTGAATCCATATGAAGCTATTGGCATAGTTTAATTGAGTTATAATGCACAGAATCATAAATTGTCATTGACAAATTTTAGGGTTCATAAACTTTGAATTTGGGGATTCAGTAACCAGGCAAAATTGAGACCACTAAGGCATATGGTTGAGACCGTCAGAACAAGACGAACATAGCTGGACCCTCGCGAAACATTTATATAGAGCACAGCTCTATTCGCTATTTTTGGTCACTGTATATTGTGGGGGTTAAAAACCCCCACTATCTAATTTGTTTTTTACAGGTACAGCGAAGAAGACAAAGACGTGTTAGCGTGTCATTGGACAGTTCAAAAAAGGCGCGCGTTTTCTTATAATTCCAGTCCATTAATTTGTTTGCATATATTATATTCACTTGTCATTATATTAACAAAAGCAGGCAAATGACGTAGTGGTTGATGTGCTGGCTTGGAATCATTGGGACCTGGGTTCGAGTCCCAGGTCCACCCCAAACGCTTATATTATTTTGTTTAACATGTTCACATGCAGGCATTCCAAGAGCGTTCCACCATGTGCTTCAATCATTAACGCGCCAAGTGGCCACAGTCACAAATCTAATGGCCATGAGATGCTGACCATGGTACTCCCAGTCAACACGCACCATGGAGAATCCAGAAAGTCAAAAAGGCTTGTGTGTTAATGGGCCAGAAATTCCAGAATAAACCTCCTTAATGGGCCAGCACCCCCTGGTTCCTTCATTCTTTTTATTCTTTCTTTTAATTCTTTTATAATTTTTTCCTTTAATTATTTTATTTTTAATAACTATTATTATTATTATTATTTAATTAACCTAATTATTATTTTCATAATAAATTCAGAAAACTAAAATAAAATATTATTATTTATTAATTTCACTACTAGTTTATTTTTTTGTAAATAAATACTAACAAATTAATTTAGTTAATTAGGTTAATTTTGACTTTTTTTCTCAATAATTTAAAATCAACATAGAATTAGGATTTTCTTGACAATTTTAATTTCTATTTATTTTATTTTAATTCCCTTAAAACATAAAAAACTAAAAAAAATATTTCTTTTATTTAATTAATTAGAATTAGGTTTAATTAAATGCAAAATAACCAAAATTTCATTCTTTTCTCAAAAAGGGTCAAAACCCTAAGGACTTCCCCGATTCAATTCTTTTCACGCGCATAATATTTTTGATCATATTTATGTAATTGTTCCGAGGATGTAATAGCGTAATTAGGACTTTTTATCGCTTTCTTTTATTTTCTCGCATTTACTTTTCAAGGGTTGCTTTTGGCGATGTAAATACCTGACGCCTTGTAATAGCGTAGATTTACTTTCCACAATTTACTTTCCGCACAACTATTAACTGCTATGCATGATAAGACTTGTTCTCAAAATAAAATCAAAACGTAGCTCACCATGACATGTGCAAAGATAATTAAATTGAAATCTGACACACTCGCACATGCCACTCTTAGGGTACGTCTCACTTGGTTGCCTCGACGTGGTCATTGAGTATAGGGTGTTTTAGAGGTCGCCCTCCTGTCTAAAGATCAAAAGTTGCCTCGAAACGGTTGCCTCGGATAAAACGATCTAAGACATTAGGGTTACCGCTAAGGCATCCTACCATTGCTTTAGTGACCACATGTCCCTAACATCGAATTGACCCGAAAACTCCAACGACGGTGCTACCTACTTCTCAATAGTGGGATAGTACTGTCTAAAGGACATTTACACAGCTTAATTTCTTTTGAGTAGGTAGAGGTTCTAAGGTACTTTCTCTTTCAAAAAACAAAAATACTTTTCGCACTTACACTTTTCTGACAAAAGTTTTCAAACAAACACTTCAGACACTCTTGAGGACTGATACAAGAGTTAAACGAAGTTTTCAAACAAACTTTTTCAAAACCCACAAACACAAGAAAAGCAAAACATTTTTGAAAACATAGTGAGCAAGTACCTAAGAGCCTGTGGATAACCACGGATAGAAAGGGTGCTAACACCTTCCCTTTCTATAATCTACCTCCCGAACCGAGAAACATCTCGAAAAGGAATTTTGCTGTGATTTTGTCCTTTCCTTGTTGGAGAAAATAAAAGACGGTGGCGACTCTTGCTTACCGCGACATTTCGCGAACCAGCATTTCAAAACAGTCAGTTCTATTTCCACCGATAACAGAACTGGCGACTCTGCTGGGGATGATTATAATAAGTGAGGTGTACCTTAGGATTAGACCACTCTTGTTTTCAATTTTATGCCTTGTTTGCTTTAATATTGTGGGCTTGCATCGGAGTTTCATAGATCCTAACCCGAATCTGGGGAATACCCTTTAGGTAGCAATAAACTGTGAGGGACCTGTCTGGCGTAGACTGACACGGGTGAAGCAGTAGCTACGTTGGTGTGACACCTTGGTCTGTACCGATATCCCTTGTGTTGGAACGAGGAGAATATGGGTCTTCTGAGGAGTCATTAAGCACCAACTGACCTTAGCACCTTAAATTGACCCAACTTGGCCATAGAACAGTAGCAGTATGCTACACTCATTGAGGCTAAACTCTTGCGATGGTTCTGGCCGCAAGAAAAGATTGTGAAGCTGGAGTTATGACCGATTGAGGGATTCAGTGATATTGAGATCCTCTAGAACCCGGTTACTATTTTTTAGGACAAGTCTTAACCAACTGAAACTGAAAGAGGGTAATACCTAAACTCCATGCTAGCCTAAAATCTAAGGGCTCTTTATGTGACTTGTGTGCTTCCAAACTTGAACTACTTGCATAGTCTCATTATCTGACAACATGAGTTCCTTGCAGGTTTTGTCTACAGTCCTTAATTTGGGCTTATAACAGGGTTTACTTACATCACTCCATGCATAGCATAACATCATACCATCATACCATTGCATACATCTTGCATAAGGACTAACCCATTTCAAGGATCTCGAGGGTTTGTGATGCAGGTCATGATGAACCAACTGTCTAGCAAGGGGAAAAGGGGATTTATTTTCCTCTAGCCAAGGTTGTTTGGAGATCAAAACATGACAACTTGAGTAAGGGGCTATGACCCACTCGATATGGTGAGCTTTGACTCTTGAAGAAGGACTCTCAACAACATGAAGTTCCTTCAATCAAGCTACCAGATTCAAATTCTAACAAGTTTCTTTGTTTACCCCACGAGATCCTTGAAAACATTGCATACATATATCATACATATCATTACATTACAGGTACACTTTTTACAGGTCACTTATCTTTTTCGCTGTTTATTTCAGCAAACATCATGTATGCCGAACCTACTACTGAACAAGCTATCAAGGCCCTCCAGGCCCAGAATGCCCAGTTCCAAGAGTTGGTTATGAGCCTAGCCCAGGGTCAACAGGAGTTGAAGACTCTGATTCTGAAGAAGAAGAAGAAGAAGAAGAGGATTGTGTTGTTCAACACTGGACGCAGATTTGGGAATGGACTACAAAATGAGGTTGATCTGACTACTTCCTCTGTAGGGAAAGACAGTCCCCAAGAGAGAAGGGTTCCTAGTCCCGTGGTCTCCGACAACGAGACGGATTATAATGATGAACAGTATCCTCCTGCTGAGGATAGGTACAAACAGCTGGAGGATCGCTTAAGTGCTATGGAGATTCAACATGTGCCCGGGTTGGACTTTGGAGACCTAGGCTTATCTTCTGGGGTGGTGATCCCACACAAGTTCAAGGCACCTGCTTTTGCAAAGTACGACGGAGCTTCCTGTCCTAAGTTGCACCTCCGAGCGTATGTGAGGAAGATCTAACCTTATACAGCTTACAAGAAGTTGTGGATCCATTTCTTCCAGGATAGTCTTTCAGGGACTCAACTCGAATGGTTCTATCAGCTGGATGGAGCCAGTATTCGTAACTGGGAGGACTTGGCTACTGCGTTTTATAAGCAGTATCAGTATAATTCTGACCTTGCTCCTACGCGTACCCAACTCCAGGGTATGTCACTAGGAACGGGTGAAGGATTTAAGGAATATGCTCAAAAGTGGAGAGACCTTGCCGGAAGGGTGCAGCCACCTTTGACTGACCGTGAACTCGTGGATATGTTCTTGGGGACCCTGTCTGGTCCGTTCTTCAACCATTTGATTGGAAATTCTTCTGCCGGGTTTACAGACCTTATCTTAACTGGTGAGAGGATAGAAGTTGGTATCAAGTCTGGGAAGATACAGAAGGGTGACTCCTCGAACACTGAGAAAAAACCATTCAAGAAGGAATCCAGTGTTGTTTATGGGTCAAAGAGACAGAATAGACCGGAACGCCGCCAAGCTGTCAACGCGGTGGTTATTTCAAAACCTGCCGCTGCTCCTCAACATCATAACCAATAAAGGGGTGAGAGAAGGCAGTTCACTCGGCTCAGCATGACCTTGTCCTAGATGTTTCCACAGTTGCTGAAGACCAATCTGGTGACTCTAAAAGAAGCTCCAAAGAATCAAAATACAACGTCACCAAAGTATAACCCCAATGCCCGCTGCGCTTATCACTCTGAGAGCCCGGGGCATGATATAGATGATTGTTGGAGTCTGAAAAACAAGGTCCAAGACTTGATCGATGCAAAGGAAATTGAGTTCGAGGCGCCCGAGACTCCCAATGTGATCACTGCTCCCTTGCCAAAACATGGCTAGGATTGAGAGGTTTGTTCATTTGAATTCTGAAGTTGTATTTTTCTTTGCTTATTCAAACAATTATCATGTCAAACTCTTTTATTTCATTAATGCATTACACGTGTCTGTTTTGAAGTAATTGTGTTCACTATGTTTAAAATTGCTTTCATTTTGTGATGTTCAACTCTCGATTAAAAAATTCTAAGCCTTTTGAGGGAGGATGACGAAAACGATACCACGATCTTTACAGTATGCTTTTGGACAAACCCCGCTGATGAGGTATAAGCATTGTTTCAAATCCTAAATAGTGGAGTCATAAGGAAGATAATCCCTCGTCAACCCCTTTGAGCCAAAGAAGTTGGAGTTTTTCTTTTCAAAAATTAAAACCCTTAATCATAACCTGGGGCAGGGTAGTTCTCAGTTGATCCAGGTGCACAATGAATGGCATCAAAGAAGTCCTTCCAAAAACAACAGATGGTAATGGTTCCGTATAATCGTAAGGACAGGCAGTCATTATCTCTCATAAATAAAAGCCCATTAAGTCAAAACCTATGAAGGAGACTTACAAAAAACTGGGGTATCCCGCTGACTGTAATCACAAAAGAAACAGTTCAGGCAAAAAACCGGGATAACGAAATCAAAAAGAAAGAGGTCCTGCAAACCCTCAACAACAAAAAATGACTGCCTGTTCAAAATAAAATGACAGTATCCGAACCATCACTGGAATATCAGAGCGAAGACTCAAACAAGATCTAACGCACGATTAGCTGAGTTTAGGATCGAAGAACATCACGAAGAGCGGGTGGGTACAAATAAATTTTGAGCCTTTATCCTTTGTTTCTTAAACCGTGAACCAGGCCATGTTATAACCCTTAAAAGTCCTAGCTGAAGCGTGGGTTAGTTCGAAAGCATACTGTTACCAAAGGTATCCTGACTCCTGTAGGGCTTGCTGTAAAATTCTGAGTTGACATCACATTTTACAAAAAATCACTTGTTTTATTGAAAACTGCATTTTCAAAAAACTTCAAGACAGACATAAGCTTTGCATTCTTAAAATAACATTGTTTGCATATGACTATTTGTTCAACAGCAGAGAAATTCGCAAGACGAATATCTAGTGAACAAACGCCTTCTCAATAAAAGGGTCACCTCAAGTGGAAGAAACACTTCCAACCAAGGGGCAGACATGATCATTGTCCATCATCTGGGGCAGTCCAGTCAAGATTCAAAGAATCTCTCAAAAATGTCGAATAGCCAGAGGCAGATCTCCATCTGAGTCACTTGGGGCATTGGACATGAATTCCAGCGACGAATCTTGCATGATCAAACGAAGATCTTCTGGTAGTATGACAACACAACACTACTGACAGTGACAACTCCCTACATTCTTAGAGCGTGGACATAGTCAAAAAAATACTACGCATAATCAAAGACCCGCTAGGTCGACTGGCCTAGGCAAAAGTAAGGGCTTCCCGGCGAACCAAAAGGGTTCGGGCAAAAATAAGGGACGAAAATGAAAAAATTTGTACACCCGGCAAGTCGAAAACCTGAAAAGGCGGCTTGGGCAAAAATGGGTATCCCGGTGGACTGAAAACCCGAAAGGGCGGTCCAGGAAAAAGTTAGGGATCACAGCGTACGACTATGTCCCGGCATCTCGTCACTTGCCTACCAAAAGAAGATTCGTCAAATCGGCAGTTATCAAGACCTCATAGGCACCTTCTCCCGTAGAAACTGGGGCAATAAGAATTGTCTGAACTATACAAGCTGCTCTGTCCACCAAGGTACCAAGGTAAGTTCGGCTGAAGAATACGACCAAGATACCTTCACTCCCCACAGAGTAAGACAAGAATCAGCCATACTCTCCCCAAGCAGAGTTGGTCTCCCGTCAGCCCCAAAAAGGCACAGTATCCCCAGCAAGTCAGCAATACTCTCCCCCGAGCAGAGTTGGTCTACCATCAGTCCTGGAAAAGTCGGGTATCCCCAGAAGATCTTAATATTCCCTAGCAGAGTATACAGAAATTCCTCAGCAAGCATCCCCGGCAGTCTTAATATTCCTCGACAGAAATATAAGATTGTTCCCCGGTGGAATACAGACCCCCCAGTAGAGCCACTTCCCCAGTGCAGTCCAAAAAGTTTCCCCAGGAGAGTTAAACCATCTCCCCAGTAGATTCGGGAAGCTTATCCCCTGCAGAGTACAAATATCTCTCCCCATCCATATGCAAAGGTTATCCCCACCAGAGTCTAACTGGGTTATCCTCAGCAAATTGCAACGGAAAGATCGTCCTCAGCGAAGTTCTTCCTATCCCCAGCGGAGTTCATCAAATTCCCCAACAGAGCTTATCAACGGAGTCCCCAGCAGAGTTATCGTTAAAACCTCAGCAAAGCATCTCTTCCCACAGAGTAATCTCTCCATCAGGTTTATTCCCCAATGGAGTCATCTTCTCCTACCAGTTTATTCTTGCAACCATCTTCGTTCATCATCCCCAGCGGAAACGAAGGACTCTACTCTTCAACATCAGCCCAGGATTTAACAAGCTCCCGGCATTCGTCAAGGATTTAGTTTCCCAGACAAAGATACATTCATAAACATCACATTGTCATACATCATGATACATGCATATACGCATCATATCACACGATCTCATTTATTTTTGAGAACATCATGACATCATGACATTGCATACAACTAATGTTTTGCCTTTTCAGGGAAAGGTCAATCAAAAGATATTACCATCAACTTTTTAAGTTCCAGATTCGATACCTGTATCTAGCCAGGGCATATCTGTGAGCGATTGATTGTAGATCTATACCTGTATCTAGCCAGGAAAGTATCTGCATGAAGAGTTTGAAGATCAACACCTGTATCTAGCCAGGAAACTATCTTTCATTCTCAGGTCAGAGGTCTACACCTGTATCCAGCCAGGAAAGCTATCTCGACCAACCTTTTGAAGTTCCAGATTCGATACCTGTATCTAGCCAGGGCATATCTGTGAGCGATTGATTGTAGATTTATACCTGTATCTAGCCAGGAAAGTATCTGCATGAAGAGTTTGAAGATCAACACCTGTATCTAGCCAGGAAATTATCTTTCATTCTCAGGTCAGAGGTCTACACCTGTATCCAGCCAGGAAAGCTATCTCGACCAACCTTTTGAAGTTCCAGATTCGATACCTGTATCTAGCCAGGGCATATCTGTGAGCGATTGATTGTAGATCTATACCTGTATCTAGCCAGGAAAGTATCTGCATGAAGAGTTTGAAGATCAACACCTATATTTAGCCAGGAAATTATCTTTCATTCTCAGGTCAGAGGTCTACACCTGTATCCAGCCAGGAAATCTATTTCGACCAACCTTTTGAAGTTCCAGATTCGATACCTGTATCTAGCCAGGGCATATCTGTGAGCGATTGATTGTAGATCTATACCTGTATCTAGCCAGGGAAGTTATCTACATGAAGAGTTTGAAGATCAACACCTGTAACAGGCCAGGAAATTATCTTTCATTCTCAGGTCAGAGGTCTACACCTATATCCAGCCAGGAAAGCTATCTCGACCAACCTTTTGAAGTTCCAGATTCGATACCTGTATCTAGCCAGGGCATATCTGTGAGCGATTGATTGTGGATCTATACCTGTATCTAGCCAGGAAAGTTATCTACATGAAGAGATTGAAGATCAATACCTGTATCTAGCCAGGAAACCATCTTTCTTTCTCAGGTCAGATATCTACACCTGTATCCATCCAGGAAAGCTATCTCGACCAACCTTTTTTCAGTTCCGGATCAACACCTGTATCTAGCCAGGAAATATTTGTGAACGATTGATTATAGATCTACACCTGTATCTAGCCAGGAAAGTTATCTACATTGAAGAGATTGAAGATCAATACCTGAAACCAGACAGGAAAACTATCTTTCTTTCTCAGGTATGCAAGTTCTCGCTAAGGAATCTCTTACGCGATCGACACCCCTGGATGGCATCTTTAAGCCCATCTCCACAACTATCCATTACATCTCCAGATGGCATCTATAAGCCCATCCCCGACAAGATTCCATCATATCTCCAGATGGCATCTATAAGCTTATCCTCTTATCCATCATCTCTCCAAATGGCATCCGTAAGCCCATTCCCGACATCACATTTCTGATACTACACTATGCGAGTGCAAATTTCTGGGCACTTTAGTGTTCAATCATCTTCCACCTTCGGATCACGAAAGGCCCGCAAGCCAATCTACATCCTCAGGTTTAAGAAGATTGAACAAGGGCAACTGTTGTACCCCAAAATTTGCCCTCCCATATTCTTCAAGGTTTGTCAAGAATCATCTTCAAATGGTTCAAGATTTCTCAAGGGTTGCACAGTCCAAATGCCTCCTAAGCCAGTCAAAATTAGGGTTTTGTTTCTTCCAAGGAATTTGAGGATTTCAATGGATCAATCAAGTCTCATAGGCCTATATATATCCTCAAGCACCTACATGCCAAGTCTCAAGACTTACATTGTCAATTTGCACTGTCAAAAGCTCCATTTGCTCCACAGTCAACTGCAGGGGTAAAATGGTCATTTTGCAGTCAAAAGTCAGAATTTTTGGTCAACATATTATTTTGAGTCCACAATCATCATTTGATCAAGTCGTGATCATGATTCCACAAGCATGGCTCAAAAATCATTAAGATGCAAAAAGTTACTATTTTTGGACAGCAGAAAAGTTAACTGTATCTTGACCAGGGCATAACTTTTTCATGGTTCATCATAAAAATCCCATCCAATGCTCATTTTGAAGGGGATTACATTTCCTACAATCCATCTTCACACTCCAAGTCCAAGAAATGCTCTCACAAAAAGTTATCAATTTCTACATTATAGGTCAATTTCAAAAGTCAACAAAAATGCACTTTGAGTCAAAGACCATAACTTGAGATTGGTAAATCCAAATGACATGGGACCAAATGTATTGGTTAGAGGACTTCAAGACCTTTCCAAAATGTCTAAGAACATGTTCATATGATCAAAATTGAGCAAGATATGCATTGGAGAAGTTGGGAAATTTTTGTGAATTTGCAAAAGTCAACTTTGCTCAAAACACCTTGTTTTTGCTAATGGGCCTCAAATTTCTTCTTGAAACTTTATCCATGGCCTATGCAAGACCCATCAAGCTTAATTAAATTTATTTTATTATTTTTTATTAATTAATTGGATTTTTAATCAATTTTAATTCATTTAATTAATTTAAATTGTAGGAAAATACAAATATTTAATTTTTCAATCTTTTGTGAAGCAAACATGGTCAAGATATGCTGGCAATTTCGTGTACAAATCAAAGAGACAAAAATCTCCAAAATTGGCAACTTTCTTCAATCAAAAAGATTCAAAAAGATGTGATTTCCAATCAAATATTGAATCATCATTCCAATGGATTTTTGTGCAAGATTTTAACCTAATTTCAGTCTCCTATATATACATAAGCCAACCCTAATCGTGCATACGAGAAAGCTGCTGCAAGAAAGCCATAACCATATTGAAAAAAAACTCAAGAAACTTCAAAACTGATTTCCATATTCTAGCGTGATTCAAAGGCTTTTATGGATTCTAATCTATTGCAGGGGTTCCCAGAGACGTATTGCAATCAAAACCAAGCATAAAAGCTCAAGAAACCATCACCTACAGTCTCACGGTTTGACATTTTTTCTCATAATCGCAACTCTTAATTCATGAGCATTTAACGTAATTTTTTGATTGTTTTGCATTGCTTGAATCCATATGAAGCTATTGGCATAGTTTAATTGAGTTATAATGCACAGAATCATAAATTGCCATTGACAAATTTTAGGGTTCATAAACTTTGAATTTGGGGCTTCAGTAACCAGGCAAAATTGAGACCACTAAGGCATATGGTTGAGACCGTCAGAACAAGATGAACATAGCTGGACCCTCGCGAAACATTTATATAGAGCACAGCTCTATTCGCTATTTTTGGTCACTGTATATTGTGGGGGTTAAAAACCCCCGCTATCTAATTTGTTTTTTATAGGTACAGCGAAGAAGACAAAGACGTGTTAGCGTGTCATTGGACAGTTCAAAAAGGGCGCGCGTTTTCTTATAATTTTAGTCCATTAATTTGTTTGCATATATTATATTCACTTGTCATTATATTAACAAAGCAGGCAAATGGCGTAGTGGTTGATGTGCTGGCTTGGAATCATTGGGACCTGGGTTCGAGTCCCAGGTCAACCCCAAACGCTTATATTATTTTGTTTAACATGTTCACATGCAGGCATTCCAAGAGCGTTCCACCATGTGCTTCAATCATTAACGCGCCAAGTGGCCACAGTCACAAATCTAATGGCCATGAGATGTTGACCATGGTACTCCCAGTCAACACGCACCATGGAGAATCCAGAAAGTCAAAAAGGCTTGTGTGTTAATGGGCCAGAAATTCCAGAATAAACCTCCTTAATGGGCCAGCACCCCTTGGTTCCTTCATTCTTTTTATTCTTTCTTTTAATTCTTTTATAATTTTTTCCTTTAATTATTTTATTTTTAATAACTATTATTATTATTATTTAATTAACCTAATTATTATTTTCATAATAAATTCAGAAAACTAAAATAAAATATTATTATTATTTATTAATTTCACTACTAGTTTATTATTTTGTAAATAAATACTAACAAATTAATTTAGTTAATTAGGTTAATTTTGACTTTTTTTCTCAATAATTTAAAATCAACATAGAATTAGGATTTTCTTGACAATTTTAATTTCTAGTTATTTTATTTTAATTCCCTTAAAACATAAAAAACTAAAAAAAAATATTTCTTTTATTTAATTAATTAGAATTAGGTTTAATTAAATGCAAAATAACCAAAATTTCATTCTTTTCTCAAAAAGGGTCAAAACCCTAAGGACTTCCCCGATTCAATTCTTTTCGCGCGCATAATATTTTTGATCATATTTATGTAATTGTTCCGAGGATGTAATAGCGTAATTAGGACTTTTTATTGCTTTCTTTTATTTTCTCGCATTTACTTTTCAAGGGTTGCTTTTGGCGATGTAAATACTCGACGCCTTGTAATAGCGTAGATTTACTTTCCGCAATTTACTTTCCGCACAACTATTAACTGCTATGCATGACAAGACTTGTTCTCAAAATAAAATCAAAACGTAGCTCACCATGACATGTGCAAAGATAATTAAATTGAAATCTGACACACTCGCACATGCCACTCCTAGGGTACGCCTCACTTGGTTGCCTCGACGTGGTCATTGAGTATAGGGTGTTTTAGAGGTCGCCCTCCTCTCTAAAGATCAAAAGTTGCCTCGAAACGGTTGCCTCGGATAAAACGATCTAAGACATTAGGGTTACCGCTAAGGCATCCTACCATTGCTTTAGTGACCACATGTCCCTAACATCGAATTGACCCGAAAACTCCAACGACGGTGCTACCTACTTCTCAATAGTGGGATAGTACTGTCTAAAGGACATTTACACAGCTTAATTTCTTTTGAGTAGGTAGAGGTTCTAAGGTACTTGCTCTTTCAAAAAACAAAAATACTTTTCGCACTTACACTTTTCTGACAAAAGTTTTCAAACAAACACTTCAGACACTCTTGAGAACTGATACAAGAGTTAAACAAAGTTTTCAAACAAACTTTTTCAAAACCCACAAACACAAGAAAAGCAAAACATTTTTGAAAACATAGTGAGCAAGTACCTAAGAGCCCGTGGATAACCACGGATAGAAAGGGTGCTAACACCTTCCCTTTCTATAATCTACCTCCCGAACCGAGAAACATCTCGAAAAGGAATTTTGATGTGCTTTTGTCCTTTCCTTGTTGGAGAAAATAAAAGACGGTGGCGACTCTTGCTTACCGCGACATTTTGCGAACCAGCATTTCAAAACAGTCAGTTCTATTTCCACCGATCACACATACATTTTGCATAAGGACTAGCCTACTTCAAAGACAAGAGGGTTTCATCTTTGCTCTGTTTTGTAGGTCATTATGATGCCCATACGTAGGAATACTATCCAGATCAACTTTGTCCAAGTACCTACCCTGCTTAAAGAATTGGTTGTCAGGATACCAAACACTACTTCTTTCATCAGAAGGCATGGTTCTCTTCTCAGTTTGGTCACCTCAAAATTGGACGAACAAATGATGAGTGTCCTGGTCCAGTTTTATGATCCGATATACCATTACTTCACCTTTCAAGACTTCCAGCTGGTTCCTACCCTGGAAGAGTTCTCTGAGCTGCTTGGTATCCCTGTTTTAGAGCAGACTCCATTTACCGATTGGGAGAAGACCCTCAGGCCTGAAGAGATTGCTGCAGCCCTTCACTTGACCAAAGAGGAGGTAATGGCTAACTGGGAGACTAGAAGTGGAGCTAAGGGTTTTCTGACTAAGTTCTTGGTTGACAAGGCTAACTACTTCTGGGACAGCTTAGACTTCAAGGCGTTCGAGGATATTCTGGCTCTCTTGATTTATGGCTTGGTATTGTTTCCGAACCCTGATACTTTTGTTGATATTAATGCCATAAAGATCTTCATCTCTCAGAACCTTGTACCCACTCTCTTGGGTGACATCCTTCGTCAGCTCTATGCTCGTACTGCCCGAAAGCGGGGATTTTTGATGTGTTGTGCTCCTTTATTGTCGAGGTGGTTTATTTCGCACCTCCCTAAGTCCGTACTAAAGAACAAAGAAGGAATGGGTTGGGCTTATAGGGTGATGTCTCTTTCTAATGATGACATTATCTGGACTCTCAAAGGTATGGATGAGGTGACTGTCATTGATCGCTATGGAGAGTATCCTAATGTTCCATTAATCGGAACCCATGGAGGAATTTCTTACAATCTGTGCTTAGCTCTCCGTCAGTTTGGAAGAGCCGGAAGAGAAGGGCCTCATGAGATGTTAATGCCTCATATCATCTTTGATTTTCAGGGAGATAGCGACGAGCTGCGTCGTAGATTCATAAGGGCTTGGGACAGAGTTCACCAATCTGACCCACATGAGTTGGGACCAAAGACTTCTCTTCCAATGGAGCCATATCTCAGATGGGTCCGCATCCGTGCCCAGAAGCTAGGTATGCCATATGAAGCTGTCCGGCTTGTCACTCTTGAAGTTGCTAATAAAGAAGGGGTTCTTCCAACCATTCTCCATCCTTATATGCCCACTGACATTGGGACACTGAAGAGGTCTTGGATGCAATTGAGGGATGAGCGGGATTCCTACCGAGAGAAGTTCAATGAACAAGAGCAGAAGATCCAGAAGCTGACTAGGCAACTGGAGAACGAGTGGATCCTGAATGATTATGTCCGCACTGAGAAGAAGAGACCATGGGAGCATTGATGGACCTTTGATGATTTCTTTACAGTTTTTATTTACTCTTCAGTATTTCCATTCTTGTAACGCCTAAGGGCAGTTTGTTGAACAATTTAAATTTTGAAGTTTTAAATCTAATAAAGTGTGTTTCCTTTCTTGTTTACAAATTTGAATCCTGATTGTCTTTGAAATCATAAATCATACGCATTTCATCCCATGCACTTCATAAACAGGTACCCTTTACAGGTCTCTTATCTTCTTCACTGTTTATTTCAGCAATCATCATGTCTACCAAACCTTCAACTGAGCAAGCTATCAAGGCCCTCCAGGCCCAGAATGCCCAGTTTCAAGAGTTGTTCATGAATCTAGCTAAGGGTCAGCCGGACCTGAAGACTTTGATTCTGAAAGAAAAGAAGAAGAAGAAGAAGAAGAAGAGGACCATCCTGTTCAATACTGGACGCAGGTTTGGAAACGGGCTGCAGAATGAAGTTGATCTGACCACCTCATCTGGAGGGAAGGATAGTCCACAAGAAAGGAGGGCTCCTAGCCCTATGGTCTCCGACAACGAGACGGACTATGATGAAGAACAGTATCCTCCTGCTGAGGATAAGTACAAACAGCTGGAAGACCGTTTGAGCGCTATGGAAATTCAGAAGGTGCCCGGTCTGGACTTCGGAGATCTAGGTCTATCATCTAGGGTGGTGATTCCCCATAAGTTCAAGGCACCTGCCTTTGCCAAGTATGACGGAGTTTCCTGTCCGAAGCTACACCTCCGGTCATATGTGAGGAAAATCCAGCCTTACACTGCTGATAAGAACTTGTGGATCCATTTCTTTCAAGACAGTCTCTCAGGGACTCAGCTTGAGTGGTTCTATCAGTTGGACGGAGCCAGTATCCGTAGCTGGGAAGATTTGGCTACTGCATTCTATAAGCAGTATCAGTACAACTCCGACATCGCTCCTACGCGTACCCAACTCCAGGGTATGTCAATAAGAACGGGTGAAGGATTTAAAGAGTATGCGCAGAAATGGAGAGACCTTGCTGGAAGGGTACAACCACCTTTGGCTGATCGTGAACTTGTTGATATGTTTCTGGGGACCCTGTCTGGTCCATTCTTTAACCATCTGATTGGAAACTCTTTTGCTAGGTTTACAGATCTTATTTTGACTGGTGAGAGAATTGAAGCTGGTATTAAGGCTGGAAAGATACAGAAGGGTGCCTCATCGAGCACCGAGAAGAAGCCGTTTAAGAAAGAGTCCAGTGTTGTCTACAGTTCGAGAAGACAGAATAGACCTGAACACCGCCAAGCTGTCAATGCGGTTGTTATTTCAAAACCTGTTGGTGCTCCTCAGCATCACAATCAACAAAAGGACGAGAGACCTCGAAGGCAATTCACTCGTCTTAGCATGACTTTGTCTCAGATTCTGCCACAGTTGCTGAAGACCAATCTGGTGATTCTAAAAGAAGCTCCGAAGAATCCAAGTACCGCGTCACCGAAGTACAACCCTAATGCCCGCTGCGCTTTTCACTCTGATATCCCGGGGCATAATACGGACGATTGTTGGGTTTTGAGGAACAAAGTGCAAGACCTAATTGATGCAAAAGAGATTGAGTTTGAGGCGCCCGAGAGGCTTAATGTTGTAACTGCTCCCATGCCCAAGCATGGAGTGAATGCTCTAGAAGAAGACTTGTTTATGGTTTCCGTAGAAGATATTGCTACCCCTCTGATGACTGTCAAGAAGAACTTGTTGCTAGCCGGTTTATTTCCGGGTTGTGGCGAAGGTTGCCATATGTGTTCTGTTTTACCTACTGGTTGCCCATTTCTGAAGTCAGGTATCCAAAACCTGATGGATAATAAGGAGATCCTGTTTGATAAGATTGTTGTTCCTTCCACTCCTATTGAAGAAGTCGCCATTATTACTATTTTCAACAATTCTTCCAAGGCTCCCTCGAGGAAGCCTGTTAGAATTACATCTGTTCCGAAGATCGCACCTGTAATCATCACTGTTCCGGGGCCCATCCCCTATACCTCTGACAAAGATGTCCCTTGGCACTATGGGGCTGATGTTTATGTTTTTGGAGTCAAGCAAGAGTTGGATGCTGATACCGGTGTCAGCAACATTACTGGACCTGCTAAAGTCACCCGCAGCGGCAGACTTTTCTCACCTGATATTGCTCCACCAACTGTCTGAAGACCTGTTGTCATTACACATGCAAGTGTACCTATCACTATTCCTGATCAAGTTCCTATCCTTACCCCTGTCGCCGAGTCATCTAACGCTCGGGGCGAAGGGTCACCACTGATATGCCTGCCCAGACGGAGGCACCGAAGACAATCACAGTTGAAGCTTCCAAACAGGAGATGGAAGAGATTTTGAAGATTATTAAGAAGAGTGATTACAACGTAGTTGAGCAACTGGGGCAAACCCCATCCAAGATTTCTATGTTGTCACTGTTGTTGTGCTCAGAGGCCCATGCTAAGTCTCTGATTACCTTCCTGAAGACTGCTCACATGCCACAAGAGACATCGGCTGATCAGTTTACAGATTGTGTGGCTAATTTAACTGCTGATAATGGTTTGGGTTTCTCCGACGCTGATTTGACTGCTAAAGGGAAAAATCATAACGATGCCCTGCATGTCTCCATTGAATGCAGGGGAACTACTCTTGCACATGTATTGGTTGATATTGGTTCCTCATTGAACGTTTTGCCCAAGAAAGCTCTAGACCGGTTGGATTGCAAAGGGTTAGAGCTAAAACCAAGTAACATTGTTGTCAGGGCCTTTGATGGGTCTAAGAGGATGGTGCACGGTGAAGTGGATATTCCAATTAAAGTTGGTTCTCAGGTCTTCAATTCCATATTCTACGTTATGGACATTCGGCCATCCTATTCTTGTTTGCTGGGTCGTCCATGGATCCACAAAGCTGGAGCTGTAACCTCGACGCTTCACCAGAAGTTGAAATACCTGGTCATAGGGAAGATTGTGACAGTACAAGGGGAGGAAGAGTACATGGTCAGCCACCTCAACTCGTTCAGATACGTAGAGATGGATGGGGAGTTCATTGAGACCCCATTTCAGCACTTTGAAGAGGTTCCTCAGACACTGGCGTCAGCTGAGACTGTGGTTGAAGATTCTCCTATGAAGATGGCTTCCTTAAAGGATGCCCGGGCTGTTATTGAGAAGGGTGAGTGTGCAAATTGGGGCCGACTTCCTGATTTTATACAGAAGACTAACAAGTTTGGTTTGGGTTTCACTGCAGAAGCTCAAAGGGTTGTTCGTAATGCAAGGATTGGAAGACCTCCCATGTTCATCAGCAACTCGGGAGTAAATGCCATTGAAGACGATATGGAGGAGTCTGAATTCGACAGCTGGGTCTATCCTATGACCAACTGTGGACCAAGCAACTGGACAGCAAAGGACTTCATCCCTATTACTTTCATTACCCATTAATGAACTCTTTGTTTTGAATTTGTAACAGACAATGTTTTGAAACTTTATGGCCCGGTGTCCTACCCGGGGCATCATGGCTTCATTTGTGAGGGTTTTTGTGTGTCATTTTCATATATCATTAATAAAAACATTGGACGTTCTTGCATTTCAAATTTTGTGCTCCTTGTTTTTCTTTATTATATATTGCAAAACAGCTATTTACACACACTCACATATACAGGTCCACATCCACTCTGGATCTCACTGGTAACGGCTCTGCTACTGCCAGTTATGACTTCGAAAATCCGATCAACTTAGCCGAAGACGAAGGTGAAGATGATTGCGAAGTGCCTGGTGAACTTGCAACGCTGCTACTCCAGGAAGAGAGGTCCATTCAGCCACATGAAGAGCCGGTGGAAATGGTGAATCTGGGTACTGAGACAGACAAAAAGGAAGTCAAGATCGGTGCAAATCTGGAGCTCAATGTGAAACAGCGGTTGATTCAGATGCTGCGTGACTACGTTGAGATCTTTGCTTGGTCTTAAGAAGATATGCCTGGATTGGATACTGACATTATGGTTCATCGCCTGCCTACCAAGGAAGACTGTCCTCCCATAAAACAGAAGGTTCGTCGTATGTGCCCAGAGATGTCTGAGAAAATCAAGACTGAAGTTATGAAACAGTTCGACGCCGGTTTTCTAGCAGTGACTTCTTACCCTCAGTGGGTCGCCAATGTTGTTCCTGTGCCGAAGAAAGATGGTAAGGTCAGAATGTGTGTTGATTACAGGGATTTGAACAGGGCGAGCCCTAAAGATGACTTCCCTCTGCCTCATATTGACGTTCTGGTTGACAATACTGCTCAGCACAAGGTGTTCTCCATTATGGATGGTTTCTCCGGATATAATCAAATTAAGATGGCTCCCGAAGACATGGAGAAGACCACCTTTGTTACTCAGTGGGGTACCTTTTGCTACAAGGTCATGCCTTTTGGACTGAAGAACGCTGGGGCAACATATCAGCGTGCCATGGTTGCTTTGTTTCATGACATGATCCATCATGAGATTGAAGTATACGTCGACGATATGATTGCAAGGTCCCAGACTGAGGAAGAACACCTTGACCATCTGCATAAGCTTTTTGACAGGTTGAAGTTGTACAAATTGAGGTTAAACCCGAACAAGTGCACCTTCGGGGTGAGGTCTGGTAAGCTACTGGGGTTTGTTGTAAGCGACAAAGGTATTCAAGTGGACCCTGCCAAAGTGAAAGCCATACAAGAGATGCCAGCTCCCAAGACAGAGAAAGAAGTCAGAGGCTTTCTAGGACTACTGAATTATATTGCCCGATTCATCTCGCACCTAACTACTACTTGTGAGCCGATCTTCAAGCTGCTGAAGAAAGATCAGGTAGTACGTTGGAACGATGAATGCCAAGCCGCTTTCGAAAGAATCAAAAAGTATCTCCAAGAGCCACCCATCCTAATGCCACCAGTTGAAGGGAGACCTTTGATCTTATACTTGACAGTACTTGACAACTCAATGGGGTGTGTGCTGGGGCAGCATGACAAGTCTGGCCGAAAAGAGCATGCTATTTATTACCTTAGCAAAAAGTTTACCGACTGTGAGACCCGATACTCACTGCTTGAGAAAACTTGCTGCGCTTTGGCATGGGCTGCTCGCCGGCTGAGACAATATATGCTGACTCACACTACCCTGTTAATTTCAAAGATGGATCCAATCAAGTATATCTTCGAAAAGCCTGCCTTGTCCGGAAGAATAGCAAGATGGCAGATGATCTTGACTGAGTATGACATCCAGTACACGACTCAAAAAGCAATCAAGGGAAGTGTATTGGCAGACCATTTGGCACACCAGGCAGTGGATGATTACCAGTCTATGAACTTTGAATTCCCGGACGAGAATATCATGTTGATAACTGATTGTGAGACACCTGGACCGGATGAAGGACCTGAGGAGGGATCCTGATGGTCTATGTACTTGATGGGGCTTCGAATGCTTCGGTTAATGGCATTAGCGTTGTGATCATATCTCCTAAAGGCTCTCATACTTCATTCACCGCCCGACTATGTTTCAACTGCACCAACATCATGGCGGAGTATGAAGCGTGCATCATGGGTCTTCGAGCTGCAATTGACCTAAGGATTAAGTTTCTAAGTGTCTTCGGAGATTCTGCTCTCGTGATCAGTCAGATCAAAGGCGAGTGGGATACGAAACACCCAAATCTTATTCCTTATAAGGAGTATGTGTTGACATTGCTTCCCCATTTTGAGGAGATAACCTTTGAACACTTCCCTAGAGAGGAGAATCAGTTGGCAGACGCGCTAGCTACGATGTCTTCTATGTTCAAAGTCAATTGGGACAACGAGGCTCCCCAGATCATTATTGAAAGATTGAACGAACCTGCACATTGCTGTGATCTTGAGACTGAAGAAGTAACAGAAAAGACCTGGTATCATGAAGTAAAGAGGTACCTTGAAGCTCAGGAATACCCCGAGGGTGCATCTGTTAATGATAGGAAGTTTCTGAGGAGGTTCGCAACGAAGTTCTTCATCAACAATGACATTCTTTACAAGCGTAACCATGATTCAACCTTACTGCGTTGTGTGGATAAGAATGAAGCAGAAAGGATCATGGCGGAGTTACATGAAGGTACTTTAAGAACTCATTCCAGTGGACATACCATGGCAAAGAAAATCCTCCAGGCCGGATATTACTGGTCCACAATGGAAGCCGACTGTTATCAGCATTCTCGGACATGTCACAAGTGCCAGGTTTATGCTGATAAAGTACACGTACCTCCGGTCTCTCTGAACGTCTTGATAGCACCTTGGCCTTTTGCAATGTGGGGCATTGATATGATTGGCGAGATCAAACCTACGGCATCCAACGGGAATCGTTTCATCCTGGTAGCGATTGATTACTTTACGAAGTGGGTTGAAGCAGCTTCCTTTGCTACGGTAACCAAGAACGTCGTGGCACGGTTCATTCGGCATAACCTGATCTATCGATACGGTGTACCAGAGAGGATCATTACGGACAATGGTACCAATCTCAACAACAAGATGATTACTGAGCTCTGCGAGCAATTCAAGATACAGCATCACAACTCTTCTCCTTACCGGCCGAAGATGAATGGGGCTGTAGAAGCGGCTAACAAGAACGTTAAGAAAATTGTGCAGAAGATGAAAGTGACCTAAAAATATTGGCACGAGATGTTACCATTTGCTCTTCATGGGTACTGTTGTACCCCAAAATTTGCCCTCCCATTTTCTCAACATTTTCTCATCACAATGCCCTTGGAGCTCAATATCCAGTTAGGGTTTCCTCTTCAAGACTTCTCCTAGCACTGTTGACCCAATTTAGGGTTTGTGTTTGAACAAAGATATTTTGACCTAAAATGCCTAAGATGACTTTCATGCTTCATGTTGGACTCCCAAGTTTATCCATACCAAGTTTCAAGCCTTGATTCCAACCTTTGCCCAGTCAATTGGACAGTTGACCTAGAAATCAGTTGTACTGGGGAAAAAGTCAATTGTGGCCAATTGATAGTCAAACCTCATGAAAATTGACCCACATCAACATTATGAACTCATATGGACCATTTGATCAAGTTTGGATCATAATTCCACAAGAAATTTGATCAGATCACCAAAAGGGCAAAATGGTCATTTTTAGGGTTTTGACTGCACAAAGGAAATTTTTGATTGTTTGACCTAGCCAATGGCAAACCAAGCTCACATATGGACTCAAGGACCCCATGGAATTGTCTTGACATACCCAACAAGTTCAAAAGATCCCAAATGCACAAGATTGACAGTTGAATTTTCCAGTCAATTGATCAATTTTTGACTGTATACTGAAAAGTCAAACTTTGACTTTTTGGTCAAAATCAAGTGTCAAGATTCATTTTTCATCAAAACATGCCAAATCATGAAAATTTTTCATCAAGAAATCAAAAATCACAAATTAGGGTTTGAAATGAAGATTTTTCATAACTTAGAATTTTTCTAAGTTATGAAAAACCCTAATTATTTCCTAACTTTGTCCCACTTTCTCATCAAGATGCATTTGGATTCAAGGAAAAGTCAAAACATGAAAGTTGTAGTCCATTGCAAAATCTACAACTTTGATTCACAAAGTTTCCTCAAAAGAAGCTTGTAACTCAAGTTACAATTTTTGGAACAAGGGTACCAAACCATTCTTAACTTAGAAAATTTTTGACCTATTTTAGGCAAGATTTTTGCCTAACTTCAAGACCACTTTTCACATACTTCCACTTTGAATTTCAATTTGTATTACAAAGATGGATTGTAGTACACATTCCAAGCTTTCCAAAATGTCTAAGAACTCATCAAACAACCTCATGGTTAGGGAGAATCGAATTTGGCAAGTTGGGAAAAAGTCACTTTGTTTATGGCCAATTTACAAGTCCATACACTTAGGCAATCTTGAACTCAGCTTGCATTCCTTGATTACAGGTCCTATATCCCATTTGCACTCATAAATTTAATGCAAACCCCTTGTGTTCAAGCCTTGCATTATGTGTTTAAGCATTACATGAAGGTTTAGTCCTAAAATAGAAAAAGCATTATATCCATTTTTGAAAAGTGAAACTTTATGTCAATTTGCAAATCAAGAGGTACAAAGAAAATCTCTTTGGCACAAGTTATTGAGCTAATCCCACTGATCAAGGGCAAGCTTAGCAGCACATTAGAGGGGCCTCCATCAGTCTAGAAAAGAGATTGGCATTTTGTTGCTTAAAGGTGAAGAAAACTTGCAAACAAAACACAACTCTCATTCCTGTCAACAAGAGCTTAGGCAAATATTGTGAACACATTCCAAACACTCACCCTGACCTGAAACACAAGCCAACCAAGTTCCAAACATCATCAAACACAGAATCACTATTAAACTGCACAAAAACAGGGCATTCTGCACTTGGACTTGGCTAGCTTATTTCCATCGTGCACCTTTGCCAAAAACACTTCAAACACATCCCACACCATCCCTTAAAATTGTTCCAAGCCCTAAACACGACCTGTAACACCCCTAACCAACATCACCATTTTCATATTTTATGTTTTGCAGTTGGAGTGCCATAACACGATTCACTTGGTTTCAAAGCAAACTAAAGGTTGGAATAGCATCCCTGGACCTCAAGCAAGCTATACCAATCCTCACCTTGCACTGAAAGCACCTCCATTACCAGATACGATTCAAGCTGAACAGGTAAGTTCATGAACTCTTATCTCTCTATCCAGGCATAGTTAGGTTTAGATTTGTGAAGAAATTATGTCATATTCATGGCCCTGAACCAGTCCATATCATTACTTTTCATTTATGTTATGTATACTTAGAGAATTTTGAGTCTGAACATTGAATAAAAACTAGGTCAGGAATTGGGGGAGAAGAAATTCTCTCTCATTTCTGAGAGTTAGATTGATTTCTTTATATGTCCAGAATCATGGCTTGATGCTCTACATTTCTTGTGTTGTAAGTTTGTGCTAAAAATCAGGGAATCTGGAGATAGGAAAACGCGTGTTGTTGTTGTTCCAGCAGGTTCAGAGGTTGAAGACAAAGTCTTCTTGGGCTGGGCCTGAGTTGACTTCCTATTTGCACCACATTTTTACTTTTGAACCCCCTTGGCCCATTGTGCTTATTTGAAGCATTTTTTTGACTTTTCTTGTTATTTCTGACTTATTTATTTTTTCTCATAATATTAAAAATATAAAAAATATTTTCCAAACCATTTTTGTATTTATTAGGCATTTATTTGTTTAAATTGATATTTGTACATATAAATAATACATAAATACTCTTTTATTTAAAATACTAAAATAATACAAATACTTTTTATTTTCTGACTTTTGTTTTATTTTACCTTTGAAAAACTTTTATAAAAAATACATTTTTTTGTAAATATTAAATATTATTATTTTTATACATATATCTAGTATTTAGTGAATATTATAAATATTTATGTATGTATTAATACATTTAGGTTTAAAAACACAATAAAATAATACATTTTATTTTTTACTAATATTTAATTTAAAAATTACTTTTTTTTACATACTTTCTTTTTTTTTTATTTTTTTTTTTTGTACATAACTAATAAATATTACCTATATTATGTAATAAATACTTTTTATTTATAAAATTAGGGTTTTACCCTAAATACATAAAAATACCAAAAATTAATTAATTTTATTTTTATTTATTTGATACATGATAAATGCTTTTCACATACATATGAAAACCCTTTTTTACATTTTTGCATATTTATTTTATTTTATTTGAATATTGTGTAATTAAATACCTTGCAAAATTCCAATTTGATGTAATAGCTTAGGATTTAATTCTTGTCAAAATACCCCCATTTGAACATTTGTACCCCCCATCCCATATATTTATTGTAATAACTTAGGACCTTTTATTTTTCGCATTTTAAAAGCTTTCTAAATATGCCATGCTAGAATTAGGGTTTGTATGCAAATCAATTAACCAAAAAATAGTTTGACCTAACTTCAAGATAAATAAGCATGAAAATGGACAACACTAATCACACTTGCACCCCTAGGGTATTCCACTTGTTGCCTTCAATAATTGGTCATATTGCATGTTAGGTCTCTTTGGGAAAAACAACACAATTCAAATGATCATAGTCCCTCGATGACGCTTTCGAAAGTTGCCTAAAAATGATCAAGTCCCTTAAAGAAAATTGTCCAAAGATACTTGGCACCATTGCAATTATGGTCTAAACGATGACCCACGCCCGTCCCTTTCACATCCTGACACAAGATTGTCCACCAAATACAATGGTGGAACAAAATTTTTAAAAGGGTTAAAACATAGCAAAGATCTTTGAGAAATGTAGGGTAGATAGCTCTTGGTTACTTGCCCCCTTGCAAAACAAAAAAACTTGCCTATTTTTCAAACCACACATCACTACACTTTCAAAACAACTTTCAAAAAAAACATTGAAAACCTTTTCAAAAGACATACACCTTTGTATACATCCCAACATGGATCATTACAAAGGTTGCCACCACATTGGCCTCTTTTCAAAACATTTTCAAAACCCACACACAAAGCACCATTTCAAACAATTGAAAATCAAGGCAAGTTGATCTAAGCAAGTAACTAAGAGCCCATGAATAACCATGGATAGAAAGGGTGCTAATACCTTCCCTTTCTATAATCTACTCCCCGAACCCAAGAAAACATCTCAAAGGTTTTTGCTGTGCTTTTTAACCTTTCCTTAGGATAAAATAAAAAGTCGGTGGCGACTCTTGCTCAACCGAAACATTTGCAAAAACAAACGCAAAACCTCAAGTCAGTTCTCCCACCGTATCACAGAACTGGCGACTCTGCTGGGGACAAATCTAAAAGTGGAGTAACCTTAGGGCTTAGATCACCCTCTTGCATGACTAATTGTTCGTTTTGATTGCTTTATATCTTGGCTCTCTTGTTTGGGTTTTACAATCCTACACCCGGATTTGAGGAAACATTCATAGATAGCAATACATTGTGGAAACTGTGCGGGGTATACCGACACGGTCGAAGAAATAGCTATATTAGTGCGACATATTTGTGAGTACCGGTAACCCTTGAGTTCAATCAAGGAGAGTACGGGGCCGCTGAGTGATGTCACTAAGCACTAATGACCTAGAACCTTACTTGACCATCTTGGCCTTTCATTAGGGGTAGTGAGATGACCGGCTTTGGTGCAGTCCGAAGTTGGTAGATACTCGATACTACACTCATTGAGGGTTGTTTTCTCGGAATATTTTGGTCGCTAGTTAAGTAGCTAAACCAAAACAATGAACAATGAAAACAATCCAGTGATATTGAGCTCCTTAGAACCCGATTACTATTTATAGGACAGGATTTTAAGCCAACTACACTCAAGAGGGTACTTACCTATGAAACCCCATGCAAGCCTGAAACTAGGGTTTGGTGTGATTTGCTTGTACATATGTTTGTACATACATCATGAACATCATAAAGCATCATATGCATTTACTAACCACTTCAAGGGTTTAGATCTTCATCTTTGTTCTTGTTTTGTAGGACATGGAAATTCCTCGCAGAAAAACCATCCAAGTCAACCTTGTGAGAATCCCTCCTCAACTCAAGGAACTCACATCAAGAATTCCGGAAAGCTCTCCTTTCAGTGAAAGACATGGTAGACTACTCAGATTAGTCAACACCAACATTGAGGAGGACATGATGAAAGTGTTATTCCAGTTCTTTGACCCTCTTCACCATTGTTTCACTTTCCCCGACTACCAGTTGGTGCCCACTTTGGAGGAATTTTCTCAACTCCTGAGAATTCCTATCCTGAATCAACTACCTTTCAACGGTACGGAAAAGGAACCAAAGCCTGAAGATGTTGCTCGAGCACTACATCTACAACCATCTGACATCAAGGGGCATTGGGAAACTAGAAGCGGTGTCAAAGGCTTCTTAGCAAAATTCTTGTTTGAAAAGGCACAAGAGTGTTGGAATTCATTGGACCTACAAGCCTTTGAAGAGATTGTGGCACTCCTTATCTATGGGTTGGTCCTGTTCCCAAATCCTGACCAGCTTGTAGAGGTCAATGCCGTCAAAATCTTCTTGTCCAGAAATCCAATACCAACATTGCTTGGGGACATCCTTCACTCATTTTACACACGAACAATGAGAAAGAGAGGTGTTCTCATGTGCTGTACTCCTCTCCTTGCAAGGTGGTTTATTTCGCACCTTCCACAATCTGTCTTGAAGAATGACCAAGGCTTGAGGTGGTCGCAACGGTTGATGACTCTTACTCACTCCGATGTACATTGGTGTCCTCGGTCCAGAGAAAATGTCATCATCATTGATCATTGTGGAGAGTTTCCTAATGTTCCTTTACTTGGAATCAGAGGAGGCATCACCTATAACCCTTGTCTAGCTTTGAGACAATTTGGATATGCACGAAGAGATGGCCCTCATGACATGTTGATTCCTGACCTAGTTTTTGACTTCGACAACGATGCGCAAGGACTTCGCCAAAGATTCATCAGAGCTTGGAGGATGCCTAACAAGGTTGATAGCAAGACACTGGGACACAAGAATTCCATCCCTCTTGAGCCTTATCTCAAGTGGGTACGAACCCGAGCCCAGAGTCTAATGATGCCTTATCCTCATGTTCTCCCTGTGATTAAAGAGCCCGTTAAGGAAGGAGAGGTTCCCTACACCATCCTACATCCTGACATGCCTACATCGTGGGAGGAGATGCAGAAGAGTTGGATCCAACTCAAGGAGGAACGGAACACTTTTGAAGCCAGCTTTTACGCCAGCGAGAAGAAGGTTCTAGAGCTCACCCGCCGACTCCATGAGCAAGAGACCCTTAACACCTACATTGCACCAAAGAGGATGCGCAACGTCTTTTTACCTTGAGGAGTTTATTTTTGTAATATTTGGCCCATGGGGCATTTATGTACTAACAAATTTCTTCTTATTAATATGACGTGCGTTCTTTTTGTCTGCAACATTTGTGAATTTCTAAAATCCTTGAATGCATTGCATAGATAGCATCTCATGCATCATGTGCATAACAGGTACCCTTTTTTTTCTACAGGTTGCTTAATCTTCTTCGCTGTTTATTTTGAACAACAATCATGAATCCTGAATCATCCAGTGAACAAGCTATCAAGGCCCTCCAGGGTATGTCACTGGGAACGGGCGAAGGATTCAAAGAATATGCACAAAAGTGGAGAGATCTGGCTGGCAAGGTGCAGCCTCCTTTGACTGACCGTGAGCTTGTTGACATGTTTCTAGGAACCTTGTCTGGTCCATTCTTCAATCATCTGATTGGTAATTCTTCTGATGGGTTTACAGATTTGATCTTGATGGGTGAAAGAATAGAAGCTGGTATCAAGTCAGGAAAGATACAGAAAGGTGCCTCCGCGAGTATTGAGAAGAAGCCTTTCAAGAAGGAAGCTAGTGCTGTTTATGGTCCTAGAAGACAAGTTAAGCCAGAACGCTGCCAAGCCGTCAATGCATTGGTAATTTCAAAGCCTATTGCTGCTCCTCAGCAGTACAATCAACAAAGGGGTGAGAGGCCCAAAAGGCAGTACACTCGGTTGAGTATGACCTTGTCATAAATCTTGCCGCAACTGCTATCGACCAACTTGGTGACCGTCAGAGAAGCTCTGAAAGTCGTGAATACTGCATCTCCTAAGTACAACCCCAATGCCCGTTGCGCTTATCACTCCGATAGCCCCGGGCATACTACTGATGATTGCTGGGCCCTGAGAAATAAGGTTCAAGACCTTATTGATGCGAAGGAAATACAGTTTGAGGTGCCTGAGAGGCCTAACATTGTGACTGCTCCTATGCCCCAGCATGGAGTAAATGCTATTGATGAAGAATTGTATGCAGTTTCTGTGAATGATGTTGCTACCCCTCTATTGACTGTTAAGAGGAACCTGTTGCTAGCCGGTTTATTTTCGGGTTGTAGCAAGGGTTGCCTTCTGTGTGCTGTTACCCCTACCGGTTGTCCGCTGCTGAAGTCAGGCATCCAAAGCCTGATGGATAGCAAAGAGATTCTGTTCAAGAAGACCGTTATTCCTTTTGTTCCTGCTGAAGAAGTATTTGTCGTCATAATTTTCAACAATCCTACCAAGGCTCCCCCGAGGAAGCCAGTCAAAATTGTGTCTGTTGCACCTATAACCATTACTGTTCCGGGGCCCCTCCCCTATGAATCTGACAAGGCTGTCCCATGGCACTATGGGGCAGATGTGTATGTACTTGGAGTGAAGCAGGAGTTCAATATCGGTACCAGTATCAGTAACATCACTGGTCCCGCCAAAATTACTCGCAGTGGTAGGCTCTTCTCGCCTGACATTGCACCACCAGTTATCCAAAAACCTCTTATCATCACACCCGCAAGTGTGCATGTTTCCCTTCCAAATCAAGTTCCTGTGTCTACCACTGCTGCCGAGTCCTCTGATGCTCGGGGCAAAGGAGTTGCTACCGATTTGCCTGCCTGGACGAAGGCACCAAAAAAGACCGTTGTTGAAGCCTCCCAGCAAAAGATGGAGGAAATCCTTAAAATCATTAAGAAGAGTGACTTCAATGTCGTTGAATAGCTGGGGCATACCCCCTCCAAGATCTCTATGCTATCATTGTTGCTGTGCTCAGAGGCCCACGCCAAGGCCCTGATTTCATTTATGAAGACGGCCCATGTGCCGCAAGAGACATCTGCAGATCAATTCACTGACTGTGTGGCTAATTTGACCGCTGACAATGGTTTGGGTTTCTCGGATGCCGATCTGACCGCCAAGGGAAAAAACCACAATGATGCCCTGCATGTCTCCATAGAATGCAGGGGCACTACTCTTGCACATGTGTTGGTGGACACCGGTTCTTCCCTGAATGTATTGCCCAAGAAGGCCTTAGACCGGTTGGATTGTGAGGGTCTGGAATTGAAGCCTAGTAACATCATTGTTAGAGCCTTCGACGGTTCTAAGAGGATGGTGCATGGTGAGGTAGACATTCATATTCGTGTGGGTTCCCAAGTCTTTGACTCAACGTTCTATGTGATGGATATTCGTCCATCTTATTCCTGTTTGCTAGGTCGACCTTGGATTCACAAGGTTGAGGCTGTAACATCCACTCTACACCAGAAGCTCAAATACCCTGTCAGAGGGAAGATTGTTATTGTGCAGGGGGAGGAAGAATACATGGTTAGTCATCTGAATTCATTCCGGTATATTGAGATGGACGGGGAGTTTATTGAAACTCCCTTTTAACATTTTGAAGAGGTGCCTCCAACGTTGGCGTCAGCTGAAACTATGATTGAAGACCCTCCTTTGAAGATGGCTTCCTTGAAGGATGCCCGGGCTGTGATTGAGAAAGGCAAGTGCGCAAACTGGGGTCGACTTCCTGACTTCACTCCAAAGACCGACAAGTTTGGGTTGGGCTTCACTGCAGAGGCTCAGAGGGTTGTTCGCAAAGAAAGGATCAGAAAGCCTCCGGTGTTCATCACCAACCCCGGATTGAATGCTATTGAGGATGATGTAGAGGAAGCGGAATTTGATAGCTGGATCTACCCGACAACCAACAACGGACCAAGCAACTGGACGGCAAAAGATTTTACACCTATTACTTTTGTCACTCAGTAATGAACTCTTTTGTTTTCAATTTGTAACAAACAATATGTTGAAACTTTTATCGGTGTCCTACCCGGGGCACCGTGGCTCCATTTGTGAGGGCTTTTTGTATGACATTTTCATAAATCATTAATCAAAACATTGGACGTTTGTTGCATTTCAAATCTTGTCTCTTTCTCTTTCTTTGTTATATATTGCAAAACAGTTATATTTACACACACTCACTTATACAGGTTCCAATCCACTCTGGATCTCACTGGTAACGACTCTGCTACTGCCAGTTATAACTTCGAAAATCCGATCAACTTAGCCGAAGACGAGGGTGAAGATGATTGCGAAGTGCCTGGTGAACTCGCGAGACTGCTACTCCAGGAAGAGAGGGCCATTCAGCCGCATGAAGAACCAGTGGAAACAGTAAATCTGGGTACTGAGACAGATAGAAAAGAAGTCAAGATTGGTGCCAATCTAGAGCTCAGCGTGAAACAACGATTGATCCAGATGCTGCATGATTACATGGAAATCTTTGCTTGGTCTTACGAAGACATGCCTGGTTTGGATGCCGACATTGTAGTTCATCACCTGCCTACCAAGGAAGACTGCCCTCCGGTAAAACAGAAGGTCCGCCGCATGCGCCCAGAAATGTCCGAGAAAATCAAAGCTGAGGTTATGAAACAATTTGATGTCGGGTTTCTAGCAGTGACTTCTTATCCTCAGTGGGTGGCCAACGTGGTTCCAGTGCCAAAGAAAGATGGTAAAGTCCGAATGTGTGTTGATTACAGGGATTTGAACAGGGCCATCCCTAAGGATGATTTCCCTCTGCCTCATATCGATGTTCTGGTTGATAATACTGCTCAGCATAAAGTTTTCTCTTTCATGGACGGCTTCTCCGGTTATAATCAGATCAAGATGGCTCCTGAAGACATGGACAAGACCACTTTCGTTACTCAGTGGGGCACCTTTTGCTACAAGGTCATGCCATTTGGGTTGAAAAATGTTGGGGCAACCTACCAACGTGCCATGGTTGCTTTATTTCATGATATGATCCATCACGAGATAGAAGTGTACGTCGACGATATGATTGCAAGGTCTCAAACTGAGGAGGAACACCTTGACCATCTACGGAAGCTGTTTGACCGTCTAAAGTTGTACAAACTGAGATTGAACCCAAACAAATGCACCTTTGGGGTGAGGTCTGGAAAATTGATGGGTTTCATTGTAAGCGACAAAGGTATTCAAGTGGACCCTGCCAAGGTGAAAGCCATACAAGAGATGCCGACTCCCAAGACAGAGAAAGAAGTCAGAGGCTTTCTAGGGCGACTGAATTACATTGCCCGATTCATCTCGCATCTAACTGCTACCTGTGAGCCAATCTTCAAGCTGCTGAAGAAAGATCAGGTAGTACGTTGGAACGATGAATGTCAGGCCGCTTTCGAAAAGATAAAGGAATATCTCCAAGAACCACCCATTCTTATGCCACCAGTGGAAGGGAGACCTCTAATACTATACTTGACAATACTTGACAACTCAATGGGGTGTGTGCTGGGGCAGCATGACGAGTCTGGCCGAAAAGAGCACGCTATTTATTACCTGAGCAAAAAGTTTACCGACTGTGAGACTCGGTACTCACTGCTCGAGAAAACTTGCTGCGCTCTGGTATGGGCTGCTCGCCGGCTGAGACAATATATGTTGACTCACACTACTCTGTTGATTTCAAAAATGGATCCAATCAAGTACATATTCGAAAAGCCCGCTCTGTCTAGAAGAATAGCAAGATGGCAGATGATCTTGACGGAATATAACATCCAATACACAACTCAAAAAGCAATCAAGGGAAGTGTATTGGCAGACCATTTGGCACACCAACCTGTGGACGATTACCAATCGTTGAACTTTGAATTTCCAGACGAAGATATCATGGTAGTAACTGATTGTGAAGTACCTGGACCGGATGAAGGACCTGAGGAAGGATCCCGATGGTCTATGCATTTTGACGGAGCCTCGAACGCGTTGGGTAACGGCATCGGCGCTGTGATCATATCCCCTAAAGGTACTCATACTCCACTCACCGCCAGGCTGTGTTTCAACTGCACCAACAACATGGAAGAATATGAGGCATGTATCATGGGTCTTCAAGCTGCAATCGACTTAAGGATCAAGTTTCTGAGTGTCTTCGGAGATTCCGCTCTCGTGATCAATCAGATCAAAGGCGAGTGGGATACGAAACACCCAAATCTTATTCCTTACAAGGAATATGTGTTGACTTTGCTTCCCCACTTTGAAGAGATAAATTTTGAACACTTCCCAAGAGAGGAGAATCAGTTAGCGGACGCACTAGCTACGATGTCTTCAATGTTCAAAGTCAAATGGGACAACGAGGCTCCCCGGATCATTATCTGGAAGTTGGACGAACCTGCATACTACTGCGATCTTGAAGCCGAAGAGGTAACCGAAAAACCCTGGTATCATGAGGTGAAGAGATATTTGGAAGCTCAAGAATACCCCGAAGGCGCGTCGGTCAATGACAAGAAGTTCCTAAGAAGGTTTGCGGCAAAATTCTTCCTCAGCAGCGGCATTCTCTACAAACGAAACCATGATTCAACTTTACTGTGTTGTGTGGATAAGACTGAAGCAGATAAGATCATGGTAGAACTGCATGAAGGTACATTCGGAACACATTCCAGTGGACATACCATGGCAAAGAAAATCCTTCGGGCAGGATATTTCTGGTCCACAATGAAAGCCGACTGTTACCAACATTCTCGAACTTGTCATAAATGCTAGATCTATGCTGATAAGGTGCACATCCCTCTGATTCCTCTGAACGTCCTGACGGCACCTTGGCCTTTTCCAACGGACATCGCTTCATCTTGGTAGCGATTGATTACTTCACGAAGTGGGTGGAAGCAGCTTCCTACGCCACCGTAACCAAGAGCGTTGTGGCACGTTTCATTCGGCATAACCTGATCTGTCGGTACGGCGTCCCGGAAAGAATCATTACGGACAATGGTACCAATCTTAACAACAAGATGATCACTGAGCTCTGCGAGCAATTCAAGATACAGCACCACAACTCTTCTCCTTACCGGCCGAAGATGAATGGAGCTGTCGAGGCGGCGAATAAAAACATCAAGAAAATTGTGCAGAAGATGACAGTGACCTATAAAGATTGGCACGAAATGTTACCATTTACTCTTCATGGGTACCGTACCTCAGCACGGACCTCAACCGGGGCAACACCCTTTTCCTTGGTCTATGGCATGGAGGAAGTCTTGCCGATTGAAGTCCAGATACCCTCTCTCCGGATAATGAAGGATGCAAACTTGAGTGAAGATGACTGGATCCAGACTCGACTTGATCAATTAAACCTAATTGACGAAAAGAGATTCACCGCTATCTGTCATGGTCAGACGTACCAAAAACGAATGATCAGGGCATTTAACAAGAAAGTCAGACGACAAGAGTATCAAGTCGGAGACCTGGTAATCAAACGCATCATTCTCCCTCAAAGTGATCCCCGGGGCAAGTGGACCCCTACGTACGAAGGGCCATTTATGATTAAACATATCTTCTCAAGAGGAGCTATGATTCTAACCACCATGGATGGGGACAACCTTCCTCACCCCGCCAATGCAGACATAGTAAAAAGATACTACGCATGAATAAAAGACCCGCTAGGTTGACATACCTAGGCAAAATAAGGGCTTCCCGGCGAACCAAAAAGGTTCGGGCAAAAATAAGGGATGAAATGAAAAGAATTTGTACACCCGGCAAGTCGAAAACCTGAAAAGGCGGCTTGGGCAAAAATGGGTATCCCGGTGGACTGAAAACCCGAAAGGGCGGTCCAGGCAAAAGTTAGGGATAAAGCGTAACACTATGTCTCATTAAATCACCTTGCATCCAGAATTCGGCATCAACTATCGGGCTCAGCCTTCGGCATCGATCAATCAGCTTCATCTTCAACTAAGCAGCAAAGTGATGAAACGCTTGAAGACATAAAGGCGATAGTAGAGTTGGAACCCAGTGGGAATGTTGTTCACATAGCCGTTTTGTTTCCTTTTCAAAATTGTATAAACTTTATGATATTCGGCGGCGTTCTCTTACTAGGACGTCAGCCTCTTGTACAAAAAACGCCTATTTACAGGCAAATTTCAAAATCAATACGAATTCACTTTTCCAAACAAATTGCCAATTGTTTTTCCTTTTTCTGTTTTGTCTTGCGAAGAACGTCCAATGTTCATTTTTGATATATGCATTTGACATTAAATTGCTAATTCATAAATACTTGCATGCGAAACAAAGGACTGATTACAGGTGACATCAGAAACAGGGGCAATGTAGAGTTGTCCAGGCAGTCTAGTTGCTCTGTCCGCCAAGGTACCGAGGTAGGTTCAACTGAAGAATGTGACCAAGTTACCTCAACTCCCCATTGAGTAAGGCAAGTCAGCAATACTCTCCTCCAGCAGAGTTAGTCTATCATCAGCCCTACAATGGGCACCCTAGCAAGTCAGCAATACTCTCCTCCAGCAGAGTTAGTCTACAGCCAGCCTAAAGGAAGTTGGGTATCCCCAAAAGATATCAACATTCCCCAGCGAAGTATAGGCATTCCTCGGCAAGCATCCCCGGCAGTCTTGATCTAAGATTGTTCCCCGGCGGAATGCAGACACCCCAGTAGAACCATTTTCCAGTACAGTCTGAAGAGTTTCCCCAGGAAATTGGAATCCATATCCCCAGCAGGTCTTGGAGCTTATCCCCGGTAGACTTTGGAAGCTTATCCCCTGCAGAATACGAGTGTCCCTCCCTGTTTTCATTCAAAAGTTATTCCTCACAAGGGCTTATAACTGGGTTATCCTCAGCTAATTACCACGGAAGATCGCCCTCGGCGAAGTTCTTCCTATCCCCAGCGGAGTTCATCAAAGTTCCCCAACATAACTTATCAACAGAATCCCTAACAGAGTTTATCATTGTAATCCCCAGCAGAGTCCATCATCGAAATCCTCGGCGGAGCTCTCGTCAAAACATCAGCGAAGTATCTCTTCCCACAGAGTAATTCCCCTCAGAATAATCTCTCCAACAAGTTTATTCCCCAACGGAGTCATCTTCTCCTACCGGTGTATTCTTGCAACCGTCATCCCTAGCGGAAACGAAGAACTCTACTCTTCAACATCAGCCCAAGATTTAATTCCCCGGCCGGTCGTCAAGGATTTATTTTCCTAGACGAAAATACATTCATAAACATTTCACATTTCATAGATCTTGCTTACATACATGATAAAGTGCATACAACGCTATCTCATTTTGAACATCATGACATCATGCATTTCATACATCATGACATTGCATGCAACTGATGTTTTGCCTTTTCAGGGAAAAAGACAATCCAAAAGACGACTACCTTCAACTGTCACAATTTCAGATTCGATTCCTGTATCTAGCCAGGGCACATCTGTGAGTGATCAGTTTCCGGATTCGATTCCTGTATCCAACCAGGGCACATCTGAAGAGTTTGAAGATTCGATTCCTGTATCCAGCCAGGGCATATCTGTTGACGACTAATTCCAGATTCGATTCCTGTATCCAGCCAAGGCACATCTGAAGAGTTTGAAGATTCGATTCCTGTATCCAGCCAGGGCACATCTGAAGAGTTTGAAGATTCGATTCCTGTATCTAGCCAGGGCATATTTGTTGACGACTAATTCCAGATTCGATTCCTGTATCCAGCCATGGCACATCTGAAAAGTTTGAAGATTCAATTCCTGTATCCAGCCAGGGCATATCTGTAGACGACAATTCCAGATTCGATACCTGTATCCAGCCAGGGCATATCTGTTGACGACTAATTCCAGATTTGATTCCTGTATCCAGCCAGGGCACATCTGAAAAGTTTGAAGATTCAATTCCTGTATCCAGCCAGGGCATATCTGTAGACGACAATTCTAGATTCGATACCTGTATCCAGCCAGGGCATATCTGTGAGCAACCAATTGTAGACTCGACACCTGTATCTAGCCAGGGCATATCTGCATGAAGATATTGAAGATCAACGCCTGTAACAAGCCAGGAAAACATCTGTCTTTCTCAAAGTGCGCAAGTTCTCGCCAAGGAATCTCTTATGCGATCAACACTTCCAAATGGCATCTATAAGCCCATTCCCGACAAGGTTCTGTCACGCCTACAGATGGCATCTATAAGCCCATCTGCCTATCCACCATCTCTCCAAATGGCATCTATAAGTCCATTCCCGACATCACATTGCTGATACTCCAAGCATGCGAGTGCAAATTTCAGGGCACTCTAGTGTCCAATCTCCTTTTACCCTCGAGTCACGAAAGGCAAACTTGCCAATCTAACTCTTCAAGTTCAAGAATATTGAACAGGGGAAACTGTTGTACCCCAAAATTTGCCCTCCCATTTTCTCAACATTTTCTCATCACAATGCCCTTGGAGCTCAAGATCCAGTTAGGGTTTCCTCTACAAGACTTCTCCTAGCACTGTTGACCCAATTTAGGGTTTGTGTTTGCACAAAGATATTTTGACCTAAAATGCCTAAGATGACTTTCATGCTTCATGTTGGACTCCCAAGTTTATCCATACCAAGTTTCAAGCCTTGATTCCAACCTTTGCCCAGTCAATTGGACAGTTGACCTAGAAATCAGCTGTATTGGGGAAAAAGTCAACTGTGGCCAATTGACAGTCAAACCTCATGAAAATTGACCCACATCAACATTATGAACTCATATGGACCATTTGATCAAGTTTGGATCACAATTCCACAAGAAATTTGATCAGATCACCAAAAGGGCAAAATGGTCATTTTTAGGGTTTTGACTGCACAAAGGTAATTTTTGACTGTTTGACCTAGCCAATGGCAAACCAAGCTCACATATGGACTCAAGGACCCCATGGAATTGTCTTGACATACCCAACAAGTTCAAAAGATCCCAAATGCACAAGATTGACAATTGAATTTTCCAGTCAATTGATCAATTTTTGACTGTATACTGAAAAGTCAAACTTTGACTTTTTGGTCAAAATCAAGTGTCAAGATTAATTTTTCATCAAAACATGCCAAATCATGAAAATTGTTCATCAAGAAATCAAAAATCACAAATTAGGGTTTGAAATGAAGATTTTTCATAACTTAGAATTTTTCTAAGTTATGAAAAACCCTAATTTTTTTCCTAACTTTGTCCCACTTTCTCATCAAGATGCATTTGGATTCAAGGAAAAGTCAAAACATGAAAGTTGTATTCCATTGCAAAATCTACAACTTTGATTCACAAAGTTTCCTCAAAAGAAGCTTGTAACTCAAGTTACAATTTTTGGAACAAGGGTACCAAACCATTCTTAACTTAGAAAATTTTTGACCTATTTTAGGCAAGATTTTTGCCTAACTTCAAGACCACTTTTCACATACTTCCACTTGGAATTTCAATTTGTATTACAAATATGGATTGTAGTACACATTCCAAGCTTTCCAAAATATCCAAGAACTCATCAAACAACCTCATGGTTAGGGAGAATCGAATTTGGCAAGTTGGGAAAAAGTCACTTTGTTTATGGCCAATTTACATGTTCATACACTTAGGCAATCTTGAACTCAGCTTGCATTCCTTGATTACAGGTCCTATATCCCATTTGCACTCATAAATTTAATGCAAACCCCTTGTGTTCAAGCCTTGCATTATGTGTTTAAGCATTACATGAAGGTTTAGTCCTAAAATAGAAAAAGCATTATATCCATTTTTGAAAAGTGAAACTTTATGTCAATTTGCAAATCAAGAGGTACAAAGCAAATCTCTTTGGCACAAGTTATTAAGCTAATACCACTGATCAAGGGCAAGCTTAGCAGCACATTAGAGGGGCCTCCATCAGTCTAGAAAAGAGATTGGCATTTTGTTGCTTAAAGGTGAAGAAAACTTGCAAACAAAACACAACTCTCATTCCTGTCAACAAGAGCTTAGGCAAATATTGTGAACACATTCCAAACACTCACCCTGACCTGAAACACAAGCCAACCAAGTTCCAAACATCATCAAACACAGAATCACCATTAAACCGCACAAAAACGGGGCATTCTGCACTTGGATTTGGCTAGCTTATTTCCATCGTGCACCTTGGCCAAAAACACTTCAAACACATCCCACACCATCCCTTAAAACGGTTCCAAGCCCTAAACACGACCTGTAACACCCCTAACCAACATCACCATTTTCATATTTTCTGTTTTGCAGTTGGAGTGCCATAACATGATTCACTTGGTTTCAAAGCAAACTAAAGGTTGGAATAACATCCCTGGACCTCAAGCAAGCTATACCAATCCTCACCTTGCACTGAAAGCACCTCCATTACCAGATACGATTCAAGTTGAACAGGTAAGTTCATGAACTCTTATCTCTCTATCCAGGCATAGTTAGGTTTAGATTTGTGAAGAAATTATGTCATATTCATGGCCCTGAACCTGTCCATATCATTACTTTTCATTTATGTTATGTGTACTTAGAGAATTTTGAGTCTGAATATTGAATAAAAACTAGGTCAGGAATTGGGGGAGAAGAAATTCTCTCTCATTTCTGAGAGTTAGATTGATTTCTTTATATGTCCAGAATCGTGGCTTGATGCTCTACATTTCTTGTGTTGTAAGTTTGTGCTAAAAATCAGGGAATCTGGAGATAGGAAAACGCGTGTTGTTGTTGTTCCAGCAGGTTCAGAGGTTGAAGACAAAGTCTTCTTGGGCTGGGCCTGAGTTGACTTCCTATTTGCACCACATTTTTACTTTTGAACCCCCTTGGCCCATTGTGCTTATTTGAAGCATTTTTTTGACTTTTCTTGTTATTTCTGACTTATTTATTTTTTCTCATAATATAAAAAATATAAAAAATATTTTCCAAACCATTTTTGTATTTATTAGGCATTTATTTGTTTAAATTGATATTTGTACATATAAATAATACATAAATACTCTTTTATTTAAAATACTAAAATAATACAAATACTTTTTATTTTCTGACTTTTGTTTTATTTTACCTTTGAAAAACTTTTATAAAAAATACATTTTTTTGTAAATATTAAATATTATTATTTTTATACATATATCTAGTATTTAGTGAATATTATAAATATTTATGTATGTATTAATACATTTAGGTTTAAAAACACAATAAAATAATACATTTTATTTTTTACTAATATTTAATTTAAAAATTACTTTTTTTTACATACTTTCTTTTTTTTTTTTGTACATAACTAATAAATATTACCTATATTATGTAATAAATACTTTTTATTTATAAAATTAGGGTTTTACCCTAAATACATAAAAATACCAAAAATTAATTAATTTTTATTTTTATTTATTTGATACATGATAAATGCTTTTCACATACATATGAAAACCCTTTTTTGCATTTTTGCATATTTATTTTATTTTATTTGAATATTGTGTAATTAAATACCTTGCAAAATTCCAATTTGATGTAATAGCTTAGGATTTAATTCTTGTCAAAATACCCCCATTTGAACATTTGTACCCCCCATCCCATATATTGTGTTGTAATAACTTAGGACCTTTTATTTTTCGCATTTTAAAAGCTTTCTAAATATGCCATGCTAGAATTAGGGTTTGTATGTAAATCAATTAACCAAAAAATAGTTTGACCTAACTTCAAGATAAACAAGCATGAAAATGGACAACACTAATCACACTTGCACCCCTAGGGTATTCCACTTGTTGCCTTCAATAATGGGCCATATTGCATGTTAGGTCTCTTTGGGCAAAACAACACAATTCAAATGATCATAGTCCCTCGATGACGCTTTCGAAAGTTGCCTAAAAATGATCAAGTCCCTTAAAGAAAATTGTCCAAAGATACTTGGCACCATTGCAATTATGGTCTAAACGATGACCCACGCCCGTCCCTTTCACATCCTGACACAAGATTGTCCACCAAATACAATGGTGGAACAAAATTGTTAAAAGGGTTAAAACATAGCAAAGATCTTTGAGAAATGTAGGGTAGATAGCTCTTGGTTACTTGCCCCCTTGCAAAACAAAAACACTTGCCTCTTTTTCAAACCACACATCACTACACTTTCAAAACAACTTTCAAAAAAACATTGAAAACCTTTTCAAAAGACATACACCTTTGTATACATCCCAACATGGATCATTACAAAGGTTTCCACCACATTAGCCTCTTTTCAAAACATTTTCAAAACCCACACACAAAGCACCATTTCAAACAATTGAAAATCAAGGCAAGTTGATCTAAGCAAGTAACTAAGAGCCCATGTATAACCATGGATAGAAAGGGTGCTAATACCTTCCCTTTCTATAATCTACTCCCCAGACCCAAGAAAACATCTCAAAGGTTTTTGCTGTGCTTTTTAACCTTTCCTTAGGATAAAATAAAAAGTCGGTGGCGACTCTTGCTCAACCGAAACATTTGTGAAAACAAACGCAAAACCTCAAGTCAGTTCTCCCACCGTATCACAGGTACTGTACCTCAGCACGGACGTCAACAGGGGCCACACCATATTCCTTGGTTTATGGCATGGAGGCAGTCTTGCCTATTGAAGTTCAGATACCCTCTCTTAGAATCATGAAGGATGCAGGTTTTAGTGAAGATGACTGGATCCAGACCCGGCTTGAACAGCTGAACCTAATCGACGAAAAGAGACTTACTGCTATTTGTCATGGTCAGACGTACCAAAAACGGATGATCAAGGCATTTAACAAGAAAGTCAGACGACAAGAGTATCAAGTTGGGGATCTGGTAATCAAGCGCATTATTCTACCTCAAGGTGATCCCAGGGGCAAATGGACCCCTACTTACGAAGGGTCATTCGTGGTTAAGAACATCTTCTCAGGAGGAGCTATGATTCTAACCACCATGGATGGTGACGACCTTCCTCACCCCGTCAACGCGGACATAGTAAAAAGATACTACGCATAATCAAAGACCCACTAGGTTGACTGGCCTAGGAAAAAATAAGGGCTTCCCGACGAACCAAAAGGGTTCGAGCAAAAATAAGGGATGAAAATAAAAAATCTGTACACCCGGCAAGTCGAAAACCTGAAAAGGCGGCTTGGGCAAAAAAGGGTATCCCGGTGGACTGAAAACCCGAAAGGGCGGTCCAGGCAAAAGTTAGGGATCCAAGCGTAATACTATGTCTCATTGGATCACCTTGCATCCAGACTTCTGTATCAACTATCAAGCTCGGACAGCACTAATCAATCTGATTCATCTTCAACCAGTAGCAAAGTGATGAGATGCTCGAGGATATAAAGACAATAGCAGAGTTAGAACCCAGTGGGATCATTCACATAGTTGTTTTGTTTCTTTTTCACAAATTGTGTAAATTTTGTTCAGTGGCGTTCTCTTACTAGGACGTCAGCCTCTTGTATAAAAGCGCCTATTTACAGGCCGAACTTCAAAATCAATACAAATTCATTTTCAGACAAATTTCAAACTGTTTTTCCTTTATCTGTTTTGTTTTGCAAAGAACATCCATTGTTCATTTTTGATATATGCATTTGACATTAATTGCTGCTCATAAATATGTACATGCGAAACAAAGGACGAATTACGGGTGATATCAGAAGTAGGGGCAATAAAAATTGTCCGAGCTGTCTAGTTGCTCTATCCACCAAGGTACCAAGGAAGGTTCAGCTGAAGAATGTGACCAAGATACCGTCACTCCCCGCAGAGTAAAACAGTAATGATAGCTCTCCCCACTGAGACTTGCAACTATGAACGAATCAGCAATGCTCTCCCCAAGCAGAGTTAATCTACCATCAGCCCTAGAAAGGCTTGGTATCCCCAGAAGATCTTAATATTCCCCAACGGAGTGTAAAGATATCCTCCAGCTAGCATAAGAGCACCCCCGGCAGTCTTAATATTCCTCAACAGAATATAAGAATTTTCCCCGGCGGAATACAAGATATCCACAGTGGAGCCATTTCCCTAACGCAGTCTAAAAAAGCTTCCCCGTCAGAGTTGAATCATCATCCCCAGTAGACTCTGGAAGCTTATCCCCTGCGGAGCACAAATAAGTCTCCTCAGCCAAATTCAGAGGTTATCCCCACAAAAGTCTAACTGGGTTATCCTCAGCAAGTTGCAACTGAAAGATCATCCTCAGCAAAGTTCTGCCCTTCACATACAGGACTTCAACCCTCAACAGATTCAATATCACCAGCAACGGTAATCCATCCCCAGCGGAGTTCATCATTGAAATCCCCAACAGAGCTTATCAATGGGATCCCCAGTGGAGTTTATCATCAAAATCTTCAGAAGAATCTCTTCCCCACAGAGTAATCTTTTCATCAGCTTATTCCCCAATGGAGTTCTTTTCTCCTGCAGGTTTATTCTCACAATCATCTTCGTTCATCATCCCCAGCAGAAACGAAGAACTCAACTCTATTCTCCAGCAGCTCCGGGATTTATTTTCCCCAGCTAAAACATAACATTTCCATACATCATGATACATGCATATACGCATCATACGAATACAATCTCGTTTATTTTAAGAACATCATTGCCTGATCCATATCATGCATTGCATATGACTGACATTTACCTTTCAGGAAAGATACAGTTAAAGTTCTTAGTTACGTCGAAGACTTGACCGGTTCTTAAATCTCAATTGGATTATCCTCGGTTGAAATTCAGATAAGGTTCTCAATCTCGACAGTTTTTCTATGTCATAATGTGGATGAGTACTATAACCTCAACGGTATACTCCATTGAGCACGAGTCAGTTCCTAGATCTTGATGTTTTTCCTCCGTCATAGTATGGACGAGTTCTATAACTTCAACGGTATACTACGTTGAAGACTAGATAGTTCCTAGATCTTGATGAAGATGTTTCCCTATGTCATAGTATGGACGAGTACTATAACCTCAACGGTATACTCCATTGAGCACGAGTCAGTTCCTAGATCTTGATGTTTTCCTCCGTCATAGTATGGACGAGTTCTATAACTTTAACGGTATACTACGTTGAAGACTAGACAGTTCCTAGATCTTGATGAAGATGTTTCCCTACGTCATAGTGTGGACGAGTACTATAACCTCAACGATATACTCCATTGAGCACGAGTAAGTTCCTAGATCTTGATGTTTTCCTCCGTCATAGTGTGGACGAGTTCTATAACCTCAGTGGTATACTACGTTGAGCACGAGACAGTTCCTAGATCTTGATGAAGATGTTTCCCTATGTCATAGTGTGGACGAGTACTATAACCTTAACGGTATACTCCATTGAGCACAAGTCAGTTCCTAGATCTTGATGTTTTCCTCCGTCATAGTGTGGACGAGTTCTATAACCTCAGCGGTATACTACGTTGAGCACGAGACAGTTCCTAGATCTTGATGAAGATGTTTCCCTACGTCATAGTGTGGACGAGTACTATAACCTCAACGGTATACTCCATTGAGCATGAGTCAGTTCCTAGATCTTGATTTTTTCCTCCGTCATAGTGTGGATAAGTGCTATAACCTCGACGGTATACTACGTTGAGCACGAGACAGTTCCTAGATCTTGATGAAGATGTTTCCCCCCATTTGAATTATGGACAGGTTCTTAAGACTCAGCCGAGGCATTCTCTCAGTTGAAGTACATGCCATATTCCTAAATCTCAACAAAGGTTAGACTTCCCCAGCGAAATCTTTTACAACAACAGGTATGCAAGTTCTCGCTAAGGAATCTCTTATGCGATCGACACTTCTGCAGATGGCATTTGTAAGCCCATCATCCTACCAGCAATCTCCAAATGGCATCTGTAAGCCCATTCCCGACATCACAATGTTGATATTACACCATGCGAGTGCAAATTTCTGGGCACTCTAGTGTTCAATCATCTTCCACCTTCAGATCACGAAAGGCCCGAACGCCAATCTATATCCTCAGGTTTAAGAAGATTGAACAGGGGAAACTGTTGTACCCCAAAATTTTCCCTCCCATATTCCTCAAGATTTGTCAAGAAGGATCTTCAAGTTGCTCAAGATGACTCAAGGGTTGGACAGTCAAATCACCTCCTAAGGCAGTCAAGTCAAAATTAGGGTTTTGTGTTGCATCAAGGTCCTTACATCCAAATGACCTCAAGTGCTCCCCAATGTCCTAATATGTTCTCAAGTTCATCCATGTCAAATTTCAAGCCTTGCAGAGGAAGTTTGGTCAGTCAATTGCTCAAGAGGTCCAAAAATCGACTGTGCTAGGGCAAATGTCAATTGTGGCCTACAAATAGTCAAACCTCAAGATTTTTTGTCAACATTCTCATTTTGAAGGATAATTCATCATTTTATCAAGGGTTGATCATGATTCATCAAGGATTTAAAATTCATCAAGATTCAAAAATTGCTAAATTAGGGTTTTGTAGGAAAAGTCAACTCAACTTTGACCAAGCATAACTTTCTCATACTTTATGATAAATGACCCATACAAAGCTCATTTTGAATAGGATGCAATTTCCTACAATCCATCTTCACACTCCAAGATCAAGAAATGCTCTCACAAAAAGTTATAAATTTGGACATTATAGGCCATTTTTGAAAGTCAACAAAAACACCTTTTTTGCCAAAGCTTATAACTTGAGCATGGAATATCAAAATGAGATGAGACCAAAAGGGTTGATAGAGGACATATCAAGGTTTCCAAAAAGTCCAAGAACACCTCCAAAAGTTCAAAATTGAGGAAGTTATGCATTGTTGAAGTTGGGCATTTTTCCAAATTTGCCAAAAGTCAACTATCCTCAAAACTCCAATTTTTGACAAAAGGGCCCACTTTTTTCCACTTGATATGGTCTTGTCATGCCACACACGTGTCCCATATTTGATTTCATAATCATTCATTTATTTTTCTATTTTATTTAATTTTTATTGATTTAATTCATTTTTAATCAATATTAAATCAAATAAAATCTAAAAATTGATGAAATGATATCTTTGTGATTGGTACAACTTTCAATTATCATCATGAATCAAATCAAACTCGTATCATGGTTTTCATGCATAAAAAATCAGATTTGACCTATATTTGGAAACTTGATAATGGTGATCATATCAAATCTCAAAACCTTGAATGCACATGGATTATGACCCAAGTGTTGACCTAAATTCATTATATAACATTCACACAAGTCATACAAAGCAAGAACAGGCACAAAACACTGCTGAAACAGCCAGAAGAAGTTTGAGAAAAAGCTTGAAAAAATGAAGATCGAAATCAACATTGGAGGCCAATTCAATCCAAAATCACAACGTGGTGTTCTTGATTGCAATCTCCTGAAGCTATAGCAACCAAAGCCAAGGCCTGAAGCTATCTGAAAAGCGCTGTAAGTGTTCTTGAAAATGGCTCTGAACATGAAATCGAAACCATTCATTCTTGCATCCTTTTGATAAACTATTAACATAATCTTGATCCTTGTATAATTTCCAACGTGTCTGCATCATTTAATTTGATTTTCATGGCCTGTACTGTGATGCCCGATCCTAGGGTTCTTGTTCTTGTTTTTTAGGCCTTTTTTATACATGAAAAATCAATGCTAATGATGGGTATAGGGATGACCAGGAGGAAGAGACGAACTCAATGGTACTCTTAGGTTTCTTTTACATGGCCTGTAGAAGGTTTTTGAGATGCCCTACGAATCTTCCTGCGGATAAAAATCCGCAGGTAAATAACCAGGGTTATTTGAGGAAGATGATAACGTGGCTTGCGTCTATTGGCTTGTTTGAATTATTAGCCCGTTTTTATTTTTTTTGCAGGGCATAATTAGTTGTTTTGAATATAATATTTATGTTCTATTCCAATAACAATTGAACAAACTGGTTGAATTGGTGAGCGTGCTATTGGAAAATCCCTTGGGACCTGGGTTCGAATCCCAGGTCCCTCTAAAACTTTATTTGATTTTTCTTCAGGTGTTCACATGTGGCACCTAGGATGCAGCTCATCATACGCCCCTCTCCAGATGCTAGCCAGGTGGTCTCAGATCAGATCCAGGGGCCCAGATTGCACGCCCATCATACTCCCTGGTCAACATGAGCCCATGGAATCTCTAAGGTCAAAATAGGCTGGCGTAATTGGGCCTCAAAAATTGCTGATCATGCACCCAAATCAGGCCCACCCCCCTGAGTATTTCTTTTTACATTTTATTTCTTTTTCCTTATTTATTTATTTTATTATTATTATTATTATTATCTTAATTAATTAGTTAACCAATTAACTTTTTCATAAAAAATCAAAAACCACAAAAATAATAATTTTATTAATTCCATTAATTTCATTATTTATTTTTGTAAATAGCAATTAATTAATTTGTTTAGTTTAAATAGGTTTAACAATAACATATTTTGCAATAAATTAAAATTAATTTAGAATTAGGTTTTTAATATTTTTAACCATTCTTATTTTATTTCCTTAATTAAAATAAAACCCAAAAATGTTTTCATTTAATTAATTAATTCAATTATTAATTTAGACTAATTTTTAATTCAAAAATAACAAAAAAATATGCTTTATTTAATAAAAAGGGCCAAAACCCTAAGACACTCCGATTCAATTTTCTCGCGTGCGTATTACTTTTGATCCATATTTCAATATTGTAACTGCTTCGGGAATGTAATAGTTTTTAACTTAGGACTTTATTTATTTATTTATCGCTTTTATTTACTTTTCGCAATTTAATTTTGAAGGGTTTGTTTTTGGCGATGTAAATACCCGACGCCTTGTAATAGCTTAGATTTATTTTCCGCAATTTACATTCCGCGACTATTAACTGTTAGATGTTTGATAAATAGGCAATGCATGACAAGATAAATCTTTAACCTAAAATCAACAGTAGCTCACCATTAACATGTACAGATAAAAATAACTGAAAATAACACACTCGCACATGCCACTCTTAGGGTACACCTCACTTGGTTGCCTCAAACGTGGTCATTGAGTATAGGAAGTTTTAGAGGTCGCCCTCTTGTCCAAAGATCATAAGTTGCCTCGGAACGGTTGCCTCGGATAAAATGATCTAAGACATTAGGGTTACCGCTAAGGCGTCCTAACATTGCTTTAGTGACCACACGTCCCTTAATCGAGTTGACCCGAAAACTCCAAAGACGGTGCTACCTACTCCTCAATAGTGGGATGGCACTGTCTAAAGGACACTAGCACAGTTTAATTCCTTTTCGAGTAGGTAGATGGTTCTTAAGTACTTGCTCCTTTTAAAACAAAACAAAACTTTTCGCACTTACACTCTATTCAAAACAAAAACTCTTTTCAAACCCACAAACACAAAGAAAAGCAAACTTTTGAAAACACAATGAGCAAGTACCTAAGAGCCAGTGGATAACCACGGATAGAAAGGGTGCTAACACCTTCCCTTTCTATAATCTACCTCCCGAACCCGAGAAATATCTCAAAAAGGAATTTTTCTGTGCTTTTGTCCTTTCCTTGTTGGATAAAATAAAAGACGGTGGCGACTCTTGCTCACCGCGACATTTTGCAAAAACAAACGCAAAACGCGAAACAGCATTCCAAAACAGTCAGTTCTCTTCCCACCGATCACATCAGCCTACCGAGATACTCCTTTTTTTCCTAAGTCGCCCTTTCGGGTTTTCAACTTAGCGAGTTGTTCTTTTATTTCTTTAGGCGAAGTATTTCTTGACTGCGTCAACATTCATGGGACGTGGGAACTCCTCGCCATCCATAGTTTCAAGAATTAATGCACCACCAGAGAAGGCTATCTTGACAACATACGGACCTTCAAAATTGGGAGTCCACTTGCCCCTAGAATCAGTGTTGAAAGACATGATCTTCCTGAGCACGAGGTCGCCTTCTTTGAATTCACGAGGTTTGACCTTTTTATCAAAAGCTTTCTTCATTCCTTTTTGATATAATTGGCCATGACACAAGGCTTTCATCCTCTTCTCCTCAATCAAATTCAATTGGTCAAACCTGTTCTGAACCCATTCAGCCTCTGTAAGCTTGGTTTCAATTATCACACGCAACGAGGGAATCTCTACCTCGACCGGGAGTACAACTTCTATTCCATACACTAGGGAGAACGGGGTTGCTCCTGTTGAAGTGCGGACATATGTTCGATATCCATGCAAAGCAAAAGGGAGCATTTCATGCCAATCCTTATAAGTAATTACCATCTTCTGGATAATTCTCTTGATATTCTTATTAGCAGCTTCAATAGCCCCGTTCATCTTTGGCCTGTATGGAGATGAATTATGATGGACAATCTTGAATTCTTCACACAGTTCTGTCATCATCTTGTTGTTCAAATTTGAGCCATTGTCAGTGATGATTCTGCTCGGCACACCATACCGGCATATAAGATTATTCTTAATGAAGCGCACAACCACCTGCTTAGTAACATTGGCATATGAAGCAGCCTCCACCCACTTGGTGAAGTAATCAATTGCTACCAAGATAAAACAGTGCCCATTCGAAGCTTTGGGTTCTATCATCCCAATCATGTTAATACGCCACATAGATAAAGGCCATGGGGATGAAATCACATTGAGAAGCGTCGGAGGCACATGGACCTTGTCTGCATAAATCTGGCATTTATGACACTTCTTTGAAAATTTGTAACAGTCAGATTCCATTATCAGCCAATAATAACCTGCCCTTAGCATCTTTTTAGCCATCGAATGTCCATTGGCATGAGTGCCAAACAAACCTTCATGAATCTCATGCATCAACATGTCTGCTTCGTGTCTATCCACGCATCTGAGCAAGACCATGTCATAATTTCTCTTGTATAACACATTTTCACTGAGGAAGAAACTGCCTGTCAATCTTCTCAATGTTTTTCTATCTTTCTTCGACGCATCAATCCGGTATTCCTGAGTCTGAAGAAAATGCTTGATATCATAATACCAAGGGTTTTCATCTGCTACCTCCTATGTTGTAAACACATGAGCAGGCATATCCAGTCGTCGAACCGTAATTTGGGGTATATCATTCCAAGTATTCACTTGGTACATAGAAGCCAGAGTTGCCATAGCATTCGCCATTTGATTTTTATCTCTAGGGATGTGATAGAATTCAACTTTATTGAAGAATGGTAATAATATTCTAGCATAATCTTTACAAGGGATCAAGTCAGGGTGACGAGTATCCCATTCTCCTTTAATCTGATTTATTACCAAAGTTGAATCACCATACACATCGAGAATTTTAATTTTGAGATCAATAGCATCTTCGAGACCCATGATGCAAGCCTCATATTTTGCCATATTATTAGTGCAATCAAATTTTAATCTTACAGTAAAAGGAATGTGCGATCCATGAGGAGTGACAATCATAGCACCAGTTCCTTTACCATAAGCATTCACAGCTCCATCAAATATCATACTCCAACGAGATTCAGGGTCAGGACCTTCCTCAAGTAATGGTTCATCATAATCTTTCACTTTCAGGAACATCACATCCTCACCGGGGAATCCATATTCTGCAGACTGGTGATCCTCCACTGGTTGGTGAGCAACATAATCTGCCAACACACTACTTTTAATAGCTTTTTGAGTGCGGTATTCGATATCATATTCAGATAACAACATCTGCCAGCGGGAAATTCTCCCAGTAAGAGCAGGTTTTTCAAAAATATACTTGATTGGATCCATTTTGGAGATCAACCAAGTGGTGTGATTCAACATATACTGCCGCAAACGCTTTGCCGCCCAAGCCAAAGCACAACATGTTTTTTCCAGCATGGAATACCGTGACTCACAATTAGTGAACTTTTACTGAGATAATAAATGGCGAACTCCTTCTTACCTATTTCATCCTGTTGTCCCAGAATACAACCCATGGATTTATCTAACACTATCAGATACATAATCAATGGTCTTCCTTCTACGAGAGGGAGCAAGATAGGAGGTTCAAGCGGATATTCCTTAATACTCTTAAATGACCTTTGGCAGTCATCCGTCCATACATAACCTTGATCTTTCTTTAACAACTTAAAGATCAGTTCGCATGTTGCAGTCATGTGGGAAATGAATCTGGAAATATAATTCAAACGCCCGAGGAAACCTCTGACTTGCTTTTTAGTTCTTGGTGCTGGCATTTCTTGAATTGCTTTGACTTTATCAGGGTCAACTTCAATTCCTTTCTGGCTAACAATGAAACCCAACAACTTCCCCGATCAAACACCAAAGGTGCATTTATTTGGATTCAAGCGGAGACGATACTTCCTCAAACGCTGAAACAACTTCAACAAATCTTATATATGCCCTTCTTCAGTCTGGGATTTGGCAATCATATCATCAACATATACTTCAATTTCCTTGTGAATTAGATCATGGAATAGGGTTGTTATAGCCCTATGGTACGTTGCATCAGCGTTCTTCAACCCGAAGGGCATCACTCTGTAACAGAATGTTCCCTAGGGTGTGATAAACATTGTTTTTTCCATGTCCTCTAGAGCCATTCTTATTTGATTATACCCGGAAAATATGTCCATGAACGAGAATACTTTGAATTTTGTTGTGCTATCCACTAACATGTCGATATGTGGCAATGGAAAATCATCTTTTGGACTAGCTTTATTTAGATCTCTGTAATCTACGCACATGCGTACTTTTCCGTCTTTTTTCGGTATTGGGACAATATTGGCAATCCATTGAGGATACACTGACGTCACAAGAAAACCAACATTAATTTGCTTTAGAATCTCCTCTTTGATCTTTACTGCCATATCTGGGTGAGTTCTTCTCAACTTTTGTTTAATTGGCGGATACTCTGGCTTCAACGGAAAATGGTGTTCGACAATATCTGTATCTAGACTAGGCATATCTTGGTAAGACAAGCAAAAATATCCACATACTCTTTCAACAACTCAATCAACCTTCTCTTCACATCGGGATGCAACGATGCTCCAATCTTGACTTCCTTCGAATTTACTTCTGAACCCAAATTGATCACTTCCAAAGGCTCTTTATATGGTTGAATGGTATTTTCCTCATGCTCAACCAACCATGAGACCTCTTCTGGAATCTCATCATAATCTTCTTCTTCAGCCCCAAACACAGGACATTCAAAGTTGGGAGAGGGTACAAGGTCATTGTATTCAACGGGTTTTTTAGTTAATCTGCACATATGGTTTGTGATTGCATTTAGAAACTGACACATATAACAAGTGATCATGCAGATTGAATTTAAGTTATTATTTATTTTGAAAGGTTTTTTTTTATTACCATTTTCCGAGGAAAAGCAGAAAATAAAGACATAATTTGGGAAACAAAGACAACTTTTATTACTGATCTTAACAGTCACAGCAAACAGATAAGCCCTACAACATTAGTACTTCCACCTTGGGCAGAGTGAAAGCCTTTCAAAAAAAAAGATTAATCAAATCAAATTACTTTGAAACATGTATGCAAGAGGGAACATCAATGGTGACCCAGTTCTGAACCCTGACTCCATGTGTCACATAATTCGGCATTTCCTGCTCTGCTTCATCCTCCTCAACAACATTAATTCCAGAATCAGTTAGATGGAGGTACCCTCCACTGCGGAAAATGTCTTGATATCTGCCTGCAGCAGACTTTAGCTTTATGCCCTTACCTTTGTCATTCTTCGAAGAGAACCCTAAGCCAGTTCTGTTCTTGTTCACGGGTGGATCCACAATTCATCCCCAAACTGCATTAGGACCATTGCGCACAACCTGTTGCGCGTCTTTCAGCGAGACCATGGAATTCTCATTTCCTCTTATGTTATAAATGGATAAGGCTTGGAACTGGGTTCCCACAGTAGCTTCATCTGCTTCTATAATACTGAAGGAGGACAAATGAGATATCAACAATGCCTGCTCCCCATTTATGATCACTACCTTCCCTTCACGCACAAACTTTAGCTTCTTATGTAAAGTTGAAGCGATAGCCCCTGCTTCATGTATCCATGGCCGTCCTAGCAAAAAACTATATGCGGGAATAATGTCCATGACCTGGAAGGTTATCTGGAACAAAGGTGGTCCTATATGGATAGGTAAGTCCACTTCACCGATGACAGATTTCCTCGACCCATCAAATGCTTTCACAATGATGCCACTCGGGCGTATAGGTGTTCCTTGTTATTTCAACTTCATGAGAGTACTCCTCGATATAACATTCAACACAGATCCATTATCAATTATCACATTGGATAGCAAATCATTCTTACAGTTCATAGATATGTGGAGGGACAGGTTGTGATTCCTCCCTTCATCTGGTAATTCATCATTGCAGAAACTCAAGTTATTACATGATGTAATGTTTCTAATTACGCTACTGAATTGATTTATTGGCATGTCACTCTCCACAAAAGCTTGGTCTAGTACCCTCATCAAGGATTCTCTATGAGCAGAGGAGTTCATTAATAAAGCTAAGATATATATCTTTGAAGGAGTTTGCAGTAGCTGATCTACAATTCTGTAGTCGCTCATCTTAATTATCTTCAAAATATCATCTACTTATTTCTCTAGCGTAACTCCACTAGTCTCTCCTGTAGTCTTCTTAGGTTCATCATTCTCAGCAATTTTCTTTCCAGCAACAACATCTCTCCGAACAACCGGCGCAAACACACGACCGTTACAGGTCACCTTGTTGTTTTCATCTATATTTCCAACATCGGGCATTGGCTGGATGGGAACTTCTACCCCATCTTCTAAGATTGTAGCGTTGTATTTGTAAGGCACAGCCTTATCTGATTTGTAGGGGATAGGACCTGGAAAACTAATTACCAATGGGGTAAGAGCTGGCTTGCTATAATACTCCACCTCAAAATGGGCTGGTGCACCGAAACAAGGCACAATAACGTTTATCTCTTATTCAACACAACCATTCATCAATAAGTCATTTCTGGAAAACAAATCTTCGTCTGAAGATAAATACTCATCTATGGAGGCATACTCTTCCTCTTCTTCCTTTAAACAAACCTCAACCATATCAACTTCATGATAATCATCCCTTTGACCTGTGATCTTGATAGTTCCATTATCTAACAACAACTGAACACCCTTCTTCACGATTGAACATCCTCGGGGATCTCGACAGCAAACTAGGAAAATCCATATTAGTGTTCCACCTGACCAGCCGTATGGCAGAAGGTAGCATGCAACTGCACGAGATCCTCATTCATATACTCCACATCAAAAATTCTGAATTCACCAGGACATCCAGAAACCGTGTTCACTTCCTCTTCATACTCTGCCCTAGGCCTGATTATGTGGATGAGTCCCTCATCCACCATCTCCTGTAAATCAGCCTTTATCTTATCGCAACCCTGTATATTTGTACTGCAAGTAGCACAACTGGTATGGTCATGCGTATAATAGCTAAATTCACAGAGGTCTGCATGCATTTTCACCAAATCTCCTCTAACCAGATTAATGTCAAAAATCTGAAAGTCGCCTGGACAAACGGCCACCATATTTACAGCATTTACTCCCCCATGCTTAGGTAGAGGATCATCTTTCACATTAGGTCCCATGTCCTTGAAAGATAGAACACCAGACTTTACCAATTTATGCACCTCATTCTTCAAAGGATAACAATTCTCAACATTATGCCCTGGTGCTCCCTGATGAAAAGCACATGTTTGTCTGCCTTGTAATACCAAGGCAATGGTGATGGTACGACGGGAGGTGGTCGTGTATGGACTAACTTTTTCTGAATCAATACTGGTAGTAGATCTGTATAGCTCATGGGAATAGGGTCATAACTCTCTCTTCTCTGATTATACCCTTGATTCCCCTACTGGGACGGTCTCTGATAAGCAACGGTAGTTGGAGCTGCACTCATAACAGAAGTAACTGAGGCGACTTGCTGATGACGCTGATAATTCCTTCCAAGAGTGTTTACCCTCCTCTCTTGTATAACAACATTTGCATTTCCTTCTTTCTTCTTGGTAAACCCATAAGATGGCTTCTTCGCACATCCAGATCCTTCATTCTTCGTCAAACAGCCTTCTCTTACAGCCTCTTCTAAGCGAATACCCATTCCAACCATCTCAGTAAAGTCACTCGGTGCGCTTGCTACCATCCTTTCGTAGTAGAAAGCACCCAGCGTCTTTAAGAAAATCTTAGTCATCTCCTTATCTTCCATGGGAGGAATCACTTGGGCGGCTACCTTGCACTATCTTTGTGCATACTCTTTGAACGATTCCCTATCTTTCTGAACCATGGCCCTAAGTTGATCACGGTCAGGCGCCATGTCCATGTTGTACTTGTATTATTTGATGAATGCTTCTCCCAAATCATTAAAAGTATGGATATTGGCGCTGTCCAAACTCATATACCACTTCAACGCAACACCAGTCAAACTATCCTAAAAAAAGTGAATCAGCAGACGTTGATCATCAGTATGGATAGACATTCTCCTCACGTATATCACCAAATGAGCACGAGGGCAAGTGTTTCCCTTATACTTCTCAAATTCCGGGACCTTAAACTTAGCAGGTATCTTAACATTTGGGACCAAGTATAACTCATTCACATTTTGCCTAAATAGCTCTTTCCCCCTGAGGGTCTTCATTCACCTCTGCATCTTGTCAAACTGCTCTTGAAAATCATCCATTCTGTCATAAAGACCCAAGTCTTCACTTGGTGGAGGGAAAGGACGACACACATCATCATTAACAAACGGAACCATATTCACCGAAGGAGGCGCAGCTGGAACAACATGCACCACAGGAGGTGCTAGAGTAAAAATAGTATGAACCATTGGAGTATCTTAAGGCCTAAGATTGAAACCTTCAGGTGCAAAATTCTCTGGCATTCCCCATGGATAACCTTGAGGCATACGGTTTTGAATAACAGCCGGAGTAGCAGATACGGGAATAGTCGGAGCTTCGGTAGTTTCCCTTGTTGGTTGAGGTTGAACACTCGGTGGCTGATTTTGAGCAGCCACCAGAGCTTCCATTAGAGTAGTCAAATTGTCGAAGCCGGCCTTCAAAGCAAAAACTTCTTCGCGCAGCTCGCGATACTCCTGTTCTAAGTTGTCCATCTTCTTTTTGAAATTAGCCCGAGTGTTGTAGTGATGAGTCAGCTTGCGGAACAAAGTAAAGAAGATTGGTAAGACACCTGGATATGCATAACAAATGCAAGAAATATGTGCAATATGATGCATGATATGCAATGCACATGATTATTTTTACTTTGTTATTTAATATTTCAAGGGATTTAAAGTTTATAGACATATTGCAAACATCAAAGTAATAACGCTTTTGAAATACTAAAATTCTTATTATAATAACTCCAAAATGGATTACAAGATTCAATGATCCCAAGTACAAGATGAAAATAAAATCTAAAACCCTAAGAAGTAAAATTGATGGAGATCACTCTATACGTTGGCGCTTCCCCGTGAGCCTGGAAATCTGAGCCTTCAACCTCTGGTTTTCTTCCGTATATCTGATGGCAACCTCCTTCCAATCATCTGAATCAGGAAGTGAGTGATCAGCACCTGATTGAGGCCCAAGAGAAAATAAATCCCCTTGCCTCTCCATAGACTCTACCGCTCGACTCTCAAGGATCTCAATCAAGTCGTCTTTCTCCTTTAGGTCTGCTCTGTAGGAACTCTCTAAAGTTTGGAACTTGTTCTTCCAAGCATCCCTTTCATGTTGCATCCTAACCAAAGCAAGTTGCAGCTCTTCCAGATCATCTAATAAGGAAGGAGTGGTCTTCACAAATAGATCAGGCATGGGTGTCTCCCGGGTATACGACATCTTTAACTGAATGGCTCTCGATCGGACCCACTGAAGATATGGCTCCAAAGAAACAGCACCCCTAGGTCCCAAATCCTTCCTACCCTTCTTATGAATGTGACGCCAAGCCTTCGCAATCTTCTCCCTAGCTTCCCTATGGTCTTCCCCTTTCTTCAGAAAGAAACTACTCAAATAAATACTATTTGGTTTATCCCTCATCAGATAACCAAGTTGTCACTGTGCAAGAAGAGGGTTATAGTTAATTACTCCCTTTGTACCAAGAAGAGGTACATTGGGGAAACTACCACAACTGTCAATAATCTCTATATCCTGGTAAGCTCGATGATACCAATCAATATCCGAGTGAGTAAGTGCCATGATTTTAGGAGCCCAACGGGGTTCCTTCTTGACATCCCAAAAAGCATCAGACTGAGGCATATGAGAGATAAACCACCAGTATAACAGAGGCGTACAACAGATAATCATCCCCCCGTGATAAGAATTCTGAAGATGGATAGAGTAATAAGTATCACCCAATAGTGTAGGAACTAGGTTTCCAATCATGAAGATCCTGATAGCGTTAATGTCGACAAACTTATCCACGTTAGGAAATAAGAATAACCCGTAAGCAAGTAGGGAAAAGATGGCCTCAAAAGCAACTGTACTCTTCATTCTGTTAAAGTAACGAGCTTTCTCCAATAAGAACAGAGCTGGTAATCCTCTAATCCCTCCTTTAGTAATCATATGTGCTTCCACCTCAGATTTCCCCAGATGAATCAAAGTAGCAATCTCATGTGATTTCGGCTCACCCTCCAAACCAGTAAAAGGAACACGATCGATAACAGGTAAATCCAACAGATAAGAATACTCCTCCAGTGTAGGCATCAACTGAGAGTCAAGAAAAGTAAAGCAATGATACATTGGATCATAGAACTGGACCAAGGTCGAGAGAATACCCTCCCTCATCTTCAGCTTCATGAGAGGAATAATGGATCCATACTTCTTCCGAAAGTCTGCAGAATAATCGATCTCGGGAATTAGACTGATCAACTCATCTATCTTGAGATCCTTAAAATTGTACTTCCCGGTCTTTCTCTTTCCAGAATCCATGGTTAAAAAGTACCTAAGATATTCACAAATAGTCAACCTTTAAATCCCTTGAAATATGGTTTCTTCAAAAGATGCTTATGAGTGCATGGATGCATGATGCAACAATCACACACAAGATCACACATATAGGGTTCATAGGTTCAACGTCACGAGCATGAGGTCGAAGGTAATATTCTTAAGAAAGACTCGTCCGAGTGTAGTATCGCGTGACAACTATTTCCGAATTACTCCGTCATAGCTTCCGCACTACACCTAAAAGGCCAAGATGGGTTTGGTATTCTACGGTCCTTAGTTTCAGCAGGCTCCCAGGTCGAAAGCAGTACGTCTTCCCGATTACTCGGTAAACGACACTACAGTCAAAGAGGTCTCCACTGAGTGGGGGATCTCATGCATCCTTTTTTGGGATTACTCCCTCAAAGTTAACATGACTATACCACCCGTCCTATCTTAAAGTTTACCCAAGTTCGGGTATAGGACTTATGAGTAATCACCAAGCACCCTGAAAACCAGGAAAATCCAAACAAACATATATACAACATATAACACAAAAAAACAGTAATAACACACATACAGATACAAACAAAGATAGGCTTAACCCACTTAGGGATGAACCAACAAGAGGTCAATCTTTCCCCAGTGAAGTCGCCATTTTTCTGTAGCAGTAGAAATGTTCAAGACTAAGCCATTGGATTGACTAGACTTTATACAAATCAAAATAAAAAACGCCACCGCGCTTTATTGTTTCCAAAGGAATAGGAAAAGAGCGAATAACCCAAAAAAGAGGGGGAAAGATTCAAGGTAAGGGGGTTGGTTATGCAAAGGGAAGGTATTAGCACCCTAAACATCTACGGTACTCCGCAGGAGCCTCTTTGTAAAATCTGTATATTTGGGATATAAAAATGTTGTATAAAAAAAGGATGGTGGAGGTGAGAAAAGAAATATATTTATTTTATAGTTTTTGCACCCGCCGTGGTTGCGAACCTTTAGTGCCTATGTACCACCTTTTCATGCAATAGAGGATCAGGGTACACGTAGTTCCTCTTTCAAAAATTTAAAATCCAAATGTGTTTGTTAATTTTATAAGATAAAACATCATCGTCATTGTCCGTGTCGAAAACACACCTACTACCCACAATCATGAGAAAGGAGAATTTGCATCATCTCAAAGTGGAGGATATGGCTTGGATTTCAAAATCAACAATGCCTCACTCAACACCCAAGTGGAAAATATCTCTCTTCACTATATATTGTAGAAGTATAGTCGTTTGCATCACTACAAGGATTGACAAGAGTTTAATCTTTTAAGAAAAGTTTTAAAGCTAAAAAGCCAAAGTGGCAAAATGGTTTGAAATGAGATTGATTGACTTTTAGTCTTCTCACAAAAAAATGTCAAGGTATTATTAAGTTGATTGGAGTATCTTTATGAAAATGTTTTGAAAATGCATGGACATAAGTCCAAGTTTATTATGAAAATGGATCCAGTTTAAAACAAGAAGAGGTTTTCAAAAGGAGGAAAATTATTTTTGAAATTAAAGAAGATGGGAGGAGAAGAAGGGACTATCCTAAAGCACAAGGTAAAAGCTAGAGATAAGAACCATCTAACCAACAAGAAGCCAAAACTTGACATTATGAGCCAAGACATAATTCCCATTCCTTGGATTGAAACCAATTAAGCAAATAAATATTAGACCTCTTGAGAGAACCAAACTTCAAGTGTATTAAGTCTTCATAAAAATTGGGCAGAGTAACGGCTATATACGGGAGAATTCCAGATTACGAACAAAGGGTGTAATCACAAAAACCTGCACACAAAAACAAACAAACAACCCAATGTCTTGAGGTAAACCTCAAGAACTCTAGACAAAATAATCAGATAAGATTACAAGGTCTCCAAGATAGGCCAAGGTTTCTAATCCTAAGTCCAAGAAAAAGTCCCATGCTCCATAATGCCAAGGATAGTAACCAAATAGTCCAAGTACCATTAAAGATTTTTTAGGGTTTATGTTAATTATTAAGTATCTTAAGAAAGGAAAAGAAAAGCTCAAGTGAGCAAAGTAAAAATGGCAAGAAAGTAAATGCTCAAATGAGTAAAGATGAAAATGGCATGAAATGTAATTACTAAAAGTAAATGGTACATAAAGCATAAAAAGAATAAAAGCATAAGGTAAGACAAGTCAATAATTAGTGGTTAGTTGGATGACCATCTTGAAGCTTGCATTTGGAACTCATTAGAGGATTGGTAAAACCAAAGCCTCCACACAACAAGTTGCATTTGCTTTTTGTTAAGTATATCATCCATTTGGAATTCTCACAAGTACCATTTTATTGATCAACGATGTTTAAGTGATTCGCGTTGACCAAAGGTGTTGTAGATCTATTAGAGGATTGGTAGAACCAAAGCCTCCACACAATGAATCTCAAGGTTATTTGATCAAAGAGATCAAATTAACATAATTAGGCTTACAATCATAAGTTTGGGCCACGAATGATCATTTATTCGAATCGGGACAAAATTTAGCGCTATGTTAAGCAATCGTAAGTGAACTTATATAGAAGTCGCACCTATTTTGAGGCCGGTCAATAGCAATATATGTACCATTTGTTTTGAGACATGATATAGAGATCATGCTCCAACAACATTTAGTGCAATAAGAAAGGGATGAGATGAAGAGGGATGGGGGAAAAATATACAAACCAATTTTGAATTAAATTTTAATCAAACTATTATTAAAATCATTCATCCATTTTTGTGGAGTTAAACTCAACACCGTGGATCTTATGATGTTAATAAAGTTCATGATCCAAAATCTAACCCAAGATCAGGCAGAAAATAATCACAAAATAATATCACATTTAATATACACAAAAAGGATTTTAAAAATAGAAAATAATGAGAAAAATATCAACTATGTTCAAATTAATCAAGAAATAAAAAGTAAGATCATAGAAAAATTAGAAAAAGGCTCAAATAATTTTACAAATTTTTTGGTAATTTTTTAAAGTCAGAAACTATTTTTAAAATTAAAATAAATGGGTAAAATAAACAAAAAATGATAAAAATAGTAAAGTCGGAAACAAAAATAAAATAAGCTCACCAATATTTGTTACAACATCATTGGATCATTCCATAATTTTTTTTCCAGAATTTTAAAATGTATAAAAATATTTTTAAACATTTAAAACAAATCAAATAAGTGTAAAATTTATAAAAAAATACCAAAACACAAAATTAAATTGTGAGAAAATAAAAATCAAAAAGAGAATAATCAAAAATATTTTTCTTAATTTATTCAGATTTTTTGGACTAAAAATGAATTTTCTATGATTTTTTGAAATTTAAAACAATTAAAATATAAAAATCAGAAAAAGAAAATAAAAGTAAAATATGTGGACCATTGGATGAGAGTCAAAACGCGTTATTAATCAAATCTAAGGGATCTAGCACGTTGTGCATATCATGGTCATTAATGAATATTATACAGAATCATTAATTAACTCAGGATTTAAAAAATACAGATGGCGCGCCTTCATTGGTTGGAAGATGACACGTTGGTCATCTTTAACCTCTAACCATCACGAATTGCAGGTCTCTCAAACTGTAAAATCAGAAGCTCAGACCTATGCCATTCGCTTCGTCTCTTTAAGACGGAGATAACCACACCCTCGCGCCAAATTTCTATAAATTGTAGCTCAAGCAATTTGAAAGAAAAGTTTTGAAAAGGGATTTGAAATTTCATGGTCAAAACGTGTTTCCATTAAAAGGTAAGTGTTGCGACTAGAACCAAGGCAATGGGAGCAACACAATGATATTAGAGTTCTGAAGAATTGATGAAGGAATCTGCCTATTGAAGTTTAGTTCCAGAGCTCTGAAACTAGACTTCTATGGAGTAGTATAGGGCACGATTCTTGAATGTAATTATGTGGTTAGCTTCAGAGAAGATCAAGGAAGGTGAATTGATGGAAAAATTAGATTGAAAAAGGCTCGAGAATGGATTTTTAAGTTACAGAAAATTGAGTTATGGAGCAAGTTTGGCAGGGTGATTCTGGCTATTCAAGATTGGGAAATTGAATGGGATAGTTCATGTATTTATAGGAGAAGCGAATGGGATTAAAAGGAAGAGTGGATGATGCGTTTTGGAGGGAATTCATGCAAACCTGATGCACGAGTGAAGTGTGATACAAACTTCATCAAAACTAATCCAATTCTTGCATTTCGATGTGCTAAAAAAATCTGGAACTTCACTAAACATGTTTAGAGGCAAAAACGCGTGGAAAACGTGTGATTAGAGGCCATATTATGAATTTCAAAATTCTGACTTGGTGAGAAATTCAATTTCAAAGTGCCAACTTCTGACCAATGGCATTTTCAACTCAAGGGGTCTTAGGGCATGATTCTTAATGCTTTAGAAAGATGAGGTTACAAGCTTTACAATGGAAAAAGAATGGAGTTAAATGGCTACTTGAGATGAAAGTTACATTGAGTCAAAGTTGAAGAAAAAGGATTGACTTTCCATACTTAGAAATATTTCAAATTCTTCTTCAAAAATGACCTGTAATCTTTTGCATCCAAACATGGCCTTGCACTTGTAATTTTCCCTTGACCAAAAAAGATGGAATGAAGTAGGTCTCTTGAATGACATTTTGAAACTTGAACCAATCAAAATCTCCAAAAATTGAGCAAGTTATGACTTGTTGAAGTTGGCCAAAAATCATGAAATGACCTATAATCTTTTGCATATTTAAGGAAACCTCCATCCATTTTCCCACATTGCACATAAAAGAAGGCATAAAGTTCACATCTTCAAGATCATTATGGAAAAATAATAGACTCAAGGTGATGAAAATTGACAAAGTTATGATCATTTGAAGTTACTTATGTAAAATTGTGGATTCATCTGGATGACTTGTAATCTTTCTTCTTCACCAAGTTTCTTCCACATGAAAACTCCTTGGAACTTTTGAAGTGATTTGTTGATAACCCTTTGAAGAGAAGGATGTCTTTGGAATCACTCAAAAATACAAAAAGGTGAGCAAGATATACTCCTTTGAAGTTCAAAACCCTAGCTTATAGATCAAGAGAATGCCTTGAGGAACTTTGACAAGTTTGAACAAACTTCTTTTACCAATATTCTTGCTTTGTGAATAGAAGTTGTTGAGGATGATAATGAGAACTCTTAGCCACCAAAACCACTTCCATATCTTGAATTTTGAGAGAAATATGCTCTTGTGACCAATAGGACCAAGGCCTTGTCCAAACATGACAACTTCTCCAATCAACCCCTTGTACTTTTGTGTCAAATCTAATAACCTTGAAATGTGATGAACCAAAGCAACCTTGCCATGCCAATTATCCCAAAACCAATCCAACGGTGAGGTTTGAACTTCTCAATCTATATTGACTAGGGCATGGAAATAAACTCATGAACCCATGGAGTAACTTGTTAAGTCTCATTGCCCTTACCTACATGGATAACAAGCAAGACAAGCCAACATTGTATTTTATTAGTTAAGTGAAGAAATCAAAACAATACTCATGATCACAAAAGGAACATAAGTCAAGGTGCTTGGTAATCCTTCAAAAGGAGAAAAACTCAAAGTAGGGAGGGGAACCAAAAATCCTAGTGTGATCTTGTTGTGAGTGAATCAACATGGTATGATGAAGGGATCTTAGGGGCAACAATTGGGGTACAACAAAATGGCCCCAGAAATTAAAGTCTCTCACTGCAAACACAGTACTATGGTATGCAAGGAAGCTAGATATTGGTGACATCATTATCAGCTATGGAGACTTTCCTAATGTCTCGTTGATTGGATCACGAGGTTGTATTAACTACAACCTTGCTCTGGCCCCGTGACAACTAGGGTATCCCTTGGAAGACAGACCTACGGACGAACAACTCCGACCATTGATCATCCATGACATGGGTACAAAGGACCAAGAGTTGCTCAACAAGGTTGTCTGAGCTTGGAATAAGGTCAATAAGAGGAGATCTGAAAGAAAGAATGTCGTAGCAAGAGAGCCTTACACCAGATGGGTCAGAGATAGGATACATATTATCAAGTTTCCCTTTGAGATAGATCCAGAGTACAAGACAGAGGTCCCAAAGGTCACGCCTATATCCTTGGAATAAATTGATAATTTGAAAAATGCCCCAAAGCAAGCTCAAAAGGAAAAGAAAGAGTTAGAACTCAACCTTCGCGATCTAACCAAAGAGAAGAAGTAGATGCAACTTATACTTAAGTCTAAGGACCTACAAATTGAGAGAGATCAAAAAGCATTGGAGAATGAGAGTCTCAAGCGAAAGCATACAACCAAAGGGCTGCTAAGTGCAACCTTTAATCTGGATTCCCACAACCAAAGGTTAGAAGATGTTGTTGTTGAAATTGGAAAGTTAACCAGATGGTATGAAAAGGCTACACATGAAAAGAAGGTACTAGAGGAAGACCTAAAAGCCCAGATCCAAGGTTTAACACAAGTTTCCTTAGACCAAGAAGAGAAAATAAAGTACCTCACCACTGGATTACAAGACAACCAAGAAGCAGAGAATAAGGAACGCCTCGAGAGGATGGAAGCACAAAGACTCTTGGTTCAGAAAACTGAAGAATACGAACAAGTATGCCTAGAATTGCAGGGTCTCGAAAAAGACTTCCTTATTCAACAGAGACTTTATACGAAAATGAGGGGTGAAACGATGTATTGGGAAGAGCAGTATGTCAAGACCGCCCAAGCAGGGAGAGACAACCATAAGATAATCCCACATCTTTATCAAGAGTACTGGTATTATAAAGAAAGACATGAAAAGCTTGTCTTCTTAGCCAACAATATCATTGAGGATATCCCTAGAAGTCTGAGAGACGCAGAAAGTATGATGGTTCCTCTTCCAAAGTACGTTGAAGACTTTCTCCATCTTTTTTGAGCAATGGTTGATGGTTTTAGAGCACACATCCTCAAGCGCACCTAGAAGAATTATTTCCCTTCATTTATGTTTATGTAAACAAGTTTTGATTCAAAGTTGTAATATTTTTCAATATTTGGATTATGTTACTTTCAATAAAGGCATTTTGTTTCCGTATCTCATTTGCGTATCCATTTCAAAGACAGTCACCAAGTAAAATAATAACAAACAAAAGATAATTGTGTACCTAAGTGAATAAGACATTTCATGTTCATACGCATTCATATGCATGCATGCATTCATAAAACACATGCATATCATGTCAAAACTCATCTCTCACGAAATCTCTCCAGTAAACCATTGGTAGAAGAAGATCTCCACCTACTTGGCCTATGTATCAAATAAGGGCCTACCAGCAAAAAGCAATGGAACAAATTGAGGAGACTCAGGCTGCATTCAAAGAAGATCTCAACCAAGTAAAGGGTGGTGTGAGTTCAATGAAGGGAGATTTGAGTCAAGTTCTCCTAGCTCTGAAGAACATCATTGACAGGCAGGACCATATTCCCAGGGTAGCTTTCGAAGAAGTAGCCTAAACCATTGGTGCATCAAGCGGTCACCAACCAAGGAAGGAACCAGAGGCATGACTCCAAAAGTCAGTCATGGCCCAACAAGAAGCTGAGACTGAAGGGTTCGTCCCACCACCATCAAAAGCAGGGACCCTACAAATCCCAGTCAACAACACAGGCAACCACTTGGACCTACAATACAGAGACCACGACCTAGAGGATGCCAACCAGGCACCCTTAAAGACGACTGATACTCATGTTGTTGACAATCCACCGGTGGCAGATAAGTACAAAGCTCTGGAGGAAAGATTAAAAGTTGTGGAAGGTTTTGACGCTTTCAAGGTAGACCCTCTCGAAATGGGCCTAGTTCCTGATGTGGTAATTCCACCAAAGTTCAAAGTACCTGACTTTGGAAAGTATAAGGGGCCCACCTGTACAAGAAATCATCTACGCATGTATTGTAGGAAAACGCATGCCCATGCCCACAATTAGAAGCTGGTGATTCACTATTTTCAAGATAGCCTGAGTGGGGCATCTTTAGACTGGTATATGCAACTAGAGCAAACACACATTCAAACCTGGGCAGATCTTGCTAATGCTTTCTTAAAGCATTACAAATATAACATGAACATGGTGCCTACCTGCATGCAACTACAAAATCTGTCCCAAAAGAAAGAGGAGTCCTTCAAGGAATATGCTCAAAGATGGAGGGAGATGGCATCCCGTGTGCAACCACCACTATTAGAAAAGTAATTAGTAGATATGTTCATGGGGACCTTGCAAGGGCTGTATTACGAGAAAATGGTTGGGAGTATCTCTTCGGGATTCTCAGGTCTAGTGACTATTGGAGAAAGAATCAAGACTAGAATAAAAAGTGGGAAGATATCAGGAGGATCATCAAATGCTCCCCATAATCCAAAAAGACCTGCTTCAAACTACCCAAAAAGAAAAGAGGGAGAATTTAACGTTGTAGCCTCACAACCAAGGGCATTACAACCACTAATGATCCCACAAGGGCAGCAGCAAGATAGATTTAAAAGGCCACAAAGAAACTTTGATCCACTGCCTATGACATCCAACCAATTATTATAATACTTGGTTAAGGCATCATTGGTGAAAATCAAACCTCTAGCTCCTCCAGTCGGGCCACTCCCACGAAGGTATGATGTCAATGCCAAATGCGAATACCGAGCTAATTCTCCAGGGCATACCATATAACAACGTTGGGCATTCAAACACAAAGTGCAAGACTTGTTAGAATCTCAAGATATCACCTTTGAGAAACCTAACATCAAGACAAATCTCATGCCTCCATATGGAGGGCCGACAATAAATGCAATTGAAGTAGTCACTGACTTCGGGGAAATCAGACAAGCAGAAAAACCCCAATCGAATTGTTAAAAGAATATTTGTTCGAATGTGGGTTCTTGTTGAAACATAATAAAGCCTTTGAAAGAAATTTGCAAAAGCTAATGGACCAGGGGATAGTCCAATTTTAACCATACCTTGAAGCAAAATATGTAGCCGCGATTGAAGGAAAGAAGCCATTGGTAATCCCTTGCCAAGGCCCAGATCTTAACAAGAAAACTCTAGTGGTCCCGTGGGAATAATCGACGGAGACCACAAGGATGGCACCCAAGAAGACTCTCATAATACCAACTATTCCAAAGGCCATAATGGTGATTAAGGGACCCTCACATATCCCTTATGAAAGTAACAAAGCAGTGCCATGGAGTTATGACTCGGTCGTATATATTAATAGAGTGAAACAAGAAAGTGAGCCCTCACCAAGTCAGGGACCTGCAATTTCTAATATAGCAGGGACAGGGGGTATGACCCGAAGCGGTCAAATTTTTGGAGCTGAACCATCAAAGAAGAAAGATGAGGCTCCAATAAAGGACAAAGGAAAAGCAGTAATTGATACAAATCAAGAGACAAAACCTCCAAGCAAAAACTTTACTGATCAAGAGGCAGAAGAGTTTCTGAAAATAATTAAAAGAAGTGATTACAGGATGGTGGATCAGCTTCACAAAACTCCAGCGAAAATATCCATACTCTCACTACTCATCAACTTTGAAGCACATCGAAATTCCTTGATGAAAGTACTAAGTTCAGCTCATGTTGCGGAAGAAATTCCGGTGAATCAATTTGACAATGTCGTAACAAACCTGGCATTTGGATCATACTTGGGTATCAGCAATAATGAATTTCTACCACAAGGTTGAGCTCATAACAAGGCACTCCACATTACTATGCAAATAGGTACTACCCATTTATCCAGGGTTCTCAATAATACCAGCTCTGCCCTCAATGTGTTGCCAAAGTCCAGTCTGATAAAGTTAGCAATAGATGACGTTGTGATGAGGCTAAATTCTACAATAGTGAAAGCATTTGACGGCTCTCGAAGCTCGGTGTTAGGAGAGGTGGGTCTCCCAGTTAAAATCAGGCCGCATATATTCAATATCACTTTCTAGGTCATGGATATAGAACCAACATACACTTGCTTACCGGGGAGACCTTGGATCCATGCAGCAGGGGCGGTCACCTCGACCCTGCATCAGAAATTAAAGTTCCTAATGGAAGGGAAATTAATCATAATCGATGGCGAGAAAGACATCTTCGTAAGCCACATTGAATCATACAAATATATTAGTGTCGACGAAGACTGTATAGCTACCCCGTTCCAAGCCTTGGAAATTGTTTCAATGGTGACTTTACCAGTCGAAAAGGGTAATAAGCCTAAGGTGACATCATGGAGAGATCTGCAAGCAACCATGGGATGTGATGCCTCGAAGAGCTGGGGAAAGCTCCCAGAAATCCCTTAGAAGAAGAATCGCTTTGGATTGGGCTATGAATCATCGAAAACTACTCCAAAAGGCAAAGCACGCTTCCCTCTGATTCAAGAGACCTTTGTCAACAAGGGGACATATCATGGCGGACAGGTAGTGATGATATCCAACAAAGTTCACACCAGAAAGGCATCAAACTTTATCAGGGAGTGTGCTCTAGGAGAAGAAATCAAAAGCTGGATTGTCGTGGAGATTCCCGAGATCTTTTTCTTTCCTAAGTAATTTTCCTTGTTTTAAAAGAACCTATGTTAAGCCTGAGGCATAGGGATTGCTTGTAAGGGTTCCCCATTTTGTTTCAGATAATATTTACAATCAATAAAAGTTATATTTTGTTTTCAATCAAGATCCTCGTCTTTATCTTGCATTTATTCCTTAAAAATTAAAAATGGCAATACTTTCTCTGCATATGCATTTTCAAAAACTCATATACTAAAATTTGCACCAAAACATGATAAATGTGTAGATCCATGCCCAAAACCACCAATAATGTTACTACTGCGACCCGATACAATTTTGAGGCTCCTATCAACCAAGCCGAAGAGGAAGATGATGAAGATCTGGAACTCTCTGAGGAAATGACGAAGGAAATAGAACGAAAAGATGACAACATATAACCACACCAAGAGGATGTAGAGACCATTAATCTGGGCACAGAGGAAGATCCCAAAGAAATCAAGCTATGGACAAGGTTAGAGCAAATCGTCAAAGAAGGGTTGATCAAACTACTGCACGAGTGCGTGGACATATTCGCTTGGTCCTACAAAGACATGCCAGGGTTAGATACCGATATCATGGTGCACATACTACCTCTCAAAGAAGGGTGTTCTCCAGTTAGGCAAAAACTCAGGAGAACTCGTCCAGATATGTCCAGCAAAATCAGAGAAGAGGTTCTCAAACAATTTGACGCATGGTTCTTAGCAGTGGTAGATTATCCACCCTAGATAACTAACATTGTGTCAGTATCCAAGAAAGACGGAAAGGTATCCATGTGTGTGGATTAACGAGATCTAAACAAATCAAGCTCCAAGGACAATTTCCCGCTACCCCACATAGATGTTCTGGTGGATAACACGACTCAAGCCTCAGTATTCTCATTCATGGATGGCTTATTGGGCTATAATCAAATCAAAATGGCGCCCGAAGACATGGAAAAGACTACCTTCATGACACCCTGGGGAACTTTCTACTACAAAGTAATGGCATCAGTCTCAAGAATGCAGGGGCAACCTATCAGAGGGCAATGGTCACATTATTCCATGACATGATCCATAAAGAGGTTGAGGTGTACGTAGATGATATGATCGCCAAATCCCATACGGAGGAGGAACATATCATACATTTACAAAAGCTATTCAAACGGATATGCAAGTTCAGACTAAGGTTAAATCCGAACAAGTGTACATTTGGCGTCAGATCAGACAAATTGTTGGGTTTCATTGTAAGCCAGCGGGGTATCAAAATAGACCCCAACAAAGTAAAATCTATACAAGGGATGCCAGCACCGAGGATAGAAAAGGAAGTGTGTGGTTTCTTAGGGCGATTGAATTACATCTCAAGGTTCATATCGCATCTAACAGCTACATGCGAGCCAATATTCAAGTTATTACGAAAAGATCAGACGGTAGTATAGAATGATGATTGTCAAACTGCCTTCGAGATGATAAAACAGTATCTGCAAGAGCCACCAATCTTAATGCCGCCAGTCCCCAGAAGACCACTCATCATGTATCTGACAGTGCTCGAAGGATCAATGGGTTGTGTTTTGGGACAACAGGATGAAACAGGTAGAAAGGAGCATGTGATTTATTACCTCAGTAAGAAATTCACTGACTGTGAAACTAGGTACTCACTCCTCAAGAAAAATTGTTGTGCATTGGCTTGGGCTACCAAAAGGTTGAGGAAATATATGTTAACCCACATTACATGGTTAATAGCAAGAATGGATCCTCTGAAGTACGTGTTTGAAAAGCCAGCTCTTACCGGGAGAATCGCACGATGGCAGATGCTATTATCAGAATACGACATCTAATATGTCACTCAAAAGGCCATCAAGGGTAGTATAGTAGCTGATCATCTAGCTCACCAACCGTTGCCAGAATACCAACCTATGAAGTTTGACTTTCTAGACGAAGACGTCATGACTATAGCCGACTATGAAATACCAGGACCCGACGAAGGACCTGAGCCAGGGGCACGGTGGACACTCACGTTCGACGGGGATTCAAATGCACTAAGGAACGACATAGGGGAAGTTTTGACCTCTCCAAAGAACTATCACAAGCCATATATCGCAAGATTATGTTTCGACTACACCAACAACATTGTCGAGTATGAAGCTTGCATACTAGGGCTGAAAGCTGCCATTGATCTGAGAATAAAGCACCTCAAAGTATTTGGGGACTCTACATTAGTCATATGTCAGGTTAATGGTGAATGGGATACAAAACACCCAAAACTGGTTCCATATCGGGATCATGTTTTGAAGTTGGCCGAGGAGTTCACTGAGATCACTTTCAGATATATCTCGCAAGAAGAAAATCAAATGGCAGACGCCCTAGCAACTTTATCAGCTATGTTCAAGGTAACCTGGCCGAATCACGAACCACGCATCACAATCAGACATTTCGAAGAGCCCACACACTGTCTTGCTATTGAAGAAGGATCGGAAAACAAGCCTTGGTTCTACGACATCAAGAAATACTTAGAAAAACAGAAATATCCAGAAAATGCCTTTATTATTGACAAGCGAACCCTGCGAAGGTTAGCTTCAAAATTCTTTCTGAGTAACAGGGTGTTATACAAAAGAAACTACGACATGGTACTACTCAGGTGTGTGGAGAAGCAAGAAGCGGATACACTTATGAGAGAAATCCACGAGGGTACTTTCGGGACTCATACAAATGGGCATGCCATGGATAGAAAGATTATGCGAGCAGGGTATTATTGGTTAACAATGGAAGCCGACTGCTATCACTACATGAAGACGTGTCATAAATGTCAGATCTACGCCGATAAGATAAACGTTCCACCAACTCCTTTAAACGTCATGATCTCCCCTTGGCCATTCTCAATGTGGGGAATTGATATGATTGGCATGATCGAGCCGAAAGCATCCAACGGACACTGTTTTATACTGGTAGCCATCGACTACTTTTCCAAATGGGTAGAAGTGGAATCCTACACTAACGTGACAAGTCAAGTGGTTACACGTTTCATCAAGCAGAATATCATATGCAGATACGGTGTCCCAAGCTGGATAATTACCGATAACGGGTCCAATTTAAATAACAAAATGATAAAGGAACTGTGTGATGACTTTAAAATCGAGCATCATAACTCCTCACCATACATACCAAAGATGAATGGAGCCGTCGAAGCATCCAACAAAAATATCAAGAAAATCATCCAGAAGATGGTGAAGATGTACAAAGATTGGTACAAAATGCTTCCCTTCGCTCTATATGGCTATCACACTTCGGTGCGCACATTAACAGGTGCGACTCCTTTATCGCTGGTATACGGTATGAAGGCAGTACTTCCAGTTGAAATCGAGATACCATCACTTCGGGTTCTAATGGAAACAAAGCTGGAAGAAGCAGAATGGGTGCAGACACAGCTCGATCAGCTCAACCTTATTAAAGAAAAACGATTAATAGCTTTGTGCCACAGTCAGCTGCATCAAAAGCGGATGAAGAGAGCCTTCGACAAGAAAGTTCGTCCTCGAATATTCAAAGAAGGGGATCTAGTGCTCAAGAAGATTCTGCTACCTCACCCCGATTCACGTGGTAAATGGACACCCAACTACGAAGGTCCATACATAGTCAAAACAACATTCTCTGGAGGTGGTCTTATCCTTACAACAATGGATGAGGAAGAAACCGCATCCAGAAAATTCAGATGCAGTCAAAAAATACTATGTATAAAAAGCTCGCTAAGCTCGAGCCCTAAAAGGACGACTTAGGCAAAAAGGAGCGTCCCGGTGGATCGAAAACCCTAAAGGGCGATCCAGGCAAAAATTAGGGGCATATAACAAAAAACTATCCCGGTGGATTGATATCGTATTTATTTTCTTATAATTTCTCATGTTCAGATTGAAGGCTAATTTTGTGAAGAAGATCTCTAGGAATTTTAAATCTTTGAAGATAATGCATTGAATTTAATTGTTGGTTCGTCGTTTCGCGGGTAATAAAAAATCCGTAACTTCTGATTGGTGTACTATTTTGGAGTAGTTCTTAAGGCGTTAAAACCATCTTAATATCATCTTCGTTTCGTATGTTTGGCTCGAAAGCTGATTCCATAAGGAAGATCTCCAAGTGTGCGGATGCTTTGAGAAGGTACAGTGAAAATACGGTGAAATCGGTGAGCTGAACCGTTATTTTTACGAAGCTAAAAAATTCATAACTTCTGCCAGGTTCAACGTTTTTGAGTGCTTTTTTGGGCGAAAAATACTTCTTAATGTCATCTTCATTTCGTATGTTCGGGTCGAAGGCTGATTCTTTGAGAAAGGTCTCCGGAAAGGCAAATTACCATTGAAATTATTGTGCTGAACCAAATTTTTATTTCACTGTTTCTCGATATTATAAAAATCATAACTTCTTCGATTTTTATCATATCGATACAATTCTTTCGGCATAATTTCACAAATGATATTAGCTACAAGTTTTCTTCAGAGCTCGAGTTTGTATTGAGCTCTGAAGACTTCGGTTCATGGCTCGAATCTTAAATTAATCAATGAAAAATTCTGCATTACTAAAAGAAGACAATGTCAGTGTCAAATGTTCTCGCCACTAAAAAATTCATAACTTGCTCGTTTTTTATCATATCGCATCCTTTCTTTCATCACAATGTCACAAATTTCGTCATCTATGATTTTTTTGTTGGTCTCACGTAGAGATTTCACACCGATTATCATTGAGCTTGTGGATTTTCCGTTCGAATACATTTGCTGACACTGAAAATTCAGCTTTGTGAAGAAATTAATTGGGCTTTCTCTTGGTCCAAACCAAGGCCCAATTGTCAAGACTATATATTAATTTTGCCTCACTATTTTCACAATACTCAATTCATTTGCTAAGTTTCACACAAGGAGCTCTCAAATACTGTCTACTTTCTCTCAAGAAAGAAGAAAATTTGAACTCTTTTCCCTCCATTTCCAGGAAGCCTGGAGACTGCCACCCTCACTCTCCTCAAGCCTGCTGACCGCCACTACTGCACCTTGCCGCCCGCCACTCACTTTACTGGCGTCTGCCACACACCCCTGCGGTGACCGCCATTCGTGTCCCTCTGTCGTATGTGCGCATACTCCATCTTCATCGCGAGTTGATCCGTGACACTCCCTCCGTCTTTTCTCGCTCTGATCCGACTTCCATACATCTCTGGTCATCACCTTTATTTCTTTGACGTCAATTTGGTAATTCTTCTCTACTTTAATTGATTTTTTGAATTCTTGAGATAATTGATTTAGTGATTTGAGTTGGATAAACGATTATGTGAATTAATTAGTTCTTGAATTGATTACACAAATTATGTTGAATTCTTAAGAATATAATTGAATTGGTGATGAGGACCAAATCCAGAATTGGATGATTAATGGTAAATTCACGAGTTGATGCAATTGCATATTGATTTTAATGATGAATTGTTTTTTTTTGTGATGTTGAAGAGTCATGATCTGATTAATTGCATTAGCTCATGAATGTTGTTTGTTTGAGTTTGGAAGTGGTAATTATGATATGTTTAAGCATTTGCAACTTGTTTACAACTTCATAGCGACAACACTTAAATCGATAATTGCTTTAGTGCATCCGCTTAGGATTTTAAAATTCGATTTTTATTAATGTTGGTTCAAGTGTAAGTTGCTGCCCGGATAATATAAATAGGTTACAAATTGCTTTTTAAATACCGTTTGAGGTTCACTTGAGTTCATTGGCGCATATGGTGACTGTTGGCATTGAGTTTTACCGTTTTTAATTCAAGTTTTTGAGCAATTTTGTGGATTGATATGGTTCTGCCCCGGAGATAAGTGCACTAAAAATGCAGTTTAATTTGTACTGAAATGTGTTTTGTTATTACTCGATGTTTGCTTGACATTTGTGTTGTTTCCGGTGGATTTTAAATCGATATTTTTGAGCATCTCATGTGCAATAAACATGTTGTCCAGAAGTTATGTTCATGTGTACATGTCATTTCAAGTTGCATTTTGATGTTTACTTGTACATAATCGATCATTTCATGAGCATTTATAATGAGTTTTCTTGTTTCTGATGTGAATTTCTGCTTAAATTCATATATGTATATATTGTTGTCTCGTTTTTAATTTCACGTGTACATGCCATTTTAATTGTCATTTGATGTTCATTTGCATATAATTGAGCATTCCATGAGCATTGGTGATGAGTTTTCTTGCTTCCGATGCATTTTATGGTTAATTACTTGTATAAGCGCGTTGCTGCCCGACTTTTAGTTTTTGTCTTCCGTTGCTTATTTATACTTTGTTCCTTTTCATTTCATCGTTATTTTTGAGTTGTAACTCGTTACTTTATGGTGCGTTGCTATTTGCTAACTCGTTTGTGACTTGTGCAAGTTTCCGAAGGCTTTGTCGTACGACACACATCATTTGTATTATTGTCTTGTTGTATAGACTTATCTTGTGCAGGGTTTTGATTCGATGCGACATACTTTCTACATGTGATTTATTTTTGCATTTACGACATTGTTACTACTATTGGATATTATTTCTGACGATTTCTCTATTGCTTGGTGAAGCTTGCATGGAATTTTCAGGTTTCTTTGCTTTCGTCTGATAATTGATGAACTTGTGTTTGATTGGTATTCTCTCCTGTTTCTTTTCATCTCTTGCATCGTTTACCGCTTTCTTTTCCATGAGAAGTAGGACTAGAGATGCATGATTGGGAGTCCCTACTTTAAGTAGGCAATACTGTTTTAAAAGACCTTTAGAAGGCAATGCCTACTTGTTCTTGTTTATTTACCATTCTATGTATTTACATTTGTGCTAAAGACCTCGATGAAGGCGTTCCATTCTCATTCCCCATTGATAAGTCCTCAAAGAAGGCAAGTGGAGGATGGTCTGCAATCAACCCCCATAATTTCTAGTCCACAGGTCATTCGTAGCTTGCATCATACATTGATGCTACGAATCATGCTATTCTTGTATCGAGTTGGTCAAGTGGAGAAGGGTTCGCGATCAAACCCCACACTTTGTCATTAGCTCGCGTGCCGTGCACGCTGATGCTCCAATGTGATCTCATTATTGCCTTCTATCTCCTACCTTGATAGAATGATATCTTGGTCAGGTGTTTAGTCGCTTATGAAAATTCACTCTCGTTCTCCTCTTGCCTAGATAACATGATATCTTGGTTAAGGGTCGACACTCGTTATTCTTCTTGCCTTAGTAGCACGATACCATGGTTAAGAACTACCGATTCCCCCACTTTTACTTGCCTCGATAGCTCGATATCTTGATTAAGCCTCCCTTTATCCTACCTTGACGACTCACTATCATGGTTAGGTGTCCCTTCTCCCTTATCTTGCCTCGATGACTCGATATCGAGATTAGGTATGATCCCTCTCCCTTTCCTACCTTGGTGACATGGTACCTCAGTTAGGCGTGTGCTACTTGACTGAGTAAATACTCCTTTAGCTTTGTGTGTTTATTTTTTATTGAATGATTACATGCTCCTTTAGGATTTCTCGATTCAATCTTAGGAAGCGAATTGAGATAGATCTTAGGTTGTGAACCATGCATGCCAATACTAGGTGGATTTCCATTTTATCCTTAACTATATGATCAATTTGCATGATAACTTTAGGGAATTACTTTGCTAGTCTCCCTTAAACCTTTTTCTTTCTATTTTGCATTTGCATAAAACTAAAACTTTTTTTTTCTTTCAAATTCAAAACACTCTAATTATACAAAAAATCCATTTTCAAGGTAAAAAACACCAATCAATTCAAACTTCATTTTGCCGCTTGACTTTTCTTTCAAAACCATTTTTTTAAGGTAAAAAACATACAACAAACTTAAACATGTGAGCCGAACTACGGTGCTCTGATTCCTTGAAAGGGATACATAGGCATTAGGTAGCGGGGCCTAGGTGAGCAAAACTTTATAAATATTCCTTCTTTTCCCCGTGTTTTCTTTCGCATGTATTCCCTTTTAGCATTAAGCTTTAGACATAGATTTTTATACACCCTTAGATTAGAGCAAAGTTAAGTGGATCTTTTGAAGTACCACAGACGCGTGGGGTGCTAATAGCTTCCCCTTACATAACCGAATTTCATACCCTTTCTCTTGGTCGCAAGATCATTTTATCCATTCCTTTAGGGTTCTCTCAATATCTTCCCTTCTTTCGGGATAAATAAAATTTGGTGGCGAATCCATATTTTCTCGCGGTACGACACATGGCACCGACAATATATTTATTGCCTTGATTCTAATTCTAACGTCTGGACCAACCTCAGAGGAAGGAGGGGGATTACTCTCAATCCTGCTAAGAATGTCTTGTGGCATCCAATTCAGCGCCTCCTAATCCCAGTTATCATTATTATCTCTCTAGTCCATAACCTTAGCCAACTGAAGATGGTCAGGAATAACAAGTTGCAAGTCTGTAATTCTGATGCTAGGGTCAATCCATCTATCCCCCCAAGCGCTAATTGACCCACCATCACCAATTTTACATAAACACATATCATTCATATTTTCCCAACTCTTGGTAATGCTTTTCCAAAAGCTGGAGTCCAAAGATTTCGTGCATGGAAAATTCCTCTAATTCCTCTTATAGGTCCTCTATCCACTTTATTTAATTCCATTGTTTTTTCTTTAGAAGCCTCGTATTTTCTTCCTTCTATGGTAACATTAGTGAGTGATGAGATTAATTCTTCCGTGCCTCTATTCCCCATTAAATCAGCAAAATGTCCCACCCACTTTTTGTTGTAATTTAGTGTGTTTTTTATTTTAAGGTTATAAACATTAATTAGTACACTTCTTTTAAGTCAATTATGATGAAAACAAAAACATGCAAGAACATAAATTCAATGGTACTAGTCATGTTTGAAACATAACGAAAATGTAGTAAGTGCATAAAGACATTTTGAATATATTGATATAAGACATGTTTAACCCAATTGATATTGGACTAGATTAAGAGTAATAACATATATAAATGTATTTTAAATATTCACACAATTCCCCTAAATTTAAAAATGTCATCGCATCTAATGTTAAGCATAATGATTGAAGACAATTATATATAAACACACTCTAAGCAATAGCTTGATTTCTTATTATTTTCTTTAGAAGGATGAAAATAGAGCCGTTAGGCTTGTTGAGCGTCGCTATCTGTTATTGTTCTTCAATAGCGGCTTTTTGAATTCTAATAACACTGTTATTTGTCGTTTATTAGAAATTATCTTTTTTTCTTCCATTTCTCGCATATTAGTCATCATTTTATTTTGTTACTGTAACTTCCACAATAAAATATCATGTAATTTGTCTTGTTATGATGATTTTGACTTAGATCAGTCTTTACTATACTTCAATAAAATCTCTATTAAAACATATGAAAACATAAACACATTGATAGTAAAAATACTTAAAAGAAAAGAAATTAATGATATAAACATGATATGATCGAATGCCATCAATAAGCACACAACTTAATTCTGCATTCAAGAGATTACATTAAACTACAAAGGACTCAAATTAAGTATTACTAAGATAGATGCAAATGTAAATAGTTTCTTAAGCTTTTGAAAATTATTCTCACATTAGATATTCTACATAAAAGGAATGCTAGGAACTGTTGGATTAAAATATCCAACGTCAATTTTAGGGATTCAAAGGGTTTAATATCCCCCCATGGGCGCCTACATAGGTGTGTTAGGTGGGCCAGGTAAGTCCCTTATTAGATTCTCTATAAAGAAATAGAGTAGCACCTTGGCTACAAGCAATTACTTTTAACTCAGTGATAAACGTTTGATCCTACATGAACACTATATTTTTAACACTCTTTTAAATATTTTCTCAAAAATTCGATTTCTTATTAGATAAAATATATGTGAATCATTCACTTTAGAAATAAATTTTAGATAAAGAGATATGACCCATAGAAGAGTGAGTGTTAGAGAGATGGTTAAAAAGAAAAATCTAACATTCTTCTTCTACATAAACAACTTTTACTTATTGGTGAACATTCTTCTTCTTCTACATATGTTTTTATGCATTATAAATTCTCTGTATTTTTTGTCTGCAAACTTAAGAACAAAAATAAAACCAACGCAAAAGATAAAAGTTAGTAGTAGAATATACGTTTTCCTTTTATAAAAAAGCTGAAGTTAAAAAAAAAGAAAAGAAAAATAGTTAGATCACGCTTACGCAACCCAACACTGGCATCGAAGAAGTAGAAGCAGAAGCATAATCGATAAGAGAGAAAAAAAACTTAAATTAAAAGCGGAAAGAGATGAAGCAAGATGGTGTAACCTCTCCGAATCCCAAATCACATTCTCCACCTCCTCCTCCATCTCATGCTGCAAGGTTCTTCCCTCTTTCTCTCTCTAGGGTTTCACTCTCTAGCTTCTTAATATTCAATTTATCTTCAATTTCCAACTCTTCATTTTCAGCTCTGCCGGAGCGTCATCTCCGGCAGGCGACCCCGCCGGAGACGGTAGCCGGCGCCACAAATCGAGCGCCGATTCGTACATGCTCATCGGTTCAAATCCTTCATGTAGACCATGGGAACGCTGCGATTTGCTTCGCCGCCTTTCCACTTTCAAGCTCGCCGGAAAATTCCCAAAGGTTTGTGAATTTTGTGTTCTAGGCGATTAGGTTAAGAGAATTGGGGAAACTGTTATGAGGTTTGGTCGATTTTGCAGGTTGCTGGTCCTTTGGCTTGTGCTAAGAGAGGGTGGGTGAATGTTGATGTTAGTAAGATTGGGTGTGAATTATGTGATGCTCAGTTGGATTTTGCGTTGCCCTCAGCTTCCTCTGTTGAAGGTGAGGATATATTACTCTAATGACTTTTTCTTTTATTGCTGTGTGATTGCTAGTTCCGCTAGGTTTTGATCCAACTCTGTCAAGTGTATGTGATATAGCTTTTTATGCTTGTTTCGTGTTTGGCCTATGGGGTAGGGTGGTTTCCTTCATTATTCTTGACGATATCAAATGAACTTGATAACTTTTAGAAGGATAAGCTCACGAACCACTTTATTGAAGGAAGTGAAGTTTCAAGGATAACTTCCAACCAAACAGCGAACAGGGTTTAGAGTGGTTATCCTCTAAACTGAAAAGAGATTTTCCATAGGCTGATCACGAACCGAACCAGGGTAATCTCTTCACGGGGAGTCAAATTTGAAATTATAGTTGAACTGCTTAATTTTTGTAATAGCGTGGATAAGCTTAAACTTACATATCGGATTTGAGATTTTCCTTAGGACTGGGAAGGAATTGAAATGAAAGAATATTGATTCATATAGAGATAGAAGAAAGAAAGAATTGACTAAAGATTCAAATCCTATAATGTAGAGGAAGAGGAAAAACCAAAAATATCATTCTATTTTTAATACTGAAATCATTTTGGTTTATTATGTACCTTTTCAATAGTTGTAGGAATGGGTCATATTCTGCGAGTCTAGTTGATTCGATCACATTTCTTTTCTACAACTGGTACTGGGAAGTCTGTTTGACATTAGAATGGCAACTGGATTGAATTTATTAGATGTTGCTACATTATGCTTTCCAAGATGGGTATTTAAATCTGTTGATCTTGTTAGCATTTATTAAAAAATATTTATCATCCTTGGCTCTTTTCTTATGTTTTGGTTCTGCATCACAATCCCCCTTATCTTGACTTATATGTTGCTGCTGTCTGTGTCCTCTGATTGTTTTTTCTCACATATTTGGAGAAGCTGATGCTTCCGTTGAAGAACTTTCTAAGCAGCTTGATAGAGGACACAAAATCAACTGTCCTTGGAGAGGTAATAGCTGTCCAGAAAGCTTGGTGCAGTTCCCTCCTACTTCACCTTCAGCTCTCATTGGAGGTTTTAAGGACCGGAGTGATGGACTCTTTCAGTTCTACTCTCTTCCCATTGTATCTATGTCTGCAGTTGAGCAGATACGGATTACACATGGCCCTCAAATTGATAGTTTTATTGCTAAATTGCAAATTCAGACATCTGGAGAATTGGGGTGCAGAGCTGAAACCAGCTTTACTGGAGACCAGGGTCCTCGTTCATACTCATATGTAAGGTTTTCTCATTTACATGATTTATCTTAATTATTTATTCAAGTGTATTTTATTCCAATTTGGTTTTTGTTGTTATTATCTCCATCCTTACATTAACATACCACTTCAATAGGCTCAAAAGCTTATAAGTCTATGTGGATGGGAGCCAAGGTGGCTTCCTAATGTGCTTGACTGTGAAGAACAGTCGGCTGAATCTGCTAAAAATGATTACAACTCTGATCCTGCCAAAGGCTCTGCACCAGATCCTGCTTTAAGCAAGAAGGAGTTTTCAACTTCTTCCAGGAAAGATACTGGGGATAATGATGTACTTGGTTCAGAATTTAACTGTGAATCTAGGTCACCTTTGTTAGATTGTAGCTTATGTGGAGCCACAGTTAGAATATGGGATTTCTTAGCTGCCTCCCGCCCAGTTCATTTGACTCCCCGTGGGACTGATACCCCTCAAACAAGCAAGAAATTAGCATCAACACGGGGAATAAGTGCAGCTAGTGGCATCAATGAGTGGGCTGCTGCTGAAGGTGTTGAGAAAGAGAGGACTGGAGACCGCGATGAGGCGACAACATCTCATAAAAGGGTATTATTGTCCAATAAAGGTTTGGATTTAAATCATAAAATGGCTAGTGGGCCAGGCCGTTACCTAATCAATGTTACTTCAAACTTAAATCATGTGCAATGTGCTGGTGAAGGAAGCAGTTCAAGGAATAAGCAGCCTTCTAGAAGTGATATTGGTGATCTGGAAGCTTCTTATGAATCACAAGGTCCCAATGCACGCAAGCGCAGGTTGGATGATTGTGAAACCAGAGCTGACAGGCCACATCTAAGAGTGCAACAGGTTGATAGTGCGGAAAGAACTGCTGCTAACCATGATAATAATGAATTCAGGGGGAATCTGCATTTTTCAGCTGGCCCATCAAAGCGTGCTCGCGATACTAAACATTTGGAAACACTTCAGTTTTCATCAAGAAATCCTTCTTGTGCTGTACCTAGCTATTCAGTGGATATTCAAACAAAAGCAGAGGAAAACACAATTAACCAGTTGAACTCCGAAAAGGATCATGTTATCAGCATGCCATCTACTAGAGACTCCACTCATGCTTCTTCTGTTATTGCGATGAATATGGTTTGTCACAGTTCAGATGATGAATCAATGGAAAGTGTTGAAAATTCTCCTGCAGATGTTAATGATGTAAATTTCACTTCTGTTGATTTGAATGAAACGTCAGAGTTGAATAGCAGTTATCAAGTGCAACAGAGTGCTATTGTTCAACCACCTTTAGAAAGAACAGGAGGAGAAACAGGTGTTAGCAGTTCAGATGCTTGTGGGGAAGTTTTGAACACAGAAATATTGACTGCACAGGCTAGGGACGGTCCTAGTTTTGGTATTAGTGGTGGAAGTATTGGCATGGGTGCAAGTCACGAGGCTGAGATCCATGGGACTGATGTCTCAGTTCATCGAGGTGATAGTTTGGGCGATGCTGAGCCAATTGACGAGGTCATTGAAAATCAAGGCCAAGTTAGTGAATTTGCACCAAATCATGGGCATATTGGTGATTTTGTGCCAGCGGAAATGAGTCGAGAAGATCTTCACGGGGATAGTCAAGCTGTGGTATCTCAGTCTACTGCTAGGGCTGATAGTGGCTCAAAAACTATAGCTTCAACCAAGGTCGAGTCTGTTGAAAGTGGTGAAAAAACCAGTTGTAGCATGGGGATGCTAGGCCTTGAAAATGGTGCTCATCCGTCCCTTTCTTGCAATGCCGTTGTATGTTCTGCCTATGAAGTGTCCAAGGAAGAAGTTACTCAGACTAGGAAGGCATCTTATATTGACGATGGGGCTCATCCGTCCCTTTCTTGCAATGCTGTTGTATGTTCTGCCTATGAAGTGTCCAAGGAAGAAGTTACACAGACTGGGAAGGCATCTTATATTGCTGATAGTGAATATCATGAATCAGGAAATTTAGATGCCAATATTTTGGGTACGCCTGCTGATCATTTTTCTTAAATCGACAGTTCTTCTTTCTCAATTAATTTTTGATACGCTCTTCCGCTCTTGTCCCCTCATCCTATCATTCACCCTGATGCTCAATGTGACTAGTTAGTATAATCTATTTTGAGTTATGAATAATTTCTGCCAATCTCTCTCCTAACAGTATTATTATATTATATGGTGCTCAATTAGACTAAGTTATTTGGTGATTGAAATATGTAAATACCAATGACAAACATGTGTAATAATATAAGAAGGCCTTATAAAAATGGCTTGATTATTGAAATGGTGGGAACAGTTTGTAAATCCAGACAGAAGAAAGGGGAATGTAGCTTGTTGTTTGGATGCTTAGTGAGGAAGGGGAAAGCATGCATCCATTCCTTGCTTGAGAATTAAATCATTTTCTCCATTTCTTGTCCCCCTCCATGTCTTTCCCAATTTAATGCTTACAATTCAATCATGAAAAAAAACCATTTAAGAGAGAAGATAATGGCAAATGTAGAGAGTTTTTATTTTTATTTTGTCAATTGTCTAAACTAAATTAGGAGCAGGGACATGAAATGGAAAAAGGGATGCAAGTCCTCTTGTTTGAGTCTTAAAATGAACGAGAAAGGAAGAGATAATTAAAAAATTTATAAACATTATGCAAACATTTCTTAGGTTTTGTTTAAAAAGTTATACTTTTTTGAAAGATCAGTAAACATTAATTTTACTATTATTTTTTGTTTTGATTTATATACTTTGTTCTTGGGTGAATTGTTTAGAGAAAGTAAAAGTAGCACATATGAATGCAAAGAAAATAATAAGGGCAATGTTGCAGATTGTAATCCCCAAAATTGCAATTAGTGGTATAATATTTAAATTTCATCTGCCTCTCTCAGGGACTCCTTACAGAGACAACAGTAGTGGACGTGTTGAATTTGATCCAATAAAATTACATAATGACTACTGTCCTTGGGTGAATGGAGATGTTGCGGCTGCTGGCTGTGATAGTCCTTGTTCCACTTCTGATGTGAGTACAACAGCTCTTTGTGGCTGGCAGCTTACTTTGGAAGCCCTAGATTCTTTCCAGTCACTTGGGCATCTTCCAGTGCAAACTTTGGAATCTGAGTCGGCAGCATCCATGTGCAAGGTTCGTTCTGATTTTCTCAATCTTTGTTCTATCCCTGAATAAAAATTGATAATTTATTTTCATGTTCGATATTTTCTCAGTGTTCCTTGTTTTCAAACACTTCTCTTTGAATGGTGATAAAAATGATTTTACAAAATATAGACTATTCTATTAAAGGTAAGGAATTAGCACTGACTTCATTAAAAAAAAGGAATTAGCACTGACAACAGATGTAAGAAGGAACAACGAAACGTGTAACAAGCCGGTGTATTATAAGTTAAGAATTCTCACTTACAACAGATGTAAGATGTAAGGAACAACAAAAACGTGTAAACAATGGTGCAACACTTGAAAGTACGAACGAGTTAAACACTCTCTCCGGTCTCACATGAGAAAAAATAACCGACCTCACACCCCTTAAGAAAAGTAGTCGTGTCATTTAATTTTCTCAGTAATAAAAAAGTAATTATATTTGTCAAATTGCCCTTCATGGGAACTTTAAAGAACAGATTTATTTCAATAAAAATCAAATCAATACAAGCTGGTATGTCAAAAATGAATTTCCCCTCATGAAAACTTGTTCCTTGAAAATCATGAGAAAAGTAGTCAACATTTACTTATATTTATGACTATCAAACACAACTATTTTGTTATTTTTATTTGAGACCAGAGAGAGTATTTACAAGGGCTCCTATAAATTTGTAAACTACTAAAAGTCTAAAGTTTATGTGGACCAAGCTTGAGCATATAAGTCAAATGCACCAAGCTTGTCACATATATAATTAGTTCTGGGACTTCGCAGAGATTTTGTAAACACATCTGCCAATTGATCATTCGAGTTGACAAAGCTTGTGGTGATGTCGCCTGACTCGATCTTCTCTCTGACAAAGTGACAATCAATCTCAATATGTTTGGTCCGCTCATGGAAGACCGAATTTGAAGCAATGTGCAATGCAGTTTGGTTATCACATATAAGTGTCATTGGTCTTACTTCTTCAATTTTAAATTCCTTGAGCAACTGTTTTAACCAAACAAGTTCACATGTTGCCATCGCCATGGCTCTATACTTTGCCTCGACGCTTGATCTTGCAACTACATTTTTTTCCTTACTTTTCCAAGATATAAGGTTTCCTCCAACAAGTACACAATACCCAAAGGTGGATCGCCTATCAATTGGTGATCTTGCCCAATCAGCATCGGAGTATCCAACTATCTGAGTATGTCCTTTATCTTCATACATTAAACCTTTTCCTGGAGCACATTTGATGTATCTCAGAATCAGGATAACAACATCCATGTGTTTCTGACAAGGGGAATTTAGGAACTGACTTACCACATTGACTGCAAAAGAAATGTCTGGACGAGTGACTGTGAGATAATTCAACTTTTCAACCAATCTTCTATACCTTCCCGAGTCTAATAGAGGCTCTCCCTGATTGGGTAGTAGTTTGACACTTGGATCCATAAGAGTATCAACTGGTTTAGCGTTCAACAAACCTGTTTCTTCCAAAATATCCATAGTGTATTTCCGCTGAGAAATCACCAAACCGTCTTTAGATTGGGCTACCTGAATACCTAAGAAATATCGGAGTTTACCAAGATCTTTTGTCTGAAATTGATTCGAGAGATGTTGTTTCAACTGGAGTATTCCCTGCTCATCACTACCAATTATGACAATATCATCTACATACACAATAAGATAAATACACCATTGGACTGAGTGACGATAAACGACGGAATGGTTAGCTTCACTACGGACCATACCAATTGTTGTACTACAGTGTTGAATCTGCCAAACCAAGCTCTCGGAGATTGTTTAAGACCATAAAGAGACCCGTGTAACCTAAAAACCATATTCGATGACTCCCCCTGAGCAACAAACCCATGTGGTTGCTCCATATATACTTCCTCTTCAAGATCACCATGTAAAAATGCATTTTTGATGTCAAGTTGATGAAGAGGCCAATGTCGAATGGCTGCAATGGCTAGAAGAAGTCTAATAGATGCCATCTTGGCTACAGGCGAGAAGGTATCACTATAATCCAATCCAAAAATCTGAGTGTATCCTTTGGCTACCAAGCGAGCTTTAAATCGATCAATCTTCCCATATTGACCAACTTTCAATATATAAAGCCAACAACACCTACTAAAGATTTCTCAGGGGGTAGAGGAACCAGATCCCAGGTATCACTGCTTTGAAGAGCACACATTTCATCAGTCATTGCTTGTCTCCACTCAGGGTGAGATAATGCTTCACCTGGAGTGTTAGGAATAGAAACAGAAGACAAAGAAGACAAACAAGTATACTGCAAAGGGGAAAGACGATGATAACATAAATCAATATAATGTGAAGAATTTCGTGTTTGACGTATATCTTTTCGAAGGGAAATCAGAAGATCGGAATCAGGTTGCAGAATCAGACCCGGTGATGGCGAGAGCGTCGGAGGAGAGTCTGCAATGACCTCAGGGATATGTACAACCTCAGAGACATGTACGACCTCAGGGACAGGTACGACAGATGTTGGTTGACGACGCTGATATGTTTAAAGTGGACGAGAAGTCGGGGGGTTAACCGTAGGGTTATCTAGTGGGCCAGGTTCTCTAGAATGATGGGGGATAATGACATATGAGACTTCCGGAAGAGGTGTGAGAGTACTCTTCTGAAAGGGTTCCAGAGTTACTTTGCTGGACTCGAGATATGGAACAGACTCGAAAAAGGTGACATCGGCCGACATGAGGTATCGTTGTAGGGTATGTGAGTAGCAACGATAACCTTTTTCGGATCGATGATAACCAAGAAAAACACACTTTAGTGATCGAGCTGATAGTTTATCAAGACCAAGAGAGAGATTGTGTACAAAACATGTAGACCCGAAGACTCAGGGAGGAATTGGGTGAAGGGGGGAATGGGGAAAAAGGATTGAATGACGGATTTTATTGTTAAGGACAGATGATGGCATGCGATTTATAAGATAACACGCCGTTAGCACAACGTCTCCCCAAAATCGAAGTGGAACATTACCATGAAGAAGTAGGGTCCGAGTGGTTTCTACAAGATGTCGATTTTTGCGTTCGGCTACCCCGTTTTGTTGAGGTGTATGGGGACAAGATGTTTGGTGGAGAATACCATTACTGAACATAAAAGTTTGAAATTGTTGGGATAAATATTCACGAGCATTATCACTTCTTAAGGTACGAATAGACACACCAAACTGAATTTTCATTTCTTTATAAATTTTTTCAAAAATAGAAAACTATTCTGATCTATTTTTCATTAAAAATAACCATGTGCAACGTGAAAAATCATCAATAAAGGTGACAAAATACCTAGACTAAAGAGTAGAGATAGTACACGAGGGACCCCAAACATCAGAGTGAACTAAAGCAAAAGGGGACGAAACTCGTTTATTGACTTGATTGAGAAATTGACTACGAGTGTGTTTCCCTAACTGACACGACTCACAATGTAAATTAGATACTTTCGATAAACTTGACACCAACTTCTGTAATTTGGGAAAACTAGGATGACCTTACTGAGCATGGATTGTGAGTGGAGAATCTTTGGCTGAGCATGTCTGAGATGGCACTGAGAGGTAATAAAGGCCTTGAGACTCACATCCGACGCCAATTGTCCGTCCCGAACTCCGATCCTGCAGGGTGACATTACTATTAGTGAATGTGACAATACAATCAAGAGAACGACTTAAACGACTGCCTGAAAGTAAATTAAATGGACAATTAGATACATAGAGAACAAAAGTAACAGAGAGAGAATGTAGAATTTGAACAGTACCAATTCCTTCGGATCAGGTTTGAGAACCATTGGCAGAAGTTATTGTAGGTAAGAAACCAGAGGTAGAGAAGGAAGAAAAAAGATTTTTATTACCAGTAACATGATCAGACGCACCAGAATCAAGGACCCAAGGTCCAAGAGAAGATGATTGAGAGAAGCAAACTGATGAATTACCAGTGTGTGCAACCGAAGCAGTAGAATCTGAGTTCTGATAATTCTGATACCACTTGAGGAAATCATCGTAGTTTGGTGTAAAGTTCTGAGTAGCCATGAGTATCGGATTTAGAAAAATTGCACGGTGGTGTTAAAATCGTCGGAATCGGCCGGATCAAAGGAGGCGCTTTTGCCAGAAGGTAGCCGAAATTTGTAGCGGCGGATGGCGGCAGCAGTTCGTTGGTTATCGAAAATTTTTGGAAAGTGTGAGGCAAACCGGAGTGATGACATGGTTTGTAAAAAAAAACTTTTGTCACCGGAAGACAAAGGGTCAACCGGGTAAAATACGGCGAAGAATTGCCTCTTAGTAGGCTCTAGATACCATATTGAATTAGGAGAAACAAAGACATTTAAGTTAAACTGTGTGTTTTGAAAAGCACTATATAAAGGGAGGTCTCTCTGAAGGGGACATAGGTTTTTAGCAAACCGGGTTGCAAAACCTATAGCCCGTCTCGAAAAGGATAGCTGTGTATAATCTGCTCCATGTTTTCTCTATCGTGCTTGCGATCCCAGTCCAATCCTACTGCTTCATGTTTTCTCTCGTGCTTGCGATCCCAGTTCAACCCTACTGCTTCACGTTTCATCAAGCTCCATAGAACCTTCATAAGGTCTCCATAAGCTTGTTAATTGGCATTTTCTAATGTCACCAACTCACTGTAAAATATCATGTACCTGACGGTGACACCTTTTGCAGTACAAGTCTATATAATTATTATTTATTTGTTGGCTTGAAATTCGTTTTTACCTTTCTTCTATGTACGACCTAATTTGCATTTTCTTTTCTTCATGTAGTAGAAAGGGCTATCAATGTATCTTAAAGAAAACCAATGATAATGAGACTTGCAGTTTAATGTTGCATCATATTAGATTATATTTAGATTATATTTCTGTTGGATGTGAATATTCTTGCTGCTTAACATGTTTCTTGCAGGGTGACTGGTTTACTTCCAGCCAGAAATTGTTAGCGCGCAACTCCTATGTAAGAAACCGGGGGAGAAACTAAGACCTTCAGAGAGTTGTCACAAGTTTAATTTCAACCGAGCTGTTCCTCCAGAATGAGTATTATTCCTTCATCCCAATTATAGTTGTTTTTTAATCGTATGTCAGTCCAATCTTGGACTTGTTCTTTTTTCAAGTCCTTTTTGATGCTGTAATATTTTTGGTTACTCGATGGATTTTTTGTTTTTTTTCGGGGTCGAAATTTGGATTTTGGTTTGGTATGTATTAATTTAATAAAAGGAGCACTGGGTCAAAAGCCTTTTGACATGTAGAAATTGATATTGTATTGATAGAAAATTATAGTGAGTGATGAAGTAACTTCATTATTGCAATTTCAATGTAGTCTTGCCAGACAAGGGCTATTGTATTTAATTTTGGAGCCTGATGCCTTTAACTTAAAGTAGCAGAAGTCTTCAACCAAGACTTTTCACCCCAGAAATACAAGATTCACATTTTTTTCTTCCATCATATATATTTCATTGATTCAGGAGTGTTTAATTGATTAAGGAGTACTAGCTTGTAGATATGACCATAGTAGCCACCTTTGCAATACTATTATCAAGTACCTTAGTTATAATTTCTGCACTAATTTCAGTCACTCGTGAAATGTATCGAAGAAATTTATACTTTTTCTTTGGCTACAAGGTGGGCCTTGCACTTATCAATTGTCCCATCAATTGTTCCATTTTTCAGTTCCATTTTTCGACAACCTTAAGGTGTATACTCTATATTCTAAATGTTTAGTAACCCAAAAGTATCATTTAGAATCAACTTTTTTTTGAAATTAAAAATGTAGCAGTTACATCTAAAAATATAAAATGCTTATTTGGTCATGAAGTCTTATAATTTAATTTAAGTTTTCAGTTTAATCTCTTATGTAATAAATGTTACATCTAAGTGTCATAAATTTTTATTTATTACACAGGTTGGTCTAATCTGTTAATTTTAGTGTGAAAATGTTAAGTTATGTGATCTGGCATGCCAACAAGGTTTATATTGCATATGTGACTCAGCATATTGCATTATTTATTTTATTTTCCAGTCTTTTTCATTTCTTTTCAGCTTCACAATTTAGGGCAAAATATTTTATTCTCCTTCCTCGTTCCTCTCCTCCACCAGTTTTCTATTTCATCTTTGTTCACGTTATCCTTTTCTCACGGTTTAGGGTAAAGTTTCTTCTACTTCATTTTTGTTCACGTAAACGATTTCTACGAAGCTACCGTGAAGATGTCAATAAACTCCAATAATTTCTCAAAATCAAACACCCAAAGTGGTGGGTCATTTGAATATGTGACGATAAGAAACAAAAGGATGAATTATTGGTGCCAAGAAGAGTATGCGATGCGTACTGTTATAGATCTGAATAGTGTCAATGTTGGGAAAAAGTTTTGGGACTGTAGAAATTACAAGAATCAATTGGAGAAGGGATGCAATTTTTCAAGTGGGTAGATGATGAAGTTGTTGATGGAAGGGATTTGAAGATTGAAAGGCAAAGGAAGAAAATTTTGAAGTTGAAGAATGAGGTGATGAGCATAAGAGGACTGTTGAAGAATGCAATAGTGTTAGCCAAAATTAATCTAGGGTTTAATTTAGTCTTTGTAACCCTGTACCTGAAATAAAGTTTTTGTCAATATTGTGAAAGTATGTAAGATTCATGAATCTTTAATGAAAAGTTTGGTTTGCTATATTAGTCTTTTTACAATTACTACTGTTATGTGTTATTGAATGAAACATTTGAAAAAATTAGGATGTGTAATGTTGCAGTTATATGTTGCATATAAATATAATGGCATGTAATGTTGCATATAATAATGACACAAATAGAATAAATCAAAGGATTTGCATTATAAAATCATGTGTTCTTTGACAATAATACAAAAGGGCATAAAAGCCTAATAATGTGTTCATTAACACAAAGCTACAAAAGGGCATAAAAGCCAAATGATGTGTTCATTGACACAAAGTAACAAAAGAGCATAAACAAAAGATAATTTCGTGTTCATTGACACTAATTCCGTGTTCCTCATTTTGTTCAACTTCAGTGGTCCCACCACCTTGTTCAGTCTCTGTGGTCCCCTTGTCTCCAGATTCCATATTTATGTTTGTGCCTTCCACATTAACTTCTACATTACCTTCATCCTCTGTGGTCTCCTCAACATTCTCCTTGTCTCCTATATTCTCTACATTCTCATCATTTATCTCTCGTTTATCGAATATGTCTCCTATCTCATTTTCAGTGCCACCAACATCTACATTGTAATCAAGTGACAATATGGATTCCTCAATAATATCTGCTTCTTGCACATGATACATAACATATAAATGGACTTTCCCAGTCAACTCAGCTATTGTCTGCATCCTCATAGTTCCTTTGTCATCTTTCAACTCAACTATGCTATTACACTCCATTTGGTCATGATACCATAGAGTCTCTATACTAGGACAACCTAACTCCTTTAACCCATATAATACCTCGAAGTAACTCCAATAATCAGGATCCACATCCCAGATTTCTTCTAATCCATTGTATCCTAATTTCGTTAACTCATAAAACAAACCACCGTGATAATCAATGCAGACAAAACGATTATCCATGACCTAGAGATAGAATATAGAAAATCCTAAATGAGAAATACAGTTAACACTTACAAAACGGTAAAAAGTTTGCATTAGTCATACCTTAAAACAGATGGTGGAAGTTCTCTGTGTTACACAAACCCTAAAAATGAAGATGACTGAAGTATCAGTATGGTGTATGAACGAAAATGGATGAAATGTACTCAGTTAACAACGGAGAAATATGATACCTTTGCGCACAAAGATGAACTTGGATTTCTCTCTTGAGAAAAGATGAATTTGGATAAAGATGACGCTAGAGGTTTCACAAAGAGGTAAGAGGAAGAAGTGAAATGGAAATGAAATATGTGGGTTAAGATGAAACGATTAGAAGACAATTCTTTTTTATTCAAAATTGATAAATTTAAATCCATGTCACCTAATTATGCCAAACTGGACTGTCAATATAGCAAAAACTAATGAAATAACATACATTTTAATAGAAATGACGATATTGATTAACGAAAGCACAAATACGGGACCTAAAAGTAATATTTATTATATAAAGGACTGAACTAAAACCTTAAATTAAGTTAAGGGACAAAAGAATGCATTAAGCCAATATAAAAGTGTGAGATGTTTGACATTATATCTTTTCAAAGTGTTTCATTCAATATATTTCTTATTGAAACTCTACTTATGATATAGATAAAGATGTTTGATGACTTTAGGTCAAAAAGTCAATTTTTGATAGTTTTGATGATTACTTGCGTCAAATTCATTTGTTTTTTTAATCCTCAATAAGCAAGATTCTATTGGAAATTCACCTAAGTATAGAATATATAAGTTATTTTTCTTTGATTCATATACTAACTTTTTTTCTTTCGAGATGTTTGTAACATCCTATTTGTCGGTAAATTATATAAAAATCAGAGTAAATTAATTTCTAAAATACAACATTAAAATAGGATATCACATACTTCATACATCATACATGCTCATTAATTAAGATACGCAACACAATTCATATGTTCAAAATTCTTAAACTTCCTTTCATTTATTCGCAGCGGAAGAACATCAATAAAAATCATCTCAATTCTCCAATTGGAGTCATAATTATCATCTTTCAAAATTCAGCATAGTCATAAATTAAACTCAAACAATAGAGCAGCGCAAAGTTCACTTCTAATGAAATAAAATAAACAAAAAACCCTAAGTGTTACGTATCAGAGCAGACACCGGATCAATCTAAGCAACTGAGGTAACTCTTCGGCTAACCTCGACTTCGAGCTACTTCTAACCATCTACACGTTACCCATGTAGAGGCAACATTTAAACATAAAGGGTGAGATATCATAACAATATAAGAGGAAGCACAATAATGAGCAGATAGAAATTCAAGTACACATCATTTATATATCTTTACCTTACACCTTTTCTTGTTCATCATACTACGAAACACATCAACATAGTTAGTGCATAAATAACACAAAACATCCATCATAACAAAAGTAGAAATTCATTCAACATTCAAATAATCAATTACTAAAAATCATGCAATACAGTGAAACTGACACTGACTCAATACATGTGGTATCAATAGGAAAAACCCTCAACTTAATAAATGCCAATACAAGCCATCTTTCACCAATACAGACCATCTTTCGCCAATACAGACCATCTTTAATGAATGTATGCGACACTGATATGCAACAACATGATTTTACATTGATTACTTTTACTTATAAATGCTACGCCAGTACATGACATCATCATCATCATCATCATCATCATCATCATCATTATCATGCATATCATGTCACACAACCAAGAACATTCATGCAACATCGTCTTACTCAGTCAAAACTCAAATTATAACATATTACTCATGAATACACACACAAATAAGAATCAATTTTGGTAAAATAATTATCTACTGTATTCCAATTTATTACTATGACATAAAAAATAATTTTAGCTTTCCAACTGTATGAACGACGCGTCAAACGGACACCCGAGGCAAAAGTTATAATTTTTCAAAGTTTTCTAAAAATTATGTCAGCTTGAGCGGTAACCGGTTACCCAGTTATGGTAATCGGTTACTGAAAGTCACTAATTCTATTTTTCTAAAATTCCTCGTGGTAACCGGCTATCCACTTATGTAATCGGTTACTGGAAAGTCAATAGCCTTTGTTTTCCAAATTTTTATATGGTAATCGGTTACCATAACTGGGTAATCGGTTACCCTGCGATAATAGGGAAAAATTCTACAAATTTCCAGTTACGATCCCCCCATGTTTCAACACCTAAAATTCAAAATTTTCTCATAAAAATTTATCTTTTAAGCATGATAATCATTCACCAAAATTTGTCTATCAATTTTAACCAATTCATATCATCCAATCTCATAAAAAACACACTAAAATCACCAAAAATCCATCAATGAGAAAAAACCCCAAAACAACCAAATAGGGATAAATCAAAACATACAATCATGAAACCTAGATCCTACCATACCCCATCATTAGGCAAACTATTATAAAGTTAGAATCCCCCTTACCTTAGATTGGTGATGATTCTTGAATCCTACTGTGAATCTTCTTGCCCTAACTTCCTGGTTCTCTTTCTCCTCTTCTCTCTTCTATGCTTCTTTTCTGTTTCTACGAATTTTTCCGTGAGGATGGAATCTTGGAACATGGAATTGTAAGAGTATGATATAAAGTTTAAGTCTCAAAGAAATATCAAATCCCAGCTCCTAGCGGACTTTTTGGTTGAGCTGAGTTCGCCCTCTTCGAAAGAAGTATCAAAGTGTTGGATACTTTCGTTGGATGGCTCATCTAATCTCAAGGGCAGTGGAGCGAGAATAGTGTTGGAAGGACCGAGAGACGTTATTATTGAGCAGTCATTATGCTTCAATTTTTAGGCCAACAAGAACCAAGTAGAGTACAAGGCAGTTATTGCTGGTTTAAGGTTAGACAAGGAAATTAGTGTTACCAATCTGCCAGTGCGCACAGATTCTCAGCTAATCGCTAGCCAAAACACAAAAAGTTACCAGACGAAAGATCCGACCCTATTGAAATATTTGCAAAAGACACTGCAACTCGTTAATGGATTCATAGAGTTTGAGGTGTTGCACATTTCCCAAGAAGATAACATTCGAGTTGACCTGTTAGCCCGACTCGCCAGTACTAAAGGCACAAGGCTTAACATGATGGTTATTTAAGAAACACTAAAATCACCAAGCATCGAAGCTGAATAAGTCATGGTCCTGGAGAGTGCTTAGGGATGGATGTTTCCCCTCTTCTAATAACTTACCCATGATAGGTTGCCAGATGATGATATGGAAGCTCGACGCATTAAAAGAATGTCTGTGAGATACTTCATGGTTGTCGATAAGTTGTATAAAATAGGTAGATCAACACCAATGTTGAGATGTATTTTTGAGGAGGAGGTCAGACCAATAATGAAAGAGGTTCATGAGGGTGTATGTGGAAGCCATATTGGAAGAAGGGATTTACCGACAAAAATACTTTGGGCCGGGTACTATTGGCTGAGCATGCTTTAAGATTATGCACAATTTGTTAATTGATGTGAAAATTACCAAATCTATGCTCCTTTCATACATTCACCTTCCGAGTTGCTACACTCAGTGATCCCTCCATGGCCTTTCTATCAACGGGGGTATGATATTCTTTGTCCTTTTACACTAGCGACGGGTCAACTTAAATTTTTGATAGTAGTAGTAGATTATTTCACCAAGTGGGTCAAAGCGGAAATAATGCCCCAGATTATAGTGGAAAAAGTGAGGCATTTTTATTGGAGAAACATTATATGCCACTTTGGTTTACCTGATATTATTGTATTTGATAACGACACACAATTTGCAAGTTCATCTGTTGTTGAATTTTGCAGGCACCTCGGTATACGTATCTGGTTCATATCAGTGGAACACCCACAAGCTAATTACCAAGAAGAAGCAGCAAATAAGATAATCCTTTCAGGCATGAAGAAGAAGCTAAACAAAGCCAAAGGGTTGTGAGTCGAATACCTTCATGAGATATTTTGGTCATATCACACTACCTTGCATTCAACCACTAAAGGAATTCCCTTTCAAATGGTCTTTGTAACTGATGCAATGATACCGGTCGAAATCAATTCACCAACGTGGAACTAGGCATACTTTAGTGATGAGCTTAACCAAGAAATGTTTGAGAGCACGACTGATCTGGTGGAAGAATTCATAACAATGACTCACGTTAAAGAGATAATGGAAAAACAAAGAATGACACAAATATTTAATTCAAGGGTCTGGCCGAGAAGTTTTTGCGACAAAGACCTATTTCTAAAAAGGATCACACACACGAATAAAAAAGGGAAGCTGGCTCCTAACTGAGAAGGACCATATAGGATCCAGGAGATACTAAACAATAGGGCTTACAAGCTCGAGAATTTGGATGGGGTCGAAATGCCTAGGGCTTGGGATGTAGCAAGTTGAAACTTGTAATGACTTTTAATAAATGAAGGTTGGGGGTATAACTCTTTTCTCTTGCAAGGAAAAGGGTTTTTAACGAGGCATCCCCAATTTTTTCACGTACATTTGCCATTTTTTATTGCAGGTGGAGGAAGTCAGAACCATAAAGCTCTGAGTATTTTATCGGATTTGGGTTAAGTCCCAGCTGGCTACACTCCCCAGCTCCCAGGTTGAGTTGACACTCCTCGGCCTCCGAGTTGAGTACTTTACCAGATCTGGGTTAAGTCCCAGCTGGATGCACTCCCCGACTCCTGGGTTGAGTTGACACTCCTCGGCCTCCGAGTTAAGTACTTTACCGAATCTGGGTTAAGTCTCAGTCGACTACACTCCCCGGCTCCCGGGTTGAGCTGACACTCCTCGGCCCCTGAGTCAAGTAAGCTTAGAGGCTGAATTAAGTAACTTCTTGTCCGAGTTAAATTCTTTTACCGAAACACTCGAGATAAGAGCAATTCAAAGATCACAAAGGAAATTTTTTCCAGAGTAGTCTGGCCGAGATATCTCCTACTCAAAGAGTTTCACCCTGTTATACATGCCTCATGCTTGGAGGGTCACATAGGCATCTCTGTTAGACATCCCGATTAAATAAATAACACCATATGAAATTTTACTGACAACACAAAAAAGCATAAGCATATGCATATCATAAAAAGCCACAAAACAGCACCCAAAAATTATACGGTGCCTCGAAGGGGTTAACAAAACACATAAATTATCCAAAAATTACAAAACACACATCCTCATGGATGATTAACAAACAAAGGAAATCAAACACCAGACTATTCTTCCTCTTGAGTAGCTCCAGGGTGTTCTTTCTTGGCTTCACCTTCTTCATCAATCTCGACCTCAGGGGCTTCCGCATCAATCTCCATTAGTCGCTCATCTACCACACCTTTGAAGTAGTCCATTTAAGCTACATTAAAGTTTGGATGGAGACACAAAGCTTGAGATTTGTCCCTTTCGAAATCCTCGTCTTCGGCTACTAGAAGGTCTACTTGGGCATCCTTCAAGGATTTCTTTAGCAGTTCATTGGACTCACGAGATTGTTCAACATCCTGAATCAAGCCGGCTACAGTGGCCTCAACGTCCTTCTTCTTCTTGGTCATTTAGATCATCATCTTGGTCGACTTCTCCACTTTGTTGGACTGGTCTTTGATATCGTCTTTTTGCTTAGTCATATCTTTGGTCAATCGGGCTCCAGCTTTCTCAGATGCATCCCCGAACTCAAATCGAGCCAGGGTAATAACAACACATCGTATCAGATAAGAACTCAAGCTCTGGGTTAACTTATGGGCACCAATAGATTTTCCTTTATTGACATCTTCAGTAGAATTTAGGTGATCACAAAGAAACTTCATGTCATCAAAGCTGTTGGACCAGAATTTGAACTCGGTAGAGGATTACAACTGTTGGCTGCTGCCACTGGTCTCTTGCATCAGGGAAATAACGAACAAATCGACTTTTCTCATAGGGTCACCCGTCATAGGTTTGGCCCTCTTCAGAGAACTTTGCTGAGGGTTCTCAGAGGATGCTATGGAAGAACTCTGAGGTACCAAAATCATGGTAGTCGTTCTTCCCACATTCGTCTTTCCTTTCTTGAGAGCCCGGGTCTGTATGCCAGTCCAGTCAGATTTCAGAGCAGATTGATCAGCCCGTCCTGCCCTAGCCTCGACCATCAGTTTTCTTTGTTTATTTATATCTGCTGACAACATTCTCACTACAAAAGGAAAAAACAAGGTCACAGAAATAAAGACAAAATAACCACATACGGTATAGGGCTTATAAGCCTTACCCATATATTTTAAGTATTTCTCTCGATCACCAGCCATACTCATTATGTCTTTAATCGTCATCATTTTGAAGGAGTCTAGGATGGCCAATGCTTGGACTTCTTCCACTTTCAACTTATCGTAATCAAAATAAAAAATTGGTGAAAAATTATCCGTCTAAGAAAATGGGAAGCGACAACTTCCTTCCATTGCATACATAACTCTAGGGCATTTGTTTTCGCCCCTAACACGGAGAAATTTGTCTTTGAAGCCTTTGTGGTTAGAGGTAAAAGCTCGGAGGAGACTCCTGATGGGTGAATCGTTAATGGAAACCCATCTACCCTTATCTACACCTTTCAATTCGAAAAAAGAGAAAAATTAATCCCTGGGTGAGATATATGTTCAACACTTCGCTTATGATTTCAAATGCCTTAATGAATCCCCAATCATTAGGACACATCTCAACCGGGGCTACATCCAAGGTTGTAAGGAGGTCAGCTTCAAAGTCGAAAAAAGGGATCTGGAATTTGAAGTCCTCAAGCACCCCGAGATAGAAGTAGAAATATTCCTCCTCTACACCTCTAGGATGATAAATACTAACCCTCTCGCCGTCCTCTCAAGTTTCCAATATTATGTCTTCTTCGTTCCCAATGGACGAAAGATTCATGCTAGAGTTATGCTTACCAATGTTGCTATGATTAGCTATGATATGCTTATATTTCAGAACTTCCAAATCAACATAAGATCCATTCGTCTCCACTAGAACTTCTACGAAACTCGATGAGTCAGGTTTTGAGTCCGAATCACTAGAGACGAGTAAATGTCATCGTAAACCTCTTTAATGATTTGGTAAAATTTGGATTGTCTCAAATGACCCTTAAAATATTTCATGCATTGTACCTAGAGCTCACTTCTCTATTAGGAATTCCAGGGAACAAACACATTCCCTAAAATTTTGCAATCTCGTATAAGCACCATAATTTAAAATATAAAAAAAATATGAAAGTAAAAGAAAGAGAGAGTTACCTGGGTTAAAGGGAAGAGAGAGTGTGAGGATGAAGATGAATAAATTAGACTCCAGGACAAACTTTTGGAAAATGGAAAAGGAAAGAAGAGATGTGTTCTTTAATAAACCCTACTATGGGAAGGTATAGTGGCTAGAAGAGGGTGCAATAATGACAACACCTTCCCTATAAAAGACCATCATTATGAAGTAAGGAGAAGAGATTTGATGGGACTCGCACCCATTAGGACATTTGAAAATCCATTGACATACGCTAGCTGCTATTTGACTGTTAGATTGAAACACAACCGACAATCTAAGTCTTCTAAAGAATTTTAAGGGTCTTCTTTACCAAACACTTCTGCCCGTTAGATCTCATGATAGGGGGCTTATGTATATCCTGAAAATCCTTGAGACGACCTACAAGTCAGAACGAGGTATGGAATGAAACCGGATCACTATTAAGTAGTCAGTGTGTATTACAAAGTGATTTGCTGTCGCACACAGATAAAAAACTAGTATATTTGAAAGTATAATTACAGTAATGATAACTCGAGTATCGTAATCACGAGGATTATTGTATTGTTATTAACCAACATAAACGATTATGGGGGGTTTATGGTTTCAGGACCAATTTTAAAGAACATAAAAAATAAGCAATTAAAATAAGTGATTATAAAAATAATCCAATCTACTGTTTTTGGTTTCCAGCTTATCGCATGTTTCTACCTTACCAATTCCATAAATGGATTTGATCTCTATTCAATTTTGTTGTACCCCAAAATTTACCCTCCTAATTCTACTTTTATTTGGCTTAGGATTTGCATTTTATATGCATCATTTTCACTAGGTCATTTGCATAAAATTATTTCATTCAATAAGGCATGAGATCAAGAAGCAGTGTTTGGTACAAATTAGGGTTTCACTTTGTTCTGGATTTCTTTATCAAATAAAGGTCGATTCTTTGTTTCTTCTGAGAATTGGATTTTGAAGCTAGGGTTTTGAGGTTTTCACCAAGATATTTCGGCTGAGATTGTTTGAATTAGGCTTTTGTCCCTCTATCATCATGGGACCCTTTCTTCATAATTTGGGTTTGAGCTAGCTTGAGATCTTCCATCAACTACTTGCAATATAAGTCATTTAATTGGAATTCTTATCAAGGGCTGGAATAAAGAGAAGAATATTCTTCTATGGTTCACGGGTCAAGATACACTCTCTTATGCTTGCGTTCATCAATTTTAATTAGGGCTTCGACCAAGTTCATTAATTAACGCATATCATGGATAAGGTTTCATTGAATGTTCTTATGATAAGAGCCTGTATCTAGTTACCTGAGTTACAAGACATTGGTCAAGATATGAGACATGAATTCAAGGATACTTTCTCCAATCAACCATTGTTTGAGATACAAGGATTTGAGAACAATTGCTTATGGTATAAGTTATGCTTTTTAACTTCACGCAAGAGGTTGAATTCAAGTTTGGCAACCAATGTTCATTTGAGTTGGGCGTGACATACAAGTTTGTTTTGAGTACAAGTTCTTATGAAACTGTGAGATGATATACAAATGTTGAATTAAAACCTTGGAAAGCTAAAACAAATTAGAAATTGAAGGAAACATGGAATTCTTGAATTCTGAAAGTCTCATCAAGTTCCACCAAACTACACTCATTGACTTTATTCAAGTATCAAGTATATAACATTCAAACTTCATGCTCATTATAAGATTCACTCAATTCCATTCAAGCTTATTACAAAAGATTTCATACAAGGATTTCAAGGCATGTAAACATTAAACAAGGTTCATCAAACACCATTCATGATTCAAGAAAATCATATCCAATTTCCTTCAATTTTATTCAAAGAAAACCAAGTACATCAAATGAACATTACAAACTATGTTACAACATGTTTAGCCTAAATTACTAGGACCTAAAAATCCATGTTGCCAAGTTGATCTATCCCCAAAACCGTGACCCTGCACTAGTTGCGGTCAAGTCCAACTACAAATCAACAACACTGTCCAAATATTCTACCCTGTTGCTATGATGTCCCAAACCTGCACCTGCTGTCCTGCTACACAAACAACCATGCTGTTGCTGCCATATCCATAAAAAACAGCAGCAAAATTAAAAAACAAAAAAATGCATAACATCAATCCAAGACTTGCACCAAAATGACTAAAAAATAGACGAACATTAAAAAGTAAGAGAGAGCAGGTCCTTATAACAAAAGAATACAACCAGTATAGTCCAAAATTGTTGTGAAAACAAAAACAAAACAACCCTGCTAAGAAGCCAATTCATAATTTGCATAGAAATGGCAAAAGATAAATATCTGCATCCTTAAAGGAACTAAGAAGAATACCGCAATTATTCAAATTCATCCCTTTTTCCCTTCCAATTTCACCCTTTGTCACTGATATAAAAAACTTCAGAGGCTGAAAAAAGGAGTTTTTTTGGTTGAACACAAACCAGAGAAAAACTTACTAATATTGAGGAGAAAAAAGAGTAAGAAGAAGAAAGGAAGAAAACAGTGTGAAAACTCCACCGAATTTGAAACCTAATGTAATACGGTGGCAGAACCGACTGTTTATACTGGTTTTGTGTTTGTGTTTGCAAACGTTGCGGTAAGCAAGAGTCGCCACCGACTTTTCTTTTATCCAAATTAAGGAAAAGGTGAAAAGAACAGAAAATAACCTTTTTGAGAATTTTCTGAGTAAGGGGGGTAGATTATGGAAAGGGAAGGTGTTAGCATCCTTTCCATCCGTAGTTTTCTACGGGCTCTTAGATGCTTAGCTCATTTTTTGAAATACCTTGTCTGATACGGTGGGAGAACTGACTTGGGTGTTTTGTGTTTGATTGCAAATGTTGCAGTTAGCAAGAGTCGCCACCGACTTTTCTTTTATCCAAAAGGAAAGGTGAAAAAGCACAGGAAAGACCTTTGAGATTGTTTCTTGAGTTCGGGGGGTAGATTATGAAAAGGGAAGGTATTAGAACCCTTTTTATCCATGGTTTTCCATGGGCTCTTAGTTACTTGCTAGATCACTCGCTTTTGTTTGAAATTATGCTTTGTGTGGTTTTTGAAAGTATTTAGTAAAGAGGCCTTTTGTTTAGGCAAACTTTGTAATGATTCTTGTTCGTAAGAATGTATACAAAGGTTTTGATCTTTTGAAAATGTTTTCAAGTTTTGAAAGATGTTTTGGAAGTGTTGGTGTTTGTTTTGAAAATAGCAAGGATATTTTATTTTGAAATTGAGCAAGTAACTAGGAACTTTGTACCTACTCAAAAGTCTTTCATGTTCATTTCCTTTTTCCTTTGACATTGTTATCTTACCATTGATTTGGTAAGTAACCCTATCTTTGGATGTAAAAGGGACGGGCGTGGGTCATCGTATAACCATGATTAGCAATGTTGCAAGATATCTTAGCATTTTCTTTAGGGACTAAGATCACTTTGAAAGACAACTTTTGATAGCGTCATCGAGGGACTATGATCTTGTATTTTGCTTGTCTTTGCTAAGATACCTCACATGCGTAATATGACCATTTTTTGTAAGGCAACCAAGTGGATTTACCCTAGGGGTGTATGTGTGCAAGTGTATTGATTTTCATGCTTGATTTGTCTTTGATTAGGATTTGCTATTGATTAGTTTTAGTCTTTCCATACAAAACCCTAATTACTAGCATTTGTATATAAAGTGATAAATTGCAGAATTTAAAATTACTACGCTATTACAATACTTAAGGGAGGGGGGTATACAAATTTACAAATGAGTAATATTGCAAGAAATTAAATCTAAATAATATTACAACCATATTGAATATGTACAGTTAATTGAATAAATAATAATGTATAAATACAAATGGAAAAAGAAATAATTTTTGTTGTTTTTATGAAAGGGTTTAGTCTTGATCTAATTAAATAAATGATTAATGAAAATTAAACAAAATTAAATTTAAACTAATTAAGAAAGAAATTAAGTTAAAATAATGATTTTTAGGTTTTTTTTAAAGAAAAAAGGCTTTAAATTAATAAAAGTAAAAATGAGAAAATTAATTAATTAAGAGAAACCTAAATCCTAAGTTAATTTTAATTTACAATTAAATACTATAATAATTAAACTTAAGTCTAAATATTGATTATTAAAAAAAGAAATTAATATGTTAAAAGAAAATGTTTTTGGTATTTTTGTTTTATAAGAAAGTAAAATAAATAAGTGTAAATAATAAATAACATATTTTTTGATTTTTATGATTAATGGAAATAATAATAATAATAATAATAATAATAATAATAATATTATTAATAAAAATAATAAATAAAAGATTAAAAAAGTAAAAAAAATAAAAAAATAAAAATAAGTCAGGGAGGTTGATAAGTGAAATAGGGGGTATTGTGAGAAAAAAAGGTCATGCCCAAAGGATGGCCTAGGCGCTGCAAAAACACCAAAAAATGTCAAAAAAATGGAAAAAGGTCACGTTGGGGCTTGAACCCAGGACCTCATAGTGACATGCGCGCGTTTTAACCACTAGGGTGGTGATACATCCATTAACTTATGTTAAACCATAAATATATAACACAAATCCTGCCCTAAATACACTTCATCTTCAACCTCCAGCCAGAAGCCCTCAAAACTGGAAATCGTGAAATGCAAATGGGCTTGATTCAAGGTGCTGCAATGATCAGGTTAGCTTCCTCAAGTTCCCAGGAAGCTAATGCAATGGTTTGTTTGAGCAATGGATGACTGGAATGGTCTAGAGAAGTCAAGTTGCAGACCTTTGTTTTTGGTTGTGGAGGATGGTGATGGAGATGTTACAGTTCTAAACCAAGGACAGGGATGGACTATATTTGATGTAAGGTAGCTTTAGGAATGAATTTGAGGGAAAATGCACGAGGGAAATGAGAGATACAAGTTTAAGGTCAGAACCGTGTATCAATGGAATTTTTTTGTGCAATTTCTGGCTAGAGGGAGTTTGGTAGTGTTTCAGGGTGCTTGAGCTCGTGTCCTAGCTCACAACTACTGACTCTGTTTATAAGCAACAAGTTTGGAGACTTGTTGTTAATCAGAATTCAAAATAACAAGTTTATGTATAACATGTGATTTTTGAGAAATTCAAGTTTCAAAGCCTTGTGTACTTGCTAAGATAGAGTGGTTATGCTTTAAACATACTTGCTTCCGACTTTGTGGATGGAGTGTGATCAGAGGGAACAAGTTAGAGGCTCAAGAATGGACTTTATGCAAAAAGCTTGCTTTACAAGAATGACAATGTTAACTTTGTGCCATTAATGGAAATGCAACTTGGATAATAGCTCTATTGCTTGGATCAAATCTATAACAGCTGCGTAAACATTTAATTATGGAGTGACAAACAAGTTTGAGGTCTGCAAAGCAAAGATTATGCAGCCTTAGCATGGATTTGGTTCATGTGTTCATCAAAAATGACTTGTAATTCAAGTTTGAAAGCCCTAACTTCCCCTCTTCGATTCTCCCTGCTCAAGAATGATCTCAAGGAGTTCTTGGACATTTTGGAAAGCTTGTAATGTGCTTTAGAACCCCTCTTTGAATAAATTTTGAAAATTCCCCTTGGAACTATATGAAAAAGTTCCATGAAGTTAGGTCAAAATCCTGCCTAAACTAGGGCAAAATTTTACTAAGTGTTTAGTTTCAAGACTATGACTTCATGAATTAATAACTTGAGATCCAAGCACTTTTAGAAGAAGTTGTGTAAACAAATGTTGTAGATCACATGGAGATATACAACTTTCATGTTGAAAGTTTCTTCTGAATCATCTTTCACCATGGTGAAAATTTTGCTCAAAGTTGTGAAAAAACATGAAGTTCTAAACACTTAGAAAAATTTCTAAGTTAGAAAACTTTGACTTTTCAAAATGAAATCTTGAATTTTTAATTTCTTGATGAATAAGTTTCATATTTTGACATGTTTTGTTGAATTGTGATCTTTGACATTTGATTTTGACCAAAAAGTCAAAGTTTGACTTTTCAGTGTACAATTGACTTTTGATCAGTTGATTGAAAATTCACTGTCAATCCAATTGATCTTGAGTAATGTTTTGGGTCATGGAATTAGGTCAAAATGATGCAATTTAACTCTTGATATCATGCCTCAAACCAACTAACTATTTGTTAGGTCAAAAATCAGAAATTGCCCTTTCTCAATCAAAACCCTATTTTTGACCATTTTGCCCTTTTGATGATTTGATCAAATTTCTTGAGGAATTATGGTCCAAACTTGATCAAATGATATATATATATATGAGTTTATAATGTTGATATGGATAAACAATTATGAAGTTTGACTGTAAATTGGCCACAGTTGTCTTTTTCCCCAATACAGTTGATTTTTAGATCAATTGCTCAATTGACTGAGCAAAAGTGTGATCCAAGGCTTGAAACTTGTCATGAGTAATATTGGGGGTCCATAATGATCCATGAAAGTCATATGAAGCATTGAAAGTTCAATTATCCGTGTGCAATCTCAAACCCTAATTTTAGTCATCAGTGCTTAAGGAGGTGTCTTAAGTTGATCAACCCTAGTGCAATCTTGAACCAAGAGAGATCTTTGTGAGAAAATATTTGATAAGTGAGAGGGAAAATTTTGGGGTACAACAGCTGCCCCTGTTCAATCTTCTTAAACCTGAAGAGTTAGATTGGCGAATTTTCCATTCGTGACTCGAAAGGTGGAAGATGATTGGACACTAGAGTGCCCAGAAATTTGCACTCGATGATGTGGTGGTTGATGGTGTAAGGAATGGGCTTAAAATATGCCATTTGGAGAGATGATGGAAAGTTGTGGGAGATGGGCTTACAGATGCCATCCAAAAATGATTGTTGATGGGAAGGGAAGAAGTGTCAGAATAAATCTCTGTTTAATTTATATTGAAGTACTGGATGTATGGGGTTGAGTACCAGAATAATATCCATAAATGGATTGTATTTGACTCGTTTCAGAAAGTTGAATTTGAATGAGTATCAGAATAACATCTGTGTTTGGAGCGTATCTGAACTGTATCTGAAAGCTGAAACTAAATGAGTATCAAAATGGCATCCGTATTTGGAGCGTATCTGAATTGTATCTGAAAGCTGAATCTGAATGAGTATCAGAATGGCGTCTGTCTGGAGCGTATCTGAACTGTATCTGAAAGGCAAATCTGAATGAGTATCAGGATGGCATCCGTGTCTGGAGCGTACCTGAACTGTATCTGAAAGCTGAATCTGAATGAGTATCAAAATGGCGTTCGTGTCTGGAGTGTATCTGAACTGTATCTGAAAGCTGAATTTGAATGAGTATTAGAATGGAGTCTGTGTCTGGAGCATATTGGAACTGTATCTGAAAGCTGAATCTGAATGAGTATCAGAATGGCGTCCGTGTCTGGAGCGTATCTGAACTGTATCTGAAAGCTGAATCTGAATGAGTATCAGAATGGCGCCCGTGTCTAGAGCGTATCTAAAAGCTGAATCTGAATGAGTATTAGAACAACGTCCGTGTCTGGAGCGTATCTGAACTGTATCTGAAAGCCGAATCTGAATGAGTATCAGAATGACGTCCGTGTCTAGAGCGTATCTGAAAGCTGAATCTGAATGAGTATTAGAACAACGTCAGTATCTGGAGCGTATCTGAACTGTGTCTGAAAGTTGAATTTGAATGAGTATTAGAATGGCGTCCGTGTCTAGAGCGTATCTGAAAGTTGAAACTGAATGAGTATCAGAATGGTATCCGCGCCTGGAGCGTATATGAACTGTATCTAAAAGCTGAATCTAAATGAGTATCAGAATGACGTCCTGTCTGGAGCGTATTTGAACTGTTTCTGACAGTTCAGCTGGTCGTGTAGATAATTGTCCTGGCTTATTTTCAGGTATCAATCTCTGAACTTTTGCAAATTGTTGATGATAGCCATCGGCTGACTGATCTTTCCTGAAGAGATGAAAGATTAGTTGTATGCAATGTCATGATGTATGAAATGCATTGTATAATGATGTTCTCAATAAAATGAATGAGATTATGTTGTATGCGTTCGTGTTGTCAATGTTATGACGTATGGATGCGATGTATGGATATGTAAGCTATGCTTCTGTAACACTGTTGGATTAGGGAAAATAAATCCCTGACTGTTATTGGGGACGTGAAGTGTAATTCTTCATGTTTTGAAGTGATGATGAGTTTATGAGCTTTTATTTGTTTAGAGAAATAAACTCCGTTGTAAGGGAAACGCCGTGTATGGCTTGTGAAACCTTGTTGGAGAATCTTGAGAAATTTGGCGACTTCTACTGGGGAGTGATAACTGGAAGTTTTGTTCCGCTGGGGATTAAGCTGCACACTGTGGGGAATTTTATGGAATAGTCTAAAGATATTATCCTATTTCTTAAAGCCATTAGCGATTTTCTTTCTATTTTTTGTTCCTTTTTGTTCATTTGTAAATACTAGTTACGTTCAAATGCATATGTTCAAAAATAAATCATTGGACATTTTTGTAAACAAAACACAAGAATAAAAGAAAAAAACAGATACCTTTGCACTTTCAAAGGAGTATCTTTGTATTGACTTGAACAAGTATTTGTACAACGAGACGAACATTCTAGTAAGAGAATGTCGCCGTAAAAAAATGAAAATTTGATACAAAGAAAAGATAGCTATGTGCAATAATCCCATGGGGTTCCCATTCTGCTATAGCCTTCATGTCTCTGAGCATCTTGTCCACTTGCTGCCTTGTCGGAAGTTGATTGGATTGATTAGAGCCGTTGAGTTTGTCAGTTGGAGCCAAAGGTTGTCTGTAAGGTGATCCAACGAGACATAGTCATACGCTTTAATTCCGTAACTTTTGCTTGGACCGCCCTTTTGGGTTTTCAGTCCACCAGGATACCTTTTTTTGCCCAAGTCGCCCTTTCGGGTTTTCAACTTGCCGGGTGTACAATTTTTTTGTTTTATCCCTAATTTTTGCCTGAACCTTTTTGGTTCTCCGGGATGCCCTTGTTTTTCCTAGGTGTGTCAACCTAGTGGGTCTCTCATGCGTAGTATCTTTTGACTATGTCTGCATTCACAGGATGCGGCAGGTCTTCGCCATCCATAGTGGTTAAGATCATTGCTCCACCAGAGAATATGCTTTTGATCACAAACGGTCCTTCGTATGTTGGAGTCTATTTGCCCCTGGGATCACCTTGCAGCAGTATGATGCGCTTGATCACCAAATCCCCGACTTGATACACTTGGCGTCTGACCTTATTGTTGAAAGCCTTGATCATCCATTTTTGATACATTTGACTATGATAGATAGCAGTAAGCCTTTTCTCGTCAATCAAGTTCAGTTGATCAAGTCGAGTTTGGATCCAATCATCTTCATTCAACCCTGCATCTTTCATGATTCTCAGAGAAGGGATCTGGACCTCAATAGGCAAGAAAACCTCCATGCCGTATTCCAGAGAGTAAGGTGTTGCCTCAGTTGATGTACGTAATGTGGTACAGTAACCTTGGAGAGCGAATGGTAGCATCTCATGCCAGTCCTTGTAGGTTACTGTCATTTTATGCATGATCTTTTTGATGTTCTTATTTGCAGCTTCGACAACACCATTTATCTTTGGCCAGTAATAGGAAGAATTGTGGTGCTGGATCTTGAATTGCACGTACAGTGCGATGATCATAGTATTGTTGAGTTTCGTACCATTGTCTGTGATGATCCTCTACTAGATTCCGTACCGAAAAATGAGATTTTGTTTGATGAACCGAGCTACGAAATTCTTGGTAACGAAAGCGAAAGAAGCCACCTCAACCCACTTCGTGAAATAGTCAATGGCCACCAAGATGAAGCGGTGTCCATTAGAGGCTGTGGGCTTGATTTCTCCAATCATATCAATGCCCTACATCGCAAATGGCCAGGGAGCAGTCAGGACATTCAAAGGAACCAGAGGCACGTGCACCTTGTCAGCATAGATCTGACACTTATGGAAAGTTCGAGAGTGCTGATAGCAATCTGCTTCCATGGTAAACCAGTAATAACCTACCCGTAGGATCTTCTTTGCCATCATATACCCACTGGAATGGGTGCCAAAAGTGCCTTCATGTAGATCAACCATGATATTTTCTGCCTCAACCTTGTCTATGCAACGGAGTAAAACATAGTCATGGTTGCGCTTGTAGATAATGCCATTACTAAGGAAGAACTTAGCAGAGAATCTCCTTAAGAACTTCTTATCATTGACTGAAGCTCTTTTCGGATACTCTTGAGCCTCGAGATACCTATTGACTTTATGGAACCAAGGTCGGTCCATTACTTATTCAGTATTGATCTCGTGACAGTGAGCTGGTTCATTCATTCGTTCAATGGTGATCTGGGGAGCCTCGTTACCCCATTTAAGTTTAAACATGGATGACATTGTGGCTAGAGCATCCTCTAGTTGATTTTCTTCTCGCGGGAAATGCTCGAAGGTAATCTTCTCGAAATGTGGGATTAATGTCAACACATGTTCTTTGTAGGGGATGGGGTTAGGGTGTTTAGTGTCCCATTCTCCTTTGATCTGACTGATGACCAAGGTTGAATCTCCAAACACACTTAAAGACTTGATTCCAAAATCCATAGCAGCTTTGAGACCAAAAATGCATGCTTCGTATTCTGCCATGTTATTTGTACAGTTGAAATATAGTCTTGTAGTGAAAAGAGTGTGACATCCTTCAGGGGATATGAGTACAACACCTATACCATTGCTGAGTGCGTTGGACGCCCCATCAAAAACCAGGGTCCATCAGGATCCTTGTTCAGGTCCGTCATATGGTCTGAATTCTTCACAGTTGTTTACCATCATGATGTCTTCATTTGGAAATTTGAACTTCATGGACTGGTAGTCATCCACAGCTTGATGAGCAAGGTGATCAGCTAGTACACTACCCTTTATTGCTTTTTGGGTAGTATAGTGAATGTCATATTCCGTCAGGATCATATGCCATCTTGCTATTCTCCCAGAGAGGGCAGGCTTCTCGAATATGTATTTTATTAGATCCATCTTGGATATCAATAAGGTAGTATGAGTCAGCATATACTGTCTTAGCCGGCGAGCAGCCCATGCCAGAGCGTAACAAGTTTTCTCGAGCAGTAAATATCTTATTTCACAGTCGGTAAACTTTTTGCTCAGGTAATAAATAACATGCTCTTTTCGGCCAGACTCGTCATACTGCCCCAACACACACCCCATTGAATTTTCCAAAACAGTTATATACATGATCAAGGGTCTTCCCTCGACTGGTGGCATTAAAACAGGAGGCTCTTGTAGGTAATCTTTGATCTTGTCGAAGGCAGTTTGGCATTTATCATTCCATTTGACTACATATCTTTCTTCAGTAATTTGAAGATTGGTTCAAAAGTAGCTGTCAGGTGAGAAATTAATCTGGCAATGTAGTTTATCCGTCCTAAGAATCCTATGACTTCCTTCTCGGTACGAGGAGCAGGCATTTCTTGTATTTCTTTCACCTTGGCAGGATCCATTTCGATACCCTTACCGATGACGACGAAGCCTAGAAGTTTACTTGACCTCACCCTAAATATGCATTTATTCGGGTTCAACCTTAGCTTGTATTTCTTTAGCCTCTTAAAGAGTTTCTGTAAATGGTCAAGATGTTCCTCTTCAGTTTGAGATCGGGCTATCATGTCGTCCACATAGACCTCTATTTCGTGATGTATCATGTCGTGAAATAGAGCTGCCATGGCACACTGATAGGTTGCCCCAATGTTCTTCAACCCGAATGGCATAACCTTGTAACAGAAAGTGCCCTATTGTGTGACTAAGGTTTCTTTTTCCATGTCCTCAGGTGCCATTTTGATCTGGTTGTAGCCTGAGAAACCATCCATGAAGGAAAACACCTTATGTTGTGCTGTATTGTCTACCAAAATATCGATGTGGGGAAGTGAGAAATCATCCTTATGGCTTTCCCTATTCAAATATCTGTAGTCCATGCACATTCTCACTTTGCCATCCTTTTTAGGCACGGGAATAACATTGGTGACCCATTGCGGATAGGAGGTGACAGCTAAGAATCCAGTGTTGAATTATTTCATGACTTCCGCTTTGATCTTCTATGACATGTCTGGTCGCATGCGACTGGCCTTTTGTTTTACCGGAGGGCAGTCTTCTTTTGTTGGTAGACGATGTACCACGATCTCAGCATCCAGTCCTGGTGTTGTACCCCAAAATTTTCCCTCTCACTTATCAAGGATTTCCTCAGAAGATCTCTTGGACTCAAGACTGCATTAGGGTTTGACTAGCTCAAGACACCTCCTCATGCACTGATGACCAAAAGGGTTTGAGTTTGAAAAAGGATTTTTGGACTATCAATGCTTCATATGACTTACAAGGACAATTATGGACCCCCAAGGTTATTCATGTCAAGGTTCAAGCCTTGGATCACACTTTTGATTAGTCAATTGAATAGTTGACATAAAAATCAACTGTATTGGGAAAAAGTCAACCATGGCCAATTTACAGTCAAAATTCATAATTTTTGATCCATATCAACATCTTAGACTCATATGTATCATTTGATCAAGTTTGGACCACAATTCCTCAAGAAATTTAATTAAATCATCAAAAAGGAAAAATGGTCAAAATTAGGGTTTTGACTGAGAAAAGGCAATTCTGATTTTTGACCTCGCAAATGGTCAATTGGTTTAAAGCATGATTTAAAGAGTTCAATTTCATCATATTGACCTAATCACATGGTTCAAAACATTACAAATCCATTGGATTGACATATGAATTTTTCAGTCAACTGATCAAAAGTCAACTGTATACTAAAAAGTCAAACTTTGACTTTTTGGTCAAAATCAAATGCCAAAGATCATGATTCATCAAACCATGTCAAAATTTGAAACTTATTCATCAAGATATCAAGGACTTAAGATTTGTTTTTGAAAAGTTGGAAAATTTTAACTTAGAAAATTTTCTAAGTATAGAAAATTTCTTATTTTTTTCTCAACTTTGAGCTAAATTATCACCATGATGCAAGATGATTCAAAGGAAACTTCCAACATGAAAGTTATAGATCTCCATGAAATCTACAAATTTTATTCACACAATTTCTCCTAAAGATGCTTGTATCTCAAGATATAATTTTGTGAATACATGCTCATGAACTAAAATAACTTTGTGAAATTTTGCCCTAGTTAGGCAGTTTTTTTGACCTAATTTCATGCCAATTTTTCACATAGTTCCAAGGGGAATCTTAAAAATCAATTCAAAGATGGGTTGTAGAGAATATTTAAATATTTCCAAAATGTCCAAGAACTCCTTGAGATCATTCTTGAGTAGGGAGAGTCGAAGAGATGAAGTTGGCAATTTCTCACTTTGATTTCAAGCCATTTCATGATGAACAAAAATTCAAATCCTCAAGCATGCTGGACAAATATTACTTTGCAGGCTCCTAACATGACTTTAAATCCATAATTAAATGTTTTCACAGATGTTGGAAGCTTTAAGCCAAGCATTAAATGCATTGTATAAGAACAATTCCATTTTTGGCACAAAGGTGCCATTTCCATTTTGATAAAGCACCACTTTTACAATTTTCCACTCCTTGAACCTTGAACTTGTTTTCTCCGCACACAAGAAAAGCCAAAACCAAAAGCAACTTGCCTGAAACCTCTACCAAACCAGACCATGCTTGTACAACACTTAGGGACTTGTCTCCTCACTTTTCTTCAAAAGCAAGTAATAGAGCCAAAAGGCTATAACTCAGAAATCTTGAGAAAGCTTGATGTTTAACCTTTTCCATACTAATACACAAGTGTATTTCAACCTAAGACACGAATTCCAAGACTCAGAAACTCTCCCAAACACTTTGACATTGAAAATCTGCCATAACTTGACAGTTGTGCACCATACATATCCATCTCAAAAACCACTTGTGCATTTTGAGTTTTAACCACCTAAACACTTAATATACATCATATCTAAGTGTTCCAGACCCCTGTTCCCTCACTGTAACTCCCCCTCCTCCATCTGCCATTTTTACATATCAAGCTTGCAGGTTGACTTAAGTAGGGAGATTCAGGAACTTTCAAGGCAAAGTAAGGATTGGAATACACTCAGGGAGGTCCAGGCAAGCTAAACAGATCCTCAGGCCTTCTCAAAACTTGCTCAAACTCCATTCACGATCTCAACTGAAAGAGGTAAAAACTCAAACTTCTATCTCTTTATACAAGCATGCTTTGGTCTTGATTTGTGAAAACAAAATGTAGATATCCTTGCACTAAAGCCAACCATGTTCATAGATTTCATTTATATTCATTGTGTATAGAGAATTTTGGATTTGAAATTTATGTAAAAATTAGGTTTCAAATTAGGGCAAGTAAAATTAGCTTTGATCTTTGATTGTTAGTTTACATAAGTTAGATGGTTGAACTCGTGGGAAGAAACCCTATAATTTTCATGTTTGGACTTTCTATTTTCATGGAGAAATTAGAGAGATACAGGTGGTCCAGCCATGACTCAAGGTTGAAGATGAAGTTGCCTTCAGGGGGCGTTTTCTAACATATATTCATCTTTGTGTTTCTATAAACGGATGTACAGCCACCCCAGTGGTAAGGCAGCGCGCGAAAATGCCATAGGTCATGGGTTCGAGCCTTGGCGCCTGCCTTTTGCATTTTTTCTCACATTTTTTCCATTTTTTGACACTTTGCAACGCTAGGCTTTTTGTTTCATTGGGCCTTATTTTTTTTCTAACTTTGCCTCCTGCTTGCAGCACCCACGCCCATTATATTTTTATTTTTTATTTTTATTTTATTAAATATATTTTTCTTAATATTAAAAATCATAAAAAATATAAAAATGATAGATTTATATTTTAGCTTATTTTATTTTATTTTTTTTCTCACAAAAAATACTTTATTTAGTTATATATTACCTATTTTATTAAATAAACCTTGTAAATTAAATTAGGACTAGTTTAATATTTATTTTTTCTTTATACTCATTAAATATTTATTTTACTATAAAAAAGAGACCAAAATATCTCATAGGGCCATATTTTATTTTCAAGACAAAAAATATAAAAAATACTTACTTTTTTTTAAAGAAATTTATTCTCTTTTAATCAAATAGAATTAGGGTTTATTCAAAAAAATCTTTTCTAAAAAATAATTTCTTTTCCTAATTAATTTGAGATAATCTTGATTTATTTATTAAGTTTAGGTTAAAACTTTTTCAACATAAAAAACCAAACAAAATCTTCTTTGCATTCATACATCTTTGCATATTTAATTTATCTTGTATATTATTTATTCCAATATTTTTACATACTCAATTTGGTTGTAATAGATTAATTAAGTTTATATTATTGTAATCCCCATTTATAAATTGTATACCCCCCCCCCCCCCCTCCCACAAATGTTGTAATAGCGTCAATCTTTAAATTTCGCAATTTATCGCTTTTATATAACATGCTAGTAATTAGGGTTTGTATGGCAAGATAAAACCAATCAAATAGAAAACCCTAATTCAAGACAAAAACAAACATGAAATGACACACTTGCACACAAGCACCCCTAGGGTTACTCCACTTGGTTTCCTTATACAAAAATGGCCATATTATGCATGTAAAGTATCTTAGCAAAAACAAACAAATACAAGATCATAGTCCCTCGATGACGCTATTCGAAGTTGCCTTACAAAAATGATCTTAGTCCCTCAAAAAATGCTAAGATACTTTGCAACATTGCTATTAATGGCTATACGATGACCCACGCCCGTCCCGTTTACATCCAAATATAGAGTTGCTTACCAAATCAATGGTAAGACAACAATGTCAAATAAAAATAAAATGAACAAGAAAGACATTTGAGTAGGTAGATTGCTCCTAATTATTTGCTCCATTTCCAAACAAATATCCTTGCTATTCTATAAAACAAACATCTACACATTTTCAAACATTGAAAACATTTTCAAAAAAGATCAACATCTTTGTATACATTCTTACGAACGAGAATCATTACAAAGATTTCCTAAAATAATGGCCTTTTTTACAAAATACTTTCAAAACCACACCAAGCACAATTTCAAACAACAAAAGCAAGTGATCTAGCAAGTAACTAAGAGCCCATGGAAAACCATGGATGAAAAGGGTGCTAATACCTTCCCTTTTCATAATCTACCCCCCGAACTCAAGAAACAATCTCAAAGGTCTCTCCTGTGATTTTTTACCTTTCCTTTTTTGGATAAAATAAAAGTCGATGGCGACTCTTGCTAAACCGCAACATTTGCGATCAAACGCAAAACAATCAAGTCAGTTCTCCCACCGTATCACAGAACTGGCGACTCTGCTGGGGGATATTCTAAAAGTGAGGTTACCTTAGGGATAAGATCACATTTACTTGCTTACATTGTTTGACTTGTATGCTTTACCTTATAGTTCTTTATTTGAATCCTCTACCTGGATTTGGGATACATTATAGGTAAGTAGCAATACATTGTGGAAACTTTGTGGGGTATACCGACATGGTCTAAGCAATAGCTACGTTAGTGCGACATATTTGTGGGTACTGGTAGCCTTTGAGTTAATAAAAGAGAATACGGGGCCGCTGAGTGATATCATGAAGCACTAATGAACTTCTAGAACCTTTACTTGACCAACTTGGTCTTTAGGATGTAGTGAGATGACCGACTTTGGTGCAGTCCGAAGTTGGTAGATACTCGATACTACACTCATTGAGGTTTGATTTCTTGGGATATTTTGGTCGCTATTAAAGAGGCTTGAGCTGAAACAATGACCAAGGAAACAATCCAGTGATATTGAGCTCCTTAGAACCCGGTTACTATTGCTAGGACTGGTTTAAGCCAACTAAACTTCAAGAGGGTACTTACCTATAAAACTCCATGCAAGCCTAAACCTAGGATTTGTTTGCTTTGTTTGTATATGCATACTTGTACATGACATCATGGACATCATGAACATCATATGCATCCACTAACCATTTCAAGGATTTTTGGATTCATCTCTGTTCTTGTTTTGTAGGATATGGACTCACTTCGCAGGAAAACTATTCAAGTCAACCTTGCGAGAATCCCTCCACAGCTTAAGGAGCTAGCTTCAAGGATTTCTGAAAATTATCCATTCACCGAGAGACATGGTCGTCTACTCAACTTGGTCACCTCCAACACAGATGAGGACATGATGAAGGTGCTCTTTCAGTTCTTTGATCCTTTGCACCATTGCTTCACATTTCCCGACTATCAACTTGTGCCTACTTTGGAAGAATTCTACCAACTCTTGAGTATTCCCATTCTCAATCAACTACCTTTCAACGGTACGGAAAGAGACCCAAAGCCAGAAGAGATTGCTCAAGCTTTACACTTGCACTCATCTGATGTCACAAACCATTGGGAAACAAGGAGTGGTGTCAAAGGTTTCCTAGCAAAGTTCCTGTTTGAGAAAGCCCAATGCTGTTGAAATTCCTTAGACTCGCAAGACTTTGAGGAAATTGTGGCTCTCCTCATCTATGCGATGGTTTTGTTTCCAAATCCTGACCAACTCATAGATGTCAACACCGTCAAAATCTTCATATCACGCAACCCGGTGCCTACATTTCTAGGGGATATCCTACACTCTTTTCACACTCGTACAATGAGGAAAAGAGGTGTCCTTATGTGTTGCACTCCTCTCTTGGAAATATGGTTTATTTCTCATCTTCCCTAATCAGTCATAAAGAATGAGCAAGGTTCAAGGTGGTCACAAAGGTTGATGACGCTCAAGCATTCAAACATTCATTAGTGCTCCCGATCCAAAGAGAATGTTATCATTGTTGACCGTTGTGGAGAATTTCCTAACGTCCCTTTACTTGGAATTAGGGGATGAATCACCTACAACCCTTGCTTAGCCTTAAGACAGTTTGGTTACGCCCGAAGGGATGTCCCGCATGAGATGCTAATTCAAGGTTTAGTATTCGACTACGACAACAACGATCAAGGTCTTCGCCATAGATTTATCCGAGCTTGAAGGATGTTAAAAAAGGTGGATAGCAAGACTTTGGGGCACAATAATTCCATCCCCCTTGAGCCTTACCTCAAATGGGTACGAACTCGCGCTCAGAGTGTTATAATGCCTTACCCCTCCATTCTCCCGGTAATCATTGAGCCTGTTAAGGAAGGAGATGTTTCATACACTATCCTACATCCTGACATGCCCACATCTTTTGAAGACCTCCCAAGGGATTAGATACAACTCAAAGGAGAGTGAGATACTTTTGAAGCCCAATTCTACACGATCGAGAAGAAGGTTTTGGAGCTCACTAGGCTACTTCATGAGGAGCAGACTCTGAATGCCTACATTGCACCAAAGAGGATGCGCACTACTTTTCTATCTTAGAGTTTGGTATTATTTTGCCCAAGGGGCATCGATGCACTCAAACTTTATCTTATTAATATAACGTGTGTTTCCTTTTTGTCTAAAACAAATTTGAATCTTTGAAATCCTTGAAAACATTACATATGCACATATCATTCATCATAACATAAACAGGTCTTTTGCAATAAGTCTCCTCATCTCTCTACTGTTTATTTCAGTAAGATGGATCTCTAGAAAACAATGAAAGATCTCCAAGCTCAGAATACGTAGTTTCAACAGTTGCTCATGACCCTAGCCAAGGGGAAAGAAGAGTTGAAGACTTTGCTGGATGAAGAGAGGAAGAAGAAAACAAAGAAGGTAACCAGAGTCTTAAACATGGGAAGAAGATTTCATGGGCAGACAAGAAGGACTTTGGACTTTGCAACAACATCCGGTGAAGGAGAGGGGAAAGGCAAGGAAACAATTATCCCGTCAGAATCAGAAGAGGAAGAAGAAGAAGAGGACTACTCTGAGGAACAATACCCTCTAGCTGATGACAAGTATAAACATCTTGAAGAGCGTTTGAGCGCGATGGAAATCCAAAAGGTGCCAGGCTTGGACTTTGAAGAATTGGGACTAGTGTCGGGGATTGTGATTCCTCTGAAATTCAAAGTGCCTATATTTTCCAAATATGATGGAGTGTCATGCCATAAATTGCATCTCTGATCATATGTGAGGAAAATTCAACCCCATACCGATGATAAAGACTTATGGGTGCATTTCTTCCAAGACAATCTGTCTAGGACTCAACTTGACTGGTTCTACCAACTAGAAAGGGCTAATGTTCACACTGGGAAGATCTTGCTGTAGCTTTCTACAAGCAATATCAATACAATACTGATTTGGCGTATACCCGTACTCAACTCGAGAGTATGGCCATGGCATCCAATGAAGGTTTCAAGGACTATGCACAAAAATGGAGAGATTTGGCTGGAAGAGTTTAACCCCCTCTGTCTGAGATAGAATTGGTAGACATGTTCTTAGGCACCTTATCTGGTCCTATCTTCAATCATTTAATCAGAAGTTCATCTGTGGGCTTCGCTGAACTAATATTGATCGGAGAGAGGATAGAAGCCGACATAAAAAGTGGAAAGATTCAGAAAGATACATCTTCTTCTACAGCTGTAAGGAAGCCTTTCATCAGGAAGAAAGAGGTAGCAACAGTATATCCGCAAAGGAACCAAGATAGGGCCGAACGCCGACCAATGGTGGGGGCTGTTATGATTCCCAAGCCTACATCTGATCAACAAAAAATTAATCAACCAAGAGTGGAAAGGCCAGTCAGACAATTCACCAGAATTAACATGACTCTGTCTCAAGTTCTACCGCATCTTCTGAGATCCAATTTGGTAACTTTGAAAGAAGATCCAACCCCAATACAACATCCCCTCATTATCATCCCAATCCCGTTGTGCATATCACTCTGAACGTCCTGGTCACGATACTAATAACTGTTGGGCCTTGAAGAACAAAATACAAGACCTCATTGAAGAAAAAAAATGAGTTTGATGCGCCCGAGAAGCCAAATGTCATTTATGCTCCTATACCCAGACATGGTCACAATACCAATGCCATTGAAGAAGATTTGTTTATTACCATAATTGATGAACTCATGACCCCACTTCCGACTATTAAGATAAACTTGTTGAAAGCTGGTGTGTTCCCGGGATGTAATGAAGTTTTCCATCTCTGCTTATCCTCACCATTTGACTGTCCTTTGTTGAAGGCAGGCATTTAGTGCCTGATAGATAACAAAGAGATTTTGTTTGAAAAGACTCTTGTTTCACCTATTCCTGTTGAAGATGTTTCTATCATTACCATTTCCGCCAATTCTTCCAGGGTCTCCACTAAAAGACCCTTTAGAATTACATCGGTTCCGAAAGCAGCTCCTTTAATAATCACAATGCCTGGGCCTGTCCCATATGAATCAGACAAGACCGTGCTGTGGAATTACGGAGGGGACATTTACTACCATGGTGTCAAGCAAGACCGGCCGGCTGCCGAAGAGATAAATTTCGAAGAAGAAGATTCCGACATCAACAATATTATCGGAACTAGCAAAATTACCCGAAGTGGTAGGATCTTTTCTCCAGAAATTGCTCCCCCAAAAGCAGTTTCTGGGCCCATAATTATCCCTGTAGCTGCTCCAAAGGTTGCTCCTACACCCATAATCATCTCTGCAAGTACTCCAATTGACGAAGCCGTTACAACCCCTGTTATCATTCCTACCAACACTCCTGCTACTGAAACTCGAGGAAAATGTATTTTGGTCGAGCCTGTCCAGACGAAGGCCCAATCATTAACTATCCCTGAGACCTCTAAGAAGGAAATGGAGGAGATCTTAAAAATTATAAAGAAAAGCGACTACAATGTAGTTGAACAACTGGGGAAAACTCCCTCTAAGATCTCCATGCTAACATTACTACTATGTTCCGAGGCACATGCAAAAGCCTTGGTGAAGTTCTTAAAAACCGCCCATGTACCTCAAGAGACATCTGCTGATTAATTTTAAGAATGCGTGGCCAGCCTAACTGCAGACAATGGTTTAGGTTTTTCAGATGCTGATTTGACACCGAAGGGAAGAAAGCATAATGAGGCGCTGCATGTCTCAGTGGAATATAGGGGCACCACGTTGGCGCATGTTTTGGTGGACACTGACTCATATCTGAATGTATTAACCAAAAAAGCTCTTGACAGACTTGATTGTGAAGGGTTGACTTTGAAGCCAAGCAACATAATGGTAAGGGCTTTTGACGGTTCGAAGAGAATGGTACACGGGGAAATGGATATCCCCATAAAAGTTGGAACCCAAACTTTCAATTCCACCTTTTATGTAATGGACATCCGCCCTTTGTACTCCTGCTTGCTAGGCCGACCATGGATCCATAATGCTGGTGCTGTTACCTCTACATTGTACCAGATGCTGAAGTATCTGGTTCAAGGGAAGGTTATCACCGTCCATGGAGAGGAAGAATACATGATCATCCATCTCAATTCCTTCAGATATGTAAAATTAGATGGTGAATTCATTGAAACTCCATTTCAACACTTTGAAGAGGTCCCTCAAGAGGTAGAAGTGACTAAGGCCACTCCTAAGATTACAAGGCCTCCACTCCAAATGTCGTCACTAAAAGATGCCAAAGCAGTGGTAGAAGAAGGAGAATGCACTATCTGGGGACAACTCCCAGATATTCCATATAAGTCTGACAAGTTTGGCCTAGGTTTCACTTCAAGTGCTCAAAAGGCTGTACGCCGTGCCTGTGCTGGCAGGCCACCCTTGAAGATTAGAAACCATGAGGTCAACATGGTAGAAGATGGTGAAGATGATTGCAACCTGGAGGATTGGATCTTTTCGTCTGTCAATGGAGGGCTCAGCAATTGGGAGGCTATAGACTTCGTCCCAATCACTTTCATCCCTCAGTAATTTGTCTTTACATTTTATTGGATCTGTAATATTTAAAACAATTCGCATTCTTAAAACCTTGTGTCTTACCCGAGGCACAATGGCCCATTTGTAAGGGTTATTATTTCATCTTCATATGACATCAATGAATCATGGACGTTTTTCGCATACAAAGTTTTGTGCTCATTGTTTTTCTTTTACATTTTATTTTCTTTCAAAGATAGCTATACCCTTACACACACCCACACTCATAATGCAGGTATACATCCATTCCGGATCCCTTGGATAACGATACTGCTATGGCCTTTTGTGACTATGAGAATCTAATCTACCAAGCCGAAGATGAAGGTGAGGAAGATTGTGAAGTACCAGGGGAACTTGCCAGATTGCTACAACAAGAAGAGAGAACCATCCAGCCTCACGAGGAACCAGTGGATACGATAAAACTAGGTACCGAAGAAGATAAAAAAGAGGTCAAAGTGGGTGCCAATCTGGAACCCGGTGTCAAGAAGCATCTGATTCAGTTGTTGCATGATTATGTAGAAGTCTTTGACTGGTCGTATGAAGACATGCCAGAACTTGATGAAGATATTGTGGTTCATCGTCTGCCTACAAGAGAGGATTGTCCACCAGTAAAGCAAAAGGTTCATCGAATGAGGCCTGATATGTCAGAAAAGATTAAAGCAGAGGTCATGAAGAAATTCAACGCTGGATTCTTGGCTGTCACCTCTTACCCCCAATGGGTTGCCAATGTTGTTCCCGTGCCCAAAAAGGACGGCAAAGTGCGAATGTGTGTGGACTACAAATATTTGAATAGGGCAAGCCCTAAGGATGACTTTCCACTCCCCCACATTGATACCCTACTTGACAATAGGGCACAACACAAAGTGTTTTACTTCATGGACGGATTCTCAGGTTACAACCAAATTAAAATGGCGCCTGAGGACATGGAGAAAACAACATTTGTCACACAGTGGGGCACATTCTGCTACAAGGTGATGCCATTCGGATTGAAGAACACTGAGGAAACCTATCAGTGTGCCATGGTAGCTTTATTTCATGACATGATACATCATGAAATAGAAGTCCACGTAGACGATATAATAGCCAGATCACAAACATAAGAAGAGCATCTTGATCACTTACAAAATCTGTTTGAGCGACTGAAGAAGTACAAGCTGAGGTTGAATCCAAACAAGTGCACATTTGGGGTACGGTCTGGTAAACTCCTAGGCTTTATCGTCAGCAACAAGGGTATCGAGGTCGATCCTGCCAAAGTTAAAGCAATACAAGAGATGTCCTCTCCTCGCACTGAGAAGGAAGTCAGAGGATTCTTGGGACGTTTGAACTATATCTTCAGATTCATTTCTCACCTAACCGTTACTTGTGATCCAATCTTCAAGCTATTGAAGAAATATCAAGTAGTCAAGTGGAACAATGATTGCCAAGTTGCTTTTGACAAAATCAAAGAGTACTTACAAGAGCCTCCTGTGTTGATGCCACCAGTCGAGGGAAGACCGCTGATCATGTATCTGACTGTTTTAGAAAATTCAATGGGGTGGGTATTGGGGCAGCATGACGAGTCTGGAAAAAAAGAGCATGCTATTTACTACCTGAGCAAAAAGTTTACCGACTGTGAAACCAGATATTCACTGCTCGAGAAAACTTGCTGCGCTCTGGCATGGGCTGCTCGCCGGCTAAGACAATATTTGCTGACTCATACCATTTTGTTGATATCTAAAATGGATCCGATAAAGTACATCTTCGAGAAGCCTGCTCTTTCTGGGAGAATAATAAGATGGAAGATGATCCTAACAGAGTATGACATACAATATACTACCTAGAAAGCCATAAAGGGCAGTGTACTAGTTGATCACCTTGCTCACCAAGCTGTGGAAGACTACCATTCCATGAAGTTTGAATTCCCGGATGAAGACATCATGACATTAGACAACTGTGAAGAAATCAGGACATATGACGAACCTGAACAAGGATCCCAATGGACCCTATTCTTTGATGGAGCCTCCAATGCACTCGGCAATGGTATTGGTGTTGTACTCATATCTCCAGAAGGGTGTCATACTCCCAAACTTTGCTTAAACTGTACAAACAACATGGAAGAATACGAAGCGTGCATCTTCGGTCTCAGAGCTGCCATAGACTTGGGAATCAAATCCTTAGATGTGTTTGGAGATTCAGCTTTGGTCATCAGTCAGATCAAAGGGGAATGGGACACTAAACACCCTAACCTTATCCCTTATAAAGAACATGTTTTGGCATTGTTACCACATTTTGAGAAGATTACATTCGAGCATTTCCTGCGAGATGAAAATCAGCTAGCAGACGCTCTAGCCACAATGTCATCTATGTTTAAACTTAATTGGGATAGCGAGGCTCCCCAGATCACCATAGAGAGAATGGATGAACCAACACACTGTCACGAGATTAATACTGAAGAAGTAGTGGACCAACCTTGGTTTCACGAAGTCAAGAGGTATTTCGAGGCTCAAGAATATCCAGAAGGAGCTTCAATAAATGATAAGAAGTTTTTAAGGAGATTCTCTGCTAAATTCCTCCTCAGTAATGGCATCTTGTACAAACGCAATCATAACTCTGTGTTGCTTCGGTGCGTAGATAAGGTTAAAGCTGAAAGGATCATGGCTGAATTGCACGAAGGCACTTTTGGTACCCATTCTAGTGGGCATACGATAGAAAAGAAAATCCTACGGGCAGGCTATTACTGGTCTACCATGGAAGCAAATTTCTATCAACACACTTGAACCTGCCATAAGTGTCAAATTTATGCTGGCAAAGTGCATGTACCCCCGGTTCCTCTGAATATCTTGACAGTTCCTTGGCCTTTTTCTATGTGGGGAATTAATATGATTGGGGAAATCAAGCCGCCAGCCTCCAATAGACACTGCTTCATCTTAGTGGCCATTGACTATTTTACAAAGTGGGTGGAGGCAACTTCCTTCGTTTCCGTCACCAAGAACGTTGTTGCCCATTTCATCAAGTAAAATCTCATTTGTCGGTACAGTATCCCCGAAAGGATCATCTCACTACGTCCTAATGGTCAAGTTGGTCAAGTAAAGGTTCTAAAAGTTTATTAGTGCTTCATGACATGACTCAGCGGCCCCGTATTCTCCTTGACTACTCAAGGGCTATCGGTACCCACAAATATATCGCACCAACATAGCTATTGCTTAGACTATGTAGGTATACCCCGCATAATTTCCACAATGTATTACTACTTACCTATAAGGTATCCCAAATCTGGGTAGAGGATTCAAACCCAAACAAAGAACCATAATGTAAAGCATACAAGTCAAACAATTAAGGCAAGTAAATGTGATCTAGCCCTAAGGTAACCCCAATTTTAAAATTATCCCCAACAGAGTCGCCAATTCTGTGATATGGTGGGAGAACTGACTTGGGTGTTTTGCTTTTGATAGCAAATGTTACGGTTAGCAAGAGTCGCCACCGACTTTTCTTTTATCCAAAAGGAAAGGTGAAAAAGCACAAGAAAGACCTTTGAGATTGTTTCTTGAGTTCGGGGGGTAGATTATGAAAAGGGAAGGTATTAACACCCTTTTCATCCATGGTTTTCCATGGGCTCTTAGTTACTTGCTAGATCACTTGCTTTTGTTTGAAAATGTGCTTTGTGTAGTTTTTGAAAGTATTTTGTAAAGAGGCCTTTTGTTTAGGCAAACTTTGTAATGATTCTTGTTCGTAAGAATGTATACAAAGGTGTTGATCTTTTGAAAATGTTTTCAAGTTTTGGAAGATGTTTTGGAAGTGTTGGTGTTTGTTTTGAAAATAGCAAGGATGTTTTGTTTTAAAATTGAGCAAGTAACTAGGAGCTTTCTACCTACTCAAAAGTCTTTCATGTTCATTTCCTTTTTCCTTTGACATTGTTATCTTACTATTGATTTGGTAAGTAACCCTATCTTTGGATGCAAAAGAGACGGGCGTGAGTCATCGTATAACCATGATTAGTAATGTTGCTAGATATCTTAGAATTTTCTTTAGGGACTAAGATCACTTTGAAATGCAACTTTTGATAGCGTCATCGAGGGACTATGATCTTGTATTTTGCTTGTCTTTGCTAAGATACCTCACATGCGTAATATGACCATTTTTTGTAAGGCAACCAAGTGGATTTACCCTAGGGGTGTATGTGTGCAAGTGTATTGATTTTCATGCTTGATTTGTCTTTGATTAGGATTTTCTATTGATTGGTTTTAGTCTTTCCATACAAAACCCTAATTACTAGCATTTGTATATAAAGCGATAAATTACGGAATTTAAAATTACTACGCTACTACAATACTTAAGGGAGGGGGTATACAAATTTACAAATGGGGAATATTGTAAGAAATTAAATCTAAATAATATTACAACCATATTGAATATGTACAGATAATTGAATAAATAATAATGTATAAATACAAATGGAGAAAGAAATAATTTTTGTTGTTTTTATGAAAGAGTTTAGTCTTGACCTAATTAAATAAAGTGATTAATGAAAATTAAACAAAATTAAATTTAAACTAATTAAGAAAGAAACTAAGTTAAAAAAATGATTTTTAGGTTTTTTTAAGAAAAAGGCTTTAAATTAATAAAAATAAAAATGAGAAAATTAATTAATTAAAAGAAACTTAAATCCTAAGTTAATTTTAATTTACAAGTAAATAATAATAATTAAACTTAAGTCTAAATATTGATTATTAAAAAAAGAAATTAATATGTTAAAAGAAAATATTTTTGGTATTTTTGTTTTATAAGAAAATAAAATAAATAAGTGTAAATAATAAATATTTTTTTTTTGATTTTTATGATTAATGGAAAGAATAATAATAATAATAGTATTAATAATAATAATAATAAATAAAAGATAAAAAAAGTAAATAAAATAAAATAAAATAAAAATAAGTCAGGGAGGTTGATAAGTGAAACAAAGGGTATTGTGAGAAAAAAAGGTCAGGCCCAAAGGATGGCCTAGGCGCTGCAAAAACACCAAAAATTGTCAAAAAAATGGAAAAAATGGAAAAAGGTCACACTGGGGCTTGAACCCAGGACCTCATAGTGACAAGCGTGTGCTTTAACCACTGGGGTGGTGATACATCTGTTAACTTATGTTAAACCTTAAATATATAACATAAATCCTGCCCTAATTACACTTCATCTTCAACCTCCAGCCAGAAGCCCTCAAAATTGGAAATCGTGAAATGCAAATGGGCTTGATTCAAGGTGCTGCAATGATCAGGTTAGCTTCCTCAAGTTTCCAGGAAGCTAATGCAATGGTTTATTTGAGCAATGGATGAATGGAATGGTATGAAGAAGTCAAGTTGCAGACCTCTGTTTTTGGTTATGGAGGATGATGATGGAGATGTTACAGTTCCAAACCAAGGACAGGGGTGGGCTATATTTGATGTAAGAAAGCTTTAGGAATGAATTTGAGGGAAAACGCACGAGGGAAATGAGAGATACAAGTTTAAGGTCAGAACTGTGTATTAATGGAATTTTTTGTGCAATTTCTTGCTAGAGGGAGTTTGGGAGTGTTTCAGGGTGCTTGAGCTCGTGTCCTAGCTCACAAATAGTGACTCTATTTATAAGCAACAAGTTTGGAGACTTGTTGTTAATCAGAATTCAAAATCACAAGTTTATGCATAACATGTGATTTTTGAAAAATTCAAGTTTCAAAGCCTTGTGTACTTGCTAAGATAGAGTGGTTATGCTTTAAAAATACTTGCTTCTGACTTTGTGGATGGAGTGTGATTAGAGGGAACAAGTTAGAGGCTCAATAATGGACTTTATGCAAAAAGCTTGCTTTACAAGAATGGCAATGTTAACTTTGTGTCATTAATGGAAATGCAACTTAGATATTAGCTCAATTGCTTGGATCAAAGCTCTAACAGTTGTGTAAACATTTAATTATGGAGTGAAAATCAAGTTTGAGGCCTGCAAAACAAAGATTATGCAGCCTATCATGGATTTGGTTCATGTGTTCATCAAAAATGACTTGTAATTCAAGTTTGAAAACCCTAACTTCCCCTCTTCGATTCTACATGCTCAAGAATGATCTCAAGGAGTTATTTGACATTTTGGAAAGCTTGTAATATGATCTACAACCCATCTTTGAATCACTTTGAAAAATCCCCCTTGGAACTATATGAAAAAGTTCCATGAAGTTAGTTCAAAATCCTACCTAAGCTAAGGTACAATTTTACTAAGTGTTTAGTTTCACGACTATGACTTCATGAATTAATAACTTGAGATCCAATCACTTTTAGAAGAAGTTATGTAAAGCAATGTTGTATATCTCATGGAGATATACAAATTTTGTGTTGAAAGTTTCTTCTGAATCATCTTGCGTCATGGTGAAAAATTTGCTCAAAGTTGTGAAAAAACATGAAGTTCTAAACACTTAGAAAAATTTCTAAGTTAGAAAACATTGACTTTTCAAAATGAAATCTTGACTTTTTGATTTATTGATGAATAAGTTTCATATTTTGACATGTTTTGATGAATTGTGATCTTTGATATTTGATTTTGACCAAAAAGTCAAAGTTTGACTTTTCAGTGTACAGTTGACTTTTGATTAGTTGAATGGAAATTCACTATCAATCCAATTGATCTTGAGAAATGTTTTGGGTCATGAAATTAGGTAAAAATTCTTCAATTGAACTCTTGATATCATGCCTCAAACCAACTAACCATTTGCTAGGTCAAAAATAAAAAATTGCCCTTTCTCAGTCAAAACCCTAATTTTGACCATTTTGCCCTTTTGATGATTTGATCAAATTTCTTGAGGAATTATGGTCCAAACTTGTTCAAATGATACACATGAGTTTATAATGTTGATATGGATACAAAATTATGAATTTTGACTGTAAATAGGCCACAATTAACTTTTTCCCCAATATAGTTGATTTTTAGGTCAACTGCTCAATTGACTGAGCAAAAGTGTGATCCAAGGCTTGAAACTTGTCATGAGTAATATTGGGGGTCCATAATGATCCATGAAATTCATATGAAGCATTGAAAGTTCAATTATCCTTGTGCAATCTTAAACCCTAATTTCAGTCATTAGTGCTTAAGGAGGTGTCTGGAGTTGATCAACCCTAGTGCAGTCTTGAACCAAGAGAGATATTTGTGAGAAAATATTTGATAAGTGAGAGGGAAAATTTTGGGGTACAACACCTTGTGCTTTATATTTTTTAAAATTATTTGAAAATGCCTTAGTGCAGCGATTTTCTTCATGATAACTCTTGTATAAGTCCTCAAGAGTGTTGACAAAGCAAATGTTTTTTGAAAGTTGTTTTTGAAATGTGTAAGTGTAAAAAGTTTGTTTTATTTGATAAAGCATCTAACATCTATCTACTTGTACTAAAAAAGGTTCATTCGTTTCCTCCTATCCTTTAGATAGTGCTATCCTACTATTAGTGAGTAGGTAGCCCTATCGTTAGGTGTATGAGGGACATTCGAAGGGACGTTTTTATAGTCACAAAGACAAATAGGCAAGAAGATTTAGTAACTACCCTAGGGTTCTAAGATCATATTTTTACCGAGGCAACATCGAGAGGGTCATCGAGAGACTTATAATCTTTTTGAACTAGAGGGTAGCCACTAAAACCTCTCACGTTTCGAGAGTTGTGACTATTTTTCAGAGGCAACCGAAGTGGGGTACCCTAGAGGTGTATATGTGCAATATGTGTTATATTCAGTTATTTTTGTCCTTTTGTTAGGTTTGCTAGCATTTTGATTTTAATCTTTTCCATACAATCCTATTAGTCATACATCTAGAAGTCAATATGAAAGCAATAAAAAATGCGGGAAATAAGGGTCCTATGCTATTACAACCAAATCGAAAGGCAAGAAAAATGTAAAAACAAAGAACAAAGTAAATAGGGGAAATGAATCCTTCGATCCAGGAAATAGACTCCTTCAATTCACCCTTCTTTTGCTTTCTTTCGATTGAGCTTGGGAGATGGTGTAAGCAACCTTCAATTGCATCTTTTCCTGCCTCTTTCGATTGAGTTTAGGAGTTGGTATGAGCAACCTTCGATTGCATCCTTTCCTACTTCTTTCAATTGGGATTGGGAGTGGGTATGAGCAAACTTCGATTGCAACCTTCTCTGCTTCTTTCGATTTCGACTATGAAGTAATATGGACCTACAGAGTAGCATGAGTGTATATCCTCCGTTCACACCCTTTTTGTCTTTCGTTTGAATTTGTACAAGTTAGTTCCAACATATATGTGGACAAGGAAATCAAACAAACCAAAAGGCAAGAAACAAAGAATATAACTAAAAGGCTATTTACATATTATGCTGAAACGAAAAGTAAGTAAAAAGCTATTTATATGTTATGCTGAAACGAAAAGTAAGTAAAAGGCTATTTACATATTATGCTGAAACGAAAAGATGCAAGGTCAAGAGGACTTACCTTGCTTGAAACTGGGACTTGTGTGTGGACTGGAGTTGTTGGATGCTCTTGGATTCGAAAGGAGAGAGTCAAGTTTGGTGTGATTTTATGGAATTTCGAGAATTTTTGGTATGTTTCTCTTAGGCTGTATATGCGTGTAAGGTAATATATATGTAGTTTCTGGGTGTGTGTATCTCGTGTGTCCTGGCGAATCCTTTTTTTCTCTACTTTGGCGAATGTGTGTGGCTTTGTATTTATAGGGATGTGAGGGTGCATGAAAATGGCAAGGGACAACCATTTAACTAGGCTTTGAAGGCCATGAGACAAGAATTCTACACATTAAAAGTTGGCCATATTTGGATAATTCTTTCCATTTTGAAATCTTGAATGAACCTGGACACATTTGAATTTCGAATGCCCCCTAGTCTTGCCCTTCGAATGACTTTGAGTTACTTCCTTTGAACGGATCCAAACCTTGCTCTTCGATTGGCCTTGAGTTACTTCCTTCGAATAGCTCAAATTCTCATCATTGAGGCTTCTTCGATTGAGCCCCTACTCTGCTAAACCAAACGAAAACTCTTTTCTGGCCAATCAAAACTTCCTTTGGCATGAATGTGCTTGTGTAGAAAGCTTGAGTATGGCAATATGTGAGATTTTGGGCCAACAAACATCTTTACATACTTCTCTTTCGTCTTGACCAACTAGATCCAATCTTTGACCAAACCCTTTTTTCAGACAACACTATGTGTACTTCGAATGGGCCTTTGAATGCCTCTTCGAATGGATCATTTACATGTCCTTCGAATGGGCCTTTTGAATGCTTTTTAGAATGGATCATTCACATGTCCTTTGAATGGGCCTTTTTCCGGTGTGCTAGCAAGTTGAGGGGTCTTGGCCTTGTGCATTAAGAGTAAGCACAGAGGAAGCCTTTGCCTTATGCATTGAAGGCAATCATAGAAGGAGCCTTTTCCCTTGTGAATCGAAGGCCAGCTGAAAGGAGTTTTGGACTTAGTGAATTGAAAGCAAACATGAAGAGGCCTTTGCCTAGTGAGTTGAAATAAACATGCAGGAGGCCACTGCTAGTGAATCGAAGGAAACTTGAAGGGGGTTCTTGCCTAAATGAAAATTGGATCAAGGCTTGCTCGAAGGGGGACCAACACGCAATCGAAGCTGATGGGCCAATGCTTGATCGAAGGGTTTTAGTTGCCCAATAGAAGCTTATGGACATTCCAATCAAAGGACCATTTGCTTTGAAATTCCAATCGAAGGACATTGTTCAGATGCCAATCAAAAGAAACTGTTGACATGCCAATCGAAGGACACTGTTGACATGCCAATCGAAAGACATTGTTCAGATGCCAACCAAAAGACACTTTGTTGTCATTGAAAAATTTCATTTTCTTTAGGCAAGTGTTTGTAACCACCCATGTAAGAGAAAACCTTGGGAAACATGAAAGGGAAAATTTTGAGGTACAACAGCTGCCCCTATTCAATCTTCTTAAACCTGAGGATTTAGATTAGCTTGTCTGCCTTTCGTGATCTGAAGGTGGAAGAGGAATGAACACTAGAGTGCCCAGAAATTTTAACTTGCATGAAGTAACACTGATGGTTGATGATATCGAGAATGGGCTTACAGATTCCATTTGGAGAAGATGATAGAGAGTCATGGAAGATGGGCTTAAAAGATGCCATCCAGAGTAGGTGCTGAATTCATAAGAAGTCCCTGTGGGGATTCCTGTTCTTGCTGTCTGAGGAGGACTCTGCTGGGAAGTATGGGTTTCTGTTGTTCTCCTGCTTGGGGAAAACTCTGGGGAATAGAGTCTAGGAGCTTCAGTCGTCCAAGGCTCTGCTGGAGAGTTATCTCTGGAGAGATGAAAGTTTGTTGCTTTCTGGTTAAAATCCAGGCTTCACAGTAACTTGTTGGGGATAATAGAATTAACCGTTATCTAAGAATGTATTAGAAAGAGCCTATGTAGGGCTGTTCCAGGATGAGTCAGTGTTAGTCTACATCCGGAGATATATGAGAAGGAGCCTATGTAGGGCTGTTTCAGGATGAGTCCGTGTTAGATTACATCTGGATAATGAGAAGTAACCCGTGTAAGATTTCTTCGGGATGATTATGTAGATAGTTTTCCCGGCTTGTTACAGGTATTAATCCACAAACGATCGTCCACAGATAGTTCTCCTGGTTTTGTTACATGTGTTAATCTGGAACTTGAAAATTGTCGGTCGCTGAGATAGTTGTTCTGGCTTATTACAGGTATTAATCTCTGACCTGAGAAAGAAAGATAGTTTTCCTGTCTTGTTACAGGTATTAATCTACAATCGATCATCCACAAATAGTTCTCCTGGCTTGTTACAAGTGTTAATTTGGAACTTGAAAAGGTTGGTGAGTATGAAGCTTGACTGTGACGTATAATGTGGGAATCTTGGACAATTTCTACCTCAACAGATAATGAAAGAATCTTGGATGATTAATACCTCAACAGATAATGAAGGAATCTTTGACAATTTCTACCTCAACAGATAATGAAGGAATCTTGGACGATTACTACCTCAATAGACAATGAAGGAATCTTTGACGATTACTACCTCAACAGATAATGAAGGAATCTTGGATGATTACTACCTCAATAGATAATGAAGGAATCTTGGATGATTACTACCTCAACAGATAGTGAAGGAATCTTTGACAATTGCTACCTCAACAGATAATGAAGGAATCTTGGATGATTACCACCTCAACAGATAATGAAGGAATCTTTGACAATTACTACCTCAACAGATAGTGAAGGAATCTTGGACGGTTACTACCTCAACAGATAATGAAGGAATATTGGATGATTACTACCTCAACAAATAGTGAATGAATCCTTGACGATTACTACCTCAACAAATAATGAAGGAATCTTGGACGATTGCTACCTCAATAGATGATGAATGAATCTTTGATGATTACTACCTAAACTGATGATGAAGGAATCTTTGACGATTACTACCTCAACAGACGATGAAGGAATCTTTGACGATTACTACCTCAACATATAATGAAGGAATCTTGGATGATTACTACCTCGACAAATAATCAGAAATTTTCCAGGTCACGTAAATAGTTGATGATATTTATCTGTTTATAGGTTTTTACCTGAAAAGATAAAGAGTTAGTTGTATACAATGTCCTGATGCATGAAGTGCAACTGATGCTCTAAAAATAAATGAGATTTGTGATATATGCATTCGTGCCGCACATGCTATAACATCTGTAAAATGATGTATGAATGCAATGTATGAACGTGTCAGTCATTCCACTGCTGTATTGTTGAACTAGGGAGAATGAATCCCTGATTGTTATTAGGGATGAAGAATGTAGGTCTTCAGATTTATTGAAGTTAAAACGTTGGGAGATGAATTTCTGTTGTTAGAAAATAAACTCTGTTGGGGAAGGAAAACTCTGAACTGCTTGGGGATTTTGTTGAAATCCTGCTGGAGAATTCTAAGAAGCTTGGCAACTTCACTGGGAAATTTTTGTTGGAGCAGTAATTTAGAGATTCTTGCTCCGCTGGGGATATAAGAACACCTGACACCATTAGACTGTATGCTGAGAATATGGCAATGACCTTGTAGTAGGATGCCCCTGTCTCTGTACCTATCAGAGAAAGTATCTGCTGGGATTCTGTGGATGGCCCGACTATTATCCCAACTCCTGGAATCCTTGATGAATGCAGGTCAGGGTGGTCAGCACTCTATTGATAGACAAGTGACGAGATGACATGACATAGTTGTACACTTTAATCCCTAACTTTTGCCTGGATTGTCCTTTCATATTTTCAGTCCATCAGGATACCCCTTTTTACCCAAGCTGCCCTTTCAGGTTTTCGACTTGCCGGGTGTACATATTTTTCATATGTATATCCCTAATTTTTTCCTAAACCCTTTTGGTTCACCGGGATTCCCTTATTCTTGCCTAGGCCAGTCAACCTAGCGGGTCTTTATTCTTGTGTAGTATTTTCTGACTATGTCCATGTTCACCGGGTACGGAGAATTCTCACTGTTCATAGTAGTAAGTGTTGCCACACTTCCAGGAGATGTTTGCTTGATCGTACGTGATTCATTGCTGGAATTCATGTCCAACGTCCCAAGTGATTCATATGGAGATCCGCCCCTGGCTATTTGGAACTTTTGAGAAATTTCTCGAATCCTGACTTGACTGCCCCTGATTAGCTGGACACCATGCTATGCCCCTTGATTATGAAAGGTCTATCACTGAAATGTCTTTTCATCTGAGGTGATTCTATCCACTGAGAGGATTTCTGTTCATTGAATATCCTTCGTGCGAATTTCTCTACTGTTGAACAAATAGTCATATGTAAACAATGATATTTTAAGAATGCAAAACTTATGTCTGTCTTGAAGTTTGAAAATTTATTTTTTGGTAAAATAAACCAATTTTGTAAAAGTGTGATATTAGCTCAGGATTTATAGAGAACCCTACAGGAGTCAGGATACCTTTTGTAACAGTATGCTTTTGAACTAACCCATGCTCCAGCTAGGACTTTTAAGGGTTATAACCTGGTCTGGTTCACAGTTTAAGAAACAAAGGATAAAGTCTTAAATTTTATTTGTACCCAACTCGTTCTTCATGATGTTCTTCAATCCCACACTCAGTTAATTGTGCGTTTAAATCCCAACTGAGTATGGAATCTTTGCTCGGATACTTGGTGATGGTTCAGAAATTGAACGTTTGTTTGAGAAGGCAATCATTTTTTGTAACCTTTTTTTGAGGATTTGTATGATCTCTTTTTTGATTTTGTTATCCCTACTTTTGCCTGAACCATTTCTTTTGCGATTACAGTCAACGGGATACCCCAGTTTTTCTTAAGTCTCCTTCATAGGTTTTTGACTTAACGGGCTTTTTATTTTGAGAAATAATGACTGTCTGTCTTGATGATTATGTGGAACCATCACCATCTTTTGGAGAGCATCTTCTACACTATTTGTCGTGTATGAAGGTAGAGCTTGCGACTGAAGGCACATCTGAATTAACTGAGAAAACTACCCCGCCCCAGGTTATGATTAAGGGTTTTTAATTTGTGTGAAAAGAAAACTCCTACTTCTTAGGCTCAAAGGGGGTGACTAGGGATTATCTTCCTTATAACTCCACTATTTAGGATTTGAAATAATTCCTGTATATCGTCAGCGGGGTCTGTTCAAAAGTACACTGTATGAGATTGTGGTATTGTTTTCGTCATCCTCCGTCTAAAGGCTTAGAGATTTTGATCGAGATTTGAATATCACAAAAAAGGAAGTAAAAATATAGTTTGAATATAATGAATACAAACGAAATAATTCAAGACAAAACATATGTGATGCATTAATATGAATAACCAAAGTCCAAAAAGACAAATGTTTTAAGCAGACAAAGAAATTACAACTGACAATTCAAATGAAATAGACGCTCTCAATTTTGGCCATGATTTGGCATGGGAGCAGTGATCACATTGGGAGCCTTAGGAGGGTCAAATTCAATCTCTTTGTTGTCAATCAAATATTTGATCTTGTTCTTCAAAGTCCAACAACTAACGGTGTCGTGTTCAGGACTATCACAATGGTAGGCATATCTTACATTTGGATTGTACTTAGGAGAGGAGGTATCAGGGTTTTGAGAAGGATCCCTTAGTGTAATCAGCTCCGCTTTTAGCAAATGTTTTAACACTTATGACAATGACATATTAATCTTAGAGTACTTCCTTTCTTGATACTTTATCCTACGCCTATTGCCCTGTCGTTGTCGAATATGTGTAGGATTAGATATTAGCACCGCTCCCACAGATTAATGATGGTCCTTATTATTATGGCCCTTTTTACCATAGACAACATTAGTTTCTTTATTACCACCAAATGGCCTCTTATCAGCATTAGAGGATGCGGCCATCATAATTTTCCCACTTTTGATACCACTTTCGATCCTCTCTCCAGTCAGAACCATCTCTATAAAACTGGATGAAGAACTCCCAATCAGCAGATTGAAGAATGGGCCTGTTAGAGTGCCCATGAATATGTCTACCATTTCCCATTCAGTCAGAGGAGGTTGCACCCTGCCAGCCAAATCCCTCCATTTCTGCGCATATTCCTTTAACCCTTATCTTTAGCCCATGGACATATTCTACAATTGCACTCGAGTTGGTGCCAGGTCAGCATTGTATTTGTACTACTTCTAGAAAGCAGCAACCAAGTCTTCCCAGGTATGGATTTCAGTTCCTTCTAGCTGATAGAACCACTCCCGTTAAGTTCCAGCAAAACTTTCTTGGAAGAAATGGGCCCATAACTTCCAGTCAGCAGTGTGAGGCCATATCTTTCTAATGTATGATCCCAAGTGAAGTTTAGGACAAAAGAGCCCGTCATATTTAGAAAACATGGGAACCTTGAATTTTGGTGGGATGACCACCCCAGAAACCAACCCTAACTCTTCAAAGTCCAAGCCAGGTATCTGCTGAATCTCCATAACATTGAGATGATCCTCCAGTTGTTTGTATTTATCATCAGTGGGAGGATATTGTTCCTCAGAGTAGTTAACTTCATCTTCATCAGTCCCCGAGTTGTTATATTCTTCATGATTATCCCCCTCATTTGATGGAGTTATGAGATCTAGAGCTCGCTTGACCGGTCCTCTAAGTCTTCTTCCCAAATTCAAGATGCCAACCAGTTTCTTTGCCTTCTTGGTCTTCTCTTTGACGACCAGAGCTTTCAGATCTTCTTGCCCCTGGGCCAGAGCCAGGAACATTTGCTGAAACTGAGCGTTCTGAGCTTGGAGGTCTTTTATTGTTTGTTCAAGAGCCATTTATTTTGCTAAAATAAACAGCAAAAAGATAAGAAACCTGTCTTGAACTACCTGCTATGCAATGACATGTATGGTATGCTTATGCAGTGTTTTCAAGGATCTCACAGGGTAAACACAAGAAGATGTTATGAGTTGACTGCAACTTTCATTGAAGAACTTCATATCGTTGAATGTCCTTCTATGAGAATCAAGCTCACCATATCAAGTGGGTCATAGCCCCTGACTCAAGTTATTGTGTTATGGTCCTCTTGACGACATTAGCTAGAGGAAAATAAATCCCCATGCCCCTTGCTAGACGTCTAGTTCATCACAACCTCCATCACAGGCTCTTGAGATCCTTGAAATGGTTAAGGAAATGCTATGGTATGATGCTATGATGTACATGCTATGCGTTAAGCAAAAGTGTAATATGATGAAGACAACTATGTATTGCAAAAAGACCAGTTTATTGGATATTGTATACAAACAAGGTCCTGCAAGGAATACAAACAAAACCTTGCAATGGGTTCAAGTTGTTAGGAAAACAAAGAAAACAAGTCACACAAGTAGCCTTAGGTTTAGGCTTGCATGGGTTTTAAAGGTAAGTACCCTCTTGAAGTTTCAGTTGGATCAACCTGTCCTATTAATAGTAACCGGGTTCTGAGGAGTCTCATATCACTGACCTTTCTTTTAGGCATTGTTCTAGCTCAAGCACCGAAGTATTGCGGCCAGAATATCCCAAAAATCCAATCTTAGTGAGTGTATTATTGAGTATCAACCAATCTTCAGTCGGAACCAAAGCCGGCCATCTCACTACTTTATAATGGATTAGGATGAGTCAATTAAAGGTTCTAAAGGTCAGTTAGCGCTTAATGACACTATAAGGAAGCCTAATGTTATCCTTGACTGACTCAAGGAACATTAGTCCAAGCCAAAGTATCACGCTAACATAGACATCACTTCTTTCATATCGGTCTATGCCGTACAACTTCCATGATTAATTGCTACTTACCTAAAAAGGTACCCAAGATCCGGGTGTAGGGTCTTTTAGTAACAACCAAAACAAAACCCTCAAAATTAAAGCTTACAAAGCAAGCAATTTTAAAATGATGAACTAAACTCTAAGGTAACCCCACTTTCAAAATCCCCAGTAGAGTCGCCAGTTCTATAATACGGTGGCAGAACCGACTGTTTATACTGGTTTTGCGTTTGTGTTAACAAATGTTGCGGTAAGCAAGAGTCGCCACTGACTTTTCTTTTATCTAAATTAACAAAAGGGTGAAAAGAACAGAAAAATACCTTTTCGAGAATTTTCTGAGTAAGGGGGGTAAATTATGGAAAGGGAAGGTGTTAACACCCTTTCCATCCGTAGTTTTCTACGGGCTCTTATATGCTTAGCTCATTTTTTGAAATACCTTGTGCTTTGTGTTTTTGAAAAGTATTTGAAAATGCCTTAGTGCAGCGATTTACTTCATGATAACTCTTGTGTCAGTCCTCAAGAGTGTTGACAAAGCAAATGTTTTTCGAAAGTTGTTTTTGAAATGTGTAAGTGTAAAAAGTTTGTTTTATTTGAGCAAGCATCTAACAAATATCTACTTATACTCGAAAAGGCTCGTTCTTTTCATCCAATCCTTTAGATAGTTCTATCCTTCCTTTAGTGAGTAGGTAGCCCTATCGTTGGATGTATGAGGGACATTTGAAGAGACATTTTTATAGTCACAAAGGCAACTGAGCAAGAAGCTTTAGTAACTACCCTAGGGTTCTAAGATCATATTTTTATCGAGGCAACATCGAGAGGGTCATCGAGGGACTTATGATATTTTTAAACCAGAGGGTAGCCACTAAAACATCTCACGTTTCGAGAATTGTGACTATTTTCCAGAGGCAACCGAAGTGGGGTACCCTAGAGGTGTATATGTGTAATATGTGTTAAATTCAGTTATTTTTTGTCCTTTTCTTTAGGTTTTCTAGCGTTTTGATTTTAATCTTTGCCATACAATCCTATTACTCATACATCTAGCAGTTAATATGAAAGCAATAAAAAATGCGGGAAATAAGGGTCATATGCTATTACAACCAAATTGAAAGGCAAAAAAAAAGTAAAAACAAAGAACAAAATAAAGAGGGGAAATGAATCCTTCGATCCAGGCAATAGACTCCTTTGATTCACCATTATTTTTATTTCTTTCGATTGAGCTTGGGAGCTGGAGTGAGCAACCTTCAATTGCACCTTTTCCTGCCTCTTTCGATTAAGTTTGGGAGTTGGTATGAGCAACCTTCGATTGCACCCTTTCCTGCTTCTTTTGATTGAGTTTGGGAGTGTGTATGAGCAAACTTCGATTGTAACCTTCTCTACTTCTTTCGATTTAGACTGTGAAGTAATATGGACCTCAGAGTAGCATGAGTGTATATCCTTTGTTCACACCCATTTTGTCTTTCGTTTGAGTCGGTACAAGTTAGTTCCAACATATATGTGGACAAGGAAAGCAAACAAACCAAAAGGGCAGAAACGAAGAATATAACTAAAAGGCTATTTAGATATTATGTTGAAACGAAAAGTAAGTAAAAAGCCATTTACATGTTATGCTGAAACGAAAAGTAAGTAAAAGGCTATTTACATATTATGCTGAAACAAAAAGATGCAAGGTCAAGAGGACTTACCTTGATTGAAACTGGAACTTGTGTATGGACTGTAGTTGTTGGATGCTCCTGGATTCGAAAGGAGAGAGGCAAATGTGGTGTGATTTTATGGAATTTCGAGAATTTTTGGTATGTTTCTCTTAGGCTGTATATGCGTGTAAGGCAATATATGTGTAGTTTCTGGGCGTGTGTATCTCGTGTGTCCTGACGAATATTTTTTTTCTCTCCTTTGGTGAATGTGTGTGGCTTTGTATTTATAGGGGTGTGAGGGTGCATGAAAGTGGCAAGGGACAACCATTTAACTAGGCTTTGAAGGCCATGAGACAAGAATCCAACACATTGAAAGTTGGCCATATTTGGATAATTGTTGCCATTTTGAAATCTTGAATGAACCTGGACACATTTGACTTTCGAATGCCCTCAAGTCTTGCCCTTCAAATGAGTTTGAGTTACTTCCTTCGAACGGCTCCAAACCTTGCTCTTCGATTGGCCTTGAGTTACTTCCTTCAAATAGCTCAAATTCTCATCATTGGGGCTTCTTCGATTGAGCCCCTACTCAGCTAAACCAAACGAAAACTCTTTTCTGGACAATCAAAACTTCCTTTGGCATGAATGTGCTTGTGCAAAAAGCTTGAGTTTGGCAACATGTGGGATTTTGGGCCAGCAAGCATCTTTGCATACTTCTCTTTCATTTTGACCAACTAGATCCAATCTTTGACCAAACCTTTTTTTTAGACAACACTATGTGTCCTTTGAAAGGGCCTTTGAATGCCTCTTTGAATGGATCATTTACATGTCCTTCGAATGGGCCTTTTGAATGCTTCTTCGAATGGATCATTTACATGTCCTTCGAATGAGCCTTTTGCCTGGTACGCTAGAAAGTTGAGGGGTCTTGACCTTGTGCATTGAGAGCAAGCACAGAGGAAGTCTTTAACTTATTCATTGAAGGCAATCATAGAAGGAGCCTTTGCCCTTGTGAATCAAAGGCCAGTTGAAAGGAGTTTTGGACTTAGTGAATCCAAAGAAAACATGAAGAGACCTTTTCCTAGTGAGTCGAAATAAACACGCAGGAGGACACTGCTGGTGAATAGAAGGGAACTTGAAGGGGGTTCTTGCCTAATTAAACTTGGACCAATGCTTGCTCGAAGGGGGACCAACGTGCAATAGAAGCTGGTGGGCCAATGCTTGATCGAAGGGTTTTAAATGCCCAATAGAAGCTTGCAGACATGCCAATCTAAGGACATTGTTCAGATGCCAATCAAAAGACACTGTTGACATGCCAATCGAAGGAAACTGTTGACATGCCAATCAAAAGGCATTGTTCAGATGCCAATCGAAAGACACTTTACTGTCATTCAAAAATTTCATTTTCTTTAGGCAAGTGTTTGTAACCACCCTTGTAAGATAAAATCTTGGGAAACACGAGAGGGAAAATTTTAGGGTACAACACCTGAGCTTCCTCCAAATTCACGATTCACTCTCTCCAAAAATCACAGAGAAACCAAAATACTTCTCTCTGCACCTATCCTCATCCTCCATCATCATCTTCAAAATCATCTCAACATCTCTCATCATCTACAATAAATGTGCAACAAATTCATCATTATTTCTCATCCATAAAAATTATGCAACTTTCACACATAAACATTCACAGATTCACAGTAGTAAAAGAAGGCAGATTGAAGAAAAGAAGGAATCAAATATCTTACCTAAAGGCCTGAATCTGACTCGGTAACTCTTTTTTCCCTTCATTTTGTTTTAACCGTTATTGTTGTTAATACTACAAATTTTCTTATTTTTGCCGTAAGACTACAAGTTGTTGTTCTTCCTCTGTTTTTTCGAACTTAGTTGTTGTTGTTATCTTATCAAAACTACGAGTGAGGAAGAAAGTATTATTTTGTTGTTTGCTTCGTCGTGAAACCATATCGTAGAAACCATGAGAAACTGGAAGGAGAAGTTCATTGTTGCTGTTGATTTTTGCAGAAGATGATAAGTAATTGGAAGCAGAGGTTATGTTAAAACCATGAATGGGAACAGATCCGGGTGAAGTGGTGTTTTTATTTTTGGGTTGTGGTTAAGTTTAGATCAAATAAGGTTAAAGAGTTTGGTTGTTGTTCATTGAAACAGAAGATAAAAAGGGAGAGAGCGTAGGGAAACAAACAAAAAATTAAGAATGAAATCAATGTTTTTCCCTTCCCAAAAGTTCAGGTCCGCGGTGCGCTTTCCCTTCCAAATTAGGGTTTTCCAAACCCTTTATTCTCCCCTAAAGACAGGTCCAGGTTTATGCCTGTTTTTTTTAACCCAATCCATTTCTCAAACTTTAGTTTTTGTATTAATGAAAATGCCATAATACACAAATGAACTGATGGTGTAGCGGTTAATGCGTGCGTGTGAATGCTTCAGGTTACGAGTTCGAGCCTCCCATAGGGAATTTTTTTTACCGTTATTCTATTTTCTCATTTTAACCCAAATTTTTCATTTTATTTTTAATTAAAGCTGTACATATAACATAAAAAACAACTTGACTTAGTGGCAAGGTAAGAGGGCTACAATCTTGGGGTCTTGAGTTCAATCCCTAGTGTTGTTTCTTTTTTTTTTAGTTTTAGGTTATTTAGCTTTTATTTTATTAAAGTTCCATACAAAAACATTAGTTTAGGTTTATAATTATCTCTTTCCCCTTATAAAAATACCAAAAAAAAAATTAGTATAGTTTCTAGTCATTTCAATTAGTTTAGATATAATTTACTCACTGTAAGAATTAATTTACTTTAGATTTAATTTAGTAATTTTAAATTTTAAATTTTTATAACCCTTAGAATTTTAATTTAGTCAAGATAACTTTTGTCTTAGTTACGTCTCCATTCTACATCTTTACTTTCTTTTCTATAAAAAAACAAAAAAAAATCTTTCTCTTTTCATTTTCTCGTAGTTTACTAGTTTCACATTTTTTTCCGATTATTGTAAGTACTTACGATTTGTAATAGTTTAATTAGACTTTTACTTTTCCCCCGATTTTGTGGTTTTATACCCCTTCCCCGAAGCATTATAATAGCGTAGGATCTTTAATTTCTTCCTTTACTGCTTTCCTTATTACTGCTAGTTTAATAAGATTGTATGGCAAGATCTAAAATAAAACGTTAGAAAAGCTAACCTCAAGATAAATAAACTGAATTGAATCACTCTTCACACGTGCACCTCTAGGGTGACTCCACTTTTTGCCTTCGGAAAAATACAGTCATGTCTGTCGAAGGTGGGATGCTTTAGCAAAGACCCTCGGTTAAAAGATCGTAGTCCCTCGATGACCCTTCGATGTTGACTCGGTAACGATCTTAGTCCCTTACGATGAATTTCTAAAGCGCCCTATAAGTTGCCTTATATGACTATACGATGACCCACACCTGTCCCTCACATATCTAATGATAGTGTTGTACCCCAATTTTTGCCCCCAAGACCCCTTCACCATACCATATTGATTCAATCATAACAAGATCATATTAGGGCTTTTGGTTCTCCTTCCTATCTTTAGATTTTCTCTTTGAGGAACCACCAAGCACCTTGACTTGTTTTTCTTGTGTAATAATTCATGTTTCTGTTTTGACTTTCCTTTTAATTAATAAATTTCAATGTTGGTTTGTCTTACTTATCAACAATGCAGGTAAAGGCAATGGGGCTTAGCAAGTTGATCCATGGGTTCATGAGTTTATTTCCATGACCTAGTCAATGAAGCTTGATAAGTTCAAACCTCACCATTGAAGTTGTTTTGGAAGGGATGACATGGCAAGGTTATTTTGGTTCATTATATTTCCAAGTTATCAAGATTTGATCCAAAAAGTACAAGGGGGGTTGATTGAAAAATAGTCATGGTTGGACAAGGTCTTGTTCCCATTGGTCACAAGTGCATATTTCTCTCAATTATCAAGATATGGAAGTGGTTGTGGTTGCTATGAGTTCTCATTATCATCCTCAATAACTTATATTTACAAAGCATTTATTTTGGTACAAGAAGTTTGTTCAAAATTGTCAAAGTTCCTCAAAGCATTTTCTTGATCTAGGAGTTAGGGTTTTGAACTTAAAAGAAGCATATCTTGCTCATCTTTTGGTATTTTTGAGTGATTCCAAAGGCATCCTTCTCTTCAAAGGGTTATGAAAAAATAACTTCAAAATTTCCGAGTTTTCATGTGGAAGAAACTTGATGAAGGAGAAAGATTACAAGTCCTCTAGATGAATCCCCAATTTTTCATGTGTGACTTAAAATGATCATAACTTGGTCATTTTTATCATACTGAGCCCATTCTTTTTCCACAATGATCTTGAAGATGTGAAATTTATGCCTTCTTTTATGTGCAAAGTGAGTAAATGGATGGAAATTTCCTTAAGGATACAAAATATTATAGGTCATTTCATGATTTTTTGCCCACTTCAACAATTCATAACTCTCTAAATTTTTGTAGATTTTGAATGGTTCAAGTTCCAAAATGTCATTCAAGAGATCTACTTCTGCCATCTTTTTTGGTCAAGAGCAAATTCAAAGTAGAAGGCTATGTTTGGATGCAAGACATTATATGTCACTTTTGAAGAAGAATTTGAAATATTTCTAAGTATGGAAAGTCAACCCTTTTTCTCCAACTTTGACTCAACACAACTTTCAGCTCAAGCATTCATTTGATTCCATTCTTTTTCCATTGCAAAGCTTGTAACCTCATATTTCTAAAGCATCAAGAATCATGCCTTAAGACCCCTTGAGCTGAAAATGCCATTGGATTAAACTTGGTAACTTGGAACTGAAGTTTTCCCATAAGTCAGAATTTGAAGTCTTTATTTTGGCTTCTAATCACAAGATTTACACGAGTTTTTGATTTAAACTTGATTAACAAACTTTCCAGAATTGATTAGCACAAAAAACACGCGTTTTGAATGAGTTTTGATCAAATTAGAAGTCACACTTTTCTTGTTTTCAACTTCACACGATTTCCCTCCAAACTTCATCATTTCACACGCTTGGACATTCCATTTGATTCCCTATAAATAGAGGGTCATCCCCCATTCATTTTCTCAAGCTTAGATAGCCAGAATCATCCTGCCAAACTTGTTTCCTAACTCAGAATTCAGCAACTTCCAAATCCATTCTCAAGCCTTTTTCAATCCAATTTTTTAACCAATTCACCTTCCTGATCTTCCATGAAGCTAACCATATAATTACATTCAAGAATCGTGCCCTATATTGCTCCATAGAAGTCCAGTTTCAGAGCTCTGCAACTCAACTTCAATAGGTAGATTCTTTCATTAATTCTTCAAAACTTTGATATCATTGTGATGCTCTCATTGCCCTGGTTCTAGTTGCAACACTTACTTCTTACTGGAAACACATTTTGACCATGAAATTTCAAATCCCTTTTTAAAACTTTCTTTCCAAATTGCTTGAGCTACAATTTACATGAATTTGGCGCGAGGGTGTGGTTGTCTTCGTCTTAAAGAGATGAAGCGAATGACATAGGTCTGAGCTTCTGATTTTACAGTTTGAGAGACCAGCAATTCACGTTGACTGGAGGTTGAAGATGACCAACGTGTCATCTTCCAACCAATGATGGCACACCACCTGTTATTTTTGAATTCTGATTTAATAATTGATTCAGTGCTTTATTCACTAATGACCATGATATGCACAACGCGCCAGATCCCTTGGATTTGATTACTAATGCGTTTTGACTCTCATCCAATGGTCCACATATTTTTGACTTTTATTTTCTTTTCTGATTTTTTAAATTTAATTGTTTTAAACTTCAAAAAATCATAGAAAATTCATTTTTAGTCCAAAAAATCTGAAAAAATTATGAAAAATATTTTTGATTATTATTTTTCTGATTTTTATTTTTTTCACAATTTAATTTTGTGTTTTGGTATTTTTTTAATAAATTTACACTTTATTGGAATTGTTTTAAATGTTTAAAAATACTTTTATGCATATTTAAATTCTGAAAAAATTATGGAATGATCCAATGATATTGTGACTAATATTGGTGACCTTATTTTATTTTTGTTTCTGACTTTGCTATTTTTTTAAATCATTTTTGGTTTATTTTACCCCTTTCTTTTAATTTTAAAAATAGTTTCTGACATAAAAAAATTTCAAAAAAAACTTCCAAAAAAATTATAAAATTATTTTAGTTCATTTCTAATTTTCCTATGGTCTTACTTTTTATTTCTTAATCAATTTGAACATAGTTGATATTTTTCTCTTTTATTTCTATTTTTAAACATTATTTTTAAACCCTTTTGTATATATTAAAATGTAATATTATTTTGTGATTACTTTCTGGCTGATCTTAGATTAAATTTTTGATCATGAACTTTATTAACATCATTGGATCCATGGTGTTGAGTCTAACTCCACAAAAATGGATGAATGGTTTTAATAATAGTTTGATTAAATTTAATCTAAAAGTGGTTTGTATATTCTCTCCCATCCCTCTTCATCTCATCCCCTTCTTATTGCACTTAATATTGTTGGAGCATGATCTCTATATCATATCTCAAAAACAAATGGTGCATAAATTGCTATTGAGCGGCCTCAAAATAGGTGTGACTTCTATATAAGTCCACTTACGATTGCTTAACATAATGCTAAATTTTGTCCCGATTCGAATAAATGATCATTCGTGGCCCAAACTTATGTTTGCAAGCCCAAGTATGTTAACTTGATCTCTTTGATCCAATAACCTTGAGATTCATTGTGTGGAGGCTTTGGTTCTACCAATCCTCTAATGGATCTACAATACCTTTGGTCAACGCGAATCATTTAAACATCGTTGATCATTAAATGATATTCATAAGGATTCCAAATGGATGATATACTTGATAAAAAGCAAATGCAACTTGTTGTGTGGAGGCTTTGGTTCTACCAATCCTCTAATGAGTTCCAAATACAAGTTTCAAGATGATCATCCAACTAACCACTAATCACTAATAATTGACTTTAGTTTGTGTTTTTATTTCATGTTCTTTACTTTATGCACCATTTATTTTTAGCATTTACATTTCATGCTATTTTTTCATCTTTGCTCACTTGAGCCCCTTTATATTATTGTCATTTTTTATTTTGCTCACTTGAGCTTTTCTTTTCTTTTAAAGACACCTAATAATCAACATAAACCCTAAAAATATTTAATGATACTTGGACTATTTGGTTACGACCCTTGGCATTATGGAGCATTGGACTTTTTGGATTTAGGATTAGAAACCTTAGCCTATGATTGGAGACCTTGTGATCTTATCTGATTATTTTGTCTGGAGCTCTTGAGGTTTACCTCAAGACATTGGGTTCTTTGTTTGTTTTGTGTGCAGGTTATTGTGATTACACCCTTTGTTTGTAATCTGGAATTCACCCGTATACAACCGTTACTCTGCCCAATTTTTGTGAAGACTTAATACACTTGAAGTTTGGTTCTCTTAGGAGGTCTAGTGCATTTGCTTGTTTGGTTTCAATCCAAAGAATGGGAATTTTATTTTGGCTCATAATGTCAAGTATTGGATTCTTGTTGGTTAGATGGTTCTTATCCCTAGCTTTTACCTTATGCTTTAGGATAACCCCTTCTTCTCCTCCCATCTTCTTTAATTTCAAAAATATTCTTCCCCCTTTTGAATTTTTTTCTTGTTTTAAACTTGAATTACTTTTATAATAAACTTGGAGTTAGGTCCATGCATTTTCAAACATTTTCATAAATAAATTCCAATAAATTTAACAATACTTTGACATTTTTGTGAGAAGACTAAAAGTCAATCAATCTCATTTCAAACCATTTTGGCCTCTTTGGCTTTTATCTTTAAAATTTTCTCAAAAGATTGAACTCTTGTCAATCCTTATAGTGATGCAAACAACTATACTTCTACAATATGTAGTAAAGAGAGACATTTTCCACTTGGGTGTTGAGTGAGGCATTGTTGATTTTAAAATCCAAGCCATATCCTCCACTTTGAGATGAAGCAAATTCTCTTTTCTCATGATCGTGGGTAGTAGGTATGTTTTCCACACGGACAATGACGATCGTGTTTTATCTCATAAAATTGACCAACACATTTGTGTTTTAAATTTTTTAAAAGAGGAACTACGTGTACCCTGATCCCCTATTGCACGAAAAGGTGGTACGTAGGCACTAAAGGTTCACAACCGCGGCGGGTGCAAAAATAATAAATATATTTCTTTTCTCACTTACACCATCTATTATATACAACATATTTCATAGCCAAAATATACAGATTTTTCAAAGAGGTTCCTGCGGAGTACCGTAGATGTTTAGGGTGCTAATACCTTCCCTTTGCATAACTAACCCCCTTACCTTGAATCTTCCCCCCTCTTTTTGGGTTATTCGCTCTTTTCCCATTCCTTTGGAAACAATAAAGCGCGATGGCGATTTTGATTTTGATTTGTATAAGTCTAGTCAATCCAATGGCTTAGTCTTGAACATTTCTACCGCTACAGAAAAAAAATGGCGACTTCACTGGGGACAAATTGACCTTTTGCTGGTCCATCCCTAAGTGGGTTGAGCCTATCTTTGTTTGTATCTGTATATGTGTTATAATTGTTTTTGTGTTATATGTTGTATATATGTTTGTCTGAATTTTCGTAGTTTTCAGGGTGCTTGGTGATTACTCATAAGTCCTATACCTGGACTTGGGCAAACTTTAAGATAGGACGGGCGGTATAGTCATGTTAACTTTGAGGGAGTAATCCAAAAAAAGGAGGCATGAGATCCCCCACTCAGTGGAGGCCCCTTTGATTGTAGTGTCGTTTACCGAGTAATCAGGAAGACGTACTGCTTTTGACCTGGGAGCCTGCTGAAACTGGGGACCGTAGAATACCTAACCCATCTTGGACTTTTAGGTGTAGTGTGGAAATTATAACGGAGTAATCCGGAAATAGTTATCACGCGATACTACACTCGAACGAGTTTTTCTTGAGAATATTACTAATTACCGAGTTAATCAGGAAGTTGGTAATATCCGAAGGAAGGATGTAGACTCTAGGAACCTCTAGAACCTTGTTCGGCATGTGATAACTTTTAGACCAATACCTTATGGGTAGTAACTTCGACCTCATGCTCGTGACGTTGAACCTATAAACCCTATATGTGTGATCTTGTGTGTGATTGCTGCATCATACATCCATGCACTCATAAGCATATTTTGGAGAAATCTTATTTCAAGGGATTTAAAAGTTGACCATTTGTGAATATCTCAGGTAACCATGGATTCTGGGAAAAGAAATACCGGGAAATACAGTTTCAAGGATCCCAAGGTATATGAGTTGATCAGTCTAGTTCCCAAGATCAATTGTTATGCAGATTTTCGGAAGAAGTATGGATCCATCATTCCTCTCTTGAAGCTTAGGATGAAGGAGGGTATTCTTTTGACCTTGGTCCAGTTCTATAATCCGATGTATCATTGCTTTACTTTTCCCGAATATCAGTTGATGCCTACATTGGAGGAGTATTCTTATCTATTAGATTTACCTGTTACCGATCGTGTTCCTTTTACTGGTTTAGAGGGTGAGCTAAAACCACATGAGATTTCTACTTTGATTCATCTGGGGAAGTCTGAGGTGGAAGCCCATATGACTACTAAAGGAGGGATTAGAGGATTACCAGCTCAGTTCTTATTAGAGAAAGCTTGTTACTTTTCCAGGATGAAAAGTACAGTCGCTTTTGAGGCCATCTTTGCTCTAGTTTATTGAGTAATCGAGAAGACGTGATGCTTTCGACCTGGGAGTCTGCTGAAACTAAGGACCGTAGAACCTTTAACCTATCCTTGCCTTTTAGGTGTAGTGCGGAAACTATAACGGAGTAATCCAGAAGTGGTTGTCATGCGATACTACAATCATACGAGTTTTTCTTGAGAATATTACTAATTACCGAGTCAATCAGAACGTTGGTAATATCCGAAGGAAGGATGTAGACTCTGGGAACCTCTTAGAACCTTGTTCGGTAGGTGATAAACTATTAGACCATACCTTGTGTGTAGTACCTTTGACCTCATGCTCGGGACATCAAACCTATGAACCTCCCATGTTTGTGATCTTGTATGTGGTTGTTGCATCATGGATTCATGCACCCATGAGCATCTTTTAAGACATTTTGGTTCAAGGGACTTAAAGTTGACTTTTTGTGAATATCTTAAGTACTTTTGACCATGGATTCTGAAAAAATAAAGACTCGGAAGTATAATTTTAAGAATTCCAAGATAGATGATTTGATGAGTCTAATTCTCGAGATTGAGAGTTCTGCAAATTTTTGGAAGAAGTATGGATCCATCATGTCTCTCATGAAGCTCAGGATGAATGAGGGTGTTCTCTCGACTTTGGTAAAGTTCTATGATCCGATGTATCGATGCTTCACTTTCCTTAATTATCGGTTCATACCTACATTAGAGGAATATTCTTATCTACAGGGTTTACCTATTACCGACCGTGTTCCTTTCACCGGCTTGGAGGGGGAGCCAAAATCTCAGGAGTTTGCTGCTATGGTTCATTTGGGGAAGTCTGAGATTTAGGCCCACATGACTACCAAAGGAGGAATTAGAGGATTACCCACTCAATTTTTATTATAGAAAGCTTGCTACTTTTCTAGGATGAAGAGTAAAGTTTCTTTTGAGGCCATCTTTGCTCTACTTGCTTATGGGTTGTTCTTATTTCCGAACGTCGATAACTTTGTGTATATCAATACCGTCAGGATATTTTTGATAGGGAATCAAATTCCTACATTATTAGGAGATGCTTATTACTCCATTCATAATCTAGATTTTTATCATGAAGGGATGATCATTTGTTACACGCCTTTGTTGTATCAGTGGTTTATTTCTCACTTACCCCCGGTCTGATGCTTTCTGGGATGTCAAGAAGGAACCACGTTGGGCTCCAAAGATTATGGCCCTCACTCATTCACATATTGTTTGGTATCATCAGTCTTACCATGGTGTGGAGATTGTCGATAGTTGTGGTAGTTTCCCTAATGTACCTCTTCTTGGTACAAAGGGAGGAATTAACTATAATCTTGTTCTTGCACGACGACAACTTGGATATCAAATGAGAGATAAGTCAAATAGTATTCATCTTAGTGGTTTCTTTCTCAAAGAAGGAGAGGATCATAAGAAATCTAAGGAGGAGATTTCAAAGGCTTTGCTCCATATTCACAGGAAGAGTAGAAAGGACTTGGGACCTAGAGGAGTTGTTTCTTTGGAGCCTTATCTCTGATGGGTACAAGCCAGGGTAAACCAGTTGAAGATGTCGTATTCCCGTGAAGCACCTATGGCTGATATGTTTGTGAAGACTACTCCTCCCCTTTTATATGATGTGGAAGAGCTTCAGCTTTCCCTAGTTAGGATGCAACAAGAGAAGGAAGCTTGGAATAATAAATGTCATACTTTAGAGACGTCCTACCGAGAAGACTTGAAAGAGAAGGATGAATTAATTGAGATTCTTGAGAGTCATGCTGTAGAGATGATGAAGAATAAAGAGGATTTATTTTCCTCTCGAGCTCAATCAGAACTTAGTCATTCACCTCCTGACTCTGGTGACTGGAAAGGGGTCGCCGACAGGTATGCAAAAGAGAACAAGCAGTTGAAGACTCAGATTGCAAGACTCACAGGAAAGCGTCAGTGTGTGGAGTGATCTTCATCAGCTTTGCTTTTTTAGGATTTTAGATTCTATCTCTTCTTGTACTTGGGATTGTTGAAACTTGTACTAAAAGTTGTAATCCATTTTGAAGTTATTATAATGAGATTTTCAGTATTTCAAAATGTGTTAGTACTTTAATATTTGCAAAATTGTCTATAATTCTTTGAGTCCCTTGAAATATTAATAATAAAATAAATCATGTGCATTGCATATCATGCATCATCTGGTACATATTTATTTCATTTTTGTTCATACTCAGGTGTCTTATTGAATTTCTCTACTTCGTTCAGCAAGTTGTCTCACCGGTACAATACTCGGGCTAATTCCAGGAAGAAAATGGAGAATCTTGAACAAGAGAATCACGAGCTACGCGAAGAGGTTACTACTTTGAAGGTTGGTGTGATACGGTGGGAGAACTGGCTTGAGGTTTTGCGTTTGTGTTCGCAAATGTTTTGGTTTAGCAAGAGTCACCACCGACTTTTTAATTTTATCCAAAGCAAAGGTCAAAAAGCACAGGAAAGACCTTTGAGATCTTTTCTTGGGTTCGGGGGGTAGATTATGAAAAGGGAAGGTGCAAGCACCCTTTTCATTAATGGTTATCCATGGGCTCTTAGTTACTTGTTTAGATCACTTGCTTTTGCTTTTCAATTGTTTGAAATGGTGCTTTGTGTGTGGTTTTGAAAATGTTTTGAAAAGAGGCCTTGTCTAGGAAACCTTTGTAATGATTCTTGTTTGAATGTATACAAAGGTGTATTGTCTTTTGAAAAATGTTTAAATGTTTGAAAGTTTGTTTTGGGAAATGTTTGAAATTGTGTTGTGAGGTGTGTTTGAAAATAGCAAGGATGTTTTGCAAGTTTTGATCAAGTAACTAAGAGTTGTCTACCCTATTTACTCAAAGATCTTTCCTGCACATTTATAACCCTTTCACATTGTTGTTTTACCATTGCATTTGGTAAACAAACTTGTGTTTGGATGTTAAACGGGACAGGCGCGGGTTATCGTATTGACCATGATAGCAATATTGCCAAGTATCTTTGGCAATTTTTGTGAGGGACTAGATCATTTTGTATAGGCAACCAAGATAGCGTCATCGAGGGACTATGATCTTTTGTTTCGTTTTTGTTTTGACAAGATACTCAACATGCATAACATGGCCATTTTAAGGCAACAAGTGGATGAAACCCTAGGGGTGCATGTGTGCATTGTGTTGTCAATTTTCGTGCTTTTTGTCTTTGTATTAGTCAAGCTATTTGTTTTGATTTTTTTGGATTCTTGCATACAAACCCTAATCTCTATCATGGCATATTTGTAAGTATAAAGTGTGCGAAGTAAATCTACATTATTACAACATTTGATATGGGGAGAGGGATACAATTTTTGAATGGGGGATATTTGCAAGAAATAAAACCCTAATATTTACTATTATATCCAAATTGAATAATGGTACAAATCAATAAATAGACAAATATTTAAATGATCAATTAAATAAATATGCAAAATATTATGAATATGCAAAAAATGTTTTGTTTATTTTTTATGTATGTAAAAATATAATATTTAATGTAAAAAAAAGAAATAAAAAGAATATTTTTTTTATTAAGGGGCAAAAACCCTAATTTTCTTTTAAGAAAATAAATATATATTATATATTTTTTATGTACAATAAAATAAAATAATGTATATACAAAAATAAAATATATTTAGAAAAAAATATTATTTAAGTATAAATAATAGAAAAAGTAAAAGTATAATATTTAATGTATTATTTTCAAGTTTTCATTAAAATAAAAATAAAGGTATATACTCACTAAATTATTTTTATGTTAGAAAAAATAAAATAAAATACAAAAATAAATGTGAAAATTTATAAAAATATTTTTGGTATTTTATATGTTTGGAATATAATAAAATAAAATCAGAAATGAAAAATAAATACAAAAATATAAAAACATAAAGAAATGGGCCAGTGGGGTGCAGTCAGCAATGAGGGGGGTGCCAAAAACAAAAAGCAAAAGCCCATCCCAATTCCAGACTTCATCTTCAACCTCCTGTTCAAAAAACGCGCGCGCCTGTACAAAATGCCCGATCCTGCATACGTGCTCTAATGCAAAAACTCATAACATCAAAGTTGTAGCATTTTTCAAGACGAATTCAACCATATAAGAAACTTGATCTAACTCTCAAAGACCAGAGATAATATCTCTGGCCCTAAATTCTAACCTAATTTTTTCAGGAAGTTCATGGATCAAATTCTCTTAACACGTTTAACTTAAATGAAAACTGAGCATATGTACAGCTTCATGGCTATGAATACTAATTTTTTTATTCACAAACCTAAGCCTAATGATTCCTAAATAGAGAGATAGGAAGTTGAAAAAAACCTGTTTCAGTTGACTTCGTGTATGGCAATGTGGAGCTTTTCAGTGAGGCCTGAGATGTTTGGGAGCTTGCTTGGACTTCCTCTGACCTTCCCCAATGCCTAGTTTGCCTTGAATGTGCTTGAACAAGCTTGTAGAACTCAACCTGCACATGTTGAAAACAGAAATGGTGAACCTTGTAAAGGGAGTTACAATCACTCTTCAATGGTTGGGATATCTTGGATAGGTTATGTGGAATGTGTTTGAACCAGTTTGAGGCAAAAGGCACGAGGGTATTTTGCTATGGAAGTCAAACTGCAGGGAGTGCCCTGTTTTGCCAATGGAGGGTGATTTTGTGTTCTGGAAGGCTTAAGGACTCAAAGGCTCGTGTTTTAGGTTCAATACAATGTGTGAAACTTGTCTCAAAAGCTTGCAAAAGTTGGTTCTCTCAGATGTGCAAGTTGTGTTGTATTTGACAAGTTTCTTGCATTTTAAGTAAAAGTGAGCCATCATGCAAGATAGGCCTGTATAGGCTATCTATCAGTTGGTACTTTGTGATATTGGCCCCCTTATTTAGTGGATATTATGTGTTGTACCAGATCTTGTTCAAGGCTCAAGGATTCTATTTGACATAAAGCAAGATTTTGACAAAAATGGCAATGTTACCTTTTACCATTTTTGGATTAATCTATTGTATAATACTCTAATGACCAAAACAAAGCCTTATAACAATGGATTTGCATTTAATTATTGAGTATGGAAGGGTTTTGGGACCTGTAATCAAGTACAAACAAGGCTGATTAGAGTTTGCAACTTGTATCAATATGAACATGCCATGGATCAAAAGTGAGTTTTTGCCAACTTCAAGCCTTCGGTTCTCCCTAACCACAAATGATTTTGGAGAGTTCTTAGACTTCTTAGAAATATTGTAACATGCTTTACTTTCCATCTTTGAAATGAATTTTGAGATTCCAAGTGGAACCATGTGAAAAATGGTCATGAAGATAGGTCAAAATCCTGCCTAAACTAGGGCAAAATTTCACTAAGTTAAAAGTTTCATGGACCCTTGTTCCAAAAATCATAACTTGAGATCCAAGCTTCTTTTGGGAAAACTTTGTGAATAAAAGTTGTATACTTTGTGTAGGACTACAACTTTCATGTTGGAAGTTTTTTTTTAATCCAATTGCATCATGGTGAAAAAGTTGGGCAAAGTTGGGAAAAAATAAGAAAATTTCATAACTTAGAAAAATTCTAAGTTATGAAATTTTTCAATCTTAAACCCTAATTTGCAAAATTGGGTTTCTTGATGAACAAGTTTCATGTTTTGACACATCTTGATGAAAAATGACCCTTGGCACTTGATTTTGACCAAAAAGTCAGAGTTTGACTTTTCAGTATACAATCAAATTTTGATCCGTTGATTGAAAAATTCATCTGTCAATCCAATGCAATTGAGATCTTTTGAACTTTGTGAATAGGTCAAGATGATGCCATTGAGTACTTGAATCCATGTTTGAATCCAATTTTCCATTGGCTAGGTGAAAAGTCAGAAATTGCCCTTCTGCAGTCAAAACCCTAAAAATGACCATTTTGCCCTTTTGGTGATATGATCAAATTTCTTGAGGAGTTATGGTCCAAACTTGATCAAATGGTCCATATGAGTCCATAATGTTGATGTGGATCAAAAATTATGAGTTTTGACTGTAAATTGGCCACATTTGACTTTTCCCCCAATATAGTTGATTTCTAGGTCAACTGTCCAATTGACTGGGCAAAAATTTGATTCAAAGCTTGAAACTTGGTAGAGGCAATCTTATAAGTCCAACATGAAGTATGAAAGTCACTTTGAGCATTGGAAGTCAAAAAATCCCTGTGCAAACTCAAACCCTAATTTAGGTCAACAGTGCAAGGAGATGTCTTGAGTAATGCAAAACCCTAATCTGGTCTTGAGTTCAAAGAGTCTTGTGATGAGAAATCTTGATAAAATGAGAGGGAATTTTTTTGGGTACAACAGCTGCCCCTGTTCAATCTTCTTGAACCTGAAGAGTTAGATTGACGAGTTTGCCTTTCGTGACTCGAAGGTAAAAGAGGATTGGACACTAGAGTGCTCGTAAATTTGCGCTCGTCAGAGTATAGCTGAGGGAATGGGCTTAAAGATGACATTTGGAGATGTGACAGAATATTATCGGAGATGGGCTTAAAGATGCCATCCAATAAAAATTGATCGCATAAGATATTCCTTTGCAAGGGCCCATACACCTGTTGTTGAGGAGTACTATCCGAGGATTACTGGTCTCTGTTGTGGTAGAAATAGAGCTTCAGTCGTCTACTATTCTAATGGGGAGTCATCTTTTGAAGAAGTGATAGTGAACTGCTATCTGGTCAACATCTAGGATTTACAGTCTTGTATTGCTATCTGGTCAACATCCAGGCTTCATGATACTTTGCTTCCTATCTGGTCAACGTCCCGTCTTCAGAAGGATATCAAATGGTTATCCAGTCAACATCCGAGTTTCCCTTTTGATTTTGGGGCCTACTAAAACCTGGTTGAATCTGGGATTCAAAGTAATTGGCCGAGTAAACTGTTATTTGGTCAACGTCCAAGTTTCACAGTATACCTTACTGCTATCTGGTCAACGTCCAGGATTCACAGTCTTGTATTGCTATCTGATCAACATCCAGGCTTCACAATACTTTGCTTCCTATCTGGTCAACATCCAGTCTTCAGAAGGATATCAAATGGTTATCCGGTCAACATCCGGGCTTCAAAGTAATTGGCCTAGTAAACTGTTATTTGGTCAACGTCCAAGTTTCACAGTATACCTTACTGCTATCTGGTCAACGTCTAGGCTTCACAGTCTTGTATTGCTATCTGGTCAACATCCAGGCTTCACGATACTTTGCTTCCTATCTGGTCAACGTCCAGTCTTCAGAAGGATTTGCAGGGGATTCAACTATTTTCCGGTCGATCTCCGGGCTTCATAAATGGAATAGGAATCTGCCCCTTTGATTTGAATAAGCAAATAAGAGAGCATCCGTGTCTGGAGCATCTCTAAGCCGTTTTCTGAGCTTTGAATACATGTCTTAGGTAACTATCAATTTCATCCTGAAAAGGGTAGAATGTTAGCTGAAACACAAAGTTATATTGCATGAAATGTATGATGCAATAAGATGTGTTTTATCAAATGTCTATGATATATGAATGTAATGTGTGCGCATGTAAGCTGATTAGCTGTTTTGCTGAGGAAAATAAATCCTGGATAGCTGGAGATAATAAAATCTTTGACCGCTGTCGGGGAAAATAAATCTATGACCATTGTTGGAGATTCAAAATCTTTGACAACCTCTGTGGGGAGAAGCTATACCCCTGGGGAGATCAGGAGTTTGGGTTGTATGCCAATCTACTAGGGACCTCGAGAATCTCTGTTCTAATGGGGGTATCAGGGGAAAACTGAATGGCTTCCGCTGGGGATCTTTATGGACGTGCTGATTTGATCATGGCGACTTCACTGGGGAAGAATAACTCTCTGGTAAATTATCTGGTTTTAAAGTGACTCTTCAGGGACAAAGGAGGAAACTGGATGGTCTCCACTGGGGTTTAAGGGTTGAAGTTTTGGACTCCGTTGGGGAAGAAAGCTTCATCTTCACTGAGGGTTTGCAGTTCAAAATTTTCTGGCTCCGCTGGGGATTGGGAGTTTGGAAACTCAAATCTGATGGGGATTTTGAAACTTAACTCCGCTGGGGATATTTATTTCAAGGCTTTAGCTCTGTTGAGGATCTCTCCTGGAATAGCCCAAAGACATTTTCCCATATTTTCAATCTGTCAGTAATTATTCTTTCTTATTTCATTTTATTTGTAAGCAGTGATTATATTCAAATGCATATGCTCATTTAATAAATCATTGGACGTTTTCAAATAAAACATAAGTGTAAAAAGAAAGAGAAAGCAAACAAAACAAAATTATGCACTTTGAAGTATCTTTGTATTAACTTTGTGTAAGTATTTTGTACAAAGGAGACAGACATCCTAGTAAGAGAATGTTGTCATAACATTGAGAAAAAATTTATACAAAGAAAGATGGCTATGTGTAACAATTCCATGGGGTTCCCATTCTGCTATAGCCTTCGTAACTCTGAGTATCTTGTCCATTCGTTGCTTCGTCCGCAGATGATTGGATTGATCAGAAGCTTGGACTTTTTCCGTGAAGAGATTATCCTTAAAGTGATCCGATGAGACATAGTCATACGCTTCAATTCCCTAATTTTTGCCTGGATCACCCTTTCGGGTTTTCGATCCACCGGGAAACCCCTTTTTTCCCAAGTTGCCCTTTCGGGTTTTCAACTTGCCGGGTGTACAGATTTTTTTTTATCCCTAATTTTTGCCTGAACCGCCCTTTCGGGTTTTCGATTCACCGGGATGCCCATTTTTGCCCAAGTCGCCCTTTCGGGTTTTCGACTTGTCGGGTCGTTTATGCATAGTATCTTTTGACTATGTCTGCATTCGCAGGGTGCGGCAGATCGTCGCCGTCCATGGTGGTCAGAATCATTGCCCCACCAGAAAAGATGTTTTTGATCATAAATGGTCCTTCGTAAGTAGGAGTCCATTTTCCCCTGGGCTCACATTCTGGTAAGATGATCCACTTGATTACAAGGTCCCCGACTTGATATACTTGTCTCTTGACTTTCTTGTTGAAGGCCATGATCATACGTTTCTGATACGCCTGACCATGGAAAACAGCAGTAAGTCGCTTCCCGTCAATCAAGTTAAGTTGATCAAGCCGGGTCTGAATCCAATCGTCTTCATTCAAACCAGTATCCTTCATGATTCTCAAGGAGGGAATCTGAACCTCGATAGGTAAAACAACTTCCATGCCGTATACCAAAGAAAAAGGTGTTGCCCCGGTTGAAGTGCGTGCCGTGGTACGGTACTCGTACAGAGCAAACGGCAACATCTCATGCCAGTCCTTGTAGGTGACTGTTGTATCCCAAAATTTGCCTCCTCTTTTTCACAAGAAATCACAGCTTCGGGCTTTTCCTGATTTTTCAGAATGGCTCAAGAATCGGTCAAACATAATTTTCTTATCAGTCAAACAAAATTAGGGTTTCCATTAACTTTTGAATCAGTCCAAGCAAATTATTAGGGTTTCTATTGATTTGGTTGAGTTTGGCTCAGGGTTTGATCAAGCAGACGCTGCTTTGATAATAAATCAAGAATTAGGGTTTGCACGCGCATTTTCAGAAGAATTTGAATCCATCGTGTCTTAATTGGCTGTCACACTGCTTTGACGCCTGTTCAAGATTTCAGTTTGTTTCTCAAAACCTAAACCTCTGGGATAGAAGCTGAGGCTTCTGATTGAAAATTTGCAGTTTTAGTTTAATCAAGTGAAGTGAAAGGCGTATGGACGTTTGTTTGTTTAGCTATGCAATTGGTTAACTGACATGCCGGGCTTATTGCTGGTTAAAGCAGGGTTTGTGAGACTACAACATTATTAATTATTTATTTTATCTAAGTTAAAATAATTGGGATGTACTTCCAGTTATTTTAATTCAAGAAACTTAAATAATTAAATAGACAGTGAAATAGAGAATTATCTGACAAAAGGACTTTTATTTATTTTTAATTATTGGTACAAGTATTATTGAAATATAATAATTTTATTTACAGTATTTATAATAATGTTTATTACAAATGATTAAAATAAAATAAAACTATATCCTAAGTTTCTTGAAGTCTTCATCTTCTACCGCTGCTTCCTTTGCCCGACTGGTATTTACCTGCAAAGACAGAAAAAGAGAAGTCAAACGCAGATGAATTAAAAAAAGGCATTTTCAGACAGTTAATCAAAAAATTCATCATTAAAGGTTGTTGGCCGGAATCAGTTTGTTCGTCCTCTCTGCAAATCGCAAGAAGATGTATCTTCTTTGTTCACAAAGAGGGAAAGAAAAATTGTTTGCAAGCATGGAATTAATTAAATACAAGGCTGCATAAGAAATTCACAAATTGCAAAGTGCAAACTGTCAAAGAGAAGCAAACAAGGCAAACCAAATTAAGTCAAAATGGCCAACTAAGTCACAAGTTCAAAACTATCAAAGAAGCTGTCAAAGAAGTTGTCAAAAACTGTCAAAGAGGCTAACAAACTAGCAATGCAGAAAATCTGGAAAGAAGAAAGTACAAGAGGCAGAGCAAAGCTAACATTGTAAGCAATATTTCAAATTTTCATCATTTCCCAGCCACAACCTTTTCAGAAAAGTACTTCTAAAGCAATATAATATGATTTTTCTGTGGAGAGAGAAAGAGAGAGAGAAGTAGAGGCTTACAGTTTTGCAGGCTTAGGAGATGGAAATATAACAAAGAGTTCAGTTCAGAACACAGGGGGGCAGAACACACATAGGAAAATATAACACAAAGTTGTAAACACATAAACACAAGCCCTCAAGCCAAAAACCTGTCAAACACATAACAGAAGCAAGCCTTCAAGAAAAGACCTGCTAAGTTACAAACTGCACCCAACCTGCATAAAACACAAGCCCTCAAAACCTGTTATAGAAGCAAGCAAACCAAAGCTTGCCTCAAGCCTTGCAGCCTGCCTCAAACCTGTTACAGAAACTGATTCAAAGCCAAAGCCTAAAATCTTTACCAAGCAAGCAAACTTCCAGGCCTGTAACCAAAAAGCAAGCCTTGAGGCCTGTTTTCCTCCAAGCCTGCATAAGCTCCAGCCTGCCTAAAACCTGAACAAACTCAGTATCCAGAAACCTGCTTGCCTCAAGCCTGTTTCAAACAGCCTGTACCAGTTACAAAAGCCTAAAACAAATCTCCAAACTTGCCTCAAGCCTGTCAAAAACAAATCAAGCATAACAAACCTTGAAACCAGTTTCAAACCTGTACCACAAACAAGCCTCAAAACTGCCTTTAATCCAAATACCCTCAGAACAAATTCATCACAGGGTCAAACACATCCAAACATCCAAACATCCAAACCACAATGACAAACGCCTCAGAACATGTTCATCATAGGCTAAACAAATCCAAGCAATCTCAGAATAATCATCATTGAGAATTAAGGTCCAAAGAGAGGAAAAGCAACTCAGAAGCAAAAATACTGAAGCTAGCAACTCAGAAGCAAACAATAACTATTGCAAGCATCTCAGAATCAAAGAACAACAATCAAATATCTAAACAACAAGGCAAGCATTCAGATAGGAAGAGAGACAGAAGCAAATGAGCTAGGGTTTTCAGAAACCTCATCATAAAACCAAAGCAAGGCTAAAGATACAAATACCAGAACAAAGCTTCCATCAGTGTCTCGCTCCCTCGCCCGGCCGCCTAAGACGCCTCCTGTCCAAACTCTCCGCCTCCTCTCCAAAAGCAGAACAAAGGTATTGTCCCTCTTTCCTTTTTTCTAACACCTCAAGCAAACACAAACAACACATAAAGGTCAAAACATGTAAGAGATAAAACATGTAAGAATCCGAAAACCCTAACAAACGCGATAGAACGAAATAATATCTTTTCATCACCACCTGAGAAATCATGGAAGAAGGAGAGTGGAGGTAGCGTCTGGCGGCCTAAGGCGTGGGGAAGTCAGAATCCATGGTTTGAGAAAGGGAAGAGGTGATGAAGAAGAAGGAGAGCGACGCCGTTCAAAACTCTGTAAACCCTATTCTGAAGCAAGACAATTCAAACCCTAAACAAAATTGTCAAACGCATTTGGGCCTGCCCCTTGAACAAACCCTTAAGCCCAATTGATTCTGGCACGTACCCCCCTTTGTTTTAATCAACATTTGTTCTTTTATTTGGGCCTGCCCCTCATACTAATGCCTAAGCCCATTTAGTTTCCCTTTTTTATTTTTCCTTAGGTTTATAAATCAATACTATTTTTTTTCTATCACTTTACCTTTTTTTTCTCTTTTTTATATATAACTTAAACTAATATTTTTGTTAAATAAAAATAATACATTAACTTTTTTGTACAAAATTTTCTTAAATACTTTTTTTATTTAGTACAATTAAAAATACATAATAATAGTTTTCTTTAACTTAAGCAATTTTCATTTTCTTTTCTTTAAAACTCTTGTTCATATAATTAACAAAAAAATACAAAAAAATAATAATAATACTTAACTTGCATCGTTTGTAAATAATTATATGCATGGCACAATACTTTTGTTTATCTTTGATTCTTATACCTTGATTATATTTTTTACATTGAGAATGCGACGATTCGATTTGGCTGTAAATAATATTTGGACACTACTATTCTGATGAGACTCATCCCCATTTGTAAACATTTGTACCCCTATCCCCGGATACTTATTTGTAATAGCGTAGACTTTAAATTCCCGCAATTTATCGCTTTCCATATACTGTATAGTAACTAGGGTTTGTATGTGAAGATTCAAAATCAACCGCTAGATAACCTAATACAAGACAAATGCATGAAAATCAATACACAAATCACACTTGCACCTCTAGGGTAACCTCGCTTGTTGCCTCAAAAAAATGCAATCATGTCCCTCGAGTATGAGACACTCTAGCAAATGTCCCTTCGATAAACAAAGATCGTTAGTCCCTCGATGACCCTCGATGTTACCTTCGATAAAACGATCTCGTCCCTTACAAAATTGCTAGAGCGTCTCACAAGTTGCCTTCAATGATTGTATACGATGACCCGCGCCCGTCCCGTTAACATCCTAACACAAGGTTGTTCACCAAATACAATGGTGAAACAACACTGTTAAAAGGGTTAAAAACATAAGAAAGATCTTCGAGTAAAATAGGGTAGACAACTCTTAGTTACTTGATCAAACTTGCAAAACACACTTGCCATTTTCAAACACACATCTCCACACAATTTCAAAACAAACTTTCAAAAAACATTGAAACATCTTTTCAAAAAGACAAACACCTTTGTAAAACATTCGAGTAAAGAATTGTTACAATGGTTGCCTAGACAAGGCATTTTTTTCAAAACATTTTCAAAACCACACACACAAACACAATTTCAAACAATTGAAAATCAAGGCAAGTGATCTAAAACAAGTAACTAAGAGCCCATGGATAACCATGGATGAAAAGGGTGCTAGCACCTTCCCTTTTCATAATCTACCCCCCGAACCCACGAAAACATCTCAAAGGTTTTTCCTGTGCTTTTTAACCTTTCCTTAGGATAAAATAAAAAGTCGGTGGCAACTCTTGCTAAACCGAACAAGTGCAAATACAAACGCAAAACCTCAAGTCAGTTCTCCCACCGTATCACAGAACTGGCGACTCTGCTGGGGAAATTTCTAAAAGTGGGGTTACCTTAGGGTTTTAGATCACCTTTACTTGCTTGCTTTTATTGCTTTGATTGATTTACTTTTTAGGTTCCTTGTTTGGGTTGCTGTAAATCCTACACCCGGATTTGGGGGCACCTTTTTAGGTAAATAGCAATAAACTGTGAGGGAACTGTGCGGGGTATACCGATATGGTTAAAGCAGTAGCTATGTTAGTGTGACATATTTGTGAGTACCGGTAGCCCTTTAGTAGTCAAGGAGAATACGGGGCCGCTGAGCGATGTCATGAAGCACTAACGAACTCTAGAACCTTACTTGACCATCTTGGCCTTTTTAGGGGTAGTGAGATGACCGACTTTGGTACAGTCCGAAGATTGGTAGATACTCGATACTACACTCATTGAGGATTGTTTTCTTGGAATATTTTGGTCGCCAGTTAAGTGGATAAACCAAAACAATGAACACAGAAAATAATCCAGTGATATTGAGCTCCTTAGAACCCGGTTTCTATTTTAGGACAGGATGAGCCAACTAACTTCAAGAGGGTACTTACCTACAAACCCCATGCAAGCCTAAACCTAAGGACTTGTTTTGCTTTGTGTGAATATGATCACCTGTATATACACTTACTTGCTTTTGCATACATGTACATAACATCATAACATCATACCATAGCATTTTCAATAACCATTTCAAGGATCTCGAGGGTCTTTTGATGCAGGGTCACGTCGAACCAGACGTCTACCAAGGGGCAAGAGGGTTCTCCTCTAAACAAATGCCGTCAAAGATCAAGTGCAACAACTTGAATCAGGGGCTATGACCCACTTGACATGGTGAGCTTGATTCTCGTGGAAAGACATCCACCGATACGAAGTTCGCCAATCAAAGATGTTGATCGAAGTTCAACCTATAACATTTTTCTTGTGTTTACCCCGAGAGATCCTTGAAAACATGCATCCACATATCATGCATTGCATCATAACAGGTTTTCCTTTTCAGGTTTCCTTATTCTCCTATTGTTTATTTCAGTAGAGATGGCTCTGGAGCAGAATATCAAGGGCCTCCAGGCTCAAAACGTTCAACTTCAAGAGATGTTCTTGAACCTATCCAAGGGGCAGGAAGAGTTGAAAGTAATCCTCTCAAGGAACCTAGCCGAGAAAGATTCAGAAGACAATAAGGACAAACAGTTGGAACAACTGCAAACTGAGGTTGAAGCAATGAGAACCCAGATGCTAGGGAAGATGGCTCTTATCCAAGGCCTAGCCCGAAGACAAGAAGAGTTGGGAACCATTATCAATCAATTTTGTCAAGACAGTTGCAACCGTATGGGGCAAACAATCAGGATCGGAAATCAAGGCCTTGCTCAGCTTCCCATGAGACAAGAAACCGGTTTAAAGGAGAGAAGACCTTCTCACTTTGCTTCCACATCACGAGCCCAACAACGACTTTGTCAACATCAACCGGATAATCATCCAAAGGGGGAAAGACTTCAAAGGCGATTCACCCAAATCAACATGCCATTGTCACAAGCATTGCAACACATGTTAAAGATGAATCTGATTACGGTGATAAACCCTCATCCGAACCCCAAAACTTTTTCTCCCAGCTACAATCCAGGTGCTAGGTGTGCCTATCATTCTGATAGTCCTGGACATGATACAAACGATTGTTGGGCGTTGAAGTACAAGATTCAAAACATGATCGACGAAGGAATGCTGGAGTTCACACAAGATGGCCAGACTTAATTCTTCTGCCAAAGGTTCTCCACCTGAAATGACAAAGTTCGAACTAAGAGGCTTTTGTTTTCATTTGAATTTTCAAGTTGTAATTTCTTCTGTTATTCAAACAATTATCTGTTGATGTCAAACTCTGTTTCATTAATGCATTGCATATGTTTGTCTTGAATTCATCCATTCGTTTTCACTATTCTTGAACTATGATTTCTACTTTCTTTATGACATTTAACTCTTGCAAAAGCTACAAGCCTTTAGAGGGAGGATGACGAAACAATGCCATAATCTCATATAGTATGCTTTTGAACAGACCTTGCTGACGATGTAGAAGCATTCTTTCAAATCCTAAACACTAGAGTTATAAGGAAGATAATCCCTAGTCAACCCTTAGAGCCAAAGAAGTAGAAGTTTTCTGTTCTAAACAAATTGAAACCTTTGATTTAAACCTGGGGCAGGGTAGTCTCTCAGTTAATTCAAAAAAGGTGCACTTTGAAGTGGCAAATCTCAGTTCGTAATACAACGAACGACATCAAAAAACATTCCTTTGGAATCAAAAGACAGTGATGGTTCCTTATCTCATAGGCAGTCATTACCTCTCAAAAGAGAAGAGCCCTCTGAGCCAAAACCTATAAAGGAGGCTTATGAAAGCTGGGGCATCCCGCTGACTGTAATCTCAAAAACAGGAACAGTCAGGCAAAAGTTAGGGATAATAAATCAAAAAGAACGAGGTCATTACAAATCCTCAACAACATGAAAAATGTTGCAAAAAAAATGATGATGACTGTCTTCCAACAAATTCAACTTGTGTGAACCATCACAAAAAAAAAAGTCGTTCCAAACTCGAATAGAGTTCGACGTACAATTAACTGAGTTTAGGATTGAAGAACATCACAAAGAGCGGGTGGGTACAAATATACTTTGAGCCTTTACCCTTTGTTTCTTAAACTGTGAACCAAGCCACGTTACAACCCTTCAAAAGTCCTAACTGAAGCATGGTTTAGTTCGAAAGCATACTGTTACAAAAGGTATCCTGACTCCTGTAAGGCTTTGCCCTAAAATCTTGTGTTGAATTTGTCTTATAAAAAGTTTTCTGCTAAAAAACGCACTTTTCAAAACTTCGAGACAAGCATAAACTTTGCATTATTTGAATATCTTTGTTTGCACATGGTTTATTTGTTTAAACAGCAAATAAATTCATACAGTGAATGATCAGAGGAACGAAAGCTCTCTCAATGAACAAAATCACTTCAAGTGGGACGATACTCCCATTACAAAAATCTCCCGTCAACAAAAAGAGACTTGGTTTGGTATTGTCCAACAAATCTGGGGCAGTCCAGTCAAGATTTCAATAAATCTTTCAAAGTCCATTTAACCTGGGGCAGTCCAGTCAAGATTTCAACAAATCTCTCAAAAGTTCAGTGAACTTGGGGCAAGTCTCCTTCATCATCACTTGGGGAATTCGAATGTCAATCTCAAGGTCGTTCAAAATTTCCTTCATCACCTGCTGGAAGTTACGATCATCATCAAAAATTCCTTCATCACCTGCTAGAATTCAAGGTCGTTCAAAATTTCCTTCATCACCTGTTGGAAGTTACAACCACCAACAGAATAACGGACAATTGAAGCTCATAAAAATCTGTTTCTCTCAAGAATGAAGACTCTCATCCTTAAAACCTCAGAAGATTGGTATACTCCCAATTTCTGACCCTTAACAGAATGAAGACTCTCGTCCTTAAAACCTCAGAAGATTGATATACTCCCAATTTCTGACCCTTAACAGAATGAAGAATCTCATCCTTGAAACCTGCTGGAATTCAAGAGCGTTCAAAATTTCCTTCATCACCTGCTGGAAGTTGCGGTCATCATAAAAAATTCCTTCATCACCTGTTGGAAGATACGGTCCAGATATGCTCCATACACGGTTTCCATTCTGTAACCTTTTCAAGTTCCAAATTAATACCTGTAGCAAGCCAGGAAAACTATCTGTGGACGACTGATTGTAGATTAATACCTGAAACCAGCCAGGAAAACTATCTACATGAAGAGATTGAAGATTAATACCTGTAGCAAGCCAGGAAAACTATCTTTCTTTCTCAGGTCAGAGATTAATACCTGAAACCAGCCAGGACAACTATCTCATCGACCAACCTTTCCAAGTTCCAGATTAATACCTGTAGCAAGCCAGGAAAACTATCTGTGGACGACTGATTGTAGATTAATACCTGAAACCAGCCAGGAAAACTATCTACATGAAGAGATTGAAGATTAATACCTGTAGCAAGCCAGGAAAACTATCTTTCTTTCTCAGGTCAGAGATTAATACCTGAAACCAGCCAGGACAACTATCTCATCGACCAACCTTTTCAAGTTCCAAATCAATACCTGCAGCAATCAAAAGATTCTTGCAATCCCCTGCAGCAGTCAAAGATTCACTTTCCCTGGTAGCAGTCAAGATTCTATTATCTCCAGCTATCCATGATTCATCTATCCTCAACAAGACAGCTACTCAGCTTGCATGCACATCCATTACATTCATATATCATAAACAGATATATTGCATTATGCATTTCATACATCATGACATTGCATACAACAAACGTTTTACCTTTTCCAGAAAAAGGTCAATCAACAGATGGCTACCATCAACCTTTTCAAGTTCCATATCAATACCTAAAACAAGCCAGGAAAACCATCTGTGGACAAGGGATTGAAGATCAATACCTGTAACAAGCCAGGAAAACTATCTTTCTTTCTCAGGTCAGAGATTAATACCTGAAACCAGACAGGACAAATATCTACTCGACCAACTCATGTTTATTCAACTTCAAGACTTCTGAAAAAAGTTTACGGGTTCTCCAGATACGGATGTTAACCTATCGCTTGTTCAGATCCAAGACTTCTGAAAACAGTTTACGGATTCTCCAAACATGGATGTCAATCTATTGCTTATTCAAGCCCCCAGTTCAGAGACGTTTCAAACATGGATACCTTTCTGATACTCACCCACTCACCAACGACATACAGTTCAACAAACATTATTGGATGGCATCTACAAGCCCATCTCCAACAAGATACAATCACCTTCAGATGGCATCTATAAGCCCATCCTCCTACCAACAATTTCCAGATGGCATCTCTAAGCCCATCCCCCGACAAGATTCTATCACATCTCCAGATGGCATCTTTAAGCCCATCTCTAAATGGCATCTTTAAGCCCATTCCCTCAAACTACGCTTTGACGAGTGCAATTTTTTTGGGCACTCTAGTGTCCAATCTCCTTTTACCTTTGAGTCGCGAACGGAAAACTTGCCAATCTAACTCTTCAGGTTCAAGAAGATTGAACAGGGGCAACTGTTGTACCCCAAAATTTGCCCTCCTCTTTTTCACAAGAAATCACAGCTTCGGGCTTTTCCTGATTTTTCAGAATGGCTCAAGAATCGATCAAATAGACTTTTCTTATCAGTCAAACAAAATTAGGGTTTCCATTAACTTTTGAATCAGTCCAAGCAGATTATTAGGGTTTCTATTGATTTGGTTGAGTTTGGCTCAGGGTTTGATCAAGCAGACACTTCTTTGACAATAAATCAAGAATTAGGGTTTACACGCGCATTTTCAGAAGATTTTGAATCCACAGTGTCTTAATTGGCTATCACACTGCTTTGACGCCTGTTCAAGATTTCAGTTTGTTTCTCAAAACCTAAACCTCTGGGATAGAAGCTGAGGCTTCTGATTGAAAATTTGCAGTTTTAGTTTAATCAAGTGAAGTGAAAGGCGTATGGACGTTTATTTGTTTAGATGTGCAATTGGTTAACTGACATGCCGGGCTTATTGCTGGTTAAAGCAGGGTTTGTGAGACTACAATGTTATTAATTATTTATTTTATCTAAGTTAAAATAATTGGGATGTACTTCCAGTTATTTTAATTCAAGAAACTTAAATAATTAAATAGACAGTGAAATAGAGAATTATCTGACAAAAGGACTTTTATTTGTTTTTAATTATTGGTACAAGTATTATTGAAATACAGTAATTTTATTTACAGTATTTATAATAATGTTTATTACAAATGATTAAAATAAAATAAAACTATATCCTAAGTTTCTTGAAGTCTTCATCTTCTACCGCTGCTTCCTTTGCCCGACTGGTATTTACCTGCAAAGACAGAAAAAGAGAAGTCAAACGCAGATGAATTAAAAAAAAGGCATTTTCAGACAGTTAATCAAAAAATTCATCATTAAAGGTTGTTGGCCGGAATCAGTTTGTTCGTCCTCTCTGCAAATTGCAAGAAATGGCATGCTCTTTTCGGCCATGTTGGCCTAGTACGCACCCCATTGAATTATCTAAGATAGCCAGATACATGATTAAAGGCCTTCCTTCGACGGGTGGCATCAAGATAGGAGGTTCCAGCAAATACTCCTTGATCTTATCGAAAGCAACTTGACAGTCATCATTCCATTTAACCACCTGATCTTTCTTCAACAGCTTGAATATCGGTTCACAGGTAGATGTTAGGTGAGAGATGAACCTCACAATGTAGTTTAGGCGTCCCAAGAAACCTCTGACCTCCTTTTCAGTGCGAGGGGCAGACATTTCTCGTATAGCTTTGACTTTGGAAGGATCAACCTCAATGCCTTTGTTGCTGACGATGAATCCCAAGAGTTTATCGGACCTGACTCCGAAAGTGCACTTTCTAGGGTTCAGTCTGAGTTTGTATTCCTTTAACCTGACAAACAGCTTTTGTAGATGGTCGAGGTGTTCTTCTTCTGTCTGTGAACGGGCTATCATGTCGTCTACGTAGACTTCAATATCATGATGTATCATGTCATGAAACAAAGCTACCATGGCTCGCTGATAGGTTGCCCCGATATTTTTTAGTCCAAATGGCATCACTTTATAACAGAAGGTACCCCACTGCGTAACAAAAGTAGTCTTCTCCATGTCTTCGGGGGCCATTTTGATCTGGTTGTACCCTGAAAATCCGTCCATGAAAGAGAATACCTTGTGTTGAGCTGTGTTGTCAACCAAGATATCAATGTGTGGTAGCGGAAAGTCATCTTTAGGGCTAGCCCTATTTAAGTCTCTATAGTCCACACACATTCTGACTTTGCCGTCCTTCTTAGGCACGGGCACAATGTTAGCAACCCATTGTGGATATGAAGTAACAACAAGAAAGCCAGCATTGAAATTCTTCATCACTTCAGCTTTGATCTTTTCAGACATGTCGGGCCTCATGCGGCGAACTTTCTGTTTGATTGGTGGACAGTCTTCTCTTGTAGGGAGACGGTGAACCACAATATCTGTATCCAGTCCCGACATGTCTTCATAGGACCAGGCGAAGATCTCAACATATTCATTCAACAACTGAACTAAGCGCTCTTTGACACTTGGCTCTAGGTTGGCACCCACTTTAACCTCTTTTCTGTCTTCGACAGTACCCAAATTGATAGTCTCTAACAACTCTTCATGGGGAAGAATAGCCCTTTCTTCATGTTGCAAAAGTCTAGCAAACTCTCCAGGCACTTCACAGTCTTCATCACCTTCGTATTCGGCATGATTGACCAGATCTTCAGAGTCACTGAAGGCCATAGCAGAATTGTTACCCCTGGAATCCGGAATGGATGGGTACCTGCATTTTGTGAGTGTGTGTGTGTGTAAGGGATAGCCACCTTTAAACAAATAAAAATGTAAAAAGAAAGAAAATGAACACAAAAGTTTATATATGAAAGCGTCCATGATTCATTAAAAATGGCATATGAAAATGAAGAATCAAAACCCTTACAAATGGATCTATATGCCCCGGGTAAGGCATAAGGCGAAAAGAGTGTACGACTTGTTTAATAATTATTACTGACCAAACAAGAAATGTTCAAAAGATAAATTACTGATTGATGAAAGTAATGGGAATGAAGTCTTTCGCCTCCCAGTTGCTCAATCCTCCTTCAATGGTTGGAAAAATCCAATCTTCAAAATTGCTCTCATCTTTAACATCTTCCAAAGCATGAATTCCATGATGAGTGATCTTTAATGGTGGTCCTCCAGCCCGGGAGCGACACACAACCTTCTGACTAGCAGCAGTGAAACCTAAACCGAACTTATCTGTCTTGAAAGGAAAATCTGGTAGCTGACCCCACACTGTACTTCCTCCTTCCTCGATTACAGCCTTTGCATCTTTAAGGGATGACATCCGGGACACAGGTTTGGTAATGATGGGAACAACAGTCATTGTCTTAGCTGTCGCAACTTCAGGAGAAACCTCTTCAAAGTGTTGGAAAGGTGTTTCTATGAATTCACCATCTAACTCCATGTAGCGGAAAGAGTTAAGGTGGCTTATCATATACTCCTTCTTACCATGAACTGTTATGATTTTACCCTGGACGGGGTATTTGAGCATCTGGTGTAAAGAAGAAGTGACTGCCCCAGCGTTGTGGATCCATGGCCTTCCCAACAAGCATGAATATGAAGGACGGATGTCCATCACATAAAATGTAGAGTTGAAAATTTCCGTTCCCACCTTAATTAGGATGTCCACCTCTCCGTGAACCATCCTCTTAGAACTTTAAAAGGCTCTAACAATGATATTACTGGGCTTTAAGGTTAAACCTTCATAGTCTAGCCTGTCTAATGCTTTCTTTGGTAGGACATTTAAAGATGAACCAGTATCGACCAGAACGTGAGCAAGTGTGGTCCCTCTGCACTCTACCGAAACATGCAGCGCATCATTATGCTTTCTTCACTTAGATGTTAGATCGGCATCAGAGAAGCCAAGACCATTGACGGCTGTAAGGCTAGCTATGCACTCTTGAAACTGATCCGCATAAGTTTCTTGAGGCACATGCGCCGTCTTCAGGAATTTGATCAAGGCTTTGGCATAAGCCTCGGAGCAGAGCAATAGAGCCAGCATAAAGATTTTTGAAGGGGTTTTCCCTAGCTGCTCTACGACATCATAGTCACTTATCTTAATTATCTTTAAAATCTCATGCATTTCCTTTTGGGTGGTCTCGGGGATAACCAAAGTCTGAGCCCTCGTCCTGACGGGCGCTTCTTGGATCCACTTACCTTTATCAGCAGTAATAGCAAAGGGTATAGCTTCAGGAGTAACAATTTCTTCAATAACTGGACTTCGTACAAATATCTTGACTGGCACAAGAGCACTTGAGGGTCTGAAGATTTCCCTTGGAGGAGCAATCTCCGGAGAGAAGATTCTTCCACTACGAGTGATCTTACTTGTCCCTGCAATTTTTCCTATGTCAGGAGTTTCTTCATCGGAACTTTCTTCAACTGATTCGATCTTCTTAACACCGTGGTAGAAGATCTATCCTCCATAATTCCACGATATTATCTTGTTGGACTTATATGGGATAGGCCCCGACATAGTAATCTTCAGCGGTACACACTTTGGATCGGGTGTAATCTTAACAGGTCTTTTGGAGACCTTGAAAAGATTGTCGGGAATGGTGATTATAGCAACATCATTGATTGGAGTAACAGGAGTAACAGTAGTAACATGAGTTTTCTTGAAGATGATTTCTTGAGTATTCATCAGGCGTTGGATGCCTGAGTTCAATAGCGGACAATCGGATTGCAAGGTCGAACAAAGGTAACAATCTTTTTCACAGCCTGGGAAAATCCTGACTTTCAACAGATTCATCTTGATCATTGGCAACAGAGTCATTAAGTCATCAACAGCAGTACCGTGAAGATCTTCTACAATAGCATGGACATTATGACCATGTTTTGGCATTGGAGCGGATATCACATTAGGTTTTTCAGGTGCGTCAAACTCCACGTCCTTGGCATCTATTAAATCTTGGATCTTGTTTTTGAGGGCCCAACAATTGTTGGTGTCGTGCCCTATGCCGTCGAAATGGTAAGCACATTTAGCATTGGCATGATAAAAGGGAGAAGTTGTATTCGGATTTTGTGGTGGATCTCTCAAGGTTGTAAGGTTCAGCTTCAAGAGATGGGGGAGGAACTGGGAAGGTGTCATGTTTATTTTGGTGAACTTCCTAGCAGGCCTTCCTCCTCTTATTTGTTGGTTGGTTCTTGGTTGATCATTCCTAGGTTGATCAGCTGCTGTCTTTTGGATCATTACAGCCCCCACCATTGACCGGCGCTCTACTCTCCCTCGACCTTTTTGAGAATAAACAGCTGAAGCAGATGTATCTTTTTAAATCTTACCACTCTTGATGCCAGCTTTAACTCGTTCACCAGTCAGAATTAATTCAGTGAACCCTGCTGATGAACTCCCTATCAGGTGATTAAAGAATGGACCAGACAGCGTCCCTAAAAACATATCAACCAGCTCTCTTTCAGACAATGGTGGCTGCACCCTTCCAGCCAAGTCCCGCCACTTCTGGGCATACTCCTTAAAGCCCTCATTAGAAACTATACCCATACTCTGTAGTTGAGTACGAGTAGGTGATAAATCTGTGTTGTATTGATATTGTCGGTAGAAGGCGTCAGCCAGATCCTCCCAATTATGTACGTCAGCCCTCTCAAGCTGGTAGAACCATTCCAATTGCGTACCCGACAAACTATCTTGAAAAAAGTGGACCCACAAATCCTTATCAGAAGAGTGAGGTTGGATCCTTCTGACGTAAGACCGCAGATGCATCTTCGGGCAAGACAAACCATCATATTTAGCAAATGTAGGCACTTTGAATTTAAGGGGGATGACGATCCCAGCAACCAACCCTAGTTCTTCGAAATCCAACCCAGGTACTCTTTGTACCTCAATGGCTGCCAGCCGATCTTCCAAATTCTCATACTTATCATCCGCAGGAGGGTACTGCTGCTCAGAGTAATCTTCATCCTCTTCCTCTTCTTCTTCTTCAGCCTCATATTCGGAAGGTACTGCAACTCCTTTTCCTTTGCCAACCCCTTCATCAGACGTCGAGGGGAAATCCAGGACTCTCCTAGCTTGGTTCTCAAATCTTCTTCCCATAGTGGCCACACCAATTCTTTTCTTTTTCTTCTTTTATTTTTCCTTTTCCTTCTCTAACAGTGCTTTAAGGTCCTCTTGACCCTTTGCCAAGGTCATGAGGAGTTGTTGGAACTGCGAATTCTATGCTTGCAGATCTTTGACCGTCTGCTTTATATCCATCTTGCTGAAATAAACCGCAGAAAGATAAGGAAATCTGGTGTAAAGACCTGTTTATGCATATGATGAATGATATGTATTCATGTAATGCATTCAAGGATTTAGAAATTCAAAGTTGTTGCAAACAAAAAAGAACACACGTCATATTAATAAGAAGAAATTTGTTAGTACATAAATGCCCCACGGGCAAAATATTACAAAGTTCTTAATGTAAAAAGACGTTGCACATCCTCTTTGGTGCGATGTAAGTGTTGAGAGTCTGCTCTTCATGGAGTCAACGAGTAAGCTCCAAAACCTTCTTCTCACTGTCGTAGAAGCTGGCTTCAAAAGTATTCCGTTCTTCCTTGAGCTGTATCCAACTCTTTTGAAAATCTTCCAATGATGTTGGCATGTCAGGATGTAGGAGGGTGTATGGAACCTCTCCTTCCATAACAGGCTCTTTGATCATAGGAAGAATGTAGGGGTAAGGCATCATAAGACTCTGGGCGCGGGTTCGTACCCACTTGAGATAAGGCTCAAGGGGTATGGAATTCTTGTGTCCCAGTGTCTTACTGTCCACTTTGTTAGGCATCCTCCAAGCTCGGATAAACCTTTGTCGAAGTCCTTGAGCATCGTTGTTGAAGTCAAAAACCAAGTCTGGAATCAGCATGTCATGAGGGCCATCCCTTCGGGCACCCAAACTGTCTCAGAGCCAAGCAGGGGTTATAGGTAATGCCTCCTCTAATTCCAAGTAGTGGGACATTAGGGAATTCCCCACAAAGATTAATGATGATGACATTTTCTCTGGACCGAGAACACCAATGAACATCAGAATGTGTAAGAGTTATCAATCGTTGCGACCACCTCAAGCCTTGCTCATTCTTCAAGACTGACTGGGGAATGTGAGAAATAAACCACCTTGCTAAAAGAGGAGTACAACACATGAGAACACCTCTTTTCCTCATTATTTGTGTGTAAAATGAGTGGAGGATATCCCCAAGCAATGCAGGCAAAGGATTCCGAGATATGAAAATCTTGACAGCATTCACATCTATAAGCTGATCAGGGTTTGGGAACAAGACCAACCCATAGATGAGAAGTGCTACAATCTCCTCGAAAGCTTGCAGATCTAGAGAATTCTAGTAGTCTTGTGCCTTCTCAAACAGAAACTTTGCCAAGAAACCCTTGACACCACTTCTGGTTTCCCAATGACCTTTGATATCAGATGGTTGCAAGTGTAAGGCTTGAGCAACATCTTCAGGCTTTGGTTGTCTTTCCGTACCGTTTTAGGGTAGTTGATGGAGAATAGGAATCCTCAAGAGTTGAGAAAATTCCTCCAAAGTAGGCACAAGCTGGTAATCAGGAAATGTGAAGCAGTGGTGTAGGGGGTCAAAGATCTGGAAGAGAACTTTCACCATGTCTTCTTCAATGTTGGAGTTGACCAAGTTGAGGAGTCTACCATGTCTTTCACTGAAGGGAGAATTCTATGGAATCTTGGAAGCAAGCTCCTTGAGTTGAGGAGGGATTCTCACAAGGTTGACTTGAATTGTTTTCCTGCGAAGAGATTCCATTACCTATAAAACAGGAACAAAGATTAAGATCCAAACCCTTGAAATGGTTAATGGATGAAAATGATGCTTTATGATGTCCATGATGTATGCACAAGTATATGTACAATCCAATCACACAAGATCCTAGTTTCAGGCTTGCATAGGGTTTCATAGGTAAGTACCCTCTTGAAGTTTAGTTGGCTCAACCTGTCCTAGAAATAGTAACCGGGTTCTAAGGAGCTAAATATCACCGGATTATTTTCTGTTCATTGTTTCAGTTTAGCCACTTTACTGGCGACCAAAATATTCCAAGAAAACAACCCTTAATGAGTGTAGTATCGAGTATCTACCAACTTCGGACTTCACCAAAGCCGGTCATCTCACTACCCCTAAAAAGGACAAGATCGTCAAGTTAAAGGTTCTAAAAGTCCATTAGTGCTTCATGACATCACTCAGCGGCCCCGTATTCTCTTTGATTGACTCAAAGGCTACCGGTACCCACAAATATGCCGCACTAATATAGCTATTGCTTCAACCATGTCAGTATACCCCGCACAGTTTCCACAACGTATTGCTATTTACCTATGAATGTTTCCCAAATCCAGGTAGAGGATTCAAACCCAAACAATAGAACCAAGTGTAAAGCAATCAAAGCAAACAAAGTAAGCATGTAAAGGTGATCTAAACCCTAAGGTAACCCCACTTTTAGTCATATCCCCAGCAGAGTCTCCAGTTCTGTGATAGGGTGGGAGAACTAACTTGAGGTTTTGCGTTTGTGTTTGCAAATGTTTTTGTTTGCAAATGTTTCTGTTTAGCAAGAGTCTCCATCGACTTTTTAATTTTATCCAAAGGAAAGGTCAAAAAGCACAGGAAAGACCTTTGAGATGTTTTCTTGGGTTCAGGGGGTAGATTATGAAAAGGGAAGGTGCAAGCACCCTTTTCATCCATGGTTATCCATGGGCTCTTAGTTACTTGTTTAGATCACTTGCTTTTGCTTTTCAATTGTTTGAAATGGTGCTTTGTGTGTGGTTTCGAAAATGTTTGATAAGAGGCCTTGTCTAGGCAACCTTTGTAATGATTCTTGTTTGAATGTATACAAAGGTGTATTGTCTTTTGAAAAATGTTTCAATGTTTGAAAGTTTGTTTTGGGAAATGTTTGAAATTATGTTGTGAGGTGTGTTTGAAAATAGCAAGGATGTTTTGCAAGTTTTGATCAAGTAACTAAGAGTTGTCTACCCTATTTACTCAAAGATCTTTCCTACACATTTTTAACCCTTTCACATTGTTGTTTTACCATTGCATTTGGTAAACAAACTTGTGTTTGGATGTTAAACGGGATAGGCGCGGGTCATCGTATTGACCATGATAGCAATATTTCCAAGTATCTTTGGCAATTTTTGTGAGGGACTAGATCATTCTGTATAGGCAACCAAGATAGCGTCATCGAGGGTCTATGATCTTTTGTTTCGTTTTTGTTTTGCCAGGATACTCAACATGCATAACATGGCCATTTTAAGGCAACAAGTGGATGAAACCCTAGGGGTGCATGTGTGCATTGTGTTGTCAATTTTCATGCTTTTTGTCTTTGTATTAGTCAAGCTATTTGTTTTGATTTTTTTGGATTCTTGCATACAATCCCTAATCTCTATCATGCCATATTTGTAAGTATAAAGTGCGCGAAATAAATCTACACTATTACAACATTTGATATGGGGAGAGGGATACAATTTTTGAATGGGGGATATTTGCAAGAAATAAAACCCTAATATTTACATTTACATCCAAATTGAATAATGGTACAAATCAATAAATAGACAAATATTTAAATGATCAATTAAATAAATATGCAAAATATTATGAATATGCAAAGAATGTTTTGTTTATTTTTTATGTATGTAAAAATATAATATTTAATGTAAAAAAAAGAAATAAAAAGATTATTTTTTTTATTAAGGGGAAAAAACCCTAATTTTCTTTTAAGAAAGTAAATATATATTATATATTTTTTATGTACAATAAAATAAAATAATGTATATACAAAAATAAAATATATTTAGAAAAAAAGTAAAAGTATAATATTTAATGTATTATTTTCAAGTTTTCATTAAAATAAAAATAAAGGTATATACTCACTAAATTATTTTTATGTTAGAAAAAATAAAATAAAATACAAAAATAAATGTGAAAATTTATAAAAATATTTTTGGTATTTTTTATGTTTGGAAAATAATAAAATAAAATCAGAAATGAAAAATAAATACAAAAATATAAAAACATAAAGAAATGGGCCAGTGGGGTGCAGTCAACAATGATGGGGGTGCCAAAAACAAAAATCAAAAGCCCAGCCCAATTCCAGACTTCATCTTCAACCTCTAGTTCAAAAAACGCGCGCCTGTACAAAATGCCAGATCCTGCATACGTGCTCTAATGCAAAAACACATAACATCAAAGTTGTAGCATTTTTCAAGACGAATTCAACCATATAAGAAACTTGATCTAACTCTCAAAGACCAGAGAGAATATCTCTGGCTCTAAATTCTAACCTAATTTTTTCAGGAAGTTCATGGGTTAAATTCTCTTAACACGTTTAACTTAAATGAAAACTGAGCATATGTACAGCTTCATGGCTATGAATACTACATTTTTTATTCACAAACCTAAGCCTAATGATTCCTAAATAGAGAGATAGGAAGTTGACAAAAACCTGTTTCAGTTGACTTCATGTATGGCAATGTGGAGCTTTTCAGTGAGGCCTGAGATGTTTGGGAGCTTGCTTGGACTTCCTCTGACCTTCCCCAATGCCTAGTTTGCCTTGAATATGCTTGAACAAGCTTGTAGAACTCAACCTGCACAAGCTGCAAATAGAAATGGTAAACCTTGTAAAGGGAGTTACAGTCACTCTTCAATGGTTGGGATATCTTGGATAGGTTATGTGGAATGTGTTTGAACCAGTTTGAGGCAAAACGCACGGGGGGTTTTTGCTATGGAAGTCAAACTGTAGGGAGTGCCCTGTTTTGCCAATGGAAGGTGATTTTGTGTTCTGGAAGGCTTAAGGACTCAAAGGCTCGTGTTTTAGGTTCAATACAATGTGTGAAACTTGTCTCAAAAGCTTGCAAAAGTTGGTTCTCTCAGATGTGTAAGTTGTGTTGTATTTGACAAGTTTCTTGCATTTTAAGCAAAAGTGAGGCATCATGCAAGACAGGCCTGTACAGGCTATCTATCAGTTGGTACTTTGTGATATTGGCCCCCTTATTTGGTGGATATTATGTGTTGTACCAGATCTTGTTCAAGGCTCAAGGATTCTATCTGACATAAAGCAAGATTTTGACAAAAATGGCAATGTTACCTTTTACCATTTTTGGATTAATCTATTGTATAATCCTCTAATGACCAAAACAAAGCCTTAGACCAATGGATTTGCATTTAATTATTGAGTATGGAAGGGTTTTGGGACCTGTAATCAAGTACAAACAAGGCTGATTAGAGTTTGCAACTTGTATCAATATGAACATGCCATGGATCAAAAGTGAGTTTTTGCCAACTTCAAGCCTTCGGTTATCCATAACCACAAATGATTTTGGAGAGTTCTTGGACTTCTTAGAAAGATTGTAACATTATATACATTCCATCTTTGAAATGCATTTTTAGATTCCAAGTGTAACTATGTGAAAAATGGTCATGAAGATAGGTCAAAATCCTGCCTAAATTAGGGCAAAATTTCACTAAGTTAAAAGTTTCATGGACCCTTGTTCCAAAAATCATAACTTGAGATCCAAGCTTCTTTTGGGAAAACTTTGTAAGTTAAAGTTGTAGACTTTGTGGACGACTACAAATTTCATGTTGGAAGTTTTGTTTGAATCCAATTGCATCATGGTGAAAATGTTGGGCAAAGTTGGGAAAAAATAAGAAAATTTCATAACTTAGAAAAATTCGAAGTTATGAAATTTTTCAATCTTAAACCCTAATTTGCAAAATTGGGTTTCTTGATGAATAAGTTTCATGTTTTGACACATCTTGATGAAAAATGACCCTTGGCACTTGATTTTGACCAAAAAGTCAGAGTTTGACTTTTCAGTATACAGTCAAATTTTGATCAGTTGACTGAAAAATTCATTTGTCAATCCAATGCAATTGAGATCTGTTGAACTTTGTGAATAGGTCAAGATGATGCCATTGAGTCACTGAATCCATGTTTGAATCCAATTTGCCATTGGCTAGGTGAAAAGTAAGAAATTGCCCTTCTGCAGTCAAAACCCTAAAAATGACGATTTTGCCCTTTTGGTGATCTGATCAAATTTCTTGAGGAGTTGTGGTCCAAACATGATCAAATGGTCCATATGAGTCCATAATGTTGGTGTGGATCCAAAATTATGAGTTTTGACTGTAAATTGGCCACATTTGACTTTTCCCCCAATACAGTTGATTTCTAGGTCAACTGTTCAATTGGCTGGGCAAAAATTTGATTCAAAGCTTGAAACTTGGTAGAGGCAATCTTATAAGTCCAACATGAAGTATGAAAGTCAATTTGAGCATTGGAAGTCAAAAAATCCCTGTGCAAACTCAAACCCTAATTTAGGTCAACAGTGCAAGGAGATGTCTTGAGTAGTGCAAAACCCTAATCCGGTCTTGAGTTCAAAGAGTCTTGTGATGAGAAATCTTGATAAAATGAGAGGTAAAATTTTGGGTTACAACAGTTGGTATGGCCAATCTAACTACTTTGATGGAATCATTGGTGGCTGCTTAGAATCAGCCACCACTTGCTCATCCTCAACCAATAATAATTGCTTCTGAAGGTCCTTCAGTTCTCGTTTCTGTTACTCCAGTTACAGTTGCTCAGAATCGTATGCCTCAGGGTTACCCGTAGGGAATGCCTGAAAACATCATGCCATAAGGTTTTAATCTTGACACTCATGCTTCTCCAGTTGTGCAAGTTGCTACTACTCTCGTACCTCCTGTGGTACATATTACTCATACTGCTAGAAATGAGATCCACTATGTTGCACCTCCTTCGATGAACGCTATGCCATTTTTTAATGATGAAGTTTATCGTCATGTTCCTCCACCAAGTGAAAGTGTGGGTTTCTATGACCGGTTGGATGACTTTCAATACCAGTTCAATGAGATGTAGAAGGAAATGAAGACCCTTTGAGGAAAAGAATTGTCTGGACATAATGTCAGTGAACTCTGCCTAGTTCCCAATGTAAAGGAGCCAACGAAGTTTAAAGAGCCTAAATTTGATAGGTACAAAGGCAACTCCTGTACTCATGACCACCTCGTGACAATTTAACTGGTTCTTCTCTGAAGTGGTATATAAGTCTGGATAGTAGTAGTATCTGCACCTTAAATGATCTAGGAGAAGCCTTCATCAAACAATATGAGTACAATATGTTCATGGCACCTGACTGCAACCAGTCAAGGGCAATGGCTCAGAGAGACAAGGATTCGTTCAAAGAATATATGCAGAGACGGCGCGAGATAGATTCCCAGGTGGTGCCACCTATGGGAGAACAAGAAATTACCAAGGTCTTCCTGAAAACCCTTGGATCATTTTATTACGAAAGGATGGTCGCCAGTGCGCTGAGTGATTTTACCGAAATGGTAAGCATGAGTGTTCGTTTGGAAGAGGCTGTCAGAGAGGGGCATTTGAAAAGAGATGAATGGACAAAGAAGTCTTCCTATGAGTTATCTCGGAAGAAAGAAAGCGAAACAAATTTTGTTATTGGAGAAAGAAAGATTAGGCCACCTAGAAGGCATCAACGGTACCAATAACAGGTTGCTTCTGTGACTCTTGTTGTCAATGTAGCTCCAACCATAGTTGCCTATCAGAGACCATATCCTTACGGGAATCAAGGGAAAAGTCATAAAAGAGAAGCCTTTGACTCAATTCTACTGAGCTACGCAGAGTTACTTCCGGCTTTGATTCATAAGAAGTTGGTTCAGACCAGGCCACCCCTGCTATACCATCACCTTTACCTTGGTATTATAAGGAAGACCAGGTGTGCGCTTTTTCATCAGGGAGCACCATGATACAATATTGAGAACTGTTATCCTTTGAAATCTGAAGTACAAAAGATGGTGAGATCTGGCCTTTTATCCTTTAATGATGTTGGCCCTAACGTGAAAGACAATCCTTTGCCAAAGCATGGAGGAGCAGATGTTGTAAACATGGTTGCTGGTTGTCTAGGGGACTTTCGGATTTTTGATATCTACCTGGTTAGAGGGGATTTGGTAAAGATGCATGTTGACCTCTGCGAGTTTAGTTACTACACACATGACCATCTTGGTTGTGGTATTTGCAGTACAGATATCTAGGGATGTGATAAGATAAAAGCTGATCTTCAGGAAATGATGGACGAAGGCCTCACTCATATAATCAGGCCTAGGGCAGAGTACGAAGAAGATGTGAATATGGTTTTTGGATGTCCTGGAGAATTCCAAATTTTTGACGTGAATCATATGAATGATGATTTGGTGCAGTTGCACGCTACTTTATGTCACATGGATGGTCAAGAAGACACCATTATGGGTCTTGCCATATTTTCTGCAGAGATTCTCGTGGTTGTTCCATCGTAAGAAAGGGGTATTCAGTTGTTGTTAGACAATGTTACTATCAAAGTTTCAAGCAATAGAGATGATTACAATGGGATTAATGTGAATGAAGATTATTTGGTTGAGACTGTGTCAGATGACGAGTATGCTTCTGCAGATGAATTCTTTTCCTTAGATGAAGATGTGTTTTCCAGAAATGATTCTATGATGACTAAGTATTCTGAGGAGGAGGTGAATGATATTATGCCTTGTTTTGGTGTTCCTGCCCCTATAGAGATTGAGTACCATAGCAGACCAGTTGTTGTTGTAGTGGTGATTTGCTTGTCGGGTCTTGTTCCTTACGAATCAGACAAGGCTGTGCCTTACAAATACAATGCTACAATCTTGGAGGATGGTGTGAAAGTTCCCATCCAACCTTTGTCTGATGTCAAGAATATTGTTGAAGCCATCCGAGTGACCCGCAGTGGCCGTGTTTTCGCACCTGTCATTCGAGGGAATGTTAATGCTAATAAAAAGGTTGTTGAAAGTACTGAACCCAAGAAGGAAGTAGGGGAATCTAGTGGTACTACTCTGGAAAAAGATGTGGACGATATATTGAAGATTATTAAGATGAGCGACTACAGGATCGTAGATCAATTATTGCAGACCCCGTCAAAGATATCCATTATAGCCTTGCTAATGAACTCTTCTTCCCACAAGGAATCTTTGATGAGAGTGTTGGATCAAGCTTTCTTAGAAAGTCATATGCCTTTGGACCAATTCAGTAGTGTTGTCAGGAATATTACATCCTGTAATAACCTGAATTTTTGTGATGATGAATTGCCCAATGAAGGAAGGAATCATAATTTAGCTCTCCATATCTCCATGAACTGCAAGAATGACTCATTGTCTAATGTGTTGATTGATAATGGGTTCGCTTTAAATGATATATCGAGGAGCATGCTTATGAATCTGAAGTACCAAGGAACTCCCGTGTGCCCAAGTGGCATAATTGTGAAAGCTTTCAATGGATCAAGGAAGTATGTCATCGGGGAAGTAGATTTTCCTATTCATATAGGCACACACTTATTTCATATTACTTTACAGGTTATGGATATTGTGCCCGCTTACAGTTGTTTACTGGGACGACCGTGGATACACGAGGCAGCGGTTGTTACGTTAACTTTGCATCAGAAGTTGAATTTTGTTCGTGAAGGAAAGGAGGTCATCATAAATGGAGAACATGCTTTGTTAATTTCTCATTTGTCCTCTTTTAGTGTTGTGGAAGCAAATGAAGCTGTTGTTGGAACTTAGTTCCAAGCTTTATCCATTGATAATGTGAGGAAAAATGAGGATTCTATAGCCTAGTTCAAGGATGCTCAACAGGTAGTGCGTGACATCCCTAGTAAAGTGTGGGGGAAGATTGTTGATCCACCTGTGAATAAGAATAAAGCTGGTTTCAGATTCTCTGTGAAGAATAACAAAGGTGAGAACCTGAAGCCGAAGTCTTCTTTGGGAAAATATCAGGATATCTTTCACAGCGGAGGCTATCTTCATCCAACTGTTCCTAGGATCAACGCTATTGTGGAAGGTGAAGAAGAGCAAGAGATGCCGAACTACATGACGCATGGAATCAGAGTCCAAAATTGGATCATCATTGATGTTCCCTCTTGAATTAATATTTCAAATAATTTATTTTGGTTAATGTTTTCAAAAATCTTTCACTCTCCCCAAGGTGAACGTATTGGTATTGTATGGACATATTTGTTACTTTGATCTTTAAAACCATTAATAAAAGTTGTCTTTGATTCTCAAGTTGTGTCTTTATTTTAAGCTTTTTCTTGGAAAATGGTAATCAGAAAAATCCCTTTCTAAATAAATAATAAATGTAAATAAATCTCCATAATCACTTGCTATATGTGTCAATTTCTAAAAGCAATCATAAATCATGTGTGCAGATTAATTAAAAAACCAGTTGAATACAATGACCCTGCACCCTCTCCCAACTTTGAATATCCTGCGTATGTGGCTGAAGAAGAAGAATATGATGAAATCCCAGAAGAGATTTCACAGTTGCTTAAGCGCGAGGAAAGTGCCATCCAGCCTGTTGTACCCCAAAATTTACCCTCTTTATTTCGACCTGTTTGGCTTACATTTCATTATTACATACACGCATATCATTGGTTCTATGGTGATGGAATCAAGGTATATTTATCAAGTTTCTTCAGGTTACAAGTGACGTTTATTTCGCCAATGGATGTTCTCAGAGTATTTTCTGTGTTGAAGACCGGTTCGCCGTTTCGCAACGATTCAGGGTTCAAAGATTCACAAGTCTAACCCGACGCGTCATATTCAGGTGTTCTTTCGCCAAGATATCCTTGATAACATATTCTCAAATTCAGGTTCGGCTCGAGAGCCAATTCTTTAAAGAAGGTCTTCGAATGTGCGATTTTTTCTCGAAGAAATATGGTGAAAAAGTGTGCTGAAAGTGCAGTTTTTACGCAATAAAAAATTCATAACTTGAAGATCGTGACTCATTTTGAACTCATTCCAGTGGCCAAAATTCAATCTTAACGTCATCTATGTTTTTACCTCTCACTGTTGTACCCCAATTTTTGCCCCTAAGATCCCTTCATCATACCATATTGTTTCAATTACCACAAAATCACATTAGGGCTTTTGGTTCTTCTACTTAACTTTAGCTTTGCTCTTTGAGGAGTTACCAAGCACCTTAACTTGTTTTCTCTGGTGTTCATGGATATTTTGCTTTTATTTTTTCTCTAATTAACAAAATGCAATATTGGTTTGTCTTACTTGCTAATAATGTAGGTAAAAACAATGAGGTCTAGCAAGTTGCATCAAGGGTTCATGAGTTTATTTCCATGCCGTAGTCAAAGCTTGAGAGATTCAAACCTCACCCATGAAGTTGTTTTGAAGTTGGTATGGAAGTAGTTTTTATGGCCATGAGTCCTCATCATCATCCTCAACAATTTCTATTCACAAAGGAAGAGTATTGGCACAAAAAGTTTGTTCAAACTTGGCAAGGTTCCACCAAGCTTTCTCTTGATTTAGAGGCTAGGGTTTTGGATTTCAAAGGGGCATATCTTGCTCATATTTTGGTATTTTTGAGTGATTCCAAAAACATTCTTCTCCCCAAAGAGTTACCAACAAATCACTTCAAAAGTCCCAAGGAGTTTTCATGTGAAAGGAACTTGTTGAAGAAGAAAGATTACATGTCACCCAAATGAATCCTCAATTTTTCCATATGTAACTTCAAATGGTCATAACTTGGTTAATTTTTATCACCTTGTGCCCATCCTTTTTCCATGATGATCTTGAGGATGTGTACTTCATGCCTTCTTTTATGTACAAAGTAAGAAAATGGATGGAAGTTTCCTTAAGAATGCAAAAGATTATAGGTCATTTCATGATTTTTGGCCAACTTCAACAAGTCATAACTTGCTCAATTTTAGAGAATTTGAGTGGTTCAAATTTCAAAATGTCATTCAAGAGGTCTACTTCATTCCATCATTTTGGGTCAAGAGAAAATTCTAGGTGCAAGGCCATGTTTGGAAGCAAGAGATTATAGGTCATCTTTTAAAGAAGATTTTGAAATATTTCCAAGTATGGAAAGTCAACTCTTTTTCTTCAACTTTGACTCCATGTAACTTTCATCTCAAGCATCCATTTGATTCCATTCTTTTTCCATTACAAAGCTTGTAACATCATCTTTCCAAAGTATCAAGAATCTTTTCCTAAGACCCCTTGAGGTGGAAATGCCATTGGATCGAACTTGGTAACTTGGAACTGAAGTTTCACCATGAGTCAGAATTTGAAATCCATGTTTTGGCCTTTAAATATTAAATTAGCACGCGTTTATGGTCTAAACATGTTTAAGCAAGTTACCAAAGTGGATTAGAGCCTTGAAACGCAAGGATTTAATGAGTTTTGATGCAAATCAGATCACACCTTGCTCGTGTATCAGGTTCACACGATTTCCCTCCAATTTGCATCATTCCACACGCTTGAGCATTCCATTTGATTCCCTATAAATAGAGGGTCATCCCCCATTCAAATTCCCCAGCTTAGATAGCCAGAATCACCCTGCCAAACTTGCTTCACAACTCAGAATTCAGCTACTTCAAATTCTATTCTCAAGCCTTTTTCAATCCATTTTCTCCATCAATTCACCTTCCTTGATCTTCCCTGAACCTAACCATACCATTACATTCAAGAATCGTGCCCTACATTGCTCCATAGAAGTCTAATTTCAGAGCTCTGCAACTCAACTTCAATAGGTAGATTCCTTCATAAATTCTTCAAAACTTTGGTATCATTGTGTTGCTCTCATTGCCCTAGTTCTAGTCGTAATAGTTACTTCCTTCTGGAAACACGTTTGGACCATGTATTTTCAAATCCCCTTTCAAAAGTTTCTTTCCAAATTGCTTGAGTTACAGTTTATATAAAAATGGCGCGACGGTATGGTGGTCTTCGTCTTGAAGAGACGAAACGAATGGCATACTTCTGAGCTTCTAATTTTACAGTTTGAGAGACCTGCAATTCGTAAGGCTGGAGGTTGAAGATGACCAACGTGTCACCTTCTAACCAATGAAAGCGTGCCATTTGTTTTTTTGAATTTCTGATTTTACATTTGATTCAGTGCTTTATTCAGTAAAGACCATGATATGCACAGTGCGCCAGATTCTTTGGATTTGATTACTAACGCGTTTTGACTTTCATCCAATGGTCCACATCTTTTTCTTTTATTTTCTTTTTCTGATTTTTATATTTTAATTGTTTTAAAATTCAAAAAATCATAGAAAATTCATTTTTAGTCCAAAAAATCTGAAAAAATTATGAAAAATATTTTTGATTATTCTCTTTCTGATTTTTATTTTTTCACAATTTATTTTTGTGTTTTGGTATTTTTTATGAAATTTACACTTATTTGATTTGCTTAAAATGTTTAAAAATACTTTTGCACATTTTTTAATTTTGAAAAAATTATGGAATGATCCAATGACATTGTGACAAATATTGGTGACTTTATTATTATTTTTTATTACTTTACTACTTTTCACCATTTTTGTCTATTTTACCCATTTATTTTAATTTTTAAAAATAGTTTTTGACCTTTAAAAATTCCCAAATTTTTTATAAAAATATTTGGACCCATTTCTGATTTTTCTATGGTTTCATTTTTTATTTCTTGATTAATTTGAACATAATTGATATTTTTCTCATTATTTTCTATTTTAAACTTTCTTTTTTAATCCTTTAATTGTATATATTAAATATATTATTATTTTGTGATTATTTTCTGGCTGTCTTGAGTTGATCTTTTGATCATGACTTTATTAACATCGTTGGATCTTGGGTGTTGAGTTCAACTCCACCAAAATGAATGAATGATTTTAATAATAGTTTGATTAAATTTTTAATTCAAAAGTGGTTTATTCATCTTTTTACCCTAATCCCTCTTCATCTCATCCCTTTCTTCTTGAACTAAATGTTGTTGGAGCATGATCCCTATATCACGTATCAAAACAAATAGTGCATAGATTGCTATTGACCGACCTCAAAATAGGTGTGACTTCTATATAAGTCCACTTACGATTGCTTAACATAGCGCTAAATTTTTGTCCCGATTCGAATAAATGATCATTCGTGGCCCAAACTTATGATTACAAGCCCAAGTATGTTAATTTGATCTCTTTGATGCAATAACCTTGAGATTCATTGTGTGGAGGCTTTGGTTCTACCAATCCTCTAATGGATCTACAACACCTTTGGACAACGCGGATCACGTAAACATCGTTGATCATTAAATGGTACTTATGAGAATTCCAAAATGGATGATATACTTGACAAAAAGCAAATGCAACTTGTTGTGTGGAGGCTTTGGTTATACCAATCCTCTAATGAGTTTCAAATGCAAGTTTCAATTTGGTCATCCAACTAACCACTAATTATTAACTTGCTTTATTTTTTATGCTTTTTATTCTTTTATGCTTTATGCACTATTTACTTTTAGCATTTACATTCCATGTCATTTTCATCTTTGCTCACTTGAGCATTTATTTTCTTGTCATTTTCACTTTGCTCACTTGAGTTTTTATTTTTCCTTTTCCTAAGATACTTAATAACCAACTTAAACCCTAAAAAACTCTTAATGGCACTTGGACTATTTGGTTACTAGCAGTGAACTTTTTCTTGGACTTAGGATTAGAAACCTTGGCCTATCTTGGATACCTTGTGATCCTATATGATTATTTTGTCTGGAGCTCTTGAGGTTTACCTCAAGACATTGGGTTGCTTGTTTGTTTTTGTGTGCAGGTTTTTTGTGATTACACTCTTGATTTTGTAATATGGAATTCACCCGTATACAGCCGTTGCTCTGCCCAATTTTTTGAGAAGACTTAATAAACTTGAAGAGGTCTAGTATCTTTGCTTTCTTGGTTTCAATCCAAAGAATGGGAATTCTATCTTGGATCATAATGTCAAGTTTTGGCTTCTTGTTAGTTAGATGGTCCTTATCATTAACTTTTACCTTATGCTTTAGGACAGCCTCTTCTTCTCCTCCCATTTTATTTAATTTCAAAAATCTTCTCCCTCCTTTTGAAAACCCTTCTTATTTCTAAACTTGAACCACTTTCATAATAAACTTGGACCTAGGTCCATGCATTTTCAAAACATTTTCATCAATAAACTTCAATCAATTTAATAATACCTTGACATTTTTGTGAGAAGACTAAAAGTCAATTAATCTCATTTCAACCATTTTGGCACTTTGGCTTTTATCTTTAAACTTTTTCTCAAAAAATATTAGACTCTTGCCAATCCTTGTAGTGATGAAAATAAACTATACTTCTACATTATGTAGTGAAGATAGATATTTTCCACTTGAGTGTTGAGTGAGGCATTGTTGATTTTAAAATCCAAGCCATATCCTCCACTTTGAGATGATACAAATTCTCCTTTCTCTTGATTGTGGATAGTAAGTATGTTTTCCACACGGACAATGATGATGATGTCTTATCTCTTAAAATTAACCAACACACTTGTGTTTCAAACTTTTAAAAGAGGAACTACGCGTACCCTAATCCCCTATTGCACGAAAGATGGTACATAGGCACTAAAGGTTCGCAACCGCGGCGGGTGCAAAAATCATAAAATAATATATTTCTTTTCTCACCTCCACCATCCATTTTATATATAACACATTTTTTTATAGCCAAAATATACAAATTTTACAGAGAGGCTCCTGCGGAGTACCGTAGATGTTTAGGGTGCTAATACCTTTCCTTTGCATAACCAACCCCTTTACCTTGAATCTTTCTCCCTTTTTTGGGTTATTCGCTCTTTTCCCATTCCTTTGGAAACAATAAAGCGCGGTGGCGATTTTTATTTTGATTTGTATAAAGTCTAGTCAATTCAATGGCTTAGTCTTGAACATTTCTACCGCTACAGAAAAATGGCGACTTCACCGGGGAAAGATTGACTTCTTGCTGGTCCATCCCTAAGTGGGTTAAGCCTATCTTTGTTTATATATGTATATGTGCTATTGTTGTTTATGTGTTATATGTTGTATATATGTTTGTTTGGATTTTCCTGGTTTTCAGGATGCTTGGTGATTACTCATAAGTCCTATACCCGGACTTAGGCAAACTTTAAGATAGGACGGGCGGTATAGTCATGTTATCTTTGAGGGAGTAATCCCAAAAAAGGAGGCATGAGATCCCCCACTCATTGGAGGACCCTTTGACTGTAGTGTCGTTTACCGAGTAATCGGGAAGACGTACTGCTTTCGACCTAAGAGCCTGCTGAAACTGAGGACCGTAGAATACCAAACCCATCTTGGCCTTTTTAGGTGTAGTGAAGAAGCTATGACGGAGTAATCCGGAAATAGTTGTCACGCAATGCTACGCTCAGACGAGTCTTTCTTGAGAATATTACTAATTACCAAGTTAATCGAGAAGTTGGTAATATCCGAAGGAAGGATGTAGACTCTGGGAACCTCTAGAACCTTGTTCGGCAGGTGATAAATTTTTAGACCAACACCTTATGGGTAGTACCTTCGACCTCATGCTCGTGACGTTGAACCTATGAATCCTATATGTGTGATCTTGTGTGTGATTGTTGCATCATGCATCCATGCACTCATAAGCATCTTTTGAAAGAAAACAATATTTCAAGGGATTTAAAGGTTGACTATTTGTGAATATCTCATGTACTTTTAACCATGGATTCTGGAAAGAGAAAGACTGGGAAATACAGTTTCAAGGATCCCAAGATAGATGAGTTGATCAGTCTAATTCCAGAGATTGAGTGTCCTGCAGACTTTCGGAAGAAGTATGGATCCATTATTCCTCTCGTGAAGCTGAAGATGAAGGAGGGTTTTCTCTCGACCTTGGTCCAATTCTATGATCCGGTGTATCATTGCTTTACTTTTCCCGATTATCAGCTGATGCTTACACTGGAGGAGTATTCCTATCTATTGGATTTACCTATTACCGATCGTTTTCCTTTTACTGGTTTAAAGGGTGAGCCAAAACCACATTAGATTGCTGCTTTGATTCATCTGGGGAAGTCTGAGGTGGAAGCCCATATGACTACTAAAGGAGGTATTCAGCTCAGTTCTTATTGGAGAAAGCTCGTTACTTTTCCAGAATGAAGAGTACGGTTGCTTTTGAGGCCATCTTTGCTTTACTTGCTTATGGATTATTCTTATTTCCTAATATGGACAAGTTTGTCGACATTAACGCTATCAGGATTTTCATGATTGGAAACCCAGTTCCTACACTGTTGGGTGATGCTTATTACTCTATTCATCTTCAGAGTTCTTATCATGGGGGAATGATTATCTGTTGCACGCCTTTGTTATACCGGTGGTTCATCTCTCATATGCCTCAATCTGATGCTTTTTGGGATGTCAAGAAGGAACCTCGTTGGGCTCCTAAGATCATGGCACTTACTCACTCAGATATTGACTGGTATCATTGAGCTTATTAGGATATATAGATTATTGATAGTTGTGGTAGTTTCCCTAATGTACCTCTTCTTGGTACAAAGGGAGGAATTAACTATAACCCTGTTCTTGCGCGGCGACAACTTGGTTATCCGATAAGGGATAAACCAAACAGTATTCATTTGAGTAGTTTCTTTCAGAAGGAAAGAGAAGACCACAGGGAAGCTAGGGAGCAGATTGCGAAAGCCTGGCGTCACATTCATAAGAAAGGTTGGAAAGATTTGGGACCTAGGGGTGCTGTTTCTTTGGAGCCATATCTTCAGTGGGTCCGATCGAGAGCTATCCAGTTGAAGATGCCGTATACTCGGGAGACACCCATGCCTGATCTGTTTGTGAAGACCACTCCTCCTTTATTGGATGATCTAGAAGAGTTGCAGCTTGCTTTAGTTAGGATGCAACAGGAAAGGGATGCATGGAAGAACAAGTTCCAGACTTTAGAGAGTTCCTACAAAGCAGACCTGAAGGAGAAAGACGATTTGATTGAGATCCTTGAGAGTCGAGCGGTGGAGTCTATGGAGAGGCAAGGGGATTTATTTTCCCCTAAGCCTCAAACAGGTGCTGGTCGTTCACTTCCTGATTCAGATGATTGGAAGGAGGTTGCTGGCAGACATGTGGAAGAAAACCAGAGGTTGAGAGCTCAGATTGCCAGGCTCACAGGGAAGCGCCAGTGTACAAATTGATCTCCATCAGTTCTTTTTCTCAGGATTTTAGATTGTATTTTCATCTTGTACTTGGGATCATTAAAACTTGTAATCCATTTTGAAGTTATTATAATAAAAATTTTCAGTATTTCAAAAGCTTTGTTATTTTTATGTTTGCAATATGTCTATAAACATTAAATCCCTTGAAATATTAAACGATAAAGTAAAATAAAAATCATATGCATTGCATATCATGCATCATATTGCACATATTTCTTGAATTTACTATGCATGTCCAGGTGTCTTACCCAACTTTTTGCTTCATTCAGCAAGCTGACTCATCACTACAACACTCGGGCTAATTTCAAAAAGAAGATGGACAATTTAGAATAGGAGAATCGCGAGCTGCGCGAAGAAGTTTCTGGTTTGAAGGCCGGCTAGGCCAATTTGACTACTCTGATGGAAGCTTTGGTGGTTGCTCAGAATCAGCCACCGAGTGTTCAACCTCAACCAATAAGGGCAAATGCTGAAGTTCCTATGGTTCCAGTATCTGCTACTTCGACTGTTGTTCAAAACCGTATGCCTCAGGGTTACCTGTGGGGAATGCCAGAGAATTTTGCACCTGAAGATTTCTATTTGGGCCCCCAAGATGCTCCAGTGGTTCCAAATGTTGTTACTCCCGCACCTCATGTGGTGCATACTGTTCCTGCTGCACCTCCTTCAGTGAATCTAGTTCAGTTTTTTAATGAAGATATGTGTCGTCTTTTCCCTCCGCCGAGTGAAGACTTGGGTCTTTTTGACAGAATAGATGATTTCCAAGAACAGTTTAATAGAATGCAAAGAGAGATGAAGGCTCTTAGGGGAAAAGAGTTATTTGGACAAAATGTGAATGAGTTGTGTTTGGTCCCGAATGTCAAAGTGCCTGCTAAGTTCAAGGTCCCGGAGTTTGAGAAGTACAAGGGCAACACTTGCCATCGTGCTCATTTGGCGATGTATGTAAGAAGAATGTCTACCCACACTGATGATCAGCGTCTGCTGATTCACTTTTTCCAGGATAGTTTAATCGGTGCAGCGTTGAAATGGTACATGAGTTCAGATAGCGCCAACATCCATACCTTTAATGATTTGGGAGAAGCATTCATAAAACAATAAAAGTACAGTGGACATGGCACCCGATCGTGACCATCTTAAGGCCATGGTTCAGAAAGACAGAGAATCGTTCAAAGAGTATGCACAGAGATAGCGCAAAGTGGCTGCACAAGTGATTCCTCCTATGGAAGAAAAGGAAATGACAAAATTTTTTCTGAAGACCCTGAGTGCTTTCTACAACGAAAGAATGGTAGCAAGTGCCCCAAGTGATTTTACAGAGATGGTAGGAATGGGTGTCCGCCTAGAAGAGGCAGTAAGAGAAGGCCGTTTGACAAATAGTGAAGGATCTGGAGGTGTGAAAAAGCCAGCTTATGGGTTTACAAAGAAGAAAGAGGGGGATACCAATGCTGTCATACAAGAGAAGAGGGTGAATGCTCCCAGAAGTAATTATCAGCGTCACCAGCAAGTTGCTTCAGTCACTCCCATTATGAATGTCGTTCCAACTACCGTTGCTTATCAGAGACAGCCCCAATAGGGGAAACCAAGAGAATAATCAGAGAAGGGAGAACTATGACCTTATTCCCATGAGTTATGCAGAGCTACTACCAGCATTGATCTAGAAGAATTTGGTCCAGATACGACCACCTCCAACAATACCATCTCCATTGCCTTGGTATTACAAAGTAGACCAGATGTGTGCCTTTCATCAGGGAGAACCAGGGCATAGTGTTGAAAATTGTTATCCTTTGAAGACTGAAGTGCAAAGGTTGGTGAAGTCTAGAATTTTATCTTTCAAGGACATGGGACCTAATGTGAAAGATAATCCTCTACCCAAGCACAAGGAAGTAAATGCTATAAATATGGTGTCCGGTTGTCCAGGTGACTTCCGAATTTTTGACATTAATCTGGTTAGAGGAGATCTGGTGAAAATGCACGCAGACCTCTGAATTCAGTTATTATACGCATGACCATGCCGGTGTGCTATTTGCAGTATAAATATCCAGGGTTGCGAGAAGATAAAGGCTGATTTACAAGAGATGATGGATGAAGGTTTAATCCATATAATCAGGCCTAGGGCAGAGTATGAAGAGGAAGTGAATATGGTTTCTGGATGTCCTGGTGAATTCAGAATTTTCAATATGGAGTATTTGAATGAAGATCTCGTACAGTTGCATGCTACCTTTTGCCGTACTGCTGGTCAGGTGGAACACTAATATGGACGTTGCATTATTTATTGTCAGAACCCCCGAGGATGTTCTATTGTGAGAGAGGGTGTTCAATTGCTGTTAGACAATGGAACTATCAAGATCACATGTCAAAGAGATGATTATCACGAGATTGATACGGTTGAAGTTTGTTTGATGGAAGAAGAGTCAGAGGAAGAATATGCCTCCGCGGATGAGTATTTCTCTTAATACGAAGATTCGTTTGCCGAAAGTGACCTTTTGAGGGTTGATTGTGTTGAGGAAGCTGTAAACGTCATTGTACCTTGTTTTGGTGCACCCGCTCATCTTGAGGTGGAATACCATAGCCAACCAACTGTTACCCCACTGGTAATTAGTGTTCCAGGTCCTATTCCCTATAAATCGGATAAGGCTGTGCCTTACAAATACAACGCTATAATCTTGGAAGATGGGGTGGAAGTTCCCATCCAGCCAATGCCAGATGTTGGAAATATAGCTGATAGTAGCAGGGTGACCCGTATTGGTCGTGTGTTTGCGCCAGTTACTCGAAAAGACGTTGTTGCTGGAAATAAAATTGCTGAGAATGATAAACCGAAGAAGACTGCAGGAGAGACTAGTGGAGCTACATTAGAGAAAGAAGTGGATGATATTTTGAAGATAATTAAAATTAGCGACTACAAGATTGTAGAGCAGCTACTGCAGACTCCTTCAAAGATATCTATCCTAGCTTTATTGATGAACTCCTCTGCTCATAGAGAATCACTAATGAGAGTACTAGACCAAGCTTTTGTGGAGAATGACATGCCGTTAGATCAGTTCAGCAGCGTAATTGGAAACATTACGTCATGTAACAATTTAAGTTTTTGCGATGATGAGTTACCAGATGAAGGGAGGAATCACAACTTAGCCCTCCATATTTCTATGAATTGCAAGAAGGATTCGTTGTCCAATGTGCTAATTGATAACAGATCTGCGTTGAATGTTATACCGAGAAGTACCCTCATGAAGTTAAAGTATCAGGGAACACCTATGCGCCCGAGTGGCATCATTGTGAAGGCTTTTGATGGGTCGAGAAAATCTGTCATCGGTGAAGTGGACTTTCCCATCCATATAGGACCACACTTGTTCTTGATAACTTTCCAGGTAATGGACATTATTCCCGCATATAGTTGTTTGCTTGGACGGCCATGGATACACGAAGCAGGGGCTGTCACTTCCACTCTGCATCAGAAGCTAAAGTTTGTACGTGAAGGGAAGGTAGTGATCATAAATGGGGAGCAGGCATTGTTGATATCCCATTTATCCTCTTTCAGTATTGTAGAAGCGGATGAGGCTGCTGTTGGAAGCCAGTTCCAAGCCCTATCCATTGACAACATAAGGAAGAATGAGAATTCTGTAGTTTCCCTGAAGGACGCGCAACAGGTGGTGCGCAATGGTCATAATGCAGTTTGGGGACGACTTGTGGATCCACCCGTGAACAAAAACAGATTTGGTTTGGGTTTCTCTTCGAAGATTGGTAAAGGCGAAAATTTGAAGTCAAAGTCTTCTATGAATAGTTATCAAGATGTTTTCCTCAACGGAGGCTATCTCCATCCAATTGGTTCTGGAATTAATGCTGCTGAAGAGGATGAAGCAGAGCAGGAAGTACCGAATTATGTGATGCATGGAGTCCGAGTTCAAAACTGGGTCACCATTGATATACCTTCTTGCATACATGCTTCAAAGTAATTTTTTTTGTTAATCTATTTCTTTCTTTTAAAAAGCTTTCACTCTGCCCAAGGTGGAAGTATTGATGTTGTAGGGCTTATCTGTTTGCTATAATTGTTAAGATCATTAATAAAAGTTGTCTTTGCTTCCAAATTATGTCTTTTATTTTCTGCCTTTTTCTTGGGAAATGGTAATAAAAAAAAACCTTTCAAAATAAATATTAACTGAAAATTAATCAGCATGATCACTTGTTATATGTGTCAGTTTCTAAAAGCAATCATAAATTATATGTGCAGATTAATTAAAAAACCCGTTGAATATAATGACCCTGCACCCTCTCCCAACTTTGAATGTCCTGTGTTTGGGGATGAAGAAGAAGATTATGATGAGATTCCAGAAGAGGCCTCATGGTTGCTTGAGCACGAGGAAAATACCATTCAACCATACAAAGAGCCTTTGGAAGTGGTTAATTTGGGTTCAGAGGAAGATCCGAAGGAAGTCAAGATTGGAGCATCGTTGCATCCTGATGTAAAAAGTGGGTTGATTGAGCTATTGAAAGAGTATGTGGATATTTTTGCTTGGTCTTATCAAAATATGCCTGGTCTAGATACAGAAATTGTCGAGCATCGTTTACCGTTGAAGCCAGAGTGTCCGCCAGTTAAACAAAAATTGAGAAGAACCCACCCAGATATGGCAATAAAGATCAAAGAGGAGGTCCTAAAGCAGATTAATGCTGGTTTTCTTGTGACGTCAGTGCATCCTCAATGGATTGCCAATATTGTCCTAGTACCGAAAAAAGACGGAAAAGTCCGCATGTGCGTAGATTACAGAGATTTAAATAAAGCAAGTCCAAAAGATGATTTTCCATTACCTCACATTGATATGTTAGTGGATAGCACAACAAAATTCAAGGTAGTCTCGTTCATGGATGGATTTTCCGGGTATAATCAAATAAGAATTTCTCCAGAGGACATGGAAAAAACAACGTTTATCACACCCTGGGGAACATTCCGTTACAGAGTGATGCCCTTCGGGTTGAAGAACGCTGGTGCAACGTACCAGAGGGCTATGACAACCCTATTCCATGATCTGTTGCACAAAGAAATCAAAGTATATGTTGATGATATGATTGCCAAATCCAAAACTGAAGAAGGGAATATAGAAGATTTGTTGAAGTTGTTTCAGCGTTTGAGGAAATATCGTATCTGCTTGAATCCAAATAAATACACCTTCGGAGTTAGATCAAGGAAATTATTGGGTTTTATTGTTAGCCAGAAAGGAATTGAAGTTGACCCTGACAAAGTCAAAGCAATTCAAGAAATGCCAGCACCAAGAACTGAAAAGCAGGTCAGGGGTTTCCTTGGGCGTTTGAATTATATCTCCAGATTTATTTCCCACATGACTGCAACGTGTGAACCGATCTTTAAGTTATTGAAGAAAGATCAAGGTTGTGTATGGACGGATGACTTCCAAAAGGAATTTGAAAGTATTAAAGAGTATCTTCTTGAACCTCCTATCTTGCTCCCTCCTGTCGAAGGAAGACCGTTGATTATGTATCTAACAGTGTTGGATAAATCCATGGGTTGTATTATGGGACAACAGGATAAAATAAGAAAGAAAGAGTTCGCCATTTATTATCTCAGCAAAAAGTTCACTGATTGTGAGTCGCGGTATTCTACGCTAGAAAAAACATGTTGTGCTTTGGCCTGGGCAGCAAAGCGTTTGCGGCAATATATGTTGAATCATACTACTTGGTTGATCTCCAAAGTGGATCCAATAAAGTATATTTTTGAAAAGCCTGCTCTTACTGGAAGAATTGCCCGCTGGCAGATGTTGTTGTCTGAATATGATATTGAGTACTGCACCCAAAAAGCTATTAAAAGTAGTGTGTTGGCAGATTACCTTGCTCACCAGCCGGTGGAGGATCATCAGTCTGCAGAGTACAAATTCCCCGATGAAGATGTGATGTTCTTGAAAGTGAAAGATTGTGATGAACCATTGCCCGAGGAGGGTCCCGACCCTGAATCTCTTTGGAGTATGGTATTTGATAGAGATGTGAATGCTTATGGTAAAGGAATTGGTGTTGTGATTGTTACTCCTCTTGGATCGCATATTCCTTTTTCTGCGAGGTTAACATTGGATTACATTAATAATATGGCAGAATATGAGGCTTGCATCATGGGTCTTGAAGAAGCTATTGATCTCAGAATCAAAATTTTAGATGTTTATGGTGATTCAGGCTTGGTAATAAATCAGATTAAAGGATAATGGGACACTCGTCACCCTGGCTTGATCCCTTATAAAGATTATGCTATAAGATTATTACCCATCTTCAATAAAGTTGAATTCCATCACATTCCTAGGGATGAAAATCAGATGGCGGATGCTCTAGAAACTCTGGCTTCCATGTACCAAGTGAATACTTGGAATGATATACCCTGAATTACAGTTCGAAGGCTCGATAGGCCCGCTCACGTGTTTGCAACAGAGGAGGTAGCAGATGAGAAACCTTGGTATTATGATATCAAGCATTTCTTCAGACTCAGGAATACCCATTTGGTGCGTCAAAGAAAGATAGAAAGACATTGAGAAGATTGGCAGCCAGTTTCTTCCTCTGAAAATGTGTTATACAAGAGGAATTTTGACATGGTATTGCTCAGATGCGTGGATAGACACGAAGCAGACATGTTGATGCATGAGATCCATGAAGGTTCATTTGGAACTCATGCTAATGGACATTCAATGGCTAAAAGGATGCTAAGGGCAGGATATTATTGGTTGAAAATGGAATCTGATTGTTACAAATTTGCAAAGAAGTGCCATAAATGCCAGATTTACGCAGATAAGATCCATGTACCTCCGACACTGCTCAATGTGATTTCCTCCCCGTGGCCTTTCTCTATGTGGGGTATTGACATGATCGGGATGATAGAACCCAAAGCTTCGAATGGACACCGTTTTATTTTGGTAGCAATTGACTACTTTACCAAATGGGTAGAGGCTGCTTCATATGCCAATGTTACCAAACAGGTGGTTGTGCGTTTCATCAAAAACAATCTTATATGCTGATATGGTATACTGAGCATAATCATCACTGACAATGGCTCGAATTTGAATAACAAGATGATGACTGAACTGTGCGAAGAATTCAAGATTGTCCATCACAATTCATCTCCATACAGGCCAAAAATGAATGGGGCTGTTGAAGCTGCTAATAAGAATATCAAGAGAATCATCCAGAAAATGGTTGTCACTTATAAGGATTGGCATGAAATGCTCCCTTTTGCTCTGCATGGATATCGAACATCTGTTTGCATTTCAATAGGAGCAACCCCGTTTTCCCTAGTATATGGAATGGAAGCTGTACTCCCGATCGAGGTAGAGATTCCCTCATTACGTGTGATAATGGAAGCCAAATTAACAGAGACTGAATGGGTTCAGAACAGGTTTGACCAATTGAATTTGATTGAAGAGAAGAGAATGACAACTTTATGTCATGGGCAGTTATATCAGAAAAGAATGAAGAAGGCATTTGATAAAAAGGTCAAACCTCGTGAATTCAGAGAAGGCGACCTCGTGCTCAGGAAGATCATGTCTTTCAACACTGATTCTAGGGGCAAGTGTGTGATACGGTGGCCAAAACCGGACTGTTTTGAAATGCTGGTTTGCGCTTTGCGTTTGTGTTTGCAAAATGTCGCGGTAAGCAAGAGTCGCCACCGACTTTTATTTTATCCAACTAGAAAGGAAAAAAAAGCACAGAAAAATTCCCTTTTTCGAGATTTTGAGTACGGGGGGTAGATTATAGAAAGGGAAGGTATTAGCACCCTTTCTATTCGAGGTTTTCCACGGCTCTTAGGTACTTTCTCATCATTTTCAAAATTTTCTTCTATGTTTGTGTGTTTTGAAAAGTTTTTGTTTTACTTCGATTAAACCCTTCCTTCTGTCTTCAAGAGTGTTACGAAGTTGTTTTAAAAACTTTGTTTGAAAAGAGTGTAAGTGTGAAAAAGTTTGTTTGGATTGAGCAAGTACTTAAGAACTAATCTACCTAATCGAAAAAGAGAATGTTTCTATTCTTGTTTCCTTTAGACAGCGCTATCCCACTATTAGTGAGTAGGTAGCACCATCGTCGGAGTTTTGAGGGTCAATTCGAAAGGGACGTACGATCACCAAAGCAATGTTAGGACGTCTTAGTAATAACTCTAATGTCTTAAGATCAATATTTGAGGCAACGTATCCGAGGCAACCTTTCTGAGGCAACTTTTCCGAACAAGACTTTGATCTTTGTTTAGACAAGAGAGCGACCACTAAAATATCCTATACTTAATGATCGTTTACCGAAGGCAACCGAAGTGAGAGTATACCCTAGGAGTGCGCATGTGCGAGTGATTCAATTTCAAGTTTATTATCTTTGCACATTTAGGGTTTGCTATCTGTTTTAAAGTTTACATACATTCTTGTCATGCAACCCTAATATCATACATCTAACAGTTTAATATTTTGCGAAATTTAAAGTGCGGAAAGTAAAGCTACACTATTACAAGGCTTCGGGTATTAATTACATAGCCAAAAACAAACCCGTCAAAACGATAAATGAAAAGGAGAAAAATCCTAATTAATCTATTACAACTTGTGAGAAATTACATTAATATGGTAAAAACAAATAAACGCGATGAATCGAGAACGAGAGAGAACTAGGGTTTTGACCCCGCCTAACCTAATTGAAAGAAAAAAACTATTTTTGTTGTTTTTGATTATTTTTAAGAAAATTAATAAGGTGTTTAAATTAAATACAAATCTAATTAATAATTAAATTAATTTAAGAAAATAAAATTATTTGACCTATTTTTATGTATTTTTGGTTATTTTTAAGAAAAAGAAAATAGAATTAAGTTAGAAACAAAAACCCTAATTGTTCTAATTAATTTTAATTTATTTACAAAACAATTAAAGTTACCCTAAAATTAAATAAACTAATTAAATTAATTTTTGTATATAAAAAATAAACTAAATCTAATTGGGTGGAAAATTATTTTTAGGATTTTTTGATAAAAAGAAAAATTAATTTGTGCTAGTAAATATAAATAAATAAATTAAAAATATAAAAGAGAAGAAGAAAATGGCCCTGTGAGAGTAATTTGGAGGGTGTATTGCTAGCAATATTGGCCCAAAAGAAATTGCTCCATGTTGACTTCCCAGATTCCCTACTGCATGTTGACCAAGGCCTATGATGCTCCTTCGTCTGATGGCCCTTAGATCTGGCCTCCTAGAGATCCCATGGTTGGATCCTGAGGGCGCATGGTGGTCCGTATGATTTGTATTCATGCCTGATCAATGAAAGAAAAATAACATGAAAGAATGTGGGGACCTGGGATTCGAACCCAGGTCCTGAAGCCTTTTCCAATAGCCTTGCTACTAACCGAGCTGCGTGCGTTAGTTGAATACAAAAGAGCAAACAAATATTATAAAAAAAAGCTTTGCTAAATTCTTGCGCGTGAGATTTTAAATAGACGAATAGGAATGTGCCACGCCAGTCATCTTCCTCCTTGCTCGGTTGGTAAAAGTCATAGACTTTTACCTACGGATAACTGTCCGTAACTACAAACCCTGCATGTCTCAAAATTAAATACAGTCATGATAAACAAAACGTAATGCCATGAATCAACTCGTCTTGGCCTGCTGAGCATGATGGTGCCCCTTTTGTGGCCCAATTTTACCTGTGTGAAAATATCCCAAATTGAGACCAAGAACCCTAATAATGGCAAACCTTGATACAGTCCACAAAAACGCAATTAAATGTTATAGATAGTTTGCAAATGCTTCAAGGAACAATAATATGTAAGTATTTCATGCTATAAGTGCCAGAATCATGCAATTCAATTTCAAGAAGAAGCCATGGTCGTGGCTGACTTACAGTGAGTTCTAGCGCTGGAAAGTGCCTGTTCTTGATTGCTATGGCTTCCTTGCAATTCCAGGAAGTGAACGGAATGGCTTATGAGTCTTCAAAATGTATGGAAGTGCAAAATCATTTTACCACTTTTCTTTGATTTTTTCAAGTTTTGTTCTGCCTTCTCACGCCTCCCAAGCTTGTGTTTTAGGTCTGCCAATGTTCACTATATACTGAGGAATGAATTAGGGTTGAAAACGTGTTCTCAATCTTTATCCATTATAGCTTTTGATCTTGATTTGATTCACTTGAAAATCTTTCTAAAAATAGGCCAAAACCAATCTTTTCATGCACACAAAGGCCTTGCATGAATTGATTCACTTGCCAGCTTCATATGGGACCTGAAACATGCACAAGATCTTGAGGTTTCAATGATTTGGATTTTTTCATGATTTTTTTTGATTTAAATTGATTTAATTGCAATAAAAATCAAAATAAATAATAAAAAATAAAATAAAGACAAGTGGAAAGAGCTAGGGATCGTGGACCATGCTACCAACTCAAAACAAGTGCAAAAGATTGGGCCCATTTAGCAAAAATTGCAATTTGAGGTATAGTTGACTTTTGACAATTTTGCAAAAAAGGTCAACTTCGCCAATTATTAACTTCCTCAATTTTGACTCTTTGAAGGTGTTCTTGGACTTTTTAGAGAGCTTCAGATGTCCTCTAAGCAACCCTTTTGGTCTCATCTCAATTTGGTATTACATGTCCATGTATGAAGCTTTTACAAAAAAGATGTTTTTCTTGACTTTTCAAAATGACCTATAATGTCCAAATTCATAACTTCTTGTGAGTGCATATTTTGAACTTGGGAGCTGAAGATGAATTGTAGGTCATTGCATCCTATTCCAAATGAGCTTTGGATGGGTCATTTCTCATAAAGTATGAGAAAGTTATGCTTGGTTAAAGTTGAGTTGACTTTTCCTACAAAACCCTAATTTAGCAACTTTTGGTTCTTGATGAATTATGAGCAATCCTTGATGAATCATGATCAACCCTTGATCAAATGATGAATAATACTTCAAATTAAGGATATTGACCATAAATCATGAAGTTTGACTGTATGGGGGCCACATTTGACTTTTGCCCTAGCACAGTCGATTTTCATGCCTTTGAGCAATTGACTGAGCAAACTTCCTCTGCAAGGCTTGAAATTTGACATGGATGATATTGAGAACATATTAGGACAATTGTGAGCATTTGGGATCCCTTGGACTCAAATATCTTGATGCAACATGAAACCCTAATTTGAGGTAGACTGTCTTAGGAGAGAGCTTGTCTGGTCAACCCTTGGACTTCCTTGAGCAACTTGAGGATCTTTCTTGAAATGTTTTTGAGAAATATATGGAGGCAAAATTTTGGGGTACAACAGCTGCCCCTGTTCAATCTTCTTAAACCTGAGGATGTAGATTGGCTTGTCTGCCTTTCGTGATCCGAAGGTGGAAGATGATTGAACGCTAGAGTACCCAAAAATTTGCACTCGCATGAAGTGATATTTGTCTTGTGATGTCAGGAATGGGCTTACAGATGCCATTTGGAAATGAATGACAGGAGATGGGCTTAAAGATGCCATCCGAAGGAGTGTCGATCGCATAAGATATTCCTTAGCGAGAGCCTATTTACCTGTTGTTGAGGAAGACTTTGCTGGGGAATGCTGATCTCTGTCCTGAGAGAAATAGAATTTTAGGAGCTTCGGTCGTCCGTTATTCTACTGGGAAATCGTCTCTTAGTCGAAGAGGTGAAAATGAACTACTATCTGGTCGTAATCCAGGCTTCATAGTGATAAGACCAACTGCTACCTAGTCGTAATCCAGGCTTTACAGTGACTTACTGGGGAGATGAGATTAAACTTGCTATCCGGTCGTAATCCAGGCTTCGAAATTTCTCAATTCTTATCTGGTCATAATCCAGGCTTCAGAAGGAGATGAGTTGTTATCCGGTCGTATCCGGGCTTCAACTTGAATTTAGGGCATACTAATATCCGGTCGACTCCGGGCTTCTTAATATTTGTCCAGGTAAACTACTATTTGGTCGAAATCCAAGCTTCACAATGTCTTGTACTGTTATTTGGTTGTAATCCAGGCTCCAGTCCTTTTATCGTTATGTGGTCGTAATCCAGGCTTCACGATGATTTATACCATTATCTGGTCAAATCCAGGCTTCATGGTGTTCTGTACTGCTATCTGGTCGTAATCCAGGCTTCACAATACCTTACTTCCTATCTGGTCGTAATCCAGGATTTAGAAGAAATCAAGTGGTTATCCGGTTTCCTTCAGGCTTCCATTTTATTTTTGGGCCTACTAATATCCGATCGAATACGGGCTTTATAGTAATTGGCCGGGTAAACTGCTATTTGGTCGTAATCCAAGCTTCACAGTGTCCCTCACTGTTATCTGGTCGTAATCTAGGCTTTAGTGTTTTTTACCGCTATCTGGTCGTAATCCAGGCTTCGCGATGTCTCATACCATTATCTGGTCAAATCCAGGCTTCATGGTGTTCGGAGAAATCAAGATACTATCCGGTCGAACCTGAGCTTCATAACTTGTATTAAAGATATACCACTATCTGGTTGTAATCTAGGCTTCGCGGTGTCTCTGGCTGCTATCTGGTCGTAATCCAGGCTTCACAGTAACTTGTATTGCTATCTGGTCGTAATCCAGGCTTCACAATAACTTGCTGAGCTGTTATCCGATCGTAATCCGGGTTTCACGGCTTGCTTGGGATTAAACTATTATCCAGTCGAATCCGAGATTCATAGCTTAGAGATAAACCACTATCTGGTCGAATCCAGGCTTCGCGGTGTTTGATACTGTTATCCGGTCGTTCTCTGGGCTTCGCAGTATGATGTAGAAATCAAGATACTATCCGGTCGGACCCGGGCTTCATAGCTTGAACTTTGTGAAAATTTGATTGTATCTTTCTTGAAAGATAAAGAGTTAGTCGTATGTAATGCATGCTATGCATCGAGCAATGTTGTTCTCAAAATAAATGAGATTGGGCTGTATGATGCGTATGCATATGTCATGATGTATGGATATGCAATGTTTTTATGATAATCTCTAGCTGGGGAAAATAAATCCCGGATTGCTGCTGGAGAGTGCAAGAAGTTGAGTTCTTCGTTTCCGCTGGGGATAATGAATGAAGATGATTGTGAGAATACTCCTGCTGGAGAATAAACTGACGAGAAAATGATTATGTGGGGAAGAGATGATCTGTTAGGGAATCTGTTGATTTGGAGGAACACCCTCGCTGGGGATGAATTACCATTGTTGGCGATAATGAAACCTGTCGGGGATTGAGTTTCTTCTCGTGGAAGAAATAAACTCCATTGGGGATAATTTTCTAGTGCTGGTCATAAATAAACTCTGCTTGGGGAGAATCAATGTTTTTAGATACCTTTTGCTCTGCGGGGAGTGAATGTACCTTTAATCGTATTCTCCAGCTAGGTCTATCCCTATACCTGGTGGACAGAGCAACTGTAAGGTTTGGACATTTCTTGTTTGCCCCTATTCCTGATATTACAAGTAATCGTCTTTTGTTTTGTATATAAATATTTATGAGAATCAATCATTGTCAAATGCATATATCAAAATGAAACATTGGACGTTCTTGCAAAACAAAACAGAAAAAGAAAAACAATTTGAAATTTCTTTGTGAAAATGAATTGTATTGATTTTGAAGTTGGCCTGTAAATAGGCGTTTTTGTACAAGAGGCTGACGTCCTAGTAAGAGAACACTGCCGAATGATAGAATTTACACAATTTGTGAAAAACAAAGAAAAACAGCTATGTGAACAATCCCACAGAGTTTCAACTCTGCTATTGCCTTTATATCTTCGAGTGTCTCATCACTTTGCTACTTGGTTGAAGTTAGATCAGATTGATTAGTGCCGTCCGAGCTTTATAGTCGATACCGAAGTCTGGTTACAAGGTGATCCAATGAGACATAGTGTTACGCTTTAATCCCTAATTTTTACCTGGACCGCCCTTTCGGGTTTTCAGTCCACCGGGATACCCTTTTTTTCCCAAGCCGCCTTTTCAGGTTTTCGACTTGCCGGGTGTACCGTTTTTTCATTTTCATCCTTTATTTTTGCCTGAACCCTTTTGGTTCGCCGGGAAGCCCTTATTTTTTCCTAGTCCAGTCAACCTAGCGGGTCTTTGATTATGCGTAGTATTTTTTACTATGTCTGCATTGACGGGGTAAGGAAGGTCGTCACCATCCATGGTGGTTAGAATCATTGCTCCTCTTGAGAAAATGTTCTTAACCACAAATGGCTCTTCGTACGTAGGGGTCCATTTTCCCCTGGGATCACTTTGTGGCAGTATGATGCATTTGATCACCAGATCTCCAACTTGATACTCTTGTCGTATGACTTTCTTGTTAAATGCCTTGATCATTCACTTTTGATACGCCTGACCATGACAAATAGCAGTAAGCCTCTTTTCGTCGATTAAGTTCAGCTGATCAAGCCAGGTCTGGATCCAATCATCCTCGCTCAAACCTGCATCCTTCATAATCTAAAGAGAGGGTATCTGGACTTCGATAGGTAAGACTGCTTCCATGCCATACACCAAAGAGTAAGGTGTTTCCTTTGTTGAAGTCCGTGCTGAGGTTCAGTACCCATGAAGAGAAAATGGTAACATCTCGTGCCAATCTTTGTATGTCACCGTCATCTTCTGCACAATCTTCTTAATGTTCTTATTAGATGCTTCAACAACCCCCTTCATCTCCGGCCGATAAGGAGAAGAGTTGTGATGCTGTATCTTGAACTGCTTGCAGAGCTCGGTGATCATCGTATTGTTGAGATTTATACCGTTGTCCGTAATGATCCTCTCGGGTACACCATATCGACAGATCAGATTGTGCCGAATAAATCGTGCCACGACGTTCTTGGTCACTGTAGCAAAGGAAGCTGCCTCAACCCACTTTGTAAAGTAGTCAATTGCTACCAGGATGAAACGATGCTCGTTGGACGCAGTAGGTATGATCTCACCAATCATATCGATGCCCCATATTGCAAAGGGCCAAAGAGCTGTCAAGATGTTTAGAGGAACTGGAGGTATGTGTACCTTATCAGCATAGACTTGGCACTTATGACAGGTCTGAGAATGCTGATAACAATCAGCTTCCATAGTAGACCAATAGTATCCCGCCCGTAGGATTTTCTTTGCCATGGTGTGTCTACTAGAATGAGTTTCGAAAGTACCTTCATGTAACTCTGCCATAATCTTTTCTGCCTCGCTCTTATCCACACATCGCAGTAAGGTTGAATCATGGTTACGCTTGTAAAGGATACCATTACTGATGAAGAACTTCGCTGTGATCCTCCTCAAAAACTTCTTATCATTAACAGATGCACCTTCAGGGTATTCTTGAGCCTTAAGATACCTCTTTACTTCGTGAAACTAGGGTTTATCTGCTACCTCTTCAGTCTCAATTTCACAGCAATGTGCAGGTTCGTCCAACCTCTCGATGGTAATCTGGGGAGCTTCATTGTCCCATTTGACCTTGAACATAGAAGACATGGTAGCTAGCGCGTCCTCTAGCTGATTCTCATCTCCCGGGAAGTGTTCAAAGGTTATCTCCTCGAAGTGCGGAAGCAGCATCAATACATACTCTTTGTAAGGAATAAGATTTGGGTGCTTCGTATCCCACTCGCCTTTGATCTGACTGATCACGAGAGAGGAATCTCCGAACACACTTAAGAACTTAATCCTTAGGTCAATAGCTGCTCGAAGGCCCATGATGCATGCTTCATACTCCGCCATGTTGTTGGTGCAGTTAAAACATAGTTGGGCGGTGAATGGAGTATGACAACCTTCAGGAGATATGATCACGGCGCCAATGCCATTACCCAACATGTTTGAAGCTCCATCAAAATACATATACCATCGGGATCCTTCCTCAGGTCCTTCATCCGGTCCAGGTTTTTCACAGTCGGGCACCAACATGATGCTCTCATCCGGAAACTCGAAGTTCATAGACTGATAATCATCCACGACTTGATGCGCCAAATGACCTGCCAACACACTCCCCTTGATTTCTTTTTGGCTTGTGTATTGGATGTCATACTCAGTTAAGATCATCTGCCATCTTGCTATTCTTCCGGACAAGGCAGGCTTTTCGAAGATATACTTGATTGGATCCATCTTTGATATCAATAGAGTAGTGTGAGTCAGCATATACTGTCTCAGCCGGCGAGCAGCCCATGCCAAAGCGCAACAAGTTTTCTCAAGCAGTGACTATCGGGTCTCACAGTCGGTAAATTTTTTGCTAAGGTAGTAAATAGCATGCTCTTTTTGGCCAAACTCGTCATGCTACCCCAGCACGCACCCCATTGAATTATCGAGTACTGTCAAGTATAAGATCAAAGGTCTTCCTTCAACTGGAGGCAACAAAACAGATGGCTCTTGGAGATATTCTTTGATCCTTTCGAAAGTGGCCTGACATTCATCATTCCATCTTACCACTTGATCTTTTTTTAACAGCTTGAAGATTGGCTCACAAGTAGCGGTCAGGTGTGAAATGAATCGGGCAATGTAATTTAGACGTCCCAAAAAACCTCTGACTTCTTTTTTCGTTCGGGGAGCTGGAATTTCCTGTATAGCCTTTACCTTGGCAGGATCCACTTGAATACCTTTATCACTAACGACGAAACCCAGCAGCTTACCAGATCTTACCCCGAAGGTGCACTTGTTCGGGTTTAACCTCAGCTTGTACATCTTTAACCTGTCAAATAGCTTCTGGAGATGGTCAAGATGTTCCTCTTCAGTCTGGGATCTTGCAATCATGTCGTCAACGTATACCTCAATCTCATGATGAATCATGTCATGGAACAAAGCGACCATGGGGTGCTGATACATTGCCCCAGCATCCTTCAATTCGAACAGCATAACTTTGTAGCAAAAGGTACCCCACTGCATAATGAACGTTGTCTTCTCCATGTCCTCGGGAGCCATTTTAATCTGATTGTAACCAGAAAAACCATCCATAAAGGAGAAGATCTTATGCTGCGCGGTGTTGTCGACCAGAACGTCAATGTGAGGAAGCGGGAAATCATCCTTGGGGCTTGCCCTATTCAGATCCCTATAGTCCACACACATTCGTACCTTACCATCTTTCTTCGGCACCGAAACCACGTTGGCAACCCACTGCGGGTAAGAAGTAACTGCTAGAAAACCGGCATCAAATTGTTTCATAACCTCAACTTTGATTTTCTCAAACATCTTTGGGTGCATACGGCGAACTTTCTGCTTTACCGGAGGACATTCTTCTTTGGTTGGCAAGCGGTGAACCACAATATCGGTATCCAACCCAGGCATATCTTCATAAGACCAAGCGAAGATCTCAACATAGTCACGTAGCATCTGAATCAACCGTTGCTTGACACTAGGCTCCATATTTGCACCGATCTTAACCTCTTTCTTGTCTTCATCTGTACCCAGATTCACTGATTCCACTGGCTCTTCATGGGGCTGTATGGCCCTCTCTTCTTGTAGTAACAGTCTAGCAAGTTCCCCAGGCATTTCACAATCATCCTCACCTTCGTCCTCGACTTGGTTGATCGGACTTTCAAAGTCATAATTGGCAGTAGCAGAGTCGTTATCAGTGGGATCCAGAGTTGATGTGGATCTACATTATGATATGTGAGTGTGTGTAAGACAATAGCTGTTTTGATAAAGTGCAAGATAGAAAAGAAAAACAAGGAGCGCAAAATTTGTAATGCAAGAAAACGTCAAATGCTTTATGGATGATATATGGAAATGACACATAATAAGCCCTCACAAACAAAGCCACGGTGTCTTGGGCAAGGCACCGGGCCGTAAAGTTTTAAATTGTCTGTTACAAATCTCAAAAACAAAAGTCTATTACTATGTAATAAAAGAAACGGGCACGAAGTCCTTCGCCGTCTAATTGCTCAATCCACCGTCGGTAGTCGGGTAAATCCAACTGTCAAAATCTGACTCTTCTTCTTCGTTTCAATTGCATTCACTCCTGGATTACTAATACGCAGGGGAGGTCTTCCAATCCGCGCATGCCGAACATCCCTTTGAGCTTCTGATGTAAAACCCAAACCAAACTTGTCAGTTTTGTGTGCGAAGTCAGGGAGTTGACCCCAATTTGTACACCCACCTTTTTCTATTACAGCCCGGGCATCCTTGAGGGAAGCCATCTTCATTGGAGGTTCTTAAACAGCAACTTCAGTCGACTCCAGAGTCTGGGGGACCTCTTCAAAGTTCTGACACGGGGTTTCGATGAAATCTCCATCCATCTCCACATACCGAAAGGAGTTAAGATGGATTACCATATACTCCTCTTCTCCTCGTACCGTAACAATATTCCCCTTTACTGGATATTTCAACATCTGATGGAGCGTAGAAGTCACTGCCCCAGCTTTATGAATCCACGGGTGACCCAGCAAACAAGAATAGGATGGTCGGATGTCCATCGCATAGAATGTAGATGCAAAAGTCTGAGAGCCCACTTTAACAGGAACATCCACCTCCCTGTGCACTATCCTTTTGGACCCGTCAAAGGCCCTAACCATAATATTACTTGGCTTCAGAACCAACCCTTCATAGTCCAATCGGTCTAGTGCTTTCTTGGGTAAAACATTCAATGAGGACCCAGTATCCACCAGTACATGGGCCAGAGTAGTGCCCCTGCACTCGATTGAAACATGCTGAGCGTCATTGTGATTCCTTCCTTTGGCAGTCAAATCTGCGTCGGAGAAACCCAACCCGTTGTCAGCGGTCAAACTAGCCACACAGTCTTTGAATTGATCAGCAGATGTTTCCTGCGGCACATGTGCAGATTTAAGGAAAGCAATTAAAGCCTTTGCATGGGCTTCCGAGCATAACAATAAGGATAACATAGAGATCTTCGACGGGGTCTGCTCCAGCTGCTCGACTATGTTGTAGTCGCTCTTCTTGATAATCTTCAGAATTTCCTCTATCTCCTGTCTAGAGGTTTCTACAACAATCTTCTTAGGTGCCTCCATCCGGGCAGACTCACCTGTGACTTCTTTTCCCCGAGCATAAGATGACTCGGCAACAGGGGTGATAACTGGAATATGTACTGGGGTAGTAGCCGATGTGCTGGAAGATGGAATGGCGATATGCTTTTGAACGATCGGAGGGGAAATCTCAGGAGATAAGAGTCTTCCGCTTCAGGTGACCTTGCTAGCTCCGATAATATTGCTGACATCAGTATCAGCTTCTTCAACCTTCAACTCTTGTTTGATCCCATGATAATACACATCGGCCCCATAGTGCCACGGGACAGCCTTATCCTAAGTGTAAGGGATAGGACCAGGAATAGTAATGATCAATGGAGCAACTCTTAGAACAGATGTAATCCTAACAGGCTTTCTCGAGGAAGCCTTGGAAGGATTGGCGGAAATGGTTATGATGGACACATCTTCAACAGGAATCAACGGAATCAAAGTTTTCTCGAACAAGATCTCTTTATTATCCATCAGGCATTGAACACCTGATTTCAATAAATGGAAACGAGAAGGAAGGATTGAACATAGGTGGAAACCTTCGCCACAACCCCGAAATAAACTGGCCGATAATAGGTTCTTCTTTACTGTCATTAAAGGAGTAGAAATGTCTTCCACAGAGGTCACAAATAAATTATCGTCCACATCATTTACTCCATGCTTGGGCATAGGAGCAGTCATGACATTAGGCTTTTCCGGTGCGTCAAACTCAATCTCTTTAGCTTTAATAAAATCTTGCACCTTATTCCTCAAGACCCAGCAGTTGTTAGTATCATGCCCTGGGCTATCAGAGTGATAGGCGCAGCGGGCGTTCAGATTATACAACGGAGATGTGGTGCTGGGATTCTTCGGGGCTTCCCTCAGAGTTATCAATTTGGTTTTTAACAATTGCGACATAATTTGAGATAGAGTCATACTGAGCCGAGTATACTGTCTTTGCGGTCTCTCTACTCTTTGCTGATTGTTGCATTATGGGGAAACATTGGGTCTTGATATTACTACCACATTAACTGCTTGGCGGTGCTCAGGTCGGTTTTGGCTCCTCGAGCTGTAAACTGCACTAGCTTCTTTCTTAAAAGGCTTCTTTTCTGTACTTGATGAAGCACCTTTCTGTATCTTGCCACTTCTGATACCAGCTTCTACCCTTTCCCCGGTCAAAATCAATTCGGTGAACCCAGATGATGAACTACCGATCAAGTGATTGAAAAACGGACCAAACAAAGTCCCAAGAAACATATCCACCAACTCCTTATCAGACAAAAGGGGTTTGACTCTTCCATCCAGATCTCTTCACTTCTGAGCATAGTCCTTAAAGCCTTCGCCTGCACCCATAGACATACCCTGAAGCTTAGTATGCGTGGGATCAAGGTCGGCGTTATACTGGTATTGCTTGTAAAAAGCAGTAGCAAGGTCCTCCCAGTTGCGGACATTAGCTCCTTCCAATTGATAAAACCATTCAAGCTGAGTCCCTGACAGACTATCTTGAAAGAAATTAACCCACGGGTTTCTATCAGCAATGTAGGGTTGAATTTTTCTGACGTATGAGCGGAGATGGAGCTTTGGGCAGGATACCCCATCGTACTTAGCAAAAACATGAGCTTTAAACTTGTGAGGGATCACCACCCCAAATTCCAGTCCTAGATCTCCGAAATCCAACCCAGGGATCTTCTAAATCTCCATTGCACTCAACCGGTCTTTAAGTTGCTTGTACCTATCCTCAGCAGGAGGATACTATTCTTCATCAAAATCAGTGTCATTATCAGAGACCATAGGACTAGGACCCTTTCCTTCCTCTTGATTCTCTCCTCCTCCAGATGAATGAGACAAATCAGTTTCCTGTTGCAACCTATTCCCAAATCTGTGATCCATATTCAGCAGAACCACCTTCTTCTTCTTCTTCTTCTTCTCCTTTAGGATGAGAGTCTTCAAATCCTGTTGTCCTTTAGCCAAGTTCAAGAATAACTCTTAGAATTGAGCATTCTGTGCTTGAAGAGCTTTAATGACTTGATCGGTAGGCGTTTCAGAAGACATTCTGTGCTGAAATAAATAGTGAAGAAGATGAGAAACTTGTAATGAGGTGTATGGTAATGGAATGCATATGAAATGATTTCAAATACTTTGGGAGATTCAAATTTGTAAAACAAAATAAAACACACTTTATTAGATTAACTTGTAAAAATGTTTAACAATGCCTTTAAGGCGTTACAAAAAGAAATAAACTTAAAACAAATCTAAAATAGAATCAAGCAGAAATCAGAAATCCTATGGCCGCTTTCCCTTCGTGCTGACATAATCATTGATTGTCCTTTCATTCTCAAGCTGCCTCGTGAGCTTTAAGATCTTCCTTTCCTGCTCATGATACTTCTCTTGATAGGTATCCCTTTCTTCCTTTAACTGGATCCAAGATTTCTTCAATGCCCCAAGATCAGTAGGCATATAGGGATAGAGGACCGTATAAGGAACACCTTCTTCATTAGTATGCTCTACAATCACCGACAAAACAGCTTCATAAGGCATCCCCAGCTTTTGAGCACAGGCTCGAACCCACTGGAGATAAGGTTGCATAGGGAGAGAAGTCTTTAGTCCTAGCTCTTGAGGGTCAGACCTGTTCACCATGCTCCAGGCTCGTATAAACCTTCAACAATGTTCTTTAACGTCCTCCTTATAGTCAAAGACAATGTCTGTAAGAAGTAGCTCATGAGGACCGTCTCTACGAGCGTGACCAAACTATCGTAAAGCCAAGAAAGGGCTGTAGGTTATACCCCCTCTAATTCCAAGCAACGGGACATTAGGGTATTCCCCACATCGATCAATGACAACACTCTTTCCATATCCTTAGAACTCCAAAGAATGTCCGTATGAGCAAGGGACATGATTCTGTAAGCCCAACCTACACCTTCCTCATTCTTCAATACAGACTTGGGGAGGTGCGAAATAAACCACCTCGTCAGAAGCAGCGTGCAACATATGAGGGCCCCCCTTCTTCGCACAGTACGAGTATAAAGTGCATGTAAAATATCACCCAGAAGAGTAGGCACTGGATTACGAGACAAGAAGATCTTGACCGCATTCACATCTATGAAGGAATCTGGATTCGGGAAAAGAACCAAGCCGTAGATGAGGAGAGCCAAGGTGTCTTCAAAAGCTTGAAAGTCCAAGTTATCCCAGAACTGTTGAGCTTGATCCATTAGAAACTTGGCCAAGAAACCTTTAACCCCGCTCTGTGTCTCCCAATTAGACACTACATCAGCCTTTTTCAAGTGTAAAGCTGAAGTAATGTCTTCTGGCCTAGGAGTCTCTTCTAAACCGGTGAAGGGCATCTGCCCGAGGATGGATATACCCAAAAAATGAGAAAACCATTCCAAAGTAGGAACTAGCTGATAATCCAGGAAGGTGAAACAATGATGCACTGGATCGAAGAACTGGAATAACACACTCATCATTTGCTCATCAAACCTGGAGGTAACCAAACTAAGAAGCTAACCATGTCTTCTAATGAATGAAGAAGTATCAGAAATTCTCGAGGCCAAATCTTTGAGTTGAGCAGGTATTTGCACAAAGTTAACTCAGATGGTGTTTCTACGCATAGAAGTCATGATCTGCAAAATAGAACAAAGATAAATCCCCTCGGTCTTTGAAATGGTTAGTCTAATGAAATATGCATGCTATGTTATGATGCATGATGTCATGATAAAGCACACACCAGGTATAGCAGACATGGTAAAGGCAAACAAGTCACACAATAGCCCTTAAGTTTCAGGCTTGCATGGGGTCTAGGTATTACGCTCTTGAAGTTCAGTTAGTTTCAACCTACCCTAATAATAGTAACCGGGTTCTAGAGGTTCTCAATATAACTGACCATCCTTCATCGGTCATGGTTTCAGCTCACACAATCTTTTCTTGCGGCCGGAACTATCTCGAGAGTATGGTCTCAATGAGTGTAGCATCGAGTATCAACCAGTTCTCAGCTCTATACCGAGGCCGGCTATCTCACTACTTCCTATGGCCAAGTTGGTCAATTATAGGTTCTAAGTTCAGTTGATGTTTAACGACCCATATAGAAGCCCCGTATTCTCCTTTTTTCTCCACAAGGGATACCGGTACCAACCAATGTGCCACATCAACGTATCTACTCCTTCAAATGTATCGGTCTATGCCGTACAGTTCCCTCTTAATTTATTGCTACTTACCTAAAAGGTGTTCCCCAGATCCGAGTTAGGATCTATAGTAACTCCCGATACAAAGCCCACAAAGATAAAGCAATAAAATCAAACAATAGAAGCAAATATGATGAACTAATCCTAAGGTATACCCCACTTATTAGTCCTCAATAGAGTCGCCAGTTCTGTGATACGGTGGCCAGAACCTGACTATTTTGAAATGCTGGTTTGCGTTTTGCGTTTGTGTTTGCAAAATGTTGCGGTAAGCAAGAGTCACCACCAACTTTTATTTTATCCAACTGGAAAGGAAAAAAAAGCACAGGAAAATTCCCTTTTTCGAGATTTTGAGTACGGGGGGTAGATTATAGAAAGGGAAGGTATTAGCACCCTTTCTATCAGTGGTTTTCCACGGGCTCTTAGGTACTTGCTCATCATTTTCAAAATTTGCTTCTACGTTTGTGTGTTTTGAAAAGTTTTTGTTTTACTTCGATTTAACCCTTGCTTCTGTCTTCAAGAGTGTTACGAAGTTGTTTTGAAAACTTTGTTTGAAAAGAGTGTAAGTGTGAAAAAGTTTGTTTGGATTGAGCAAGTACTTAAGAACTAATCTACCTACTCGAAAAAGAGAATGTTTCTATTCTTGTTTCCTTTAGACAACACTATCCCACTATTAGTGAGTAGGTAGCACCATCGTCAGAGTTTTGAGGGTCAATTCAAAAGGAACGTACGATCACCAAAGCAATGTTAGGACGTCTTAGTAATAACTCTAATGTGTTAAGATCAATATTCGAGGCAACGTATCCGAGGCAACTTTTCCGAACGGGACTTTGATCTTTGTTTAGACAAGAGAGCGACCACTAAAATATCCTATACTTAATGACCGTTTACCGAAGGCAACCGAAGTGAGAGTATACCCTAGGAGTGCGCATGTGCGAGTGATTCAATTTCAAGTTTATTATCTTTGCACATTTAGGGTTTGCTAACTGTTTTAAAGTTTACATACATTCTTGTCATGCAACCCTAATATCATACATCTAACAGTTTAATATTTTGCGAAATTTAAAGTGCGGAAAGTAAAGCTACACTATTACAAGGGTTCGGGTATTAATTACATAGCCAAAAACAAACCCGTCAAAACGATAAATGAAAAGGAGAAAAATCCTAATTAATCTATTACAACTTGTGAGCAATTACATTAATATGGTAAAAATAAATAAACGCGATGAATCGAGAACGAGAGAGAACTAGGGTTTTGACCCCGCCTAACCTAATTGAAAGAAACAACTATTTTTGTTATTTTTGATTATTTTTAAGAAAAAGAATAAGGTGTTTAAATTAAATATAAATCTAATTAATAATTAAATTAATTTAAGAAAATAAAATTATTTGACCTATTTTTATGTATTTTTGGTTATTTTTAAGAAAAAGAAAATAGAATTAAGTTAGAAACAAAAACCCTAATTGTTCTAATTAATTTTAATTTATTTACAAAACAATTAAAGTTACCCTAAAATTAAATAAACTAATTAAATTAATTTTTGTATATAAAAAATAAACTAAATCTAATTGGGTGGAAAATTATTTTTAGGATTTTTTGATAAAAAGAAAAATTAATTTGTGCTAGTAAATATAAATAAATAAATAAATTAAAAATATAAAAGAGAAGAAGAAAATGGGTCTGTGAGAGTAATTTGGAGGGTGTATTGTTAGCAATCTTGGCCCAAAAGAAATTGCTCCATGTTGACTTCCCAGATTCCCTACTGCATGTTGACCAAGGCCTATGATGCTCCTTCGTCTGATGGCCCTTAGATCTGGCCTCCTGGAGATCCCATGGTTGGATCCTGAGGGCGCATGGTGGTCCTTATGATTTGTATGCATGCCTGATCAATGAAAGAAAAATAACATGAAAGAATGGGGGGACCTGGGATTCAAACCCATGTCCTAAAGCCTTTTCCAATAGCCTTGCTACCAACTGAGTTGTGTGCGTTAGTTGTATACAAAAGAACAAATAAATATTATAAAAAAACATAACTTTGCTAAATTCCTGCGTGCGAGATTTGAAACGGACGAATGGGAATGTGCCACGCCAGTCATCTTCCTCCTCGCTCCGTTGGTAAAAGTCATAGACTTTTACCTACGGATAACTGTCCGTAACTACAAACCCTGCATGTCTCAAAATTAAATACATGCATGATAAACAAAACCTAATGCCATGAATCAACTCGTCTTGGCCTACTGAGCATGATGGTGCCCCTTTTGTGGACCAATTTTACCTGTGTGAAAAGATCCCAAATCGAGACCAAGAACCCTAATAATGGCAAACCTTGATATAGTCCACAAAAACGCAATTAAATGTTATAGATAGTTTGCAAATGCTTCAAGGAATAATAATATGTAAGTATTTCATGCTATAAGTGCCATAATCATGCAATTCGATTTCAAGAAGAAGCCATGGTCATGGCTGACTTACAGTGAGTTCTAGCGCTGAAAAGTGCTTGTTCTTGATTGCTATGGCTTCCTTGCAATCCCAGGAAGTGAATGGAATGGCTTATGAGTCTTGAAAATGCTTGGAAGTGCAAAATCAATTTACCACTTTTCTTTGATTTTTTCAAGTTTTGTTCTGCCTTCTCACACCTCCCAAGCTTGTGTTTTAGGTCTGACAATGTTCACTATATACTGAGGAATGAATTAGGGTTGAAAAAGTGTTCTCAATCTTTATCCATTATAGCTTTTGATCTTGATTTGATTAACTTGAAAATCTTTCTAAAAATAGGCCAAAACCAATCTTTTCACGCACACAAAGGCCTTGCACGAATTGATTCACTTGCCAGCTGCATATGGAACCTGAAACATGCACAAGATCTTGAGGTTTCAATGATTTGGATTTTTTCATGATTTGTTTTGATTTAAATTGATTTAATTGCAATAAAAATCAAAATAAATAATAAAAAATAAGTTAAAGACAAGTTGAAAGAGCTATGGCTCGTGGACCATGCTACCAACTCAAAACAAGTGCAAAAGATTGGGCCCATTTAGCAAAAATTGCAATTTGAGGCATATTTGACTTTTGACAATTTTGCAAAAAGGTCAACTTCACCAATGCATAACTTCATCAATTTTGCTCTTTGAAGGTGTTCTTGGACTTTTTAGAAATCTTGAGATGTCCTCTAAGAAAACCTTTTGGTATCATCTCAATTTGGTATTCCATGTCCATGTATGAAGCTTTGACAAAAAAGGTGTTTTTGTTGACTTTTCAAAATGACCTGTAATGTCAAAATTCATAACTTCTTGTGAGTGCATATTTTGAACTTGGGAGATGAAGATGAATTGTAGGGAATTGCATCCTCTTTAAAATGAGCTTTGGATGGGTCATTTATCATAACATATGAGAAAGTTATGCTTGGTCAAAGTTGAGTTGACTTTTCCTGCAAAACCCTAATTTAGCAACATTTGGTTCTTGATGAATTATGAGAAATCCTTGATGAATTATGATCAAACCTTGATCAAATGATGGATAATATTTCAAAATGAGGATATTGACCAAAAATATTGAAGTTTGACTGTATGGGGGCCATAGTTGACTTTTGCCCTAACACAGTCGATTTTCAGGCCTTTGAGCAATTGACTGAGCAAACTTCCTCTTCAAGGCTTGAAATTTGACATGGAAGATCTTGAGAACATATTAGGACAATGGTGAACATTTGGGATCCCTTGGACTCAAATATCTTGATGCAACATGAAACCCTAATTTGAGGTAGACTGTCTTAGGAGAGAGCTTGTTTGGTCAACCCTTGGACTTCCTTGAGCAACTTGAGGATCTTTCTTGAAATGCTTTTGAGAAATATATGGATGGCAAATTTTGGGGTACAACAAAGTGGAATCCCAATTTTGAAGGCCCGTATGTTGTCAAGAAAGCCTTCTCTGGTGCATTAATTCTTGAAACTATGGATGGCGAGGAGTTCCTACGTCCCATGAATGCTGACGCAGTCAAGAAATACTTCGCCTAAAGAAATAAAAGAACAACTCGCTAAGTTGAAAACCCGAAAGGGCGGCTTAGGAAAAAAGGAGCATCTTGGTAGGCCGAAAACCCGAAAGGGCGGTCTAGGCAAAAATTAGAGACATAAACAAAATAAATTTCCCGCTAAGTTGAAAACCCGCGAGGGCAGCTTAGGCAAAAGTTAGGGATTTTTCTTGGTGAGTAACTACGTCAGACAAGACTTGATCGTTGAAGCAACAATCTTCTCACATCCTCACCATACTTCAACAAAAGCTGCTGCTCAGGATTTCAAAAGTTGCTAGGGGGGATAGTGGTCATTGTATCTCAATGTATCCTTTCCATTATGTATTACCATTTCCCAAACTTTGTAATCATCCATGGAGTCTCGCCATTCACAAACTACCATTCTATTAATGAAGTTCGAGCTTTTGCCCAATTCTTTGTGTTCTTATTTTTATTTAGCTTGCAAAGACGTCATTTATTACTGGTAATAACTTTTAAAGCAAAGAGATTAAAAAGCAAAATTGACTTTAAAAAAATAGATTTTTATAATTCAATTTACTTTGGAATTTGTGATGAAACAATGACAACAAGATTGGTGATCCCAGGAATGAACAAACTCCGATTGTTTTAAGGGAGGTTACTCCCTTCATGAAAGTATTTCTCAGGTCATTTTACTGGTAAATGCATAATCCTTCTGTGCCTCTCAGATAGTTAAGGATGATATCAGTGGGTGCAAGGTGCAGTATTGGATTTGTGACCCCACTATCCCCAGTTGACTTCTCGATTTCCTAGGAAGGTTATCCCAAGGCACCTCTTGTTGGTAATGAGTATTCGTGATGAAAGGTTTCTTCAGTGAAGTAGGCTTGGATTCCCCAAAGAAGTTTGGTTGTGTCAGCATCAGTCCGCTTTGTGTGAGGCTGGTCTCGCAATCTCCAGTAGCCATGTTGCTTTTGAAAAGATGTTTTCTCCGATGAAGCCAGAAGAAAGATGCTCTATCCCGATATTTATTTGACTTGGTCACACCCGGATTATGTTTCTCCTCAATAAAATTAAGGCAGACAATGGTTTTGGTTTCCGCCATTGTTTTTACCCTTTTGGATTGATCTTTTTGGTTGAAGTTAGCCTGTTATTGTTAGTACCTGAGGCGGTTTTGTTTGTTTGTGCTGATAATGTATCCTTTTATCATCATATGCACGATAGCACTCATACATTCATACATGCATCATGCATAACTAAAAATCATCATTCATTAGCATTGTGTTCTGACCTTTCTTGCAGCGTTCTTGGCTCAATTGATTTTGGTTGTCCCGCTTGGGTTTATTTCTCAAAGGATGTATCTACACTGATCGTCTTGCTCCAGTTTATTTCTGAATTGGATTTATGGATCTCTGAAAACTTTGAGTTTTGGTTCATGCATTTATTTTGCACAGGAGGACTTTATCTCCTCAGCAGGAATATCGTGGAATTTCCCCGGGAAGTCATATTTCTATTCCCAGAAAGTCATTGCTCTTTGCATTTCCCCTTGACAATAAGTGGAAGTCTCTTTGTTTGAGACAGATTATGTAGTACCCTTTCCAGGCAGATTTCCTTGGTTAAAGAAGAAGTTGGGACCCCTTCTCGGTAAAACACCAGAATCTTGGGGAAACATGATATATTTCCTCTTCCTACCTTCAGTGAACGTTGGTAGTACATCGGCAGTGAACGTCGGTATTTGTTATCTTTTTGCTATCTTCAGTGTGCGTTGATAGTTCATCGTCAGTGAATGGCGATGATATGTTATACTTCCTCTTCCTACCTTCAGTGAACGTTGGTAGTACATCGACAGTGAACGTCGGTATTTGTTATATTTTTGCTATCTTCAGTGAATGTTGATAGTTTATCGTTAGTGAACGACGATGATATGTTATAATTTCTCTTTCTACCTTCAGTGAACATTCGTAGAACATCGGCAGTGAACGTTGGTGTTTGTTATCTTTTTTCTATCTTTAGTGAACGTTGATAGTTCATCGTCAGTGAACGGCGGTGATATGATATACTTTCTCTTTCTACCTCCAATGAACGTTGGTAGTACTTTGGAAGTGAACATTGGTGTTTGTTATCTTTTTTCTATCTTCCGTGAACGTTGATAGTTCATCGTCAGTGAACGGCGATGATATGTTATACTTTCTCTTTCTACCTTCAGTGAATGTTGGTAGTACATCGGCAGTGAATGTTGGTATTTGTTATCTTTTTTCTATCTTCAGTGAATGTTGATAGTTCATCGTCAATGAACGACGATGATATGTTATACTCTCTCTTTCTACCTCTAGTGAACGTTGGTAGTACATTGGCAGTGAACGTCGGTATTTGTTATCTTTTTTCTATCTTCAGTAAACCTTGATAGTTCATCGTCAATGAACGATGATGATATGTTATACTTTCTCTTTCTACCTCCAATGAATGTTAGTAGTACATCGGCAGTGAACGTCGGTATTTGTTATCTTTTTGCTATCTTCAGTGAACGTTGATAGTTCATCGTCCGTGAACGGTGATGATATGTTATAATTTCTCTTTCTACCTTCAGTGAACATTGGTAGTACATCGGTAGTGAACGTTGGTGTTTGGTATCTTTTTGCTATCTTCAGTGAACGTTGATAGTTTATCGTCAGTGAACGGTGGTGATATGATATATTTTCTCTTCCTACCTCCAGTGAATGTTGGTAGTGCTTCAGCAGTGAACGTCGATGTTTGTTATCCTCCTCTCTGATTTCTTCTCTTGGGGTTTACTAGTGATTTATGTTCCTGTTGGGATTGCCTTTTTGTGGCTAAATTTTATGTCACATCCCCAATGCTACTTTGCATCTCTTTTATTCCGTTCATATGCATACATACGCATAAATGTTTGCATAGCATCTTAGGGCCAAAAATAGGGTTTGTTTTATATTTAAGGGTCTTCAATCACGTCAACACGAAGATTTTTAACCTTCGTATCTCCGAATAGAAGAAACTTAAATAAGGGAAGCTGTTGTACCCCAATTTTTTCCCTAAGATCCCTTCATCATACCATATTGTTTCAATCACCACAAAATCACATTAGGGCTTTTGGTTCTTCTACTTAACTTTAGCTTTGCTCTATGAGGAGTTACCAAGCACCTTAACTTGTTTTCTCTGGTGTTCATGGATATTTTGCTTTGATTTTTTCTCTAATTAACAAAATTCAATATTGGTTTGTCTTACTTGCTAATAATGTAGGTAAAAACAATGAGGTCTAGCAAGTTGCATTAAGGGTTCATGAGTTTATTTCCATGCCCTAGTCAAAGCTTGAGAGATTCAAACCTCACCCATGAAGTTGTTTTGAAGTTGGTATGGAAGTAGTTTTTTTGGCCATGAGTCCTCATCATCATCCTCAACAATTTCTATTCACAAAGGAAGAGTATTGGCACAAAAAGTTTGTTCAAACTTGGCAAGGTTCCACCAAGCTTTCTCTTGATTTAGAGGCTAGGGTTTTGGATTTCAAAGGGGCATATCTTGCTCATCTTTTGGTATTTTTGAGTGATCCCAAAAACATTCTTCTCCTCAAAGAGTTACCAACAAATCACTTCAAAAGTTACAAGGAGTTTTCATGTGAAAGGAACTTGTTGAAGAAGAAAGATTACAAGTCACCCAGATGAATCCCCAATTTTTCCATATGTAACTTCAAATGGTCATAACTTGCTCCATTTTTATCACCTTGAGCCCATTCTTTTTCCATGATGATCTTGAGGATGTGTAATTCATGCCTTCTTTTATGTGCAAAGTAATAAAATTGATGGAAGTTGCCTTAAGAATGCAAAAGATTATAGGTCATTTCATGATTTTTGGCCAACTTCAACAAGTCATAACTTGCTTAATTTTTTGAGATTTTGAGTGGTTCAAATTTCAAAATGTCATTCAAGAGGTCTACTTCATTCCAAATTTTTGGGTCAAGAGCAAATTCTAGGTGCAAGGCCATGTTTGGAAGCAAGAGATTATAGGTCATTTTTTAAAGAAGATTTTGAAATATTTCTAAGTATGGAAAGTCAACTCTTTTTCTTCAACTTTGACTCCATGTAACTTTCAGCTCAAGCATCCATTTGATTCCATTCTTTTTCCATTACAAAACTTGTAACATCATCTTTCCAAAGTATCAAGAATCTTTCCCTAAGACCCCTTGAGGTGGAAATGCCATTGGATTGAACTTGGTAACTTGGAACTGAAGTTTCACCATGAGTCAGAATTTGAAATCCATGTTTTGGCCTTTAAACATCAAATTAGCACGCGTTTGTGGTCTAAACATGTTTAACCAAGTTACAAAAGTGGATTAGAGCCTTGAAACACAAGGATTTGATGAGTTTTGATGCAAATCAAATCACACCTTGCTCGTGTATCAGGTTCACACGATTTCCCTCCAATTTGCATCATTCCACACGCTTGAGCATTCCATTTGATTCCCTATAAATAGAGGGTCATCCCCCATTCAAATTCTTAAGCTTAGATAGCCAGAATCACCCTGCCAAACTTGCTTCACAACTCAGAATTCAGCTACTTCGAATTCTATTCTCAAGCCTTTTTCAATCCATTTTCTCCATCAATTCTCCTTCCTTGATCTTTCCTGAACCTAACCATACCATTACATTCAAGAATCGTGCCCTACATTTCTCCATAGAAGTCCAGTTTCAGAGCTCTGCAACTCAACTTCAATAGGTAGATTCCTTCATCAATTCTTCAAAACTTTGGCATCATTGTGTTGCTCTCATTGCCCTGGTTCTAGTCGCAATAGTTACTTCCTTCTGGAAACACGTTTGGACCATGTATTTTCAAATCCCCTTTCAAAACTTTCTTTCCAAATTGCTTGAGTTATAATTTATATAAAAATGGCGCGACGGTATGGTTGTCTTCGTCTTGAAGAGACGAAACGAATGACATAGGTCTGAACTTCTAATTTTACAGTTTGAGAGACCTACAATTCGTGAGGCTGGAGGTTGAAGATGACCAACGTGTCACCTTCTAACCAATGAAAGCGTGCCATTTAATTTTTTGAATTTCTGATTTTACATTTAATTCAGTGCTTTATTCAGTAAAGCCCATGATATGCACATCGCGCCAGATCCTTTGGATTTGATTACTAACGCGTTTTGACTCTCATCCAATAGTCCACATCTTTTTCTTTTATTTTCTTTTTCTAATTTTTATATTTTAATTGTTTTAAATTTCAAAAAATCATAGAAAATTCATTTTTAGTCCAAAAAATCTGAAAAAATTATGAAAAATATTTTTGATTATTCTCTTTCTGATTTTTATTTTTTCACAATTTATTTTTGTGTTTTGGTATTTTTTATGAAATTTACACTTATTTGATTTGTTTAAAATGTTTAAAAATACTTTTGCACATTTTTTAATTCTGAAAAAATTATAGAATGATCCAATGACATTGTTACAAATATTGGTGACTTTATTTTATTTTTGTTTCTGACTTTACTATTTTTCACCATTTTTGTCTATTTTACCCATTTATTTTAATTTTTAAAAATAGTTTCTGACCTTTAAAAATTCCCAAAATTTTTATAAAAATATTTGGACCCATTTCTGATTTTTCTATATTTATTTTTTATTTCTTGATTAATTTGAACATAATTGATATTTTTCTCATTATTTTCTATTTTAAACTTTCTTTTTTAATCCTTTAATTGTATATATTAAATATATTATTATTTTGTGATTATTTTCTGGCTGTCTTGAGTTGATCTTTTGATCATGACTTTATTAACATCATTGGATCTTGGGTGTTGAGTTCAACTCCACCAAAATGGATGATTGGTTTTAATAATAGTTTGATTAAATTTTTAATTCAAAAGTGGTTTATTCATCTTTTTACCCTAATCCCTCTTCATCTCATCCCCTTCTTCTTGCACTAAATGTTGTTGGAGCATGATCCTTATATCATGTATCAAAACAAATGGTGCATAAATTTCTATTGACCGGCCTCAAAATAGGTGCGACTTCTATATAAGTCCACTTACGATTGCTTAACATATCGCTAAATTTTGTCCTGATTCGAATAAATGATCATTCGTGGCCCAAACTTATGATTGCAAGCCCAAGTATGTTAATTTGATCTCTTTGATCCAATAACCTTGAGATTCATTGTGTGGAGGCTTTGGTTCTACCAATCCTCTAATGGATCTACAACACCTTTGGTCAACGCGGATCACTTAAACATCGTTGATTATTAAATGGTACTTATTAGAATTCCAAAATGGATGATATACTTGACAAAAAGCAAAATGCAACTTGTTGTGTGGAGGCTTTGGTTCTACCAATCCTCTAATGAGTTCCAAATGCAAGTTTCAAGATGGTCATCTAACTAACCACTAATTATTAACTTGCTTTATTTTTTATGCTTTATATTCTTTTATGCTTTATGCACTATTTACTTTTAGCATTTACATTCCATGTCATTTTCATCTTTGCTCACTTGAGCATTCATTTTCTTATCATTTTCACTTTGCTCACTTGAGTTTTTCTTTTTCCTTTTCCTAAGATACTTATAACCATCTTAAACCCTAAAAAACTCTTAACGGCACTTGGACTATTTGGTTACTATCCTTGGCATGATGGAGCCGTGGACTTTTTCTTGGACTTAGGATTAGAAACCTTGGCCTATCTTGGATACCTTGTGATCCTATCTGATTATTTTGTCTGGAGCTCTTGAGGTTTACCTCAAGACATTGGGTTGCTTGTTTGTTTTTGTGTGCAGGTTTTTTGTGATTACACTCTTGGTTTTGTAATCTGGAATTCACCCGTATACAGCCGTTACTCTGCCCAATTTTTGAGAAGAATTAATAAACTTGAAGATGTCTAGTATCTTTGCTTGCTTAGTTTCAATCCAAAGAATGGGAATTCTATCTTGGCTCATAATGTCAAGTTTTGGCTTCTTGTTGGTTAGATGGTCCTTATCCTTAGCTTTTACCTTATGCTTTAGGATAGCCTCTTCTTCTCCTCCCATTTTCTTTAATTTCAAAAATCTTCTCCCTCCTTTTGAAAACCCTTCTTATTTCTAAACTTGAACCACTTTCATAATAAACTTGGACCTAGGTCCATGCATTTTCAAAACATTTTCATCAATAAACTTCAATCAATTTAATAATACCTTGACATTTTTGTGAGAAGACTAAAAGTCAATTAATCTTATTTCAAACCATTTTGCTACTTTGGATTTTATCTTTAAACTTTTTCTCAAAAAAAGATTAGACTCTTGTCAGTCCTTGTAGTGATGCAAATAAACTAAACTTCTACATTATGTAGTGAAGAGAGATATTTTCCACTTGGGTATTGAGTGAGGCATTGTTGATTTTAAAATCCAAGCCATATCCCCCACTTTGAGATGATGCAAATTATCCTTTATCATGATTGTGGGTAGTAAGTATGTTTTCCACACGGACAATGATGATGATGTCTTATCTCTTAAAATTAACCAACACACTTGTGTTTCAAACTTTTAAAAGAGGAACTCCGTATACCCTGATCCCCTATTGCAAGAAAGGTGGTACGTAGGCACTAAAGGTCTGCAACCGCGGCGGGTGCAAAAATCATAAAATAATATATTTCGTTTCTCACCTCCACCATCCATTTTATATATAACACATTTTTTTATAGCCAAAATATACAGATTTTACAGAGAGGCTCCTGCAGAGTACCGTAGATGTTTAGGGTGCTAATACCTTCCCTTTGCATAACCAACCCCCTTACCTTGAATCTTTCCCCCTTTTTTGGGTTATTCACTCTTTTCCCATTCCTTTGGAAACAATAAAGCGCGGTGGCGATTTTGATTTTGATTTGTATAAAGTCTAGTCAATTCAATGGCTTAGTCTTGAACATTTCTACCGCTACAGAAAAATTGCGACTTCACTGGGGAAAGATTGACCTCTTGCTGGTCCATTCCTAAGTGGGTTAAGCCTATCTTTGTTTATATATGTATATGTGCTATTGTTGTTTATGTGTTATATGTTGTATATATGTTTGTTTGGATTTTCCTAGTTTTCAGGGTGCTTGGTGATTACTCATAAGTCCTATATCTGGACTTGGACAAAGTTTAAGATAGGACGGGTGGTATAGTCATGTTAACTTTGAGGGAGTAATCCCAAAAAAGGAGGCATGAGATCCCCCACTTCGTGGAGGCCCCTTTGACTGTAGTGTTGTTTACCGAGTAATCGGGAAGACGTACTACTTTCGACCTAGGAGCCTGCTGAAATTGAGGACCGTAGAATACCAAACCCATCTTGGCCTTTTTAGGTGTAGTGCGGAAGCTATGATGGAGTAATCCGGAAATGGTTGTCACGCGATACTACGCTCGAACGAGTCTTTCTTGAGAATATTACTAATTACTGAGTTAATCGGGAAGTTGGTAATATCCGAAGGAAGGATGTAGACTCTGGGAACCTCTAGAACCTTGTTCGGCAGGTGATAACTTTTTAGACCAACACCTTATGGGTAGTACCTTCGACCTCATGCTCGTGATGTTGAACCTATGAATCCTATATGTGTGATCTTGTGTGTGATTGTTGCATCATGCATCCATGCACTCATAAGCATCTTTTGAAAGAAAACAATATTTCAAGGGATTTAAAGGTTGACTATTTGTGAATATCTCAGGTACTTTTAAATATGGATTCTGGAAAGAGAAAGACTGGGAAATACAGTTTCAAGGATCCCAAGATAGATGAGTTGATCAGTCTAATTCCAGAGATTGAGTGTCCTGCAGACTTTCGGAAGAAGTATGGATCCATTATTCCTCTCGTGAAGCTGAAGATGAAGGAGGGTTTTCTCTCGACCTTGGTCCAGTTCTATGATCTGGTGTATCACTGCTTTACTTTTCCCGATTATCAGCTGATGCCTACACTGGAAGAGTATTCCTATCTATTGGATTTACCTGTTACCGATCGTTTTCCTTTTACTGATTTAGAGGGAGAGCCAAAACCACATGAGATTGCTGCTTTGATTCATCTGGGGAAGTCTGAGGTGGAAGCCCATATGGATACTAAAGGAGGGATTAGAGGATTATCAGCTCAGTTCTTATTGGAGAAAGCTAGTTACTTTGCCAGAATGAAGAGTACGGTTGCTTTTGAGGCCATCTTTGCTTTACTTGCTTATGGATTATTCTTATTTCCTAATGTGGACAAGTTTGTCGACATTAACGCTATCAGGATTTTCATGATTGGAAACCCAGTTCCTACACTATTGGGTGATGCTTATTACTCTGTTCATCTTCAGAGTTCTTATCATGGGGAATGATTATTTGTTGCACGCCTTTGTTGTACTGATGGTTCATCTCTCATATGCCTCAGTCTGATGCTTTTTGGGATGTCAAGAAGGAACCTCGTCGGGCTCCTAAGATCATGGAACTTACTCACTAAGATATTGATTGGTATCATCGAGCTTATCAGGATATAGAGATTATTGACAGTTGTGGTAGTTTCCCTAATGTACCTCTTCTTGGTACAAAGGGAGGAATTAACTATAACCCTGTTCTTGCGCGGCGACAACTTGGTTATCCGATGAGGGATAAACTAAACAGTATTCATTTGAGTAGTTTCTTTCTGAAGGAAGGAGAAAACCATAGGGAAGCTAGGGAGCAGATTGCGAAAGCCTGGCGTCACATTCATAAGAAAGGTTGGAAAGATTTGGGACCTAAGGGTGCTATTTATTTGGAGCCATATCTTCAGTGGGTCCGATCGAGAGCTATCCAATTGAAGATGTTGTATACTCGGGAGACACCCATGTCTGATCTGTTTGTGAAGACCACCCCTCCTTTATTGGATGATCTAGAAGAGTTGCAGCTTGCTTTGGTTAGGATGCAACAGGAAAGGGATGCATGGAAGAATAAGTTCCAGACTTTAGAGAGTTCCTACAAAGCAGACCTGAAGGAGAAAGACAATTTGATTGAGATCCTTGAGATTCGAGCGGTGGAGTCTATGGAGAGGCAAGGGGATTTATTTTCCCCTAAGCCTTAAACAGGTGCTGGTCGTTCACTTCCTGATTTAGATGATTGGAAGGAGGTTGCCGTCAGACATGTGGAAGAAAACCAGAGGTTGAGAGCTCAGATTTCCAGGCTCACAGGGAAGCGCCAGCGTACAGATTGATCTCCATCAGTTCTTTTTCTCAGGATTTTAGATTGTATTTTCATCTAGTACTTGGACTATTTGGTTACTATCCTTGGCATGATGGAGCAGTGGACTTTTTCTTGGACTTAGGATTAGAAACCTTGGCCTATCTTGGATACCTTGTGATCCTATCTGATTATTTTGTCTAGAGCTTTTGAGGTTTACCTCAAGACATTGGGTTGCTTGTTTGTTTTTGTGTGCAGGTTTTTTGTGATTACACTCTTGGTTTTGTAATCTGGAATTCACCCGTATACAGCCGTTACTCTGCCCAATTTTTGAGAAGGCTTAATACACTTGAAGAGGTCTAGTATCTTTGCTTGCTTGGTTTCAATCCAAAGAATGGGAATTCTATCTTGGATCATAATGTCAAGTTTTAGCTTCTTGTTGGTTTGATGGTCCTTATCCTTAGCTTTTACCTTATGCTTTAGGATAACCTCTTCTTCTCCTCCCATTTTCTTTAATTTCAAAAATATTCTCCCTCCTTTTGAAAACCCTTCTTATTTCTAAACTTGAACCACTTTCATAATAAACTTGGACCTAGGTCCATGCATTTTCAAAACATTTTCATCAATCAACTTCAATCAATTTAATAATACCTTGACATTTTTGTGAGAAGACTAAAAGTCAATTAATCTCATTTCAAACCATTTTGCCACTTTGGCTTTATCTTTAAACTTTTTCTCAAAAAAAGATTAGACTCTTGTCAATCCTTGTAGTGATGCAAATAAACTATTGTTGTACCCCAAAATTTGCCCTCCCATATTCTTCAAGATTTGACAAGAATCACCTTCAAATGGTTCAAGACTACTCAAAGGTTGCACAGTCCAAATGCCTCATAAGCCAGTCAAAATTATGGTTTTGGGTTCTTTCAAGGAATTTGAGGTTTTCAATGGTTCAAACAAGTCTCATGGGACTATATTCCTTCTCAAGCACCTACATGCCAAGTTTCAAGACTCACAGTGCCAATTTGCACAGTCAAAAGCCTTATTTGATCCACAGTCAACTACAGGGGCAAAATGGTCATTTTACAGTCAAAAGTCAGAATGTTTTGGTAAACATCTTATTTTGAGTCCACAATCATCATTTGATCAAGTCTTGATCATGATTCCACAAGCATGGCTCAAAAATCATCAAGATGCAAAAAGTTGCTATTTTGGACAGTAGAAAAGTCAACTGTATATTGACCAGGGCATAACTTTTTCATGGTTCATCAAAAAAATCCCATCCAATGCTCATTTTGAAGGGGATGACATTTCCTACAACTCATATTCACACTACAAGTCTAAGAAATGCTCTCACAAAAAGTTATCAATTTTTACAGTATAGGTCAAATTCAAAAGTCAACAAAAATGCACTTTAAGTCAAAGACCATAACTTGAGATTGGTAAATACAAATGACATGGGACCAAAGGCATTGGTTAGAGGACTCCAAGACCTTTCCAAAATGTCCAAGAACATGTTCATATGATCAAAATTGAGCAAGATATGCATTGGAGAAGTTGGGAAATTTTTGTGAATTTGCAAAAGTCAACTTTGCTCAAAACACCTTGTTTTTGCTAATGGGCCTCAAATTTCTTCTTGAAACTTTATCCAAAGCTTATGCACGACCCATCAAGATTAATTGAATTATTTTCTTATTTTTTATTAATTAATTGGATTTTTAATCAATATTAATTCATTTAATTAATTTAAATTGTAGGAAATACAAAGATTTGATTTTTCAATCTTTTTGTGAAGCAAGAATGACCTAACCATGCTGGAAATTTCGTGTACAAATCAAGGATATCAAAAACTCCCAAATTGGCAACTTTCTTCAATCAAAAAGATTCAAAAAGATGTGATTTCCAATCAAATATCCAAATCATCATTCCATGGATTTCTTTGCAAGATTTTGACCTAATTCTATTCTATTATATATACCTAAGCTAACCCTAATCATGCATACGTGAAAGCACTGCAGAAAAAGCCATAACCAATTCAAGAAAATTCAAAGAAAACTCAAAACTGTCTTCTGCATTCTAGCACGATTCAAAGCAATTTGTGGATTCTAACACATTGCAGGGAGTGTGAGGAACGTGTAGCAATCAAAACCAGGCCTTAAAGCTCAAGGAATCCTCAAGAACAGAACCACGGTTTGCTTGTTATTTTCATAATCGTATTGGCTATTTCATGCATAACTAACATGTTCTATTGATTGTTTTGTATTGTTAGAACTCATATAAAGCTAATGGCATAAGCTAATTGGATTAAAACGCACAAAATCAAAAGATGCCATTGAAGAATTCTAGGGTTCATAAGGTTTCAGATTGGGGCTTTGCAGTATAAGAAAAATTGAGCCTTGTGAGACCTATGGTTGAACTCGTTGAGACCAGACAAACATGTTGGCACCCTCGCGAAATATTTCTATTAACCACACGCCTAATCGCTATTTTTCCTCATTGCAGTTTGTGGAGGGTTAAAAACCCCCGCTATCTAACCTTTATTTTGCAGGCATCAACGAAGAAGATGATGATGTGGTGATATGCTATTGGAGCATTCAAAATAAGCGCGCGTTTTATTGGCTTGACAGCTTAGCGTTTTGTTTCTTAATATTATAATTGATTGTTATTATATTATCAAACGCGTGCAAATGGCTTGGTGGATGATGCGCTGGCTGGTGATCATTGGGACCTGGGTTCGAATCCCAGGTCCCCCAAAACACTTCTATTATTTTTCTTTACAGGTTTATATGTAGCTTTCCAACAAGATGCCCACCATACGCTCTCACATCCCAGGCGCCAGGTGTCTTCAAGAAGCAATCTAATGGCCATAAGATGATGACCATGGTACTCCCTAGTCAAAGCACGCGTGTATGATCTCAGAAAGTCAAAAGGGCTTGTGTACAAATGGGCCAGAATTGCTAATAAACCTCCTAATGGGCCAGCACACCCCCCTGGTTTATTATTTTTCATTTATATTTTTTCCTTTAAACTATTTTATTTATTATTATTACTATTATTTAATTAACTCACAAATTAATTATTTTCATAATAAAATCAAAAAACTATAATATTTTTATTATTTTTATTATTATTAATTTCACCTTTAATTTATTATTTTGTAAATAAATGTAATTAATTAATTTAGTTATTTTAATTAGGTCAAGTTTAATTATTTTCATAACAAATAAAAATAAATTAGAATTAGGATTTTCTTGACAATTTTAATTTATTTTCTTTTATTTCATTAAAAACATAAAAAACTAATTTTTTTTTATTTAATTAATTAGAATTAGGTTTAATTAAATGCAAAAAGGACCAAAATTCATTCTTTTCTCAAAAAGGGTCAAAACCCTAAGGACGTCTCCGATTTAATTTCTTTTCGCGCATATTATTTTTGATCATATTTATGTAATTGCTCCGAGAATGTAATAGCGTAAGTAGGAATTTTTATCGCTTTCTTTATTTTCTCGCATTTATTTTTCAAAGGGTTTGTTTTTGGCGATGTAAATACCCGACGCCTTGTAATAGCGTAGATTTACTTTCCGCAATTTACTTTCCGCACAATTATTAACTGCTATGCATCACAAGACTTGTTCTCAAAATAAAATCAAAACGTAGCTCACCATAACATGTGCAAAGATAATTTAATTGAATCCTGACACACTCGCACATGCCACTCCTAGGGTACGCCTCACTTGGTTGCCTCGACGTGGTCATTGAGTATAGGGTGTTTTAGAGGTCGCCCTCCTGTCTAAAGATCCAGTTGCCTCGAAACGGTTGCCTCGGATAAAAAAGGATCTAGGACATTAGGGTTACCGCTAAGGCGTCCTACTATTGCTTTGGTGACCACATGTCCCTATAATCGAATTGACCCGAATAACTCCAACGACGGTGCTACCTACTTCTCAATAGTGGGATAGTACTGTCTAAAGGACATTTACACAGCTTAATTTCCTTTGAGTAGGTAGAGGTTCTAAGGTACTTGCTCTTTCAAAACAAAAACAACTTTTCGCACCTCCACTTTTCAAACAAAAGTTTTCAAACAAACACTTCATGACACTCTTGAGGACTGATACAAGAGTCAAAACGAAGTTTTCAAACAAACTTTTTTAAAACCCACAAACACAAGAAAAGCAAACATTTTTGAAAACATAGTGAGCAAGTACCTAAGAGCCCGTGGATAACCACGGATAGAAAGGGTGCTAACACCTTCCCTTTCTATAATCTACCTCCCGAACCGAGAAACATCTCGAAAAGGAATTTTGCTGTGCTTTTGTCCTTTCCTTGTTGGAGAACATAAAAGACGGTGGCGACTCTTGCTTACCGCGACATTTTGCGAACCAGCATTCCAAAACAGTCAGTTCTATTTCCACCGATCACAAAACTGGCGACTCTGCTAGGGATATTAAATAAGTGAGGTGTACCTTAAGATTAGATCATTCTATGTTTTCAATTGAATGCTTTGTTTGCTTTAATATTGTGGGCTTGCATCGGAGTTTCATAGATCCTAACCCGGATCTGGGGAATAACCTTTAGGTAGCAATAAACTGTGAGGGACCTGTTCGACGTAGACCGACACGGGTGAAGCAGTAGCTACGTTGGTGTGACACCTTGGTCTGTACCGATATCCCTTGTGTTGGAACGAGGAGAATATGGGTCTTCTGAGGAGTCATTAAGCACCAACTGACCTTAGAACCTTAAATTGACCCAACTTGGCCATAGAACAGTAGTAGTATGCTACACTCATTGAGGCTAAACTCTCGCGATGGTTCCGGCCGCAAGAAAAGGTTGCGAAGCTGGAGTTATGACCGATTGAGGGTAGTCAGTGATATTGAGATCCTCTAGAACCTGGTTACTACTTTCTAGGACAGGTATTAACCAACTGAAACTGAAAGAGGGTAGTACATAAACTTCATGCTGGCCTGAACTCTAAGGGCTGTCTTGTGTGACTTGTGTGCCTTATCATGTTTTCCTTTTGTGAATATTTGTGGTGTGCTTTATCAGAACATCATACCATCATACCATTGCATGCATCCTGCATAAGGACTAACCCATTTCAAAGACAAGAGGGTTTCATCTTTGCTCTGTTTTGTAGGACATCATGATGCGTATGCGAAGGAATACTATCCGGCTCAACTTTGTTCAACCACCTGATTTGCTTAAAGAATTGGTTGACAGAATTCCAAATACTACTTCCTTCATCAATATGCATGGTTCTCTTCTCGGTTTAGTCACTTCAAAGTGGGACCAACAACTGATGAATGTCCTGACCCAGTTTTATGATCCCCTATATCATTGCTTCACCTTTCAAGACATCCAGCTGGTCCCTACCCTGGAAGAATTCTCTGATTTGCTTGGTATCCCTGTTTTGGAACAGACTCCATTCACTAGTTGGGAAAAGACTCTTAGGCTTGAGGAGATTGCTGCAGCCCTTCCCTTGACCAACAAAGAGGTAATGGATAACTGGGAGACTAGAAGCGGAGTTAAAGGCTTTTTGGCTAATTTTCTGATTGGCAAAGCTAATAGTTTCTGGAATGACTTAGACTTCAGGGCGTATGAAGACATTCTGGCTCTCTTGATCTATGGTCTAGTATTGTTTCCAAATCCTGATACCTTTGTTAATGTCAACGCCATAAGGATCTTCATCTCTCGAAACCCTGTACCCACTCTCTTGGGTGATATCCTGCAACAACTCTATGCTCGTACTGCCCAAAGACGGGGAACTTTGTGGTGTTGTACTCCTTTATTAGTGAGGTGGTTTATTTCGCACCTCCCTAAGTTCGTGCTGAAGAACAAAGAAGGAAGAGGCTGGGCTCATAGGATAATGTCTCTTACTGATAATGACATCATTTGGACTCTCAGAGGTTTAGACGAGGTAGCTGTTATTGATCGTTGCGGAGAATATCCTAATGTTCCATTGATCGGTACCCAGGGAGGAATCTCTTATAATCCATGTTTAGCTCTCCGTCAGTTTGGAAGAGCCAGAAGAGCAGGACCTCATGAGATGTTGGTACCTCACATCAGTTTTGAGTTTCAGGTAGACAGTGACGAGCTGCGTCGTAGATTCATCCGGGCTTGGGACAGAATTCACAAGGCTGAACCACATGAGTTGGGACTGAAGACTTCTCTACCAATGGAATCCTACTTCAGATGGGTCCGCATCCGTGCTCAGAAGTTAGGTATGCCATACGAAGCGGTCAGGCCTATTACTCTTGAATTTCTTGATAAAGACGGGGTTCCTCCAACTGTTCTTCATCCTCAGATACCCACTGATATTGACACACTAAAGAGGTCTTGAGCACAGCTGCAGGAAGAGAGGGATTCTTATCGGGAAAGGTTCAATGAACAAGAACAGAAGATCCAGAAGCTGACAAAGCAATTGGAGAACGAGCGGATCCTAAATGACTATATCCGTACTGAGAAGAAGAGGCCATGGGAGCACTGATGGGCTTTGGATGTTTCTTTTACAGCTTTTATTTCCTTTTCAGTATTTTCATTCTTGTAACGCCTAAAGGCAATTTGTTGAACAATTTAAATTCCGAAGTTTAATCTAATAAAGTGTGTTTCCTTTTTTTCTACAAATTTGAATCCCGATTGTCTTTGAAAACATAAATCATACGCATTCCATTCATCATATTCATAACAGGTACCCCCTTTTTACAGGTCACTTATCTTCTTCGCTGTTTATTTCAGCAATCATCATGACTTCTGAACCTACTACTGAACAAGCTATCAAGGCCCTCCAGGCCCAGAACGCCCAGTTCCAAGAGTTGGTCATGAGCCTAGCCCAGGGTCAACAGGAGTTGAAGACTCTGATTCTGAAGAAGAAGAAGAAGAGGACCGTGTTGTTCAACACTGGACGCAGATTTGGGAATGGACTACAAAACGAGGTTGATCTGACTACTTCCTCTGTAGGGAAAGACAGTCCCCAAGAGAGAAGGGTTCCTAGTCCCGTGGTCTCCGACAACGAGACAGATTACAATGATGAACAATATCCTCCTGCTGAGGATAGGTACAAACAGCTAGAGGACCGCTTAAGTGCTATGGAGATTCAACATATGCCCGGGTTGGACTTTGGAGACCTAGGCTTATCCTTTGGGGTGGTGATTCCCCATAAGTTCAAAGCACCTGCTTTTGCAAAGTACGACGGAGCTTCCTGTCCTAAGCTGCATCTCAGATCATATGTAAGGAAGATTTAACTTTACACTGCTAACAAGAATTTGTGGATCCATTTCTTCCAGGATAGTCTTTCAGGGACTCAACTCAAATGGTTCTATCAGCTGGATGGAGCCAGTATTCGTAACTGGGAGGATTTGGCTACTGCGTTCTATAAGCAGTATCAGTATAATTCCGACCTCGCTCCTACGCGTACCCAACTCCAGGGTATGTCATTAGGGACGGGTGAAGGATTTAAGGAGTACGCTCAAAAGTGGAGAGACCTGGCTAGAAGGGTGCAACCACCTTTGACTTACCGTGAGCTTGTTGATATGTTCTTGGGGACCCTGTCTGGTCCGTTCTTCAACCATCTGATTGGGAATTCTTCTACCGGGTTTATAGATCTGATCTTGACTGGTGAGAAAATAGAAGTTGGTATCAAGTCTGGGAAGATACAAAAGGGTGCCTCCTCGAGTACTGAAAAGAAACCCTTCAAGAAGGAATCTAGTGTTGTCTATGGTTCAAGGAGACAAAATAAACCGAAACACTGCCAAGCTGTCAACGCGGTGGTAATTTCAAAGCCTGCTGCTGCTCCTCAGCAATATAACCAACAAAAGGGTGAGAGACCTAGAAGGCAGTTCACTCGGCTCAGCATGACCTTGTCCCAGATGTTGCCACTGTTGCTGAAGACCAATCTGGTGACTCTAAAAGAAGCTCCAAAGAATCAAAATACAACGTCACCAAAGTATAACCCCAATGCCCACTGCGCTTATCACTCTGAGAGCCTGGGGCATGATACAGATGATTGTTGGAGTCTGAAAAACAAGGTCCAAGACTTGATCGATGCAAACGAAATTGAGTTCGAGGCGCCCGAGACTCCCAATGTGATCACGGATCCCTTGCCAAAACATGGCTAGGATTGAGAGATTTTTGTTCATTTGAATTCTGAAGTTGTATTTTTCTTTGCTTATTCAAACAATTATCATGTCAAACTCTTTTATTTCATTAATGCATTACACGTGTCTGTTTTGAATTAATTGTTTTCACTATGCTTAAAATTGCTTCATATTTCTTTCTTGTGATGATTCAACTCTCGATTAAAAAATTCTAAGCCTTTTAAGGGAGGATGACAAAAACAATACCACAATCTTTACAGTATGCTTTTGAACAGACCCCGCTGATGAAGTACAGGCATTGTTTCAAATCCTAAACAGTGGAGTTATAGGGAAGATAATCCCTAGTCAACCCCTTCGAGCCAAAGAAGTTGGAGTTTTTCTTTTCGCAAAAAATTAAAACCCTTAATTATAACCTGGGGCAGGGTAGTTCTCTCAGTTGATCCAGGTGCACGACGAATAGCATCAAAAGAGTCCTTCCAAAACAAGAGACGGTGATGGTTCCGTATAATCATAAAGACAGGCAGTCATTATCTCTCAGAAATAAAAGCCCAATAAGTCAAAACCTATGAAGGAGACTTACAAAACTGGGGCATCCCACTGACTGTAATCACAAAAGAAACAGTTCAGGCAAAAAACAGGGATAATGCAATCAAAAATAAAGAGGTCCTACAAACCCTCAACAAAAAGAAATGAATGCATATTCAAAATAAACTATCAGTATCCGAACCATCACCGGAATATCAGAGCAAAGACTCAACAAGATCTGATGCACGATTAGCTGAGTTTAGGTTTGAAGAACATCACGAAGAGCGGGTGGGTACAAATATACTTTGAGCCTTTATCCTTTGTTTCTTAAACCGTGAACCAGGCCACGTTATAACCCTTAAAAAGTCCTAACTGAAGCATGGGTTAGTTCGAAAGCATACTGTTACAAAAGGTATCCTGACTCCTGTAGGGCTTGCTGTAAAATCCTGAGTTGACATCACATTTTACAAAAATTCACTTGTTTTATTGGAAACTGCATTTTCAAAAACTTCAAGACAGACATAAGCTTTGCATTTTTAATATAACATTGTTTGCATATGACTATTTGTTCGAACAACAGAGAAATTCGCACGACGAATATCTAGTGAACAAAAATCTTCTCAAAGATCATCTCAAGTGGAAGAAACACTTCCAACCAAGGGGCAAACGTGATCATTGTCCATCATCTGGGGCAGTTAAGTCAAGATTCAGAGAATCTCTCAAAATGCCAAATAACTAGGGGCAAATCTCCATCTGAGTCACTTGGGGAATTGGACATGAATTCCAGCAACGAATCTTGCATGATCAAACATCTTCTGGTAATATGACAACACAACACTACTGACAGTGACAACTCCCTACATTCTGAGAGCGTGGACATAGTCGAAAAAATACTACGCATAATCAAAGACTCGCTAGGTCGACTGGCCTAGGCAAAAATAAGGGCTTCCCGGCGAACCAAAAGGGTTCGGGCAAAAATAAGGGATGAAAATGAAAAAATTTGTACACCCGGCAAGTCGAAAACCTGAAAGGCGGCTTGGGCAAAAAAGGGTATCCCGATGGACTGAAAACCCGAAAGGGCGGTCCAGGCAAGAATTATGGATCGAAGCGTACGACTATGTCCCGTCATCTTGTCACTTGCCTACCAGAAGATGATTTGTCAATCGGCAGTTATCAAGCACCTCAACAGGTACCTTCTCCCACAGAAGCTGGGGCAATAAGAATTGCCCGAACTGTACAGCTGCTCTGCTCTCAAGGTACCAAGGTAGGTTCGACTGAAGAATCTAACCAAGATACCTTCACTCCCTGCAGAGCAAGGCAAGATTCAGTAATACTCTCCCCAAGTAGAGTTGGTCTCCTATCAGCCCTAAAGAGGCACAATATCTCCAGCAAGTCAGCAATACTCTCCCCCGAGTAGAGTTGGTCTACCATCAGTCCTGGAAAAGTTAGGTATCCCCAGAAGATCTTAATATTCCCTAGCAGAGTATACAGATATGCCTCAGTAAGCATCCCCGACAGTCCTAATATTCCTCAACGGAAGTATAAGATTGTTCCCCGGCGGAATACAGACACCCCCAGTGGAGCCATTTCCTCAAAAGTTTCCCCAGGAGAATTGAATCATCTTACCCAATAGATTCTGGAAGCTTGTCCCTTGCAGAGTAAAAATATCTCTCCCCAGCCATATTGAGAAGGTTATCCCCCACCAGAGTCTAACTGGGTTATCCTCAGAAAATTGCAACGGAAAGATCGTCCTCAGCAAAGTTCTTCCTATCCCCCACCGGAGATCATCTTCTATCCCCAACAAAACTTATCAACGGAATCCCCAGCAGAGTTATCGTTAAAATCTAAGCGAAGCATCTCTTCCCCACAGAGTAATTCCCCGCAGAGTAATCCTCGCCATGTTTGTTCCCCAACGGAGCCATCTTCTCCTACATGTTTATTCGTGCAATCAGCTTCGTTCATTATCCTCAGCGGAAACGAAGAATTCAACATCATCCTCCAGCAACTATCCGGGATTTATTTTCCCCAGCTAAAACATCACATTTTCATACATCATGATACATGCACATACGTATCATATCATACAATCTCATTTATGTTGAGAACATCATTGCTTGATCCATCTCATGCATTGCATATGACTGACCTTTACCTTTCAGGAAAGATGCAGTTAAATTCTCAGCCATTTCCAAGACCTTGCCTGGTCCAGTTAAATCGATTCCTAAAGATTTTTCTGATGCCGATCCAGTCAAAGGCCTTCTCTGGTCCAGTTAAATCGATTCCTAAAGATTTTCCTGATGCCGATCCAGTTGAAGATTCCAAGACCTTGCCTGGTCTAATTAAATCGATTCCTAAAGATTTTTCTGATGCCGATCCAGTCAAAGGCCTTCTCTGGTCCAGTTAAATCGATTCCTAAAGATTTTCCTGATGCCGATCCAGTTGAAGATTCCAAGACCTTGCCTGGTCCAGTTAAATCGATTCCTAAAGATTTTTCTGATGCCGATCCAGTCAAAGGCTTTCTCTGGTCCAGTTAAATCAATTCCTAAAGATTTTCCTGATGCCGATCCAATTGAAGATATTCCAAGACCTTGCCTGGTCCAGTTAAAACGATTCCTAAAGATTTTTCTGATGCCGATCCAGTCAAAAGGCCTTCTCTGGTCCAGTTAAATCAATTCCTAAAGATTTTCCTGATGCCGATCTAGTTGAAGATATTCCAAGACCTTGCCTGGTCCAGTTAAATCGATTCCTAAAGATTTTTCTGATGCCGATCCAGTCAAAGGCTTTCTCTGGTCCAGTTAAATCGATTCCTAAAGATTTTCCTAATGCCGATCTAGTTGAAGATATTCCAAGACCTTACCTGGTCCAGTTAAATCGATTCCTAAAGATTTTTCTGATGCCGATCCAGTCAAAGGCCTTCTCTGGTCCAGTTAAGTCGATTCCTAAAGATTTTTCTGATGCCGATCCAGTTGAAGACATTCCAAGATTCCTTCATCATCCTGCTGAGGTAGTAATCGTCCCAGATTCCTTCATCATCTATTTGGGGTAGCAATCGTCTCAGATTCCTTCATCACATCATTATCAAAAAAATCCTCCTCTGGTCCAGTTAGATTGATTCCTAAAGATTTTTCTGAAGCCAGTCAATGGAGACAAAGTCAGTTAAGTCGATTCCTAAAGATTTTTCTGAGGCAAAGCCAGTCAATAGAGACAACCTGTCAACGAAGACAAAACTACCTACCATCAACCTTTTTTGAAGTTCCAGATCAACACTTGTATCTAGCCAGGAAATATCTGTGAGCGATTGATTGTAAATTCGATACCTATAACTAGCCAGGAAAGTTATCTACATGAAGAGATTGAAGATCAACACCTGTAACAGGCCAGGAAATTATCTTTCACTCTCAGGTCAGACCTGTATCCAGCCAGGAAAGCTATCTCGACCAACCTTTTTTTAAGTTCCGGATCAACACCTGTATCTAGCCAGGAAATATCTGTGGACGATTGATTGTAGATTCGATACCTGTATCTAGCCAGGAAAGTTATCTACATTGAAGATACTGAAGATCAATACCTGTAGCAAGCCAGGAAAACTATCTTTCTTTCTCAGGTATGCAAGTTCTCGCTAAGGAATCTCTTACGCGATCGACACCCCTGGATGGCATCTTTAAGCCCATCTCCATAACTATCCATTACATCTCCAGATGGAATCTATAAGCCCATCTTCCATCCATCATTTCTCCAAATGGCATCTGTAAGCCCATTCCCGACACCACATTGCTGACACTACACTATGCGAGTGCAAATTTCTGGGCACTCTAGTGTTCAATCATCTTCCACCTTCAGATCACGAAAGGCACGCAAGCCAATCTACATCCTCAGGTTTAAGAAGATTGAACTGGGGGAACTGTTGTACCCCAAAATTTTCCCTCCCATATTCTTCAAGATTTGACAAGAATCACCTTCAAATGGTTCAAGACTACTCAAAGGTTGCACAGTCCAAATGCCTCCTAAGCTAGTCAAAATTAGGGTTTTGGGTTCTTTCAAGGAATTTGAGGTTTTCAATGGTTCAAACAAGTCTCATGGGCCTATATGCATTCTCAAGCACCTACATGCCAAGTTTCAAGACTTACAGTGCCAATTTGCACAGTCAAAAGCCTTATTTGATCCACAGTCAACTGCAGGGGCAAAATGGTCATTTTACAGTCAAAAGTCAGAATTTTTTGGTCAACATCTTATTTTGAGTCCACAATCATCATTTGATCAATTCTTGATCATGATTCCACAAGCATGGCTCAAAAATCATCAAGATGCAAAAAGTTACTATTTTTGGACAGCAAAAAAGTCAACTGTATATTGACCAGGGCATAACTTTTTCATGGTTCATCAGAAAAATCCCATCCAATGCTCATTTTGAAGGGGATGACATTTCCTACAACTCATCTTCACACTCCAAGTCCAAGAAATGCTCTCACAAAAAGGTATCAATTTCTACATTATAGGTCAAATTCAAAAGTCAACAAAAATGCACTTTAAGTCAAAGACCATAACTTGAGATTGGTAAATCCAAATGACATGGGACTAAAGGCATTGGTTATAGGACTTCAAGACCTTTCCAAAATGTCCAAGAACATGTTCATATGATCAAAATTGAGCAAGATATGCATTGGAGAAGTTGGGAAATTTTTGTGAATTTGCAAAAGTCAACTTTGCTCAAAACACCTTGTTTTTGCTAATGGGCCTCAAATTTCTTCTTGAAACTTTATCCAAAGCTTATGCACGACCCATCAAGATTAATTGAATTATTTTCTTATTTTTTATTAATTAATTGGATTTTTAATCAATATTAATTCATTTAATTAATTTAAATTGTAGGAAATACAAAGATTTGATTTTTCAATCTTTTTGTGAAGCAAGAATGACCTAACCATGCTAGAAATTTCGTGTACAAATCAAGGATATCAAAAACTCCCAAATTGGCAACTTTCTTCAATCAAAAAGATTTAAAAAGATGTGATTTCCAATCAAATATCCAAATCATCATTCCATGGATTTCTTTGCAAGATTTTGACCTAATTCTATTCTATTATATATACCTAAGCTAACCCTAATCATGCATACGTGAAAGCACTGCAGAAAAAGCCATAACCAATTCAAGAAAATTCAAAGAAAACTCAAAACTGTCTTCTGCATTCTAGCACGATTCAAAGCAATTTGTGGATTCTAACACATTGCAGGGAGTGTGAGGAACGTGTAGCAATCAAAACCAGGCCTTAAAGCTCAAGGAATCCTCAAGAACAGAACCACTGTTTGCTTGTTATTTTCATAATCGTATTGGCTATTTCATGCATAATTAACATGTTCTATTGATTGTTTTGTATTGTTAGAACTCATATAAAGCTAATGGCATAAGCTAATTGGATTAAAACGCACAAAATCAAAAGATGCCATTGAAGAATTCTAGGGTTCATAAGGTTTCAGATTGGGGCTTTGCAGTATAAGAAAAATTGAGCCTTGTGAGACCTATGGTTGAACTCGTTGAGACCAGACGAACATGTTGGCACCCTCGCGAAATATTTCTATTAACCACACGCCTAATCGCTATTTTTCCTCATTGCAGTTTGTGGGGGGTTAAAAACCCCCGCTATCTAACCTTTATTTTGCAGGCATCAACGAAGAAGATGATGATGTGGTGATGTGCTATTGGAGCATTCAAAATAAGCGCGCGTTTTATTGGCTTGATAGCTTAGCGTTTTGTTTCTTAATATTATAATTGATTGTTATTATATTATCAAACGCGTGCAAATGGCTTGGTGGATGATGCGCTGGCTGGTGATCATTGGGACCTGGGTTCGAATCCCAGGTCCCCCAAAACACTTCTATTATTTTTCTTTACAGGTTTATATGTAGCTTTCCAACAAGATGCCCACCATACGCTCTCACATCCCAGGCGCCAGGTGTCTTCAAGCAGCAATCTAATGGCCATAAGATGATGACCATGGTACTCCCTAGTCAAAGCACGCGTGTATGATCTCAGAAAGTCAAAAGGGCTTGTGTACAAATGGGCCAGAATTGCTAACAAACCTCCTAATGGGCCAGCACACCCCCCTGGTTTATTATTTTTCTTTTATATTTTTTCCTTTAAACTATTTTATTTATTATTATTACTATTATTTAATTAACTCACAAATTAATTATTTTCATAATAAAATCAAAAAACTATAATATTTTTATTATTTTTATTATTATTAATTTCACCTTTAATTTATTATTTTGTAAATAAATGTAATTAATTAATTTAGTTATTTTAATTAGGTCAAGTTTAATTATTTTCATAACAAATAAAAATAAATTAGAATTAGGATTTTCTTGACAATTTTAATTTCTTTTCTTTTATTTCATTAAAAACATAAAAAACTATTTTTTTTATTTAATTAATTAGAATTAGGTTTAATTAAATGCAAAAAGGACCAAAATTCATTCTTTTCTCAAAAAGGGTCAAAACCCTAAGGACGTCTCCGATTTAATTTCTTTTCGCGCATATTATTTTTGATCATATTTATGTAATTGCTCCGAGAATGTAATAGCGTAAGTAGGACTTTTTATCGCTTTCTTTATTTTCTCGCATTTATTTTTCAAAGGGTTTGTTTTTGGCGATGTAAATACCCGACGCCTTGTAATAGCGTAGATTTACTTTCCGCAATTTACTTTCCGCACAATTATTAACTGCTATGCATCACAAGACTTGTTCTCAAAATAAAATCAAAACGTAGCTCACCATAACATGTGCAAAGATAATTTAATTGAATCCTGACACACTCGCACATGCCACTCCTAGGGTACGCCTCACTTGGTTGCCTCGACGTGGTCATTGAGTATAGGGTGTTTTAGAGGTCGCCCTCCTGTCTAAAGATCCAGTTGCCTCGAAACGGTTGCCTCGGATAAAAAAGGATCTAGGACATTAGGGTTACCGCTAAGGCGTCCTACTATTGCTTTGGTGACCACATGTCCCTATAATCGAATTGACCCGAATAACTCCAACGACGGTGCTACCTACTTCTCAATAGTGGGATAGTACTGTCTAAAGGACATTTACACAACTTAATTTCCTTTGAGTAGGTAGAGGTTCTAAGGTACTTGCTCTTTCAAAACAAAAACAACTTTTCGCACCTCCACTTTTCAAACAAAAGTTTTCAAACAAACACTTCATGACACTCTTGAGGACTGATACAAGAGTCAAAACGAAGTTTTCAAACAAACTTTTTCAAAACCCACAAACACAAGAAAAGCAAACATTTTTGAAAACATAGTGAGCAAGTACCTAAGAGCCCGTGGATAACCACGGATAGAAAGGGTGCTAACACCTTCCCTTTTTATAATCTACCTCCCGAACCGAGAAACATCTCGAAAAGGAATTTTGCTGTGCTTTTGTCCTTTCCTTGTTGGAGAACATAAAAGATGGTGGCCACTCTTGCTTACCGCGACATTTTGCGAACCAGTATTCCAAAACAGTCAGTTCTATTTCCACCGATCACAACTATACTTCTACATTATGTAGTGAAGAGAGATATTTTCCACTTGGGTGTTGAGTGAGGCATTGTTGATTTTAAAATCCAAGCCATATCCTCCACTTTGAGATGATGCAAATTCTCCTTTCTCATGATTGTGGGTAGTAAGTATGTTTTCCATACGGACAATGATGATGATGTCTTATCTCTTAAAATTAACCAACACACATGTGTTTCAAACTTTTAAAAGAGGAACTACATGTACCCTGATCCCCTATTGCATGAAAGGTGGTATGTAGGAACTAAAGGTTCACAACCGCGGCGGGTGCTAAAATCATAAAATAATATATTTCTTTTCTCACCTCCACCATCCATTTTATATATAACACATTTTTTTATAGCCAAAATATACAAATTTTACAGAGATGCTCCTGCGGAGTACCGTAGATGTTTAGGGTGGTAATACCTTCCCTTTGCATAACCAACCCCCTTACCTTGAATCTTTCCCCCTTTTTTGGGTTATTCGCTCTTTTCCCATTCCTTTGGAAACAATAAAGTGAGGTAACGATTTTTATTTTTATTTGTATAAAGTCTAGTCAATTCAATGGCTTAGTCTTGAACATTTCTACCGCTATACTCATGGCTGGAAGCCAATTTCGATCAGAAGGTCTTCAAAAATGCGAATTTTATCAAGTATTTTCGTACAAAAAATTCATGACAGAAATTTATTTCCGTCATGTTTAGAAAATCATAACTTGGTTGATTTTCATCGTATCGAGCTAGTTCTGGTGCCAAAGTTTCAAAAATTGAGTTGGCTACGTTTTCACAGGAGGTATCGAGTTTGAAAGGTACACAAAAGGCCTTCATTTTTTGCCCTGAGTGCGCGTGATGCACCCAAAATCCTGAATGCTGAATAATATTTCATCTGGGTCGAAAATTCGAAAATTCATAACTCGGTCAATTTTTATCGGACCGGGCCCATCTTTTTACACAAAGTCACTGACTCAAAGATCTACAACTTTGCTTCCGAAGTCGGGACCGGGTTCTAATCTGATCAATATCAGTTTTTTTATTGAAAAACATGTCTGAGTTGACACTGTAGCCCAACATAAGTTTGTTTGAGGGGAAACTTAAAAAATTCATAACTAATTCACCATTTATCCGATTGAGCCCATTTTTGGACAGGATTTTGTTCTCGATGTAGGATACATTTTGTATTCACATTTTAACTTCAAAAATTGCACTTAAGTCCCTGAAATTTAGCCTGGAACGTGACAGACTCAAGTGAATAAAAATTTGCAATATTGCTTGTGGTTATTGGAGACCCGATTGCACATTAAAAGCCCATATCTTTGTTCTAATTTCAATTATATAATATCATTCTTTTCACACAAACACGACGGAAAAAAAACCTTTGCCACAACCTTGTCAAAATATCAAATTCTTTCAAGAACCCTAGAAATCTTAGAATCCTTGTTATAAACCCCTATCTCACTACAAACAAGCCGTCCTTGTTACAAACCCCCATCTCACTACAAACAATCCATTTCATTCTCTAGTAAGGGTAAGGCTGGTTTGATCTCCTTGATCAAAAGGGTGTAGAAGCATTCATACATGCCATATCGGTTTTAAAATTACAAAATTTCATATATTTGCTTTCTTTGTATTTCATGGTATACTAATTTGTTTAATGTGTTCATGAGATTCAACACTACAGGTTTGGACCATCTAATGGTCCCATGCTGGTTTATTACAAAATTCTTAGGCCAAAACAGAACAACAACCAATGCATGGCTCATGACAAGGCAGACATCCCGAGGAGGTTAAGGGTGTGGGTTTAACACCCACCCCTATTGGTTTTGGTTTTCTTCCATTTTATTTATCCTTTTACCTATTTTCCCTCTTTCTGCTTAAAACCTTTTTCATAAAACCTAACAGTTTTCACAAACCTTTGATTTTTCATAATAAACTCGAATAATTAATTTTAGGTTTTTAATTTAATTTTTGGTTCAACACCCACCCCTGACATTTGCATTAATTTTATTTTCTAACCCTATTTTCCATTGATGCTTCTTCTCCTATCTATTTTTTGGCAAACTTAATTCCTTTTTGTTAATCATTAAACATAAGCCTTTTTTAAAACCTTTTTTTATTAATTAAAATTAATTAGGTTTTAGGTTTTTTTAATTAACCCTTTTTTTTTCAAAATTAATCTTTTTTTAATTAAAATTAATTAGGTTTTAGGTTTTTTTAATTAATCTTATTTTCAAAATTAACCTTTTTTTAATTAAAATTAATTAGGTTTTTTAGGTTTATTTAATTAATTATCTTAAATAATTTTTTTCATAAAAAATCACCAAAACATTTTCTTTGCTATTTTCATCTTATTTTTATTTTCCTAGATAAAGTGTATAGGGCGCGTTCAACTGTAATAGCGTACTTTATTTTTCCCGCTTTTTTTATCATTATCATGTAATTGCTTCCAGAATGTAATAGTTTTAGGATTTCTTTTCCGCACTCTTCACTATTATGTAACTGCCCCAAAGCTATGTAATACATTTCCTCCTTTATCTTCAGCTACTATATTTTATACTATGCTTAGATTAATAGGATTGTATGGAAAGATAAAAATGAACGATAGAAAACCCTAATTTCAAGATAAATAACCGAACTGAATCATTTGCACACTCGAACCTCTAGGATAACTTCACTTGTTGCCTTCAGAAAAACAATGGTCATGTCCCTCGAACGTAGGGATACCCTTAGCAAAGACCCTCGGTTAAAGTCATCATAAAGATCATAGTCCCTCAATATCCATTGAGTTGCCTACGAGAAATGATCTTGTCCCTCGATGTTGCCTACGAATATATGATGACAGTCCCTTCGAACTGTTAAGGTGTCCCTATATGTTTCCTTCTATGACCATAACAATGACCCACGCCTATCCCTCATACATCCAACGATAGGGCTACCTACTTACTAATAGTAGGATAGCACTGTCTAAAGGTTAGGAGGAAAAGAACGACCTTTTCGAGTATAAGTAGATAAGTTCTTAGATGCTTGCTCAAAACAACTTTTTGCACCTACACCAAAATATTTCAAAACACTTTCAAAAACATTCGCCTTGTCAACACTCTTGAGGACTGATACAAGAGTTATCACAAAGCCAATCGCCGCACTAAGGCATTTTCAAAATAATTTTCAAAACACACAAAGCACAAGCAATTTTCAAAACATGAGCTAGCATCTAAGAGCCCTTAGAAAGCTACAGATGGAAAGGGTGCTAACACCTTCCCTTTCCATAATATACCCCCTTTACTCAGAAAACTCTTGAAAGGTCTTTTTTCTGTTCTTTTCACCCTTTCCTTTATTAGATAAAAGTAAAGTCGGTGGCGACTCTTGCTTACCACAACATTTGCGAATACAAACGCAAGACCAGTATAACAGTCGTTTCTGCCACCGTAACACAGAATTGGATATTGCTGGGGATAATTATAAGGTGGGGTTTACCTTAGGGTCTATATCATTTTAAAATTGCTTTCTTTGTTTGCTTTGACTGCTTTATCTTTGAGGGTTTTTTGTGGTATTCTTGTAAAGATCCTATACCCGGATCTGGGGCATCTTTTTAGGTAAACAACAATATATCATGGAGAATGTACAGCGTAGAACGATATGGTTGAAGCAATAGCTGTGTTGGTGTGACACTTTGGTTGGTACCGGTATCCCTTGTGTTGAATCGAGGAGAATACGGGGCCACCGCCTGGTGTCGTGAAGCACTAACGAACCTTAGAACCCTAGTTGAACAAACTTGGCCATTAGAAAGTAGTGAGATAGCCAGACTCGGTGTAAAGCTAGGAATCAGTTGATACTCGATACTAAACTCATTGAGATCCGACTTTCAGGATGTTTCGACCGTAAGAAAAGATTGCTAAGCTGAAATAATGCTCGATAAAGAAAGATCAGTGATATTGAGACTCCTTAGAACCCGATTACTATTTGTAAGACAGGTTGAGCCAACTAAACTTCAATAGGGTACTTACCTATGGAATCCATGTAAGCCTAAACCTAATGCTACTTATGTGACTTGTTTTCTTTCTTTGCCTAACAATTTGAACTCATTGCAGGGCTTTGTTTGTATTCCTTGCAGAACCTTGTTTGTATAAATCCAATAAATTGGTTTCTTACCCTGCATTTTTGCTTGATGCATAGCATACACATCATAGCATTATACCATAGCATTTCCTTAACCATTTCAAGGATCTCAAGGGCCTGTGATACAGGTTATGATAAAGCAGACGTCTAGCAAGGGGCAAGGGGATTCATTTTCCTCTAGCCAACGCTGTCAAAAGACCAAAGTGACAACTTGAGTCAGGAGCTATGACCCACTTGATATGGTGAGCTTGACTCTTGTAGAAGGACCTTCAACGATACAAAGTGCTTCAATCAAAGCTGAAAAGTTCAACACCTAACATTTTTCTTGTTTACCCCGCGAGATCCTTGAAAACATTTGCATATCGTACATGTCATTGCATAACAGGTAGTCTCTAGTACAAGTTTCTCATGTTCTCGCTGTTTATTTCAAAAATGGATCTCAAACAAGACAACAGAGATCTCCAAACTCAAGAGGCTTAGTTCATGGAATTTTTCCTAAACCTATATAAGGGGCAGGAAGAATTAAAAGCACTCCTCGCTGGGAATATGACCAAGAAACGTCCTAGCAACAATAAGGATGACCAGGTTGAACAACAACAAGATGAGATGGAAAGGATGAGAACCCATATGATCAGTCAAATGGCTCTTATCCAAAGCCTAGCCCGGGGACAAGAGGAGCTAAGAATCCTCGTCAGCAAACTTCATCAAGACGGTCACAACCGTATGAAACAAACAATCGAGGCTGAGGATCAAGTCGTTAATCAGACCCTGACGACACAAGGAGTTGGCTTGGTGGAGATTGGACCTTTCCAATTTGCCGCTACATCATGAGCCCAACCACAACCTCGCCAACAACCACAGGGTAATCGGCGTAAGCGGGATTCATTCACTAGGAAATATACCAAACTCAGCATACCAATGTGGCAAGTCTTGCAACACATGTTGAAATTGAATTTGGTCACGTTGAAGGATCCTTCTACAAATCCCAATACTGCCTCTCCAATGTACAATCCAAATTTAAGGTGTGCATATCACTCCAACAATCCAGGTCATGATACTGATAGTTTTCGGACATTAAAATACAAAATTCAAAACCTGATCGATGAGGGAGCATTAGAATTCGCACAAGATGGTAAACTGGAATTCTTTTGTTATCCCTCTAAGGCACACCATCTGAAGTGACATGATCAGACAAAAAGGCTTTTGTTCATTAGAATTTTCAATTTATAATTTTCTTTTGATTGTTTGAACATTTATTCATATCAAACCTTGTTATTTCATCAATGCATTGCACATGTTTGTCTTGAATTAATTTGTTTGCACTATGCTTGAACTGCTTTCTTACTTCCCTTTTGTGATATTCAACTCTTGATTAAAAGCTATAAGCCTTTAGAGGGAGGATGACGAGAACGATACCACAATCTCTACAATATGCTTTTGAACAGACCCCACTGATGATGTATATGCGTTATTTTAAATCCTAAACAATGGAGTTATAAGGAAGATAATCCCTAGTAAACATCTTTGAGCCTAAGAAGTTGGAGTTTTCTTTTCACACAAATTAAAACCCTTAATCATAACCTGGGGCAGGGTAGTTTTCTCAGTTAATTCATATGTGCATTCAGTCACAAGCTTTCCCTTCATACACGACAAATAGTGTAGAAGATGCTGATGGTTCCACATAATCATTAAGAGCAGACAATCATTATCTCTCAAAATAAAAGCCCATTAAGTAAAAACCTATGAAGGAGACTTAAGAAAAAAACTGGGGGCATCCCGCTGGTGTTGTACACCAAATTTCCCCCCTAAGATCCCTTCATCATACCATATTGATTCAATCACAACAAGATCACATTAGGGTTTTTGGTTCTCCTCCCTATCTTTAGCTTTGCTCTTTGATGAATCACCAAGCACCTTGACTTATTTTCTTTTGTGATCATGAATATTTTGTCTTGATTTTCCCTTTAAATTAATAAAATTCAATGTTGGTTTGTCTTACTTGTTACTAATGTAGGTAAAGGCAATGGGGTTTAACAAGTTGCTCCATGGGTTCATGAGTTTATTTCCATGCCCTAGGAAATAAATCTTGAGAATTCCAAACCTCACCATTGAAGTTGTTTGGGAAGGGATGGCATGGCAAGTTTATTTTGGTTCACTACATTTCCAAGATATCAAAATTGATTCAAAAGTGCAAGGGATTGATTGAAGAAGTTGTCATGGTTGGACAAGGTCTTGTTCCCATTGATCACAAGTGCATATTTCTATCAATTCTTAAGCTATGGAAGTGGTTTTGGTGGCTATGAGTTCTCATTTTCATCCTCAACAAATTCTATTTACAAAGCAAGGGTGTTGGTATAAGAAGGTGATTCAAATTTGTCAAGGTTCCTCAAAGCATTTTCTTGATCTAGAAGCTAGGGTTTTGAACTTCAAAGAAGTATATCTTTCTCATATTTTGGTATTTTTGAGTGATTCTAAATACACCCTTATCTTCAAATGGTTATTAATAAACCACTTCAAAAGTTTCAAGGAGTTTTCATGTGGAAGAAACTTGATGATGAAGAAAGATTACAAGTCCTCCAGATGAACCCCCATTTTCTCATGTGTGAATTCAAATGATCATAACTTGGTTAATTTTTATCACCTTGATCCCACTGTCTTTCCATAATGATCTTGAAAATGTTAAATTTATTCCTTCTTTTATATGCAAAGTCAGAAAATGGATGGGAGATGTCCTAAGGATACAAAAGATTATAGGTCATTTCATGATTTTTTGCCAACTTCAACAATTCACAACTCTCTCAATTTTTGGAGATTTTGAATGGTTAAAGTTTCAAAATGTCATTCAATAGGTCTATTTCATGCCATCTTTTTTGGTCAAGAGCAAATTCCAAGTGGAAGGCCATGTTTGGATGCAAAACATTATAGGTCACTTTTGAAGAAAAACTTGAAATATTTCTAAGTGTGGAAAGTCAATCCTTTTCTTCCAACTTTGACTCAACACAACTTCTTGCTCAAACATCCAATTTATCTCACTCCTTGCACATTGTAAAGCTTGTGACTTCATCTTTCAAATGCTTCAAAAATCACATCATATGGTGCCCTACATTGTTGGCACCATGGTTATGAAAGTAGCATCATAAAATGGAAATTCCAAGTTCAGTCAGATTTGAAAATTGTTTTAAATCCAATTACAAGCCTGTTTAAAGATCAATTTTGTGTCTAATCATGTTTAGGAACTTTCCATAACAAGAAACGACCCTTAAACCATTCATTTTGTTGCGTTTTGAGCCATGTGAAGCCACACTTTTCACACTTAGCAAGTTCACACGATTTCATTGATTTTGCCTCCAATTCACACGCTTGAGCCTTGCAACATGATCATCTATAAATAAGGATCATCTCTCACTCATTTGGGCTAGCTTTTGATAGCCAATTGACCCCTATTCAGATCCCACACGAACTCTGAATTTGAAATTCCGATTTTTACATTCTCACCTTCAAACACCAAAAGCTCCATTCAGTTAGCTTCATTGAACTTCTCTAAAGCTAATTGTGATACGGTGGCCAGAACTGGGTCTGTTTCCTTTTTAGGAATTTGCTGGTTTGCGTTTTGCGTTTGTATTTGCAAAATATCGCGGTAAGAAAGAGTCGCCACCGTCTTTTATTTTATCCAACAAGGAAAGGAAAAAAGCACAGAAAAATTCCTTTTTCGAGATATTTCTAAGTACGGGGGGTAGATTTATAGAAAGGGATGGTATTAGCACCCTTTCTATCCGTGGTTTTCCACGGGCTCTTAGGTACTTGCTCATCATTTTCAAAAATTGCTTTTGTGTTTGTGTGATTTGAAAAGTTTTTGACTTCGATTTAACTCTTGCTTCTGTCTTCAAGAGTGTTACGAAGTATTTTTGAAATCTTTATTTTAAAAGAGGAGTGTAAGTGTGAAAAAGTTTGTTTGGGTTGAGCAAGTACTTAAGAGTTAATCTACCTACTCGAAAAAAAGAATTGTTCTATGTTTGTTTCCTTTATACAGTACTAACCCACTATTAGTGAGTAGGTAGCACCGTCGTTGGAGTTTTGAGGGTCAATTCGAAAGGGACGTACGGTCACTAAAGCAATGTTAGGACGTCTTAGTAATAACTCTAATGTCTTAGATCAATTATTCGAGGCAACAATATCCGAGGCAACCATTCCGAGGCAACTTTTCTGAATCGGGACTTTGATCTTTGTTTAGACAAGAGAGCGACCACTAAAGCATCCTATACTCAATGATCGTTTACCGAAGGCAACCAAGTCGGGGTGTACCCTAGGAGTGCGCATGTGCGAGTGATTGAATTTCAGATTATTTATCTTTACACATTTTAGGGTTATGCTAACTGTTTTAAAGTTTACATACATTCTTGTCATGCATCCTAATATCATACATCTAGCAGTTTAATATTTTGCGGAATTTAAAGTGCGGAAATCAAACTAAGCTATTACAAGGCTTCGGGTATTTACATAGCCAATAACAAACCCTTAAAATATAAAGCGATAAATGAAAGTAAAAGTCCTAATTAACTATTACAACTTGTGAGCAATTACAATAATAGGATAAAAATTAAAACAATAAAGCGCGCGCGATGAAAATTAGAACGAGAGCGAACTAGGGTTTTGACCCTTTCTAACCTAATTAAAAGAAAAAAAATTTTGTTGTTTTTTTAAGGAAAGAATTAAGTTTTCTAAATTAAATATGCAATTAAGTAGTTTAATTATATTAATCAATGAAAATAATTACATGGCCTATTTTGTGGTTTTTGTTATTTTAAGAAGAAGAGAAAATATAATTAAGTTTAGACAAAACCCTAATTTTCTAATTATTTGTTAATTTATTTGCAAAAAGAATTAAAGTTATCTAAAATTAATAACCTAATTAAATTAATTAATTTTTGTATAAAAAATAAAATCTAAACCTAATTTGGTGAAAAATATTATTTTTTGTAATTTTTTGATAAAAAGAGAATAATTAATTTGTTAGTAAAATAAATAAATTAGATTAAATAAAACAAATATAATATAAAAAAAAAGAATAGAGAAAGAGATTGGGCCTGCATTCAGTAATTTGAGGGGGTATGAGAAGCAAATTCTGGGCCCAAAAGAGAAGCCCCACGTTGACCTGCTGGATCACATGATTTGTGTTGACTAGGCTTCATGATGCTCCCTCATTGATGGCCTTTGGATCTGGCCATCTGGCCACTTGGCATGTTGGATGAGGAGGTCCCATGGTGGACCTTGGACTCGTAAGCGCATGAAATCTGTAGAAAGAATTCAAGAAAAATGCAAACGTTGAAGGCAGGGGTCGAACCCCTGACCTCAAGCTCCCCAACATCTTAACGCTTACCTGGCTACCACTGGGACATTTGTGTTAGTTGTTATAATAATAAAAAATAATAATCAAATATTAAAAAGGCCATATATATCAATTCAGCGTGCAGAAATTCAAATGCCCCAATGGGAAGGTGCCAGCTAATCATCTTCTTCCCTTCTCCGTGGGTAAAAGTCCCAGACTTTTACCTATGGACGTTCGTCCATAGCTAAAGGCTGGGCTCGTTCCAAAATACTCCATGAGCAATATAAATGACATCTAATGCCATGGATCGAACCCTCTTATCATTCTGAACATCATGGTACCCTTCATGAAGGCTAATTTTTCCTGCATACAAAAACCCTAAAACGGAACCAAAAACCCTAACAATGGCAATTATCGATTCAGTCTATGAAAACGCAATTGAGTATTATAGAAAGCTTGCAAATGTAATGGTGAATAAGAATCTATGATTATATTATGCTATACATGTCAGAATTATGCAAACAGAATTCAAGAAAAGGTAGGTATCGTGAATGTCTTACAGCGAGTTTCAAGGCCTGGAAATGCTTGTTCTTGATTGCTTTTGCTTGCCTACACTCCCAGGAAGCGATTGAGATGGTCCAAGGATCTTGAAATTGCCTCTAAGTAGGAATTCATGTTTGCACTTTTTGGTATTTTTTCAAGTTTTGTTCTTGATGCTGCGCCTCTCTCTAGCCTCTCTTTTGGTTTGCACATCATCCTTATGTACTAAGGAATGAATTAGGGTTGAAAACCTGGCCTCAATCTTCCTCCATCAATGTCTTTGATCTTGATTTGATTCACTTTAAAATCATTCCAAAAATAGCCTAAAACCAATCTTTTTGTGCACCTCATGCCTTTACACGAATTTGATCTGATGCTAGCTGGACATTAAGACCTGAAACAAGTGCAAAATCTTGTGTTTTCAATATTTTGGATTTTCTATGATTTGTTTTGATTTAAAATGATTTAATTCAAATAAAAATCAAAATAAATAATAAAAATAAGATAATGACAAGTGGCAAAGGCTATGGCTCGTGGACCATGGTGCCAACTCAAAACCAATGCAAAAGATTGGGCCCATTTGGCAAAAATTGAAGTTTTAGGCATAGTTGACTTTTGACAATTTTGCAAAAAGGGCCAACTTCACCAATGCATAACTTCATCAATTTTGACTCTTTTAAGGTGTTCTCGGACTTTTTATAAATCTTGAGATGTTCTATAAGAAACCCTTTTGATCTCATCTCAATTTGATATTCCATGCTCATGTATGAAGCTTTGACAAAAAAGGTGTTTTTGTTGACTTTTCAAAAGGACCTATAATGTCCAAATTCATAACTTCTTGTGAGTGCATATTTTGAACTTGGGAGCTGAATATGGATTTTAGAGCATTGCATCCTCAAAATGAGCTTTGTATGGGTCATTTCTCATAAAGTATGAGAAAGTTATGTTTGGTTAAAGTTGAGTTGACTTTTCCTGCAAAACCCTAATTTAGCAACTTTTGGTTCTTGAGGAATTATGAGAAATCCTTGATGAATCATGATCAACCCTTGATCAAATGATGAAATATACTTCAAAATGAGGATGTTGACCAAAAATCTTGAAGTTTGAATGTATGTAGGCCATAGTTGACTTTTTCCCTAGCATAGTCGATTTTCAAGCCTTTGAGCAATTGACTGAGCAAACTTTCTCTGTAGGGCTTGAAACTTGACATGGATGATCTTGCGAACATATTAGGACATTGGTGAGCATTTTTGATCCCTTGGACTCAAGTATCTTGATGTAACATGAAACCCTAATTTGAGGTAAACTGCCTTAGGAGAGAGCTTGTCTGGTCAACCCTTGGACTTCCTTGAGCAACTTGAGGATCTTTCTTGAAATGTTTTGAGAAATATGGGAGGGAAAATTTTGGGGTACAACACTAACCACAGGGTTACTTTCGAGAATCGTGACCTATATTGATTTGTAGAAGTCCAATTTCAGAGCAACTTCTCACTACTTCGTTCAGGTAGATTTCTTGGCCAAATTGATTCAAATGAAAGACTAATCCATTCCTTGTGTTCTTATGATCCTAGTGCTCTTTATAGTTTGCAATTTCATTGAGAATTGAGTGAGATATCCCATATTTTTGTGCTCGCTGATTTTTCTGGTTTTCTTCAAACACAGACTTGCACAATTTATATAAATTTGGCGCAATGGTACCATTAGAATCGTCTTGAAGAGACGAATCTAATGGTATCGGTCTGGTTTGCTAATTTTACAGTTTGAAGGATTCAATTTGGGGATGGGTAGAGGTTGAAGACGATGACATGTCCGTCTTCAACCAATGATATGAGGCCACGTTATTTTTTAGAAATGGATACAATATGCTTGCCTTACCATGCGCGTGCCTCAGGACCCCTTGGATCTGATTACTTTTGTGAGTCAAACTCCATCCAACGCGCCACATTTTAAGTTGTTTTATTTTAAAAGTGTTGAATCCAGTGTGATATTTAGTAATGACCATGATACGCATAGCGCGTCAGATCCCTTGGATTTGATTACAAATGCGTTTTGACTCTCATCCAATGGTCCATATATATTTTACTTTATTTTTCTTTTCTGATTTTTATATTTAATTGTTTTAAATTTCAAAAAAGCATAGAAAATTCATTTTTAGTCAAAAAATCTGAAACAATTATAAAAAATATTTTTGAGTTTTCTCGTTCTGATTTTTATTTTTTCACAATTTTATTTTGTGTTTTAGTATTTTTTATAAATTTTTACTTTATTTGAATTGTTTTAAATGTTTAAAAATACTTTTATGCTCTTTTTAATTCTGAAAAAAATATGGAATGATCCAATGATATTGTGACAAATATTGGTGACCTCATTTATTTTTTATTTCTGACTTTGCTATTTTTTTTAATCATTTTTGGTTTATTTTACTCATTTCTTTTAATTTTAAAAAATAGTTTCCGACTTTAAAAAATTACCAAAATTTTTATAAAATTATTTTTAGTTCATTTCTGATTTTTCTATGGTCTTACTTTTTATTTCTAGATTAATTTGAACATAGTTGATATTTTTCTCTTTTATTTCTATGTTAAAACATTTAAAAAAAAACCTTTTTAATATATATATTAAGTGCAATATTATTTTGTGATGATTTTCTGGATAAACTTGGGTTGAATTTTTGATCATGAACTTTATTAACATCATTGGATCCATGGTGTTGAGTCTAACTCCATAAAAATGAATGAATGATTTTAATAATAGTTTGATTAAATTTTAATTCAAATGTGGTTTGTATATTCTTCCCCACCCCTCTTCATCTTATCCCTTTCTTTTTGTTGATTGTGCTACATGTTAAGGGATGATGATCTCTATATCATTTATCCAAATATGAAGTACATAGATTTCTATTGACCGACTTCAAAATAGGTGCGACTTCTACATAAGTCCACTTACGATTGCTTAACATAGTGCTAAATTTTGTCCCGATTCGAATAAATAATCATTCGTGGCCCAAAACTATGTTTGCAAGCCCAAGTATGTTAATTTGATCTCTTTGATCCAATAACCTTGAGATTCATTGTGTGGAGGCTTTGGTTATACCAATCCTCTAATGGATCTACAACACTTTTGGTCAACGCGGATCACTTAAACATCGTTGATCATTAAATGGTACTTTTGAGGATTCCAAATGGATGATATACTTGACAAAAAGTAAATGCAACTTGTTGTGTGGAGGCTTTGGTTCTACCAATCCTCTAATGATTTCCAAATGCAAGTTTCAAGATGGTCATCCAACTAACCACTAATTATTAAATTGTTTTTACTTTATGCCCTTTTATTTTTTATGCTTTATGTACCATTTACTTTAAGCATTACATTTCATGTCATTTTTATTTTGCTCACTTGAGCCTTTTCTTTTCTCTTCTATGACACCTAATAATCAACATGAACCATAAAAACCTTTAAAATACTTGGACTATTTGGATACTATCCTTGGCATTATGGAGCATTGGACTTCTTGGACTTAGGATTAGAAACCTTGGCCTATATTGGAGACCTTGTGATCTTAATTGATATTTTGTATGGAGTTCTTGAGGTTTACCTCAAGACATTGATTTGTTTGTTTGTTTTGTATGCAGGTTATTGTGATTACATTCTTTGTTTGTAATATGGAATTCACCCGTATACAGCCGTTACTCTGCTCAATTTTTGTAATGACTTAATACACTTGAAGTTTGGTTCTTTCAAGAGGTCTAGTATCTTTACTTGTTTGGTTTCAATGTAAAGAATGAGAATTCTATCTTGACTCATAATGTCAAATATTGGCTTCTTGTTGGTTATATGGTTCTTATCTCTAGCTTTTACCTTATGCTTTAGGATAGTCTCTTCTTCTCCTCCCATCTTCTTTAATTTCAAAAATATTCTCCCTCCTTTTGAAAATTCTTCTTGTTTTTAAACTTGAACCACTTTCATAATAAACTTGGACTTAGGTCCATGCATTTTCAAAACATTTTCATAAAGAAACTCTAATCAACTTAATAATACCTTGCCTTTTTTTTTGTGAGAAGACTAAAACTCAATCAATCTCATTACAAACCATTTTTCCACTTTGGCTTTTTTTACAATAAAACCTTTCTCAAAAGATTGGACTCTTGTCAATCCTTGTAGTGATGCAAACAATTATACTTCTACAATATGTAGTGAAGTGAGATATTTTCCACTTGGGTGTTGAATGAGGCATTGTTGATTTTAAAATCCAATCCATATCCTCCACTTTGAGATGATGCAAATTCTCCTTTCTCATGATTGTGGATAGTAAGCATGTTTTCCACACGGACAATGACGATGATGTATTATCTCATAAAATTAACCAACACACTTGTGTTTAAAAATATTTAAAAGAGGAACTACATGTACCCTGATCCCTTATTTCATGAAAGGTGGTACATAGGCACTAAAGGTTCGCAACCGCGGCGGGTGAAAAAACCATAAAAATATATTTCTTTTCTCACCTCCACCATCCATTTTTCTACAACATTTTATAGCCAAAATATACATATTTTACAAAGAGGTTCCTGCGGAGTACGGTAGATGTTTAGGGTGATAATATCTTCCCTTTTCATAACCAACCCCCTTACCTTGAATCTTTCCCCCTCTTTTTGGGTTACTCGCTCTTTCCCCATTCCTTTGGAAATAATAAGGCGCGATGACAATTTTTATTTTGATCTCTATAAGTCTAGTCAATCCAATGGCTTAGTCTTAAACATTTCTACTACTACAGTTGGCTGTAATCACAAAAGAAACAGTTCAGGAAAAAGACAGGGACAACAAAATAAAAAAATAAAGAGGTCCTACAAATCCTCAACAAAAAGAAAAGGTCAGAAAAATGACCGCCTTCTCGAACAAATGTTCAATTTTTGAGCCATCACCGAAATATCGGGGACAACATTCTAGAACTTAACTAGGATTCAAAATGCACAATTATCTGAGCATAGGACTGAAGAACATCACGAAGCACGAGTGGGTACAAATAAATTTTGAACCTTTATCCTTTGTTTCTTAAACCGTGAACCAGGCCACATTACAACCCTTAAAAGTCCTAGCTGACGCATAGGTTAGTTCGAGAGCATACTGTTACAAAGGTATCCTGACTCCTGTAAGGTTTTCGTTAATCATGAGTTGATATCACATTCTTGCAAATTTTGTTTTACTACAAAAAACGCATTTTCAAAAAAAAATTCATGACATACATAAGCTTTGCATTCTTTAAATGACATTGTTTGCATATGGTTAATTGTTCAAATGACAGAGAAATTCACACAACGGATATTCAGTGAACGAAGACCCCCTCAATGGACAGAATCACCTCATACGGAAAAAACATTCCCAATAACAAGCCTTTCATAATCAAGGGGCATGACATGGTGTCTAATTAATCTAGGACAGTCAATCCAATATGCAAAGAATCTCTCAAAAATGCAAAATAGCCGGGGGCAGAACTCCATCTAAATCACTTGGGGCATGAATTCCAGCAACGAATCATGTACGATTAAACAAACATCTTCTGGCAGTGTGGCAACATTTACTACTATGAACAATGACAATTCTCCGTACCCAATGAACGTGGGCATAGTCGGAAAATACTACGCATGAACAAATACCCGCTAGGTTGACTGGCCTAGGCAAAAATAAGGGCATCCTAGTGAACCAAAAGGGTTCATGCAAAAATTAGGGATATACATATGGAAAAAAATGTACACCCGGTAAGTCGAAAACCTGAAAAGGTGGCTTGGGCAAAAAAGGTTATCCCGATGGACTGAAAATCTGAAAGGACAGTCCAGGAAAAAGTTAGGGATTAAAGCGTACGACTACGTCCCGTCATCTCATCACTTGTATATCAGTAGAAGGTTTATTACCCTGATCTGCATCTACTCAAAACCCCAAGAGTTGGGATAACAGTCAAACCATCTACAAAATCCCAGCAAATACCTTCTCCAGCAGGTACAGAGGTAAGGGAATTCTACTACAATGTCACTGCCATGTTCTTAGCATGCATCCTATTGATGTCAGGTGTTCTCATACCCTCGGCAGAGAAAAATATCAAAATTAATGCTCCAATGAAAATTCCCCAATGAAGTCGCCAAGCTTCTCGGGATTCTCCAAGTGGATTACAAAGTTTCCCTTCCCCCAGCGGAAAAATTCTAAATAAAGAAAATTTTCATCTATAAACAGTTCAGGTACGATCCAGAGATGGATGTCATCCTGACACTTATTCAGACCATCTTCTAGAAACGGTGCAGATATGATCCAAAGACAGATGTCATCCTGACACTTATTTCAGATTCTCATCTAGAAACGGTGCAGATACGATCCAAAGACGAATGTCATTCTGAAACTTACTCCAGATTCTCATCTAGAAACGGTTCAGGTACGATCCAAAGACAGATGTCATCCTGATACTTATTTCAGATTCTCATCTAGAAACAGTTTGGGTATAATCCAAAGACGAATGTCATCCTGATACTTATTCCAGACTATCTTCTAGCAACAGTTTAGTTTATGGAGTTTACCTTCCCCAACAGAGTTTATTTCTCTAACAACGGAAGTTTATCTCCCAGCGTTTTAACTTCAACATATTTGAAGACCTACATTCTTCACCCCCGCAACAATTAGAGATTTATTTTCTCTGGTTCAACAATAATGCAATAGAGCAGCTGATATGTTCATACATTGCATTCATACATCCTTCTACAAACGTCATAGCATCTGCAGTACAAATGCATACATCCCAATCTCATTTAGTTTGAGAACACCATTACACAATGTATTTCATACATCATGACGTTGCATACAGCTAATGCTTTACCTTTTTAGGAAAGATCAATCAACATATATTTATCATCAACAATTTTCAACAGGTCCAAGATTAGCTCCTGGAACAAAATAGAGTAATTATCTGTGCGACCAAATACAGCTTTACACGAGCTCATCGTGAAGCAATCTTACACGGGTTTCTTCTGACTTCCAAATGCAGCTTTACACGGGCTCATCATGAAGAAATCTTACAGGGGTTTCTTCTGACTTCCAAATACAGCTTTACACGGGCTCATCATGAAGCAATCTTACACGGTTTTCTTCTGACTTCCAAATACAACTTTACACGGGCTCATCATGAAGCAATCTTACACGGTTTTCTTCTGAATTCCAAATACAGCTTTACACGGGCTCATCATGAAGCAATCTTACACGAGTTTCTTCTGACTTTCAAATACAGCTTTACACGGGCTCATCATGAAGTAATCTTACATGTGTTTCTTCTGACTTCCAAATACAGCTTTACACGGGCTCATCATGAAGAAATCTTACACAGGTTTCTTCTGACTTCCAAATACAACTTTATTCGGGCTATTCATGAAGCAATATTACACGGGTTCCTTCTCCCTCCTTCTGAAGTTTTACATGGACTCATCCTGAAGCAACCCTACCCAGGTTACTTCTCACAATCTCCAGATGCAGTTTTACACGTACTCATCCTGAGGCAACCCTACCCAGGTTCCTTCTCTTGAATTTCCATATGCAGTTTTACACGAACTCATTCTGAGGAAACCCTACCCAGGTTCCTTATCTTGAATTTCCAGATGCAGTTTTACACGGACTCATCCTGAGGCAACCCTACCTAGGTTCCTTCTCTTGAATTTCCAGATTTAGTTTTACACGGACTCATCCTGAGGCAACCTTACCCAGGTTCCTTCTTACAATTTCTAGATGCAGTTTTACACGGACTCATCCTGAGGCAACCCTACCCAGGTTCGTTCTTTCAATTTCCAGATGTAGTTTTACCCGGACTCATCCTGAAGCTGCCCTATCCAGGCTCCCGCTCATATATCTCCTAAAACAGCCCTACCCAGGTTCCTTCTCATACACTTCCAGATAAAGTCTTACCCTGACTCATCCTGAAACAGCCCTACACAGGTTTCTTCTGATACGTTTCCAAATAGCAGTTAATTTCATTCTCACCAGCAAATTACTGCAAAGCCTGGATTTTAACCAAAAAACAATAAACTTTCATCTCTCCAATCCAGAGATAACCCCTCAGTAGAGCCATGGACAACTGAAGTTCCTAGACTCTATTCCCCATAGAGTTTTCCTCAAACAGGAAAACAACAGAAATCAACATCCCCTAGTGGACTCCTCTTCAGACAACAGGAACAGGAATCCCCACAAAGAGACCTCTTATGAAGTCAGCATCTACTATGGATGGCATCTTTAAGCCCATCTCCGACAACTCTCTGCCATATTCTCTGGATGGCATCTTTAAGCCCATCTCCGACGACTTCCAGTCATCTTCTCCAAGTGGCATCTGTAAGCCCATTCCAGACTAGCATCGACCAACAGTGTTACTTCATGCGAGTGCAAATTTCTGGGCACTCTAGTGTTCAATTCTCTTCCACCTTCAGATCACGAAAGACAGACAAGCCAATTTAAATCTTCAGGTTTAAGAAGATTGAACAGGGGCAGCTGTTGTACCCCAAAATTTACCATCTTTATTTCGACCTGTTTGGATTACATTTCATTATTACATACACGCATATTATTGGTCTTATGGTTATGGAATCAATGTATATTTAGCAAGCTTCGTCGGGTTACAAGTGACGTTTATTTCGCCAATGGATGTTCTCAGAGTATTTTCCGTGCTGAAGATTGGCTCGCCGTTTTGCAACGATTCGGGGTTCAAAGATTCACAAGTCCAACCCGACGCGTCATATTCAAGTGTTCTTTCACCAAGGTATCCCTGATAACATATTCTCAAATTCAGGTTAGGCTCAAGAGCCAATTCTTTAAAGAAGGTCTTCGAATGTGCGATTTTTTCTCGAAGAAATATGGTGAAAAAGCGTGCTGAAAGTGAAATTTTTACGCACTAAAAAATTCATAACATGAAGATCGTGGCTTGTTTTAAACCTGTTCCGGTGGCCAAAATTCCATCTTGACGTCATCTACGTTTTCATATCTCGCGGCTGGAAGCCAATTTTAATCAGAAGGTCTTCAAAAATGCGGTTTTATCAAGTATTTTCGTACAAACAATTTGTGACAGAAATTTATTTACATCATGTTTAGAAAATCATAACTTGGATGATTTTCATCTTATCGAGCTGGTTCTGGCGCCAAAATTTCAAAAATTGAGTTAGCTACGTTTTCACAGGAGGTATCGAGTTCGAAAGGTACCCAAAAGGCCTTCGTTTTTTGCCTAGAGTGCGTGTGACGCGCCGGAAATCCCGAATGCTGAATATTATTTCATCTGGGTCGAAACTTCGAAAATTCATAACACAGTCAATTTTTATCTGATCGGGCCCATATTTTTACAAAAGATCACTAACTCAGAGATCTACAACTTTTCTTCCAAAGTAGAGACTGGGTTCTGCTCCGATCAATACCAGTTTTTTATTGAAGAACGTGCCAGAGTTGTATGAGGCGAAACTTCAAAAATTCATAACTAATTCACCGTTTATCTGATTGGGCCTATTTTCAGACAGGAGTTTTTCCTCGATGTCAGATGTATCTTGTTTTCATATTTCAACTTCAAAAATTGCAATTAAGTCCATGCGAATTAGCCTGGAACGTAACAAACTCAAGTGAATAAAAATCTGCACTATTGCTTGTAGTTATTGGAGGCCCAATTGCATATTCAAAGCCCATATCTTTGCTCTAATTTCTATTATATAATCTCATTATTTTCACACAAACACGACGGAAAAAAAACCTTTTCCACAACCTTGTCAAAATATCAAATTCTTTCAAGAACCCTATAAATCTTAGAATCCTTGTTACAAATCCCCATCTCACTATAAACAAGCCATCCTTGTTACAAACCCCATCTCACTACAAACAAGTCATCTCATTCTCCAGTAAGGGTAAGGCTGGTTTGATCTCCATGATCAAAAGGGTGTAGAAGCATTCATACATGCCATATAGGTTTTAGCATTACAAAATTTCATATATTTGCTTTTTTTTTGTATTTCATGGTATACTAATTTGTTTAATATGTTCATAAGATTCAACACTACAGGTTTGAACCATCTAATGGTCCCATGCAGGTTTATTATATGGTCGCATGCATGTTTATTATAAAATGCTAAGGCCAAAACAGAACAACAACCAATGCATGGCTCATGGCAAGACAAACATCTTGAGGAGGTTAAGGGCGTGGGTTCAACACTCACCCCTATTGGTTTTGGTTTTCTTCCATTTTATTTATCCTTTTACCTATTTTCCTTCTTTCTATTTAAAACATTTTTCATAAAACCTAATATTTTTCACAAACCTTTGATTTTTCATAATAAACTCGAATAATTAATTTTAGGTTTTTAATTTAATTTTTGGTTCAACACCCACCCCTGACATTTGCATTATTTTTATTTTCTAACCCTATTTTCCATTGATGCTTCTTCCCCTATCTATTTTTTGGCAAACTTAATTCCTTTTTGTTAATCATTAAACATAAGCCTTTTTTTAAAACATTTTTTTTATTAATTAAAATTAATTAGGTTTTAGGTTTTTTTTTAATTAACCCTTTTTTTTCTTCAAAATTAACCTTTTTTAATTAAAATTAATTAGGTTTTAGGTTTTTTTAATTAATATTTTTTTCAAAATTAACCTTGTTTTAATTAAAATTAATTAGGTTTTTTAGCTTTATTTAATTAATTATCATAAATCATTTTTTCATAAAAAATCACCAAAACATTTTCTTTGCTATTTTCATCTTATTTTTATTTTCCTAGATAAAGTGTATAGGGTGCGTTCAACTGTAATAGCGTAGCTCTATTTTTCCCGTTTTTTTTTATCATTATCATGTAATTGCTTTCGGGATGTAATAGTTTTAGGATTTCTTTTCCGCACTCTTCACTATTATGTAACTGCCCCAAAGCTCTGTAATAGCCTAGGTTTACATTTTCTCCTTTAGCTTCAGCTACTATATTTTATACAATGCTTAGATTAATAGGATTGTATGGAAAGATAAAAATGAACGATAGAAAACCCTAATTTCAAGATAAATAATCGAACTGAATCATTTGCACACTCGCACCTCTAGGGTAACCTCACTTGTTTCCTTCGGAAAAACAATGGTCATGTCCCTTGAACGTAGGGATAATCTTAGCAAAGACCATCGGTTAAAGTCATCATAAAGATCATAGTCCCTCAATGTACCTCGAGTTTCCTATGAGAAATGATCTTGTCCCTCGATGTTGCCTACAAATATATGATGACAGTCCCTTCGAACTGCTAAGGCATCCCTATATGTTACCTTCTATGACCATAACAATGACCCGCGCCTGTCCCTCATACATCCAACGATAGGGCTACCTACTCACTAATAGTAGGATAGCACTGTCTAAAGGTTAGGAGGAAAAGAACGACCTTTTCGAGTATAAGTAGATAAGTTCTTAGATGCTTGCTCAAAACAACTTTTTGCACCTACACCAAAATATTTCAAAAACACTTTCAAAAACATTCGCCTTGTCAACACTCTTGAGGACTGATACAAAAGTTATCACAAAACAAATCGCCGCACTAAGGCATTTTCAATTTTTTTTTCAAAAGACACAAAGCACAAGCTATTTTCAAAACATGAGCTAGCATCTAAGAGCCTATAGAAAACTACGAATGGAAAGGGTGCTAACACCTTCCCTTTCCATAATCTACCCCTCTTACTCAAAAAACTCTCGAAAGGTTTTTTTTCTGTTCTTTTCACCCTTTCCTTTGTTGGATAAAAGAAAATTCGGTGGAGACTCTTGCTTACCGCAAAATTTGCGAATACAAATGCAAAACCAGTATAACAGTCGGTTCTGCCACCGTATCACACAGCCGTATCAGGAGCCATTGAAGACAATCAATTTAGGTTCAGAGGAAGATCCAAAGGAAGTTAAGATTGGAGCATTGTTGCATCCCGATGTAAAGAGTAGGTTGATTGAATTGTTGAAAGAGTATGTGGATATATTTTCTTGGTCTTACCAAGACATGCCAGAATTGGATACTAATATTGTGGAATATTATTTGCCACTAAAGCCAGAATGCCCGCCAATCAAGCAGAAATTGTGAAGAACTCACCCTGATATGTCAGTAAAAATTAAAGAAGAAGTTTTAAAGCAGATTAATGTCGGTTTTCTTGTGACATCAGTGTACCCTCAGTGGATTTCCAATATTGTCCCAAGACCAAAGAAATACCAAAAAGTTTGCATGTGCGTTGATTATAGAGATTTAAACAAAGATAGTCCAAAAGATGATTTTTCATTGCCACATATTGACATGTTGGTTGATAGTATAACAAAATTCAAAATATTCTCGTTCATGGACGAATTTTCCGGATATAATCAAATCAGAATGGCTCCCGAGGACATGTAAAAAACAATGTTTATCACACCCTGGGGAACATTCTGTTACAGAGTGATGCCCTTCGGGTTGAAGAACACTGGTGCAACGTACCAGAGGGCTATGACAACCCTATCCTATGATCTGATGCACACGAAAATTGAGGTATACGTTGATGATATGATTGCTAAGTCCCAGACCGAAGAAGGGCATATAGAAGATTTGTTGAAATTGTTTCAGCGCTTGAGGAAGTATCATCTCCGCTTGAATCCAAATAAATGCACCTTTGGTGTCTGATCAGAGAAATTTTTAGGTTTCATTGTTATCCAAAAATGGATTGAAGTTGATTATGATAAACTCAAAGAAATTCAATAAATGTCAGCGCCAAGAACTGAAAAGCAAGTTAGAGGCTTCATCGGGCGTTTGAATTACATTTCCAAATTTATTTCCCATATGACTACAACATGTGAGCCGATATTTAAGTTGTTAAAGAAAGATCAGGGTTGTGTGTGGAGTGATGATTTCCAAAAGGCATTTGAAAGTATTAAAGAGTATCTGCTTGAACCTCCTATCTTGCTCCCGCCTATTGAAGGAAGACCATTGATCATGTATTTGACAGTGCTAGACAATTCTATGGGCTGTATTTTGGGGCAACAATATGAAACAGGGAAGAAGGAATATTCCATTTATTATATCAGCAAGAAGTTTACTGACTATGAGTCGCGGTATTCTATGCTGGAAAAGACATGTTGTGCTCTGGCCTGGGCGGAAAAGCGATTGGGGCAATATATGTTGAATCATACTACTTGGTTAATTTCCAAAATTAATCCAATTAAGTATATTTTTTAAAAGCCTGATCTTACTTGGAGAATTTCCCGCTGGCAGATGCTGTTGTTTAAATACGATATTGAATACCATACTCAGAAGGCTATAAAAAGCAGTGTGTTGGCAGATTATCTTGCTCACCAACCGGTTGATGATTATCAGTCTGTTAAATATGATTTCTCAGATGAGGATGTGATGTTTTTGAAAATAAAAGATTGTGATGAACCTTTTCCTGGGGAAGGTCCTGATCCCGAATCCCGGTGGGGTATGGTATTTGATGGAGTTGTGAACACTTATGGGAAAGGAATTGGTGCTGTGATTATCACTCCTCATGGATCGCATATCCCGTTTACTACAAGGTTAGAATTTGATTTCACCAATAACATGTCAGAGTATGAAGCTTTTATCATGGGTCTCGAGGAGGCTATTGATCTCAGAATCAAAATTCTAGATGTGTATGGTGATTCAGTTTTGGTAATAAATCAAATTAAAGGAGAATGGTATACTCGTCATCCTGACTTGATTCCTTACAAAGATTATGCTAGAAGATTATCACCTTTCTTTAATAAAGTTGAATTCCATCATATTCCCAGAGATGAAAATCAAATGGCGGATGCTTTAGCCACCTTGGATTCTGTATCAAGTAAATACTTGGAACGATGTACCTCGTATCACTGTTCGACGTCTGGATAGACCAGCTCATGTGTTTGCAACAGAGGAAACATTAGACGAAAAACCTTGGTATTATGATATCAAGCATTTTCTTCAGACTCAGGTATACCCGATCGATGCGTCAAATAAAGATAGAAAGACATTGAGAAGGTTGGCAGGCAGCTTCTTCCTTAATGAAGATGTGCTATATAAAAGAAATTATGACATGGTCTTGCTCAAATGCGTGAATAGACACGAAGCAGACATATTGATGCATGAAATCCATGAGGGCTCCTTTGGCCCTCATGTCAATGTATATTCGATGTCAAAGAAGATGCTTAAGGCAGGTTATTATTGGCTGACAATGGAATCTTATTGTTACAAATTTGTAAATAAGTGCCATAAATGCCAGATTTCTGCTGAAAAAATTCATGTGCCTCCGACGCTTCTCAATGTTATTTCTCCCCCATGGCCTTTCTCTATGTGGGGTATTGACATGATTGGAATGATTGAACCCAAGGCACCGAATGGACATCGTTTTATCTTATTGGCAATTAACTACTTCACCAAATGGGGGGAAGCAGCTTCATATGCTAATGTTACTAAGTAGGTGGTAGTACGCTTTATCAAGAATAACATTATATGTCAATATGGTGTTCCAAGTAGGATTATCACTGAAAACTTCTCGAATCTGAATAAGAAGATGATGACAGAACTTTGTGAAGAATTCAAGATTGTCCTTCATAATTCATCTACTTACAAGCTAAAGATGAATGGGGTTGTTGGAGCTGCTAATAAACATCAAGAAAATAATCAAGAAGATGGTTGTTACTGTGATACGGTGGGAGAACTGACTTGAGGTTTTGCGTTTTGTGTTCGCAAATGTTTCGGTTTAGCAAGAGTCGCCACCGACTTTTTATTTTATCCTAAGGAAAGGTAAAAAAGCACAGGAAATACCTTTGAGATGTTTTCTTGGGTTCGGGGAGTAGATTATGAAAAAGGGAAGGTACAAGCACCATTTTCATCCATGGTTATCCATGGGCTCTTTGTTACTTGTTTAGATCACTTGTTTTGCTTTTCAATTGTTTGAAATGGTGCTTTGTGTGTGGTTTTGAAAGATGTTTTGAAAAGAGGCCATCGTTGTGGCAACCTTTGTAATGATTCTTGTTTGAATGTATACAAAGATGTTTTTGTCTTTTTGAAAAGTTTTCAATGTTTGAAAGTTGGATTTTGAAATTGTGTTGTGACATGTGTTTGAAAATAGCAAGGATGTTTTTGCAAGCTTTTGATCAAGTAACTAAGAGTTATCTACCCTATTTTACTCAAAGATCTTTCTTATCTTTTTAACCCTTTTAACAGTGTTATTTCACCATTGCATTTGGTGAACAACCTTGGGTTAAGATGTTAAACGGGACAGGCGCGGGTCATCGTATAGACCATGATAGCAATTGTGTCAAGTATTTTTGGCAATTTTCTTGAGGGACTTGATCATTTTTGTTTAGGCAACTCAGATAGCATCATCGAGGGACTATGATCTTTTGTTTTTGTTTTTGTTTTGCCAAAGTACTCAACATGCATATCATGGCCCATTTTTGAAGGCAACAAGTGGATTGTAACCCTAGGGGTGCAAGTGTGCATTGTGTTTGTTTTTCATGCATTTTTGTCTTTGATTAGGTCAAACTATTTGTTAATTTGATTTTGTCATACAAACCCTAATTCTCTAATCATGGCATAATTGAAAGCGTTAAGTGCGAGAATCTAAGCTATTACAACATGATTATGGGGATGGGGGTACAATTTTTGAATAGGGGGTATTTGACAAGAAATATAAACCCTAGATTACTATTACATCCAAATTGAATCTCAATGCAACAATATTTAAAAGTACAATTATTTAAATAAACAAAATAAATAAATGTTAAATAAAATGTATTATGCAAAAAAGAAGTTTTTATTTTGTTTATGTTTATGTACATAAAGTATTTTTTTAATGTGAAAAAGGTGTAAAGAAATAAAATAAAATAAAAGTTGATTTTATTTAATTAAGGGGTAAACCCTAATTTTCCTTAAGAAAATAATATTATATATTATTTATATACAAAAATATATTAATATGTACAAAAATGAAATATATTGAAAAAGGTATTTTTTTAGTATAAATAATTAATAAAAATAAAATGTAATATTTGGTATTTTTATTCTAAGTTTTTTAATAAAATAAAGGTATATATGTTTATTATGTATATTAAATATATTAAGTATGTATAAAATAAAATATTTTAAAAATAAATTATATTTAATAATAATATTTTCAGTATGAATGAAATAAAAATAATAAAAGTAAAAGTATTATTTACATTATTTTTAAATTTAAACAAATATTGTAAAAGTAATAAAAATGTTTTAATGTTAGTAAAAATAGAATAAAATGCCAAATAAATGTAAAAAAATGTGAAAATATTTTTAAGCATTTTTTATATTTGGGGATAAATAAATGAAATCAGAAATGAAATTAAAATATAAAAATAACAAAATATAAAGAAATTGGGCCAGGGGGTGTAAAACTAAAAATAGGGGGTGTTAGAAGCAGAAACAAGCCAGCCCAGCCCATTTCCACTTCATCTTCTTCTTCCAGACAAAAAAAACGCGCGCCCTGTATTCAAACTGCTAACTCCTGTATTTGTGATCTTTTGCCAAAACTCAAAACATGAAACTTGTAGAGCATTAAACCACGATTCTAACCATATAAAAAACTTAATCTAACTCTCAAAGACCAAAGAGAATTTCTCTGGCCCTAAAATCTAACCTAGTTTTTTCAGCATGTTCATGGATGAAATTCTCTTAGCACGCTTAATATAAATGAAAACTGAGCATATGTACAGCTTCATGGCATTGAATACTATATTTTTCATTCACAAACCTAAGGCTAAATGTTCCTAAATAGAGAGATAGAAGTTTGAGAAATACCTGTTTCAGTTGGATTTGAGTTGGACAATGCAGAGCTTCTCAATAAGTTTTGAGGTGCCTGGTAGCTTGCCTGAACTTCACTTGGTCTTTTCCAATAGCTAGTTTGCTTCGAATGTTCCTGAATCAACCTCCAGAAGTCAACCTGCATAAGCTTGAAATGAAAATGGTGAACACTGTAAATGGAGTTACAATTGGCAATGGAGGTTTGGGATAACTTGAGTGAGTTGAATGGAAGGTATTGGAACAAGTTTGAGGCCAAACGCACGAGTGGTTTGTGTGATGGATGTGAATCTGCAGGGAGTGCCCTGTTTTGCAAGAAGAATGTGATTTGGTGTTTTGGAAGGCTTGAGGGTTCAACAATTCGTGTTTCTAGATCAAGGTAATGCAAAAAACTTGTTTGGAATGTTGGCAAGAGTTGAATATATCAGATATGCAAGTTATGTCCTTTTTGCAAGTTGACTTGTTTTGAAAGAAAACTGTGAAGTGATATGAGGTAGGCCTGTACAGGCTATCTCCAAGCATGCACAAGTTTCTTGTACCTTTTCCTGAGTTTGTGGAACTTGTTTTCTGCAAATAAAGAAGTCCAAGGCTCAATAAATACAAAATTGCAAAAAGTATGCTTTGTGGAAATGGTAATGCAACCTTTATGCCATAAATGGATTTATTCATTGTGCCAAGCTCCATTGATCAGAATAATACCAATGTCCAATGTATTTGCAATTAATTTTTGAGTGTGAATTGGTTTAGAGACCTGTAAACAAGTACAAAGCTAGGTTGGACATATTTTGCAACTTGTATGAACATGTATTGGCCATGGATACAAAATGAGTTTTTGCCAACTTCAAGCATTCAATTCTCCCTAACCACAAATGTGTTTGAGAAGTTCTTAGACAATTTGGAAAGCTTGCAACATGTACTATAATCCATATTTGAAGTGAACTTGAGACTCCAAGTGGAACTATGTGAAAAATGGCCAAGAAGATGGGTCAAAAATACTGCCTAAACTAGGGCAAAATTTCTCTAAGTTAAGAGTTTTAGGGACCCTTGTTCCAAAAATAATAACTTGAGATCCAAGCTTTTTTTGAGAAAACTCTGTGAATAAAAGTTGTAGACTTTGTGGAGGACTACAAATTTCATGTTGTAAGTTTTGTTTGAATCCACTTGCATCATGAAGAAAATGTAGGACAAAGTTAGGAAAAATTAAGAAAATTTTGTAACTTAGAAAAATTCTAATTTATGAAAATTTTCAATTTCAAACCCTAATTTGCAATTTTGGGTTTCTTGATGAACAAGTTTCATAATTTGACACATATTGATGAAAAATGACCCTTGGCACTTGATTTTGATCAAAAAGTCAAAGTTTGACTTTTCAGTGTACAATCAAATATTGATCAGTTGACTGAAAAATTCATTTGTCAATCCAATGCATTTGAGATCTTTTGAACTTGTTGAATATGTAAAGATAATGTCATTGAGTCCTTGAGTCCATGGTTGAGCTTAATTTGCCACTGGCTAGGTCAAACAGTAAAAAATTGCCTTTGTATAGTCAAAACCCTAAAAATGACCATTTTGCCCTTTTGGTGATCTGATCAAATTTCTTGTGGATTTGTGGTCCAAATTTGATCAAATGGTTCATATAAGTTCATAATGTTGATGTGGGTCAAAATTCACGAGGTTTGACTGTAAATTGGTCACAATTGACTTTTTCCCCAATACAGCTGATTTCTAGGTCAACTGTCCAATTGCTTGGGCAAAAATTTGATTCAAGGCTTGAAACTTGGTATGGGTAAACTTATGAGTCCAACATGAAGTATGAAAGTCAATTTGGGAATTTTAAGGTCCAAAAATCCCTGTGCAAACTCAAACCCTAATTTAGGTCAATAGTGCAAGGAGGTGTCTTGAGCAGAGCAAACCCTAGCCTGCTCTTGAGTTCGAAGAGCCTTGTGATGAGAAATGTTGTTAAAATGAGAGGGAAAATTTTGGGGTACAACAGTTGCCCCTGTTAAATCTTCTTGAACCTGAAGAGTTAGATTGGCAAGTTTGCCTTTCGTGGCTCGAAGGTAAAAGAGGATTGGACACTAGAGTGCCCATAAATTTGCACTCGTAAAAATATTGTTGATGGAATGGGCTTAAAGATGCCATTTGGAGATGGTAGAATCTTGCTGGAGATGGGATTAAATATGCCATCTAAGATTTGTTTGTTGAAAATCAGTAGAATGAACATCAGAATGGTATCCGTATTTGGAACGTATTTGAGTTGTATCTGGAGATTGGGTTTGTATGAGCAACGAAATGGCGTCTGTGTCTAGAGCGTATCCAAGATGTAACTATAATTGAATGGAGGACAAAGAAACATATGTGTATGGATCATCTAGGTGCTGGGGATAAGTTCTGAATGAGTGGCAGAATGGCAACTGTGTCTGGAGCGTATCTGGACTGTATCTGAAATTGAGATCTGTATGAGTAGCAGAATGACTTCCGTGTCTGGAGTGTATCTGAAACTGTAACTGGGATCTGAATAAGTGACAAAATAACTTCCGTGGCGACTGCACTGGGGAGAATCAAACTTCTGGTGTAAGGGCCAGAATGGCATCCGTGTTTGGAGCGTATCTGAACTTGAAGCTGATAGTCAAATCTGAATGAGAAATAGAATGGTTGCAGTGTCTGGAGCGTATCTAGTCTGTATCGGATTGCTGAAGTCTAAATGAGTATTAGAATGACCACCGTGTCTGGGGTGTATCCATACTGTATCTGAAATCTCTGAATAGTTGTTAATGATAGCTTTTAATCTTACCCTGAAAAAGGGGAAAAATGTTAGCTAAACACAAAGTCATGTTGCATGATATGTATGATGCAATAAAATATGTTTCATCAATATTTATGATATATGAATGTAATGGATGTGCATGTAAGCTGAGTAGCTGTCTTCCTGAGGAAAATAAATCCTTGATAACTGGAGACAATGAAATCCTTGACTGCTGCCGAGGAAAGTGAATCCTGACCGATGCCGAGGACTCAAAAATCTTTGATTGTTGAAGATGAGAAATCCTTGCTGACTGCTTGGGGATTAGAGGTCTTTGATTGTCGAGAATAAGAAATCCTGGGACCACCGCTGGGGATTGAAAATCCTTGGTGACTTGTGGGGATTTAACAAGAGCTTCGACAACTTCTGCGGGGAATGAGAATCCTTCATGACCTTTCTGGGAAATAAGGAAAACTCCGACGACTTCTACTGGGGAATTAAAACCTGAGAGGCTTCGAATGGAGAAACAGGAACTAGAATCCTCAGTATGTTGGGAAGTAACTCTGTGGGGAGAGTGTTTACTCGGCCGGGGAAATCAGGAGCTTGGGTTGTACGCCAATATACTGGGTAAGCCGGGGAAAATTGAATGGTTCCTAATGGGGATTGTTAGTTAGAAATTTGACTTCCCTGGGAAGAAGGTTTAGAATATTCTAGCTCCACTGGGGATATGTATTTCAGGGTTTTCGGGCTCCACCGGGGATCGGGAGTTTGGAGACTTAATTCTGATGGGAACTTTGAAACTTAACTCCGCTGAGGAATAAAGTTTAGAATACACTGGCTCCGCTGGGGATATGTACTCCAAGGTTTTAGCTTTGTTGAGGATCTGAATGACATATTGTAGGGGATTTCTTCTGGAATAGCCTAAAGACGTATTCCTATACTTTCGACCTACCAGTAATTATCCTTTCTCAATTTGTTTTATTTGTAAGCAATGATTATATTCAAATGCATATGCCTATTTAATAAAACATTGGACGTTTTTCAAAATAAAACATAAGTGTAAAAAAGAAAAGAAAGGCAAGCAAATTTCTGCACTTGAAGTATCTTTGTATTAACTTTTGTAAGTGTTTTTGTACAAAGGAGACAGACATCCTAGTAAGAGAATGTTGTCGAAAAATTGAGAAATATTTCATACAAAAAGAAAGATGGCTATGTGTAACAATTCCATGGGGTTCCCATTCTGCCATATCCTTCACAACTCTGAGTATCTTGTCCATTTTTTGCTTCGTCCACTGATGATTGGATTGATTGGAAGCTTGGAGCTTGTCCGTGAAGAGATTGTCCTTAAAGTGATCCGATGAGACATAGTCATACGCTTTAATTCCCTAACTTTTGCCTAGACCGCCCTTTCGGGTTTTCGATCCACCGGGAAACCCTTTTTTGCCCAAGTTGCCCTTTCGGGTTTTCAACTTGCCGGGTGTACAAATTTTTCATTTATCCCTAATTTTTGCCTGAACCGCCCTTTCGGGTTTTTGATTCACCGGGATGCCTATTTTTGCCCAAGTCGCCCTTTCGGGTTTTCAACTTGTCGAGTCGTTTTATGCGTAGTATCTTTTGACTATGTATGCGTTCCCAGGGTGCGGCAAGTCGTCGCCGTCCATGGTGGTCAGAATCATTGCCCCACCAGAAAAGATGCTCTTGTTCACAAATGGTCCTTCATAAGTAGGAGTCCACTTGCCCCTGGGATCACTCTGCGGCAAGATGATCCGCTTGATTACAAGATCTCCGAATTGATATACCTGACGTCTAACTTTCTTGAAAGCCTTGATCATCCGTTTTTGATACGTCTGACCATGACAAACAGCAGTAAGTCGCTTCTCGTCGATCAAATTAAGTTGGTCAAGCCGGGTCTGAATCCAATCGTCTTCACTCAAACCAGTATCCTTCATGATCCTCAAGGAAGGAATCTGAACTTCCATAGGTAAAACAGCTTCCATGCCATATACCAAAGAAAAGGGGGTTGCCCCTGTTGAAGTACGCGCTGTGGTACGATATCCATGCAGAGCAAACGGTAACATCTTATGCAAGTCCTTGTAGGTGACTGTCATCTTTTGAATGATCTTCTTGATATTTTTGTTCGCGGCTTCAACAACACCGTTCATCTTTAGCCGATAGGGAGATGAATTGTGATGATAAATCTTGAACTGCTCGCACATAGCGATGATCATAGTGTTGTTCAAATTTGTACCGTTGTCCGTGATAATCCTGTCGGGGATACCGTACCGACATATGAGATTCTGCTTAATGAAGAAGGCAACCACATTCTTTGTAACGAAGGCGTAGGAAGCTGCTTCAACCCACTTAGTAAAGTAATCAATAGCCGCCAGGATGAAGCGATGTCCATTGGATGTCGTAGGCTTGATCTCTCCAATCATGTCGATGCCCCACATTGCGAATGGCCAAGAAGCTGTTAGAACATTGAGAGGAACAGGAGGAATATGTACCTTGTCAGCATAGACTTGGAATTTGTGACAAGTACGAGAATGTTGATGACAATCAGCTTCCATGGTATACCAGTAGTAGCCTTCCCTTAGAATCTTCTTAGCCATCGTATGTCCGCTTAAGTGGGTGCCAAATGTGCCACTATGTATTTCGGTCATAATCAACTCTGCTTCAACCTTGTCCACACAACGAAGTAGAACACAATCATGGCTGCGCTTATAAAGGATGCCATTGCTTAGGAAAAACTTGGCAGCAAATCTCCTTAAGAACTTTTTGTCATTGACGGAAGCTCCTTTAGGGTATTCTCGAGTCTGGAGATACCTTTTGATTTCGTGAAACCAGGGTTGTTCCACTACTTCTTCGGTATTAATCTCATGACAGTGTGCAGGTTCATCCATTCGCTCGATGGTGACCTGGGGAGTCTCATTATCCCAGTTGAGTTTAAACATGGAAGACATTGTAGCCAGAGCATCTGCTAGCTGATTTTCTTCTCGCGGGAAGTGCTTAAAGGTAATCTGCTCGAAATGAGGCAATAATGTCAGGACACGTTCTTTTGTATAGGATAAGATTAGGATGTCTAGTGTCCTACTCTCCTTTGATTTGACTGATAACCAAAGCTGAGTCCCTAAATACGACCAAAGATTTGATTCCCAAGTCTATAGCAGCCTTGAGACCAAAGATGCAAGCTTCATATTCAGCCATGTTGTTGGTACAGCTGAAGTAAAGTCGGGCAGTGAAGGGTGTATGGAAACCTTCCGGAGAAATGAGTACCGCACCGATACCGTTGCCAAGTGCATTTGAAGCACCATCAAAGTACAGGGTCCATCGGGATCCTTGTTCAGGTCCGTCATATGGTCCGTTACCTTCAATGTTGTCCAATGTCATGACGTCCTCGTCAGGGAAGTCGAATCTCATAGATTGGTAATCTTTGAAGGCTTGATGAGCTAGATGGTCAGCTAGTACACTCCCCTTTATAGCTTTTTGGGTAGTATACTGGATATCATACTCAGTCGGGATCATTTGCCATCTAGCGATTCTTCCAGATAAAGCAGGCTTCTCGAAGATATACTTGATCGAATCCATTTTAGAAATCAACAAAGTGGTATGAGTTAACATATACTGCCTTAGCCGGCGAGCAGCCCATACCAAAGCGCAACAAGTTTTCTCGAGCAATGAGTAGCGAGTCTCACAGTCGGTAAACTTTTTGCTAAGGTAATAAATGGCATGCTCTTTTCGGCCAGACTCGTCATGTTGGCCCAATACGCACCCCATTGAGTTATCCAAAACAGTCAGATACATGATTAGCGGTCTTCCTTCGACGGGTGGCATCAAAATAGGATGTTCCAACAAATACTCCTTGATTTTATCAAAAGCAACTTGACAATCGTTGTTCCATTCAACCACCTGATCTTTCTTCAACAGCTTGAAGATTGGCTCACAGGTAGATGTTAGGTGAGAGATGAACCTCACAATATAGTTTAAGCGTCCCAAGAAACCTCTAACCTCCTTTTCAATGCGGGGGGAAGGCATTTCTTGTATAGCTTTGACTTTAGCAGGATCAACCTCAATGCCCTTGTTGCTGACGATAAATCCCAAAAGCTTACCAGACCTAACTCCAAAAGTGCACTTGCTAGGGTTCAGTCCGAGCTTATACTCCTTCAATCTGACAAACAGCTTTTGCAGATGGTCAAGGTGTTCTTCTTCTGTCTGTGAACGGGCTATCATGTCGTCTACATAGACTTCAATCTCATGATGTATCATGTCATGAAACAAAGCTACCATGGCGCGCTGATAGGTTGCCCCGACATTCTTCAGTCCGAATGGCATCACTTTGTAGCAGAAGGTACCCCACTGTGTAACGAAAGTAGTCTTCTCCATGTCTTCGGGGGCCATTTTGATATGGTTGTATCCCGAGAATCCATCCATGAAGGAAAATACCTTGTGTTGAGCTATGTTGTCAACCAAGATGTCGATGTGTGGTAGGGGAAAATCATCTTTAGGGCTAGCCCTGTTTAGGTCCCTATAATCCACACACATTCTGACTTTGCCGTCCTTCTTAGGCACGGGCACAATGTTAGCAACCCATTGTGGATAGGAAGTAACAACTAGAAAGCCAACATTGAATTGCTTCATCACCTCAGCTTTGATCTTTTCAGACATGTCGGGCCTCATTCGGCGGACTTTTTGTTTGATCGGTGGACAGTCTTCTCTTATAGGGAGACGGTAAACCACAATGTCTGTGTCTAGTCCCGACATGTCTTCATAGGACCAGGCGAAGATTTCAACATATTCATTCAATAACTGCACTAAGCGCTCTTTGCCACTTGGTTCCAGGTTGGCACCCACCTTAACCTCTTTCTTGTCTTCCTCTGTTCCCAAGTTGATGGTCTCTAGCAACTCTTCATGGGGCAGAATAGCCCTCTCTTCTTGTTGCAAAAGTCTGGCTAACTCTCCCGGCACTTCACAGTCTTCGTCAACTTCGTACTCAGCATGATTGACCAAATCTTCAGAGTCACCGAAGGCTAAAGCAGAATAGTCACCCATGGAATCCAGAGTGGATGGGTACCTGCATTTTATGAGTGTGGGTGTGTGTAAGGGATAGCCATCCTTAAACAAAACAAAATGTAAAAGGAAAGAAAATGAACATAACAGTTTATAGATGAAAATGTCCAATGATTCATTAAACATGGCATATGATAATGAAAAAAATAAAGCCCTTACAAACGGACCTATATGCCCCGGGTAAGGCATAAGGTGAAAATAGTGTACGAATTGTTTAGTTATTACAGACCAAAATAGGAAATTGTTTTAAGATAAATTACTGGTTGATGAAAGTGATGGGAATAAAGTCCTTCGCTTCCCAGTTGCTTAATCCTCCTTCGACGGTTGGAAAGATCCAATCTTCAAAGTTGTCTTCTTCATCATCATCTTCTAAGGCATTAATTCCATGGTGAGTGATTTTTACGGGTGGTCCTCCGGCCCTGGAGCGACGCACAACTTTTTGGCCAGCAGCAGTAAAACCTAGTCCGAACTTGTCTGTCTTATGAGAAAAATCAGGCAGTTTCCCCCACATTGTACTCCTTCCTTCTTTGATTACAGCCTCTGCATCTTTAAGGCATGCCATCCTAGACACAGGATTAGAAATAATAGGAACATCTGTCATTGTCTTCGCAACTGCGACTTCAAGAGGAACCTCTTCAAAATGTTGGAAAGGCGTTTCTATGAACTCGCCATCCAACTCCACATAGCGGAAAGAGTTGAGGTGACTTATCATGTACTCTTCCTCCCCATGAACCGTTATAATCTTTCCCTGAACTGGATATTTTAGCATTTGGTGCAGAGAGTAAGTGACTGCCCCAACATTGTGGATCCACGGCCTTCCCAACAAGCAAGAATATGAAGGACGAATGTCCATCACATAAAAGGTGGAGTTGAAAATTTTTGTGCCCACTTTGATAGGAATGTCCACTTCTCCATGAACCATCCTCTTAGAACCGTAGAAGGCTCTAACAACGATGTTACTGGGCTTCAGGGTCAAACCTTCGCAGTCCAGTCTATCCAACGCCTTCTTCGATAGTACATTCAAATATGAACCGTATCCACCAAGACATGGTCAAGTGTGGTTCCCCTGCATTCTACTGAGACATGCAGCGCGTCGTTGTGTTTCCTTCCCTTAGGGGTCAAATCAGCATCAGAAAAACCAAGACCATTATCAGCAGTAAGGCTAGCCACGCACTCTTGAAATTGGTCAGTCGAAGTTTCTTGAGGCACATGAGCCGTCTTTAGAAATTTGATTAAGGCCTTAGCATGAGCCTCAGAGCAGAGTAGGAGAGCTAACATGGAGATTTTGGAAGTGGTCTGCCCTAGATGTTCCACGACATTGTAGTCGCTCTTCTTGATTATCTTTAAGATTTCTTTCATCTCTTTCGGGGTGGTCTCGGGGATAACCACAGTATGAGCCTTTGTCCTGACAGGTGCTTCTAGTATCCCCTTACCTTTATTGGAAGTAACATCAGAGGGTCCAGCTTCGGGTACATCAATTTCTTCAATTATCGGGCTTTGCACATATGGCTTGATAGGCACAGAAACTCTCGAGGGTCCGAAGACTGCTCGTGGAGGAGCAATCTCCGGAGAAAATATCCTTCCGCTGCGAGTTATCTTGCTCGTTCTCGCAATATTCCCTATATCGGGGGTTTCATCATCGGAATTCTCTTGGACTGATTCAATCTGTTTGACACCATGGTAGAAGATTTCTCCTCTGTATTTCCATGGTATCGTCTTGTTAGATTTATACGGGACAGGCCCCGACATGGTGATTTTTAACGGCACAAACTTAGGATGAGGCGTAATCTTGATAGGCCTTTTGCAGGCCTTGGGAAGATTGTCGGAGATGGTTATCATTGCAATGTCATTGGTTGAAGTAACAAAGGTAGAAGGAGTATCAGGAATGATAGTATCAAAAGGAGTCTTTTGAAAGAGTATCCCTTGGGTATCCATCAGGCGTTGGATGCCTGATTTCAACAGTGGGCAGTCAGCTCGCAAGTTTAAACAAAAGTAATAGTCTTTTCCACATCCTGGGAATATCCCGGCTCTCATCAAATTCACTTTAATCACTGGTAACGGAGTCAAAAGGTCAACAACATTGGTAACATGAAGGTCTTCCATAACGGCATGAACATTATGACCGTGCTTGGGCATTGGGGCAGAAATCACATTCGGCTTTTCGGGCGCATCAAATTCTACCTCCTTGGCGTAGATCAGGTCTTGGATTTTGTTCTTAAGAGCCCAACAGTTGTTGGTATCATGCCCTACACTGTCAGAGTGGTAAGCACATTTTGCATTGGAGTGGTAATATGGAGAAGAGGTATTAGGGTTCTTTGTTTTTTTTTTCAAATTGGTAAGATTCAGCTTTAGCAGATGAGGGAGTACTTGAGCCGGTGTCATGTTGATTCGGGTGAATTGCTGTTGTGGCCTTTCTACCCTTTGCTAACTAGATCTTGGCTGATTGCTGCGAGGTTGATCATTTGAAGAGTTTTGGATCATCACAGCCCCCACAGTTGGTCGGCGCTCGATTCTTCCTTGGCTTTTCTGAGAATAAACAGCAGAAGCTTCCTTCTTAGCTAGGAAGGTCTTCTTAATAGCAGTGGATGCAGAGGCATCTTTCTGAATCTTACCACTTTTAATGCCAGCCTCGACCCTTTCACCGGTCAAAATTAACTCGGTGAATCCTGCAGAGGAACTCCCAATTAAATGATTGAAGAAAGGGCCAGACAGGGTCCCTAAAAACATGTCAACCAACTCTCTATCCGACAATGGTGGATGCACCCTTCTAGCTAAATCCCTCCACTTCTGGGCATATTCCTTAAATCCCTCATTAGAAGCCATACCCATACTCTGTAGTTGAGTACGAGTAGGTGCTAAATCAGTGTTGTATTGGTATTGTCGGTAGAAAGCAGCAGCTAAGTCTTCCCAGTTGTAAACATCAGATCTCTCAAGTTGATAGAACCAGTCCAATTGTGTGACTGACAAACTAACTTGAAATTAGTGGACCCAAAGATCCTTATCAGAGGAGTGAGGTTGGATCTTTCTGACGTAGGATCTCAGATGCATCTTTGGACAGGACAAACCATCATACTTAGCAAATGTAGGTACTTTGAACTTGGGAGGAATGACGATCCCAGCGACCAACCCTAGTTCTTCGAAATCTAGACCAGGTACCCTTTGTAACTCCATGGCTGCCAACCGATCCTCAAGATTTTTAAATTTATCATCCGCCGGGGGATATTACTGTTCAGAGTAATCTTCATCCTCTTCCTCTTCTTCTTCTTCAACCTCAGATTCAGAAGGCATCACAGTTCCTTTTCCTTTACCAGCCCCTTCATCAGACGTTGAGGGGAACTCGAGAACTTTTCTAGCATGGTTTTCAAACCTCCTTCCCATAATGATCACACCAGGTCTTTTCTTCTTTTTCTCTTTATCTTTCTCCAACAGTACTTTAAGGTCCTCTTGAACCTTTGCTAAGATCATGAGGATTTGCTGGAATTGCGAATTTTGTGCTTGCAGATCCTTAACCGTCTGCTCCAAATCCATCTTGCTGAAATAAACAGCAGAAAGATAAGGAAACCTGGTGTGAAGACCTGTTTATGCATATGATGAATGATATGTTATTCATGTAATGCATCCAAGGATTCAGAAATTCAAATTTGTTGCAAACAAAAAGAACACACGTCATATTAAGAAGAAATTTGTTAGTACATAAGTGCCCCATGGGAAAAATATTACAAAATTCTTAATGTAAAAAGACATTGTGCATCCTTTTTGGTGCGATGTAAGTGTTGAGAGTTTCCTCCTCATGAAGTCGGCGGGTAAGCTCCAAAACCTTCTTCTCACTGGCATAGAAGCTGGCTTCAAAAGTATTTCATTCTTCTTTGAGTTGGATCCAACTCTTTTGCAATTCTTCCAATGATGTTGGCATGTCAGGATGTAGGAGGGTGTATGGAACCTCTCCTTCCATAACAGGCTCTTTGATCACAGGGAGAATGTGAGGGTATGGCATCATAAGATTCTGGGTGCGGGTTCGTACCCACTTGAGATAAGGCTCAAGGGGGATGGAATTCTTGTGCCCCAGTGTCTTACTATCCACTTTGTTGGGCATCCTCCAAGCTCGGATAAACCTTTGTCGAAGTCCTTGCGCATCATTATCGAAGTCAAAAACCAAGTCAGGAATCAGCATATCATGAGGGCCATCCCTCCGAGCATATCCAAACCGTCTTAGAGATAACCAGGGGTTGTAGGTAATGCCTCCCCTAATGCCAAGTAGTGGGACATTAGTGAATTCCCCACAACGATCAATGATGATGACATTTTCTCTGGACCGAGAACACCAATGAACATCAGAATGTGTGAGGGTCATCAACCGTTGTGACCACCTTAAACCCTACTCATTTTTCAAAATTGATTGTGGAAGGTGAGAAATAAACCACCTTGCTAGGAGAGGAGTACAGCACATGAGAACACCTCTTTTCCTCATTGTTCGTGTGTAGGATGTCCCCAAGCAATATAGGCACAGGATTCCGAGATATGAAAATCTTGACAGCATTCACATCTATAAGTTGATCAGGGTTTGGGAACAAGACCAACCCATAGATGAGAAGTGCTACAATCTCCTCAAAAGCTTGTAGATCTAGAGAATTCCAGCAGTCTTGTGCCTTCTCAAACAGGAACTTTTCCAAGAAACCCTTGACACCACTTTTGGTTTCCCAGTGACCTTTGATATCAGATGGTTGAAAGTGTAAGGCTTGAGCAACATCTTTAGGCTTTGGTTCTTTTTCCGTACCGTTGTAGGGTAGTTGATGAAGAATAGGAATCCTCAGAAGTTGAGAAAATTCCTCCAAAGTAGGTACTAGTTGGTAATCAGGGAACGTGAAATAGTGGTGTAGGGGGTCAAAGAACTGGAAGAGAACTTTCACCATGTCTTCTTCAATGTTGGAGTTGACCAAGTTGAGAAGTCTACCATGTCTTTCATTGAAGAGAGAATTCTCTGGAATTTTGGAAGTAAGCTCCTTGAGTTGAGGAGGGATTCTCACAAGGTTGACTTGAATTGTTTTCCTGCGAAGAGATTCCATGACCTACAAAACAAGAACAAAGATGAAGATCCAAACCCTTGAAATGGTTAGTGGATGCATATGATGCTTTATGATGTTCATGATGTATGCACAAGCACATGTACAAACAAGTCACACAAGATCCTAATTTCAGGCTTGCATGAGGTTTCATAGGTAAGTACCCTCTTGAGTTTAGTTGGCTCAAACCTGTCCTATAAATAGTAACCGGGTTCTAAGGAGCTCAATATCACTGGATTATTTTCTGTGTTCATTATTTTGGTTTAGCCACTTAACTGGAGACCAAAATATTCCAAGAAAATAACCCTCAATGAGTGTAGTATCGAGTATCTACCAACTTCGGACTGCACCAAAGCCGATCATTTCACTACCCCCAAAAAAGGCCAAGATGGTCAAGTAAGGTTCTAAGAGTTCATTAGTGCTTCATGACATCACTCAACAGCCCCGTATTCTCTCTGATTTACTCAAAGGCTACCGGTACTCACAAATATGTCACACTAATATAGCTATTTCTTCAACCATGTCGGTATACCCCGCACAGTTTCCACAACGTGTTGCTATTTACCTATGAATCTTTCCCAAAAATCTGGGTGAAAGATTCAAACCCAAAAAAGAGAACCAAATTTATAGCAATCAAAACAATCAAGACATGCAAAGGTGATCTAAACCCTAAGGTTACTCCACTTTTAAAGTTTTCCCCAGCAGAGTCGCCAGTTCTATGATACGATGGGAGAACTGACTTGAGGTTTTGCGTTTTGTGTTTGTAAATGTTTCGGTTTAGCAAGAGTCGCCATCGACTTTAATTTTATCCTAAGGAATGGTCAAAAAGCACAGGAAAGACCTTTGAGATGTTTTCTTGGGTTCGGGGAGTAGATTATGAAAATGGAAGGTACAAGCACCCTTTTCATCCATGGTTATCCATGGGCTCTTAGTTACTTGTTTAGATCACTTGCTTTGCTTTTCAATTGTTTGAAATGGTGCTTTGTGTGTGGTTTTGAAAGATGTTTTGAAAAGAAGCCATCGTTGTGGAAACCTTTGTAATGATTCTTGTTTGAATGTATACAAAGATGTTCTTGTCTTTTTGAAAAGTTTTCAATGTTTGAAAGTTGGATTTTGAAATTGTGTTGTGAAATGTGTTTGAAAATAGAAAGGATGTTTTTGCAAGCTTTTGATCAAGTAACTAAGAGTTATCTACCCTATTTTACTCAAAGATCTTTCTTATGTTTTTAACCCTTTTAACAATGTTATTTCACCATTGCATTTGGTGAACAACCTTGTGTTAGGATGTTAAACGGGACAGGCGTGAGTCATCGTATAGACCATGATAGCAATTGTGTAAAGTATTTTTGGCAATTTTCTTGAGGGACTTGATCATTTTTGTTTAGGAAACTCAGATAGCGTCATCGAGGGACTATGATCTTTTGTTTTTGTTTTTGTTTTGCCAAAGTACTCAACATGCATATCATGGCCCATTTTTGAAGGCAACAAGTGGATTGTAACCCTAGGGGTGCAAGTGTGCATTGTGTTTGTTTTTCATGCATTTTTGTCTTTGATTAGGTCAAACTATTTGTTAATTTGATTTTGGCATACAAACCCTAATTCTTTAATCATGGCATAATTGAAAGCGTTAAGTGCGAGAATTTAAATTCTAAGCTATTACAACATGATTATGGGGATGGGGGTACAATTTTTGAATAGGGGGTATTTGACAAGAAATATAAACCCTAGATTACTATTACATCCAAATTGAATCTCAATGCAACAATATTTAAAAGTACAATTATTTAAATAAACAAAATAAATAAATGTTAAATAAAATGTATTATACAAAAAATAAGTTTTTATGGTATTTATGTTTATGTATGTAAAGCATTTTTTTAATGTGAAAAAGGTGTAAAGAAATAAAATAAAATAAAAGTTGATTTTATTTAATTAAGGGGTAAACCCTAATTTTCCTTAAGAAAATAATATTATATATTATTTATATACAAAAATATATTAATATGTACAAAAATGAAATATATTGAAAAAGGTATTTTTTTAGTATAAATAATTAATAAAAATAAAATGTAATATTTGGTATTTTTATTCTAAGTTTTTTAATAAAATAAAGGTATATATGTTTATTATGTATATTAAATATATTAAGTATGTATAAAATAAAATATTTATAAAAATAAATTATATTTAATAATAATATTTTCAGTATGAATGAAATAAAAAAAATAAAAGTAAAAGTATTATTTACATTATTTTTAAATTTAAACAAATAGTGTAAAAGTAATAAAAATGTTTTAATGTTAGAAAAAATAGAATAAAATTCCAAATAAATGTAAAAAAATGTGAAAATATTTTTAAGCATTTTTTATATTTTGGGGATAAATAAATAAAATCAGAAATGAAATTAAAATATAAAAATAACAAAATATAAAGAAATTGGGCCAGGGGGTGTAAAACTGAAAATAAGGGGTGTTAGAAGCAGAAACAAGCCAGCCCAGCCCATTTCCACTTCATCTTTTTCCTCCAGACAAAAAAAATGCGCGCCCTGTATTCAAACTGCTAACTCCTGTATTTGTGATCTTTTGCCAAAACTCAAAACATGAAACTTGTAGAGCATTAAACCACGATTCTAACCATATAAAAAACTTAATCTATCTCTCAAAGACCAGAGAGAATTTCTCTGGCCCTAAAATCTTACCTAGTTTTTTCAGCATGTTCATGGATGAAATTCTCTTAGCACACTTAATATAAATGAAAATTGAGCATATGTACAGCTTCATGGCATTGAATACTACATTTTTCATTCACAAACCTAAGGCTAAATGTTTCTAAATAGAGAGATAGAAGTTTGAGAAATACCTGTTTCAGTTGGATTCGAGTTGGACAATGCAGAGCTTCTCAACAAGTTTTTAGGTACCTGTTATCTTTCCTGAACTTCACTTGGTCTTTTTCAATAGCTAGTTTGCTTCGAATGTTCCTGAATCAGCCTCCAGAAGTCAACCTGCACAAGCTTGAAATGAAAATGGTGAACACTATAAATGGAGTTACAGTTGGAAATGGAGGTTTAGGATAGCTTGAGTGAGTTGAATGGAAGGTATTGGAACAAGTTTGAGGCCAAACGCATGAGTGGTTTGTGTGATGGATGTGAATCTGCAGGGAGTGCCCTGTTTTGCAAGAAGAATGTGAATTGTTGTTTTGGGAGGCTTGAGGGTTCAACAATTCGTGTTTCTGGCTCAAGGTAATGCAAAAAACTTGTTTGGAATGTTGGAAAGAGTTGAATATATCATATATGCAAGTTATGTCCTTTTTGCAAGTTGACTTGTTTTGAAAGAAAAGTGTGAAGTGATATGAGGTAGGCCTGTACAGGCTATCTCCAAGCATGCACAAGTTTCTTTTACCTTTGCCTGAGTTTGTGGAACTTGTTTGCTGCAAAGGAGAAGTCCAAGGCTCAAGAAATACAAAATTTCAAAAAGTATGCTTTATGGAAATGGTAATGCAACCTTTATTCCATAAATGGATTTATTCATTGTGCCAAGCTCCATTGATCAGAATAATACCAATGTCCAATGTATTTGCAATTAATTTTTGAGTGTGAATTGGTTTAGAGACCTGTAAACAAGTACAAAGCTAGTTTGGACAGATTTTGGAACTTGTATGAACATGTATTGGCCATGGATACAAAGTGAGTTTTTGCCAACTTCAAGCATTCGATTCTCCCTAACCACAAATGTGTTTGAGGAGTTCTTAGACAATTTGGAAAGCTTGCAACATGTACTATAATCCATCTTTTAAGTTCAACTTGAGACTCAAAGTGGAAATATGTGAAAAATGGCCAAGAAGATGGGTCAAAATCCTGCCTAAACTAGGGCAAAATTTCTCTAAGTTAAGAGGTTTAGGGACCCTTGTTCCAAAAATCATAACTTGAGATATAAGTTTTTTTTGAGAAAACTTTGTGATTTAAAGTTGTAAAATTGGTGAAGGACTACAACTTTCATGTTGTAAGTTTTGTTTGAATCCACTTGCATCATGATGAAAATGTGGGACAAAGTTAGGAAAAATTAAGAAAATTTTGTAACTTAGAAAAATTCTAAGTTATGAAAATTTTCAATTTCAAACCCTAATTTGCAATTTTGGGTTTCTTGATGAACAAGTTTCATAATTTTTCACATCTTGATGAAAAATGACCCTTGGAACTTGATTTTGATCAAAAAGTCAAAGTTTGACTTTTCAGTGTACAGTCAAATATTGATCAGTTGACTGAAAAATTCATCTGTCAATCCAATGCATTTGAGATCTTTTGAACTTGTTGAATAGGTCGAGATAATGTCATTGAGTCCTTGAGTCCATGGTTGAGCTTAATTTTCCACTAGATAGGTCAAACAGTCAAAAATTGCCTTTGTACAGTCAAAACCCTAAAAATGACCATTTTGCGCTTTTGGTGATCTGATCAAATTTCTTGTGGATTTGTGGTCCAAATTTGATCAAATGGTTCATATAAGTTCATAATGTAGATGTGGGTCAAAATTCATGAGGTTTGACTGTAAATTGGTCACAGTTAACTTTTTCCCCAATACAACTGATTTCTAGGTCAACTGTCCAATTGCTTGGGTAAAAATTTGATTCAAGGCTTGAAACTTGGTATGGGTAAACTTATGAGTCCAACATGAAGTATGAAAGTAAATTTGGGCATTTGAAGGTCCAAAAATCCCTGTGCAAACTCAAACCCTAATTTAGGTCAATAGTGGAAGGAGGTGTCTTGAGCAGAGCAAACCCTAGCCTGGTCTTGAGTTCCAAGAGCCTTGTGATGAGAAATGTTGATAAAATGAGAGGGAAAATTTTGGGGTACAATAGTTACCTATAAAGATTGTCATGCAATCCTCCCTTTTTCTTTGCATGGATATCGTACATCTGTCTGAACTTTAACAGGGGCAACCTCGTTCTCTCTTATGTATGGTACGTAGCAGTGCTCCCCGTCGAGGTTGAGATTCCCTCTTTACATGTAATAATGGAAACCAAGTTGTCAAAGGCTGAATGGGTCCAAAATAGGTTTGACCAATTGAATTTGATTCAAGAAAAGAGAATGACAACTTTGTGTCATGGTGTCTGTTGTACCCCAAAATTTGCCCTCATTTTTCAGAAAAAAAATCACCCTGGATTCTCAAAGTTTTTCTCTTATACAAATCCAAACCTTGAATTATCATTTCTTTCCAAGCAAGCCATTCACAAGGGCAAAATGGTCATTTACACGCTGAGAAGTCAAACTTTGACTTTTGGATCAAAATCAAATCTCAAAAATCATATTTCATCAAGACATGTTGGAATATGAAGTTTGTTTCATCAAGAAGATCAAAAGTCAAATTTTACCTTGGAAAAGTTAAATTCTAAATACTTAGAAATTTTCTAAAGTATTTGAGAAAAATGACGTTTCAAAACTTCTAAACCAATCTCTAGGCAGGAATAATCAGAAGTTGTAAACATGGTTCAGCACATAACCTTCAATCAGAACATGGCTTTTTCAGCAGCTACGCAAGTTCAGTCCGAGTTTGCTAGAGGAATGAAAAGAAAGCAACAAAGCCTGAAAGCTCCTTCAGAACATGCTGGAATCAGAAGGTAAGGGGGTCAGAAGATTGGGTGTTACACTGAAGCAGAATCTCTAAGTCCAGAGTTTCAGAGGCAAATCAAAAGAACATGCTGGAAAGTCTGGAGAACCCTCATAATTTGCTGAGGCAGCAGGATACTAAGATCAGAACTTGGGTGAGTTGTTCTAGACTTTGTTGAAGTAGGAACTGCTGGCTCAGATTTAAGTAATGATGCAAATCTCATATTACAAGATTTCTTATTCTTGACCAATCTCATCACCATTTAATTCTCATTAATGCTCACAACCACTTTTGAGAATTTGTCCAAAGGGTCTCTCCACGTGCAGCATAACAACGTTCTTGTGCAGGTTTAGGTATGGGTTTATGCGCTACTTTTTGCTCATGGGTGTCACTTTTCCTTAATCCTCGCTTACTAACCCAGCCTAGGCTAAAAGCTGTCAATCATTACAACTTTTTATGAACTTTTCTTCAAGAGTAAGTCAACATATAATACATGATATTGGCGCCACTTAACGTTTTAAAAACCCACAAATATTTTCCTATAAATAGAGCACCATTGTCCATTGAAAAGGAGGGGCCCAAGTTCAGAAAAATTGCTGAAAAGAAACAGAAAGTTTTTAGCAAGAAAACACCTTGAATCTCTGCCCAAAATTCCCAGATTTTCAAAAACTGTGAACACAACATACCAACCATTAACTTTGAATCTCCTGCTTTCAAACTCCATTTTCTCTCAAAGTATTTCTTGACTAAGAAACACCCATACAGTTTTCTGACTCATATATATACCCTCCATCCATCCATCCATTCAAAGAACCTGTTCAGAGTTAAGGCTAACTCCAGTCCATAGATTTTTTCTAGCTGCAAGGTAAGAACTTGCTGACCCTCACCATATTGCTTAAACATCACCAGAATTGCATGCTCAAAAACACAATGTAGATATCATGCTTCTGATGTTGTTCATGTTCTGAGGTTTTCACGCATCTGTACACTTAAGTAGAGAACGAATCGGTTCAGAACTTGCCTCTGATTTTTGGTTCTGACTTCTGAAACGCTATGACACCTGTTGAAACTGTCCTAGGCATGCCTTCTGTTTTGTGGAAAAATAACCAAATTGCAGATGTTCTGACTAGCACGGAGGGAGACCAAGTTCTGACCTTGACGCCAGAACTTCTAGGGCCTGTTTTGTCATCAGTAATATCAGAACTTCTGAAAATTACTGTGTGCCCAGTAGGGTCAGAACTTCTGACCCCATACATTTTCACTAACAGGTTTCTATTTTGCAGCGTACCAGGGTCAAAACTTCTGACCTATACATTTTCACTAACAGGTTGCTGTCCTGCAGCAGGCCAGGGTCAGAACTTTTGACTTCCTCTCAGCAGCACGCTGACTCTTTTCCTTTTTCTTTCTTTCTTCCCCTTGTTATTTTCTTTATTTTTCTCGCTGGTACTCCCCATTCATAAATTTGTACCCCCATCCCCTAAATATTGTAATAGCGTAGGACTTTACATTTCCGCATTTTTATCGCTTTCAAGTGTAAATGTTAGTGATTAGGATATGTATGGCAAGATAAAATCAATGAAGTAGAAAATCCTAATTCAAGATAAAATCATTCATGCAATCAAACACACTTGCACACAAACACCCATAGGGTTTCTCCACTTGGTTGCTTTGTACAAAAATAGCCATGTTACACATGCAAAGTATCTTGGTGAAACAAACAAAATCAAAAGATCATAGTCCCTCGATGACGCTATTCAAAGTTGCCTTATAAAATGATCTTAGTCCCTCGAAAATACTAATATACTTTGAAACATTGCTAATCATGGTTATACGATGACCCACTCCCGTCCCGTTTACATCCAAAGATAGGGTTGCTTACCAAATCAATGGTAAGACAACAATGTCAAAGGAATAGAAAATGCATAAGAAATAAATTTGAGTAGGTAGATTACCTCTAGTTACTTGCTTCATTTCAAAACTATTATCCTTGCTATTTTCCAAAACAACACACACATTTCGAAAACATCTTACAAACATTGAAAACATCTTCAAAAAGACAAACATCTTTGTATACATTCTTACGAACGAAAATCATTACAAAGATTGCCTAAACAAATGGCCTCTTTTACAAAATACTTTAAAAACCACACCAAACACATTTTCAAACAAAAAAAGCAAGTGATCTAGCAAGTAACTAAGAGCCCATGGAAAACCATGGAATGAAAAGGGTGTTAATACCTTCCCTTTTCATAATTTACCCCCCGAACTCAAGAAACAATCTCAAAGGTCTTTCCTGTGTTTTTTCACCTTTACTTTTGGATAAAAGAAAAGTCGATGGCGACTCTTTCTAACCGTAACATTTGCAAACACAAACGCAAACCCTCAAGTCAGTTCTCCCACCGTATCACAAAACTGGCGACTCTGCTGGGGAATTATTTGAAAAAAAAGTGGGGTTACCTTAGGGTTAGATCACATTTACTTGCTTACATTGTTTGATTTATTTTCTTTACATTACGGTTCTTTGTTTGGGATTGAACCCTCTACACGGATTTGGGGATACATTATAGGTAAATAGCAATACGTTGTGAAAACTGTGCGTGGTATACCGACATGGTCTAAGAAATAGCTCTGTTAGTGTGACATATTTGTGGGTATCGGTAGCCCTTGAGTAGTCAAGGAGAATACGGGGCCGCTGAGTGATGTCGCGAAGCACTAACGGGCTTTTAGAACCTTTACTTGACCAACTTGGCCTTTAGGGCGTAGTGAGATGACCGGATTTGGTGCAGTCCGAAGTTGGTAGATACTCGATACTACACTCATTGAGGGTTGGTTTCTTGGAATATTTTGGTCGCCATTAAAGAGGCTTGAGCTGAAACCATGACCAAGGAAACAATCCGGTGATATTGAGCTCCTTAGAACCCGGTTACTATTACTAGGACAGGTTTAAGCCAACTAAACTTCAAGAGGGTACTTACCTATAAAACCCCATGCAAGCCTAAACTAAGAACTTGTTTGTTTTTCTTGTATATGCATAATTGTACATAACATCATGGACATCATGAGCATCATATGCATCCACTAACCATTTCAAGGATTTTAGAGATTCATCTTTGTTCTTGTTTTGTAGGATATGGATTCACTTCGCAGGAAAACTATCCAAGTCAACCTTGTAAGAGTTCCTCCACAAATCAAGGAGATAGCTTCAAGGATCCATGAGAGCTCTCCATTCACCGAGAGGCATTTCCATCTACTCAACTTGGTCACCTCCAACACAGAGGAGGACATGATGAAGGTGCTCTTCCAGTTCTTTGACCCTTTACATCATTGCTTCACATTACCCGACTATCAGCTTGTGCCCACTTTGGAAGAATTATCTCAACTTTTAAGGATTCCCATACTCAATCAACTACCTTTCAACGGTACAGAAAGAGATCCAAATCCAGAAGAGATTGCTCAAGCTCTGCGCTTGCACTCATCTGATGTCACAACTCATTGGGAAACTAGAAGTGGTGTCAAAGGCTTCTTAGCAAAGTTACTGATTGAGAAGGCCCAAAGCTGTTGGAATTCCCTAGACTTGCAAGCTTTTTAGGAAATTATGGCTCTTCTTATCTATGGGATTGTCTTGTTCCCCAATCCTGACCAACTCATAGATGTGAGTGCCGTCAAAATCTTCATATCACGCAATCCGGTGCCTACATTACTAGGGGATATCCTGCACTCTTTTCACACTCGTACAATGAGGAAAAGAGGTGTCCTTACGTGTTGCACTCCTCTCCTGGAAATATGGTTTATTTCTCATCTTCCCCAATCAGTCTTAAAATGAGCAAGGATTAAGGTGGTCACAAAGTTTAATGATGCTCAAACATTCATATATTCATTGGTGCTCTTGATCCAAAGAGAATGTTATCATTGTTGACCGTTATGGGGAATTCCTTAATGTCCATCTACTTGGCATTAGGGGAGGCATCACCTGCAACCCATGCTTAACTCTAAGACAATTTGGTTATGCCCGAAAGGATGGCCCACATGAGATGCTGATTCAAGGCTTGGTATTCGACTATGACAACGACGATCAAGGTCTTCGCCAGAGATTCATCCGAGCTTGGAAAATGATAAACAAGGTGGGTAGCAAGAATTTGGGACACAATAATTCCATCCCTCTTGAGCCTTACCTCAAGTGGGTACGAACCCGCGCTCAAAGTCTTATGATGCCTTATACTTCCATTCTCCCGGTGATCATCGAGCCTGTTAAGGAAGGAGAAGTTCCATACACTATCCTACATCCTGACATGCCCACATATCTTGAAGACCTATAAAGGGATTGGATACAATCAAAGGAGAGCGAGATACTTTCGAAGCCCAATTCTACGCAATCGAGAAGAAGGTTTTGGAACTCACTGGGCTACTTCATGAGGAGTAGGCTCTAAATTCCTACATAGCACCAAAGAGGATGCACAATACTTTTTTATCTTAGGGCTTGGTATTATTTATCCCAAGGGGCATTGATGTACTCAAACTCTATTTTATTAATATAACGTGTGTTTCTTTTTGTTTAAAACGAACTTGAATCTTTTAAAATCCTTGAAAACATTGCATATATACATATCATTCATCATAACATAAACGGGTCTTTTCCAACGAGTTTTCTCATCTCTCTAATGTTTATTTCAGCAAGATGGATCTCGAACAGACAGTCAAAGATCTTCAGGCTCAAAACATGCAGTTTCAACAGTTACTCACAACCCTGGCCAAAGGACAAGAGGAGTTGAAGACTCTTTTAGCCAAAGAGAAAAAGAAGAAAGAGAAGAAACAAACTGGTGTTATAATCATGGGGAGAAGGTTTCAAGGACAAACTATAAGAACCTTGAATTTCACAGCGACATCTTATGATGGATAAGGGAAAGGAAAAGAAATAGCAGTTCCGTCAAAATCTGAAGAGGAGGAAGAAGAGGAAGACTAATCTGAGGAACAGTATCCTCCAGCGGATGATAAGTACAAACATCTTGAAGAGCGTTTGAATGCTATGGAAATACAAAGGGTACCAGGTTTAGACTTTGAAGAATTGGGGCTAGTATCGGGAATTTTGATCCCACAAAAGTTCAAAGTGCCGTTGTTTGCAAAGTATGATGGGGTGTCATGTCCTAAAATGCACCTCCGATCATACGTGAGAAAGATCTAGCTGCACTCCGCCGATAAAGACCCGTGGGTGCATTTTTTCCAGGATTGTTTATCCGGAACACAACTCGATTGGTTTTACCAATTAGAAAGGGCCGGCGTCCACAACTGGGAATACCTTGCAGCTACTTTCTATAAATAATACCAGTATAATGCAGATTTGGCGCCTACCCGTACTCAACTTCAGAGTATGGCTATGGTTTCAAATGAACGTTTCAAAGATTACACGTAGAAATGGAGAAATCTAGCTGGGAGAGTGCAACCCCATCTGTCTGAAAGGGAGTTGGTGGATATGTTATTAGACACTCTATTAGGCCCTTTCTTCAACCATTTGATTGGGAGCTCATCTGTTGGGTTTACTGAGTTAATACTAACCGGAGAGAGGGTGGAAGCTGGCATAAAAATGGAAATATTCAGAAGGATTCGTCTGCCTCTATAGCTGTGAGAAAGCCTTTCACATGGAAGAAGGAGGTATCTACTGTTTATCCATAAAGGAACCAAGGGAGAGTTGAACGCTGACCAATGGTAGGGGCCGTTATGATCCCAAAGCCTACATCTCATCAACCAAGAAGTAACCAACCGAGAGTGGAAAGGCCAGTCCAGAAATTCATCAGAATCAATATGACTCTAGCCCAGGTTTTACCACATCTTCTGAAATCCAACTTGACAACTTTAAAGTAAGCTCCTAAGAATCCCAACAACGCGTCCCCTCATTATCACCCAAAGGCCAGATGCGCATATCATTCCAAAAGTCCGGGTCATGACACTAACAACTATTAGGCCCTGAAAAAAAATTCAAGACCTCATAGATGCAAAAGAGATTGAGTTTGATACACCCGAGAAGCCAAATGTTATTTCTTCTCCTATGCCTAGTGTGATCGGTGGATCTGGAACTGACTGTTTAACGCTGGTTCGCGATATGTCACGGAAGCAAGAGTCGCCACCATCTTTTATTTTCTCCAAATGGAAAGGACAAAAGCACAGAAAAATTCCTTATAGAGATTGCTCTCGGTTCGGGAGGTAGATTATAGAAAGGGAAGGTGTTAGCACCCTTTCTATCCATGGTTATCCATGGGCTCTTAGATACTTGCTCATTTGTGTTTTCAAAATTGTTTGTTTGCTTTTCAACTGTGGGTTTTAAAAGTTTCTTTGAAAATTTCAGTTCGACTCTTGTATCAGTCCTCAAGAATGTTTGAAAAGTTGCTTTCGAAAGCTTTTTGAAAAGGTGTCGGTGTGAAAAGTACTTTTTTGATTTGTTTTGAAATTAGAGCAAGTATCTACGAGTTCTCTACCTACCCTAAGGAATTCGTCTGTGTAAATGTCCTTAAAGTAGTGCCATCCCACCATTGAGAGGTAGGTAGCACCACCGTTGGAGGTGTTCGGGTCAATTCGAGGGTTCGGGACATGGTGATCACCGGAGCAATAGGAAGACACCTTAGAAGCTACCCTCATGCCATGTTCATGGACATGAGGACTTACTAAAACGTCCTCTACTCGACGACCACCTTTCGAGGGGCAAGGCAACAGTGAGACGTACCCTAGGGGTGGTGTGTGATTTGTGTGTCGTTTTCAGATATTTTTGTCTTGTCATGCATTGGTGATCTACGCGTTGTTTTTATTTTTGACATTCATTCTTTCATGCAAATTATTAACAGTTTAAAAGATGCGAGAATTAAAAGTCCTACGCTATTACAAAGGCGCGGGTCTACATCGCCAAATTAATCCAAGACCCGATTTGAAATAAAACAAAATGCGGAAGATAAATACCCTAATTGATCTATTACATAGCTTTGGGACAATTACATTATATTCATAAAAAGAGGAAATAAAAATAAAATGCGAGAATAAGTAAAATCGGGAATGCGAGGGCGTTGGACCCTTTTAAGGAAATTAAATTACAATTATGAAATTAATTAAATTCAATGAGAAAAGAGAAGTTATTTTTTGAGTTTTTTGTATTTATGGATTTTTAGTAAGAAAATTAAATTGGAATTAAAAAAGAAAAGTTAATTAACCCTAGTTCTAACTATTTTTTTATTTATTAAGAAATATTTTTAGTTTGACCTAATTTTAATTAATTATTTACATGGCAAATTTATTTACAAAATAATAATTAATAATTAAATAGGGTGAAAAAAGAAAAAGGAAAAAAAGTATAAAATCCTACTTCTACATTTTTTAGTTTATTACAAAAAATATTAAAGTTTAAACCTAGAATTAAGACTAAATCAATTAATACAATTTATTTACAAAATGTTAGTGAATTAAACATAAAAACATATTTTTTATTTTATAGTTTCTGAATTTTTTTTGGTATTTTTATGTTATGAAAATATTAATTTATGAATTAAAAGGAAATAATTAAATTAAAACAAATAATAGAAAATAGAAGAAAGAAAAGAAATACAAACACTTGGGGGGTGTTGACCCCAATTTGGAGGTATTATGGTAGCAATCAGGCCCAATGATTTAAGGCCTTGTTTGACTTTATTGGCTTGTGTGTGACACGTCTGACTTATGCACATGGTGGTCTCCAGATCAAAGCCATTGGACTCATGCTCTGAGACATGTGGCACGCTTGGATACAAGGCTGCATGGTAGACTTCAGGAAGCAAGCTACACAGAACCACGTTAGGAAGAAAAATATGAAATAAAGTAGGGGACCTGGGGATCGAACCCAGGTCCCAGTACCTATTGGACAACGCATCAACCAACTGTGCCAGGCGCTTTCTTTGTAACATTAATGGAATCTGATTCATATGAGAGAGAAAAAGCATTATTTGGTAAACATGAAAAAATGCACGAAAATATGAATGGACCTGTATGATTGAGACACCTCAGCGTCTTCTCCACTCGTTTGCTTTTGGCCTAAAAAAATAAAACAAGATTGCGGGGGTTTTAAACCCCCACTACATGATACATGAAAAAATAGCGAATAGGCCGTCGTTGTTCATAAATTAGGCGCGATAGGATGACTGGATTCGTGTGAAGCTTCTGGTTCTGATGGCATAAGTCTCATGTCTCAATTTTTCCAGAACAAGGAAACCCCAAATTTAAACCTCTGAAAACCTAGAAGATGTCAATGGTAGATTCTTGCACAGGGCGTAAAAATACAATTAAATGATGCCAAAAGTTTTAGAATGCTTATGTTAGTGCAAAGCAACAAGAAAAAGTCATGAATCATGCGTATAATTCAAAACACGAATGTGAGAAAAGTTAAGGACAGGACGGTTTCGTTCTACCGTTTCTTTGCGTTAGAAGCAGTGGTTTTTATCCAGGAACGTTCCTTGAAGCCTTGGCAAGCTATTGGAATCAATGTTTTGCCTTGAAACCAACTCTAAGTGCGTTTTCAGTTTTTGAAAAATTTGACAAAAATGCAAACTTGATTTTTGATATGGGGCGCAGCCTGAAGGTTGTGAGCTTTAGGGTTATGATCAGTATATGTATGCCAATGGATTAGGGTTGAAATTTGAATCCAAAACCCTTGTAATCATGAATCAAATATTTGATTTTAATGGCATATTTTTTTCAATCTTTTTTCATGTGTTTTGATATCAATCATGGCCAAATCCTTCCTTTTTTGATGTGCACGAATCTTCAGTAACCAATGGGAGCAAATGCTGCATAAAAAGATTCACATACATTTGTTTTAGTATTTTTTCATATTTTATTTTATTAAATGAATTAATGGTGATTAAAAATTCAAATAAATAATAAAAAATGATGAAATAAATCCCCTTTGGGCCAAATGGTCGTGCATAGCCTTTGGATGATGAATCTTGGAAGAAAATGTGGCCCATTAGCAATTTTGAGGCATTTGAAGTAAAGTTGACTTTTCAAAATTCCCAAACATTTCCCAACTTCCACAAGGCATACCTTGCTCAATTTTTAAGCTTTGATCATGTTCTTGGACATTTTGGAAAGGTCTTGAAGTCCTCTAACCAATGCCTTTGGTCCCATGTCATTTTGATTTACCAATATCAAGTTATGGTCTTTGACTTAAAGTCCCTTTTTGTTGACTTTTGAAAATGACCTATAATGTTGAAATTGATAACTTTTTGTGAGAGCATTTCTTGGACTTGAAGTGTGAATAGGAGTTGTAGGAAATGTCTTTCTCTTCAAAATGAGCTTTGGATGGAATTTTTATAATGAACCATGTGGAAGTTATGCCTTGGTCAAGTTACAGTTGACTTTTTCAACTGTCCAAATATGGAAACTTTTGCATCTTGAGACTTTTTGAGCCATGCCTTGAGAATCATGATCAAGAATTGATCAAATGATGTTTGTGGCTTCAAAATAAGTTGTTGACCAAAAATTTGAACTTTTGACTGTCAAATGATCATTTTGCCCCTACAGTTGACTGTTGAGCAATTAGGGCATTTGGCTGTGCAATTTTGTGCTGTAAGTCTTGAAACTTGGTATGAGGATGCTTGACCATGTTTATAGGCATGTGGGACTTGATTGGACCCTTGGAAACTTCAATTTCTTTGACATAACCAAAACCCTAGTTTTTGACTGTTAGGAGGCCCTCGAACTGTGCAACCCTTGGGGAGATTTTGAAGCATGTTCTTTGCAAATTTTGAAGAATATGGGAGGACAAATTTTGGGGTACAACAGTTGCCCCTGTTCAATCTTCTTAGACCTGAGGATGCAGATTGGCTGACGTGCCTTTCGTAATCCGAAGGTGGAAGATGATTGAACACTAGAGTGCCCAGAAATTTGCGCTCACATAGTAGTGTGATGGTGGGAATGGGCTTACAGATGCCATTTGGAGATTAGTGGATAGGAAGATGGACTTATAGATGCCATGTTGAGAGGTGATGGATAGGATGATGGGCTTATAGATGCCATGCTGAGAGGTAATGGATAGGTGGATGGGCTTATAGATGCCATCTGAACGTCGATCGCGTAAGAGATTCCTTAGCGAGAACTTGCATACCTGAAAAGAAAATGATTACCTGGCCTGTTACAGGAGTTGGTCTTCAGACTCTTTGTTATAGATGTGCCCTGACTGGTTACAGGAATTGAATCTGGAGCTTCAAAAAGGTGATGAATGAACCAGGGATGGTTACTACCTCAACGGGACGGTGAGAGAACCTTGGACGATTACTACCTTAACAGGAACGCTGAGAGAATCTGGGGTGATTACTATCTCAACAGGAACGCTGAGAGAATCTTGGGCGACTTCAACCTCAACAGTAATGCTGAGAGAATCTTGGATGTCTTCAACTGGATAAGAAACAGGGAGATCTTAGGGGCGATCTGACTGAACTAGAGAAGGCCTTTGACTGGATAAGAAACAGGAAAATCTTAGGGTCGATTTAACTGAACCGGGCAAGGTCTTGAAATCTTCAACTGGATAAGAAACAGGGAGATCTTAGGGTCGATCTGACTGAACCAGAGAAGGCCTTTGACTGGATAAGAAACAAGAAAATCTTAGGGTCGATTTAACTGAACCGGACAAGGTCTTGAAATCTTCAACTGGATAAGAAACAGGGAGATCTTAGGGTCGATCTGACTGAACCAGAGAAGGCCTTTGACTGGATCAGGAAAATCTTAGGGTCGATTTAACTGAACCGGACAAGGTCTTGAAATCTTCAACTGGATAAGAATCAGGGAGATCTTAGAGTCGATCTGACTGAACCAGAGAAGGCCTTTGACTGGATAAGAATCAGGAAAATCTTAGGGTCGATTTAATTGAACCGGTCTAGGTCTTTAAATGTAGCTGCGAACTTAACTAGATCTTTCCTGAAAGGTAGAGGTCAGTCATATGCAATGCATGATATGAGTCAAGCGATGATGTTCTCAACATAAATGAGATTTGTAAGATATGATGCGTATATGCATGCTATAATGTATGAAAATGTGATGTTTATGAATGTATGCTTTCGTCTTAGGAAAATAAATCCTTGACGGATGCCGGGAAGTCACATCCTGGGCTGATGTTGAAGAATAGAGCTTCATTGTTTCCGCTGGGGATGATAGTTGCAAGAATACCGGTAGGAGAAGATAACTCCGTTGGGGAATAAACTTGGCGAATGGATTACTCTGTGGGGGGAAAAGTACTCTAGCGATCTTGTTGGGGAGCAATACTCTGTGGGGAGAGAGATACTTTGCTGAAATGTTGATGGTAACTTCGCTGGGGATACCATTGTTGTGTGGGAAGTGTTAATAGACCTCGCTGGGGATAAGAAGACTTTGCCGGGGACGATCTTCTCATGGCTTTTGGCTGAGGATAACCCAGTTACATCCTGGTAGGGAAATAACTCTTTGAATAAAGTCGGGAGACGCGTTCGTGTTCTGCGAGGATAAGCTTCCAGAATCTACTGGGGATAAGCTTACTGCTTGGGGAGATGGATTCCAACTTTCCTAGGGAACTGGATTGGACTCTCCTGGGGAAGTTTTGAACTGTACCGGGGAAGTGACTCCATTGAATGCCTGATATACCGCCGGGGAACAATCTTTAGGTTAAGACTACCGGGGATGCTTGTTAAGAATATCTGTATAATGCTGGGGAATAATGAGATCTGCTGGAGGATACCCAACTTCCTTAAGGTTGACTGTAACTTTGCTTGAGGAGAGTGCATTGACTTGCTGGCTCACTCTCTGGGGAATTAAGATATACTGGTTATGTTCTTCAGCTGAACCTACCTTGGTACCTTGACGAATAGAGCAATTAGATCGCTTAGACAACTCTTTATTGCCCCTGTTTCTAATGTTACCTGTAATTAATCCTTTGTTTCGTATACAAATATTCATGAGTTAGAAATTAGTGTCAATGCATATATCACAAATTGAACCTTGGACGTTCTTCGCAAAACAAAACAGAAAAAGGAAAAAACAATTGGCAATTTGTCTGAAAAGTGTATTTATATTGATTTTTGAATTTGCCTGTAAATAGGCGTTTTATGTACAAGAGGCTGACATCCTAGTAAGAGAACGCCGCCGAACGAAAGAGTTTATACAATTTGTACAAAAGGAAAACAAAACAGCTGTGTGAAAAGAATGATCCCATTGGGTTTCAACTCTGCTATCGCCTTTATGTCTTTGAGCGTCTCATCACTTGATGACCTTAGTTGAGGATGAAGCTGATTGATCGATGCCGTCTGAATTTACTGTAGATACTGGATACTGGATGCAAGGTGATCCAATGAGACATAATATTACGCTTTATCCCTAACTTTTGCCTGGACCGCCCTTTCGGGTTTTCAGTCCACCGGGATACCCATTTTTGCCCAAGCTGCCTTTTCAGGTTTTCGACTTGCCGGGTGTACAGATTTTTTTCTATTTCATCCCGTCATTTTGCCCGAACCCTTTTGGTTCGCCGGGAAGCCCTAATTTTTGCCTAGGTATGTCAACCTAGCGGGTCTTTTTTTTTTCATGCGTAGTATCTTTTTACTATGTCGGCATTGGCGGGGTGAGGAAGGTCGTCACCATCCATGGTGGTTAGAATCATGGCTCCTCCTGAGAACACATGTTTAACCACAAATGGCCCTTCGTACGTAGGGGTCCATTTGCCCCTTGGATCACTTTGAGGAAGGATGATTCGCTTGATTACCAGATCCCCAACTTGATATTCTTGTGGTCTGACCTTTTTGTTAAATGCCCTGATCATCCGTTTCTGATACGTCTGACCATGGCAAATAGCAGCAAGTCTCTTTTCGTCAATAAGGTTTAATTGATCAAGTCGTGTCTGGATCCAATCATCTTCGTTCAGATCTGCATCCTTCATTATCCAGAGAGAGGGTATTTGTACTTCGATCGGTAAGACTGCCTCCATACCGTAGACCAAGGAGAAAGGAGTTGCCCCGGTTGACGTCCTGGCTGAGGTACGGTATCCATGTAGAGCGAACGGTAACATCTCGTGCCAATCTTTATAAGTCACTGTCATCTTCTGCACGATTTTCTTGATATTTTTATTTGCTGCTTCTACAGCCCCATTCATCTTCGGTCTGTAAGGAGAAGAGTTGTGGTGCTATATCTTAAACTGCTCGCAGAGCTCAGTGATCATCTTGTTATTCAGATTGGTACCGTTGTCTGTAATGATCCTTTCCGGGACGCCGTATCGACAGATCAGGTTGTGCTGAATGAACCGTGCCACAACGTTCTTGGTTACTGTGGCGTAGGAAGCTGCTTCAACCCATTTTGTAAAGTAATCAATTGCCACCAGGATGAAGCGATGCCCATTGGATGCCGTTGGTTTAATCTCACCGATCATATCTATGCCCCACATCGCAAACGGCCAAGGCGCAGTCAGAACATTTAGAGGAACTGGAGGAACGTGCACCTTGTCTGCATATATCTGGCATTTATGGCATGTCCGAGAATGTTGGTAGCAGTCAGCTTCCATTGTGGACCAGAAATACCCTGCCCGAAGGATTTTCTTTGCCATAGTATGTCCACTGGAATGTGTTCCAAAGGTCCCTTCATGTAGCTCTTCCATGATCCTTTCTGCTTCAGTCTTATCCACACAACGCAGTAAGGTCGAATCATGGTTTCGCTTGTACAGGATGCCGTTGCTAAGGGAGAACATCGCTGCGAACCTTCTTAGAAACTTCTTATCGTTGACAGACGCACCTTCAGGGTATTCCTGAGATTCCAAATATCTCTTTACCTCATGGTACCAAGGCTTCTCAGTCACCAATTCAGTCTCGAGATCACAATAGTATGCCGGTTCGTCCAGTTTCCAGATGATGATCCGGGGAGCCTCATTGTCCCATTTGACTTTGAACATAGAAGACATCGTAGCTAACGCGTCCGCTAACTGATTCTCCTCTCTTGGGAAATGTTCAAAGGTTATCTCTGTGAAGTGGGGGATCAAGGTCAATACACATTCTCTGTAAGGAATAAGATTCAGATGTTTCGTATCCCACTCTCCTTTGATCTGATTGATCACGAGAGCGGAATCTCCGAAGACACTCAGAAACTTGATCCTTAAGTCGATCGCAGCTTGAAGACCCATGATGCACGCTTCATACTCCGCCATGTTGTTGGTGCAATTAAAACATAGCCGGGCAGTGAGTGGAATATGAGTGCCTTGAGGGGATATGATCATAGCACCGATACCGTTGCCCAAAGCATTGGAGGCTCTGTCAAAGTGCATAGATCATCGGGATCCTTCCTCAGGTCCTTCATCCGGTCCAGGTACTTCACAATTAGTCACAATCATGATGCTCTCGTCTGGAAACTCGAAGTTCATTGACTGATAGTCGTCTACTGCCTGATGTGCCAAGTGATCTGCCAATACACTTCCTTTGATGGCTTTCTGGGTCGTGTACTGGATGTCGTATTCTGTCGAGATCATTTGCCATCTTGCTATTCTCCCAGACAGAGCAGGCTTTTCAAATATGTACTTTATAGGATCCATCTTTGAAATCAGCAAGGTAGTGTGAGTCAGCATATACTGTCTCAGCCGGCGAGCAGCCCATACCAAAGCGCAGCAAGTTTTCTCAAGCAGTGAGTATCGGGTCTCACAGTCGGTAAACTTTTTGCTAAGGTAATAAATGGCGTGCTCTTTTCGGCCGGACTCGTCATGCTGCCCCAGCACACACCCCATTGAGTTGTCAAGCATTGTCAGGTATAATATTAGAGGTCTCCCCTCAACCGGTGGCATAAGGATGGGTGGTTCTTGGAGATACTCCTTGATTCTGTCAAAAGCAGCCTGACATTCATCATTCCAACGTACTACCTGATCTTTCTTCAGCATCTTGAAGATTGGCTCACAGGTAGTAGTTAGGTGCGAGATGAATCGGGCGATGTAATTTAGGCGTCCTAAAAAGCCTCTGACCTCTTTTTCTGTCTTAGGAACTGGCATCTCTTGAATAGCTTTGACCTTGGCAGGGTCCACTTGAATACCCTTATCACTTACAACAAAGCCTAGCAACTTTCCAGATCTTACCCCGAAGGTGCACTTGTTCGGGTTCAACCTCAGCTTGTACAACTTCAGACGGTCAAACAATTTCTGCAGATGATCTAGGTGTTCTTCCTCAGTCTGGGACCTTGCAATCATGTCGTCGACATACACTTCTATCTCATGATGGATCATGTCATGAAATAAAGCAACCATGGCACGTTGGTAGGTTGCCCCAACATTTTTCAGTCCAAAAGGCATGACCTTGTAGCAGAAGGTGCCCCACTGAGTAACAAAAGTAGTCTTTTCCATGTCTTCCGGAGCCATCTTGATCTGATTATAGCCTGAAAAACCATCCATGAAAGAGAACACCTTGTGATGAGCAGTATTGTCAACCAGGACATCAATGTGAGGTAGAGGGAAGTCATCCTTGGGGCTGGCCCTATTCAGATCCCTGTAGTCGACACACATTCTGACCTTTCCATCTTTCTTTGGTACCGGCACCACATTAGCAACCCACTGAGGGTAAGAAGTCACTGCAAGAAAACTGGCGTCAAACTGTTTCATAACCTCTGCTTTGATCTTCTCAGACATCTCTGGACGCATACGACGGACCTTTTGCTTAACCGGAGGGCAGTCTTCCTTGGTAGGCAAATGATGGACCACAATGTCGGTATCCAACCCGGGCATGTCTTCGTAGGACCAGGCAAAGATTTCCATGTAATCATGTAGCATCTGAGTCAACCGTTGCCTCACGCTGAGCTCTAGGTTGGCACCAATCTTAACTTCCTTCCTGTCCGTATCAGTACCCAGATTTATTGTCTCCATCGGCTCTTCATGTGGTTGAATTGCCCTCTCTTCCTGGAGTAACAGTCTTGCAAGCTCTCCAGGCACTTCGCAATCATCCTCACCTTCGTCTTCGGCTAAGTTGATCGGATTTTCGAAGTCATAACTGGAAGTAGCAGAGTCGTTACCAGTGAGATCCAGAGTGGATTGAAACCTGTATGAGTGAGTGTGTGTAAATACAGCTGTTTTGCAACATATAAAGAAAGGAAAGAAAGGAAAGGAGCATAAGATTTGAAATGCGAGAAAACGTCCAAGATTTTTATTCATGATATATGAAATGACAATTAATATACCCTCACAAATAAAGCCAACGGTGCCTCGGGTAAGACACCGAGCCATAGAGTTTTAATTGTTTATTACAAATAACAAAACAAAGGAGTTTATTACTGCGTAACAAAAGTAACAGGAGTATGATCTTTAGCAATCCAATTGGTCAATCCGCCATCATTCGTCGGGTAGATCTATCTATTGAACTCTGACTCACTCACTTCATCTTCGTCCCCAACAGCATTCACTCCTGGATTGGTAATGAGCACAGGAGGTCTTCTGGTCTTTGCCTTGGGCACAACCTTCTGACCCTCTGCAGTAAAACCCAGTCCAAACTTGTCAGTTTTAGGTGTAAAATCAGGGAGCCTGCCCCAGTTAGCACATTCACCTTTCTTGATCACAGCCCGGGCATCCTTCAAGGAAGCCATCTTCAAAGGAACATCCTCTTCGACCACTGTTTCCGCTGCCGCCAATGTTGGAGGTACCTCTTTGAAATGCTGAAAGGGGGTTTCAATAAACTCCCCGTCCATCTCAATATACCTGAAGGAATTCAAATGGCTCACCATATACTCCTCCTCTCCCTGCACAGTGACAATCTTCCCTCTGACGGGGTACTTGAGTTTCTGGTGTAGGGTAGAGGTCACTGCCCCAGCTTTGTGGATCCAGGGTCGACCCAGTAGACAAGAATACGATGGACGGATATCCATCACATAGAAAGTAGAGTCGAATACCTGAGAACCCACACGAATAGGGATGTCTACCTCTCCATGAACCATCCTCTTAGAACCGTCGAAGGCTCTGACGTTGATATTGCTAGGTTTCAGCTCCAGGCCCTCACAATCCAAACGGTCTAAGGCCTTCTTGGGTAGCACATTTAGGGAAGAACCAGTGTCCACCAACACGTGCGCAAGAGTAGTGCCCCTGCATTCAATAGAGACATGCAGGGCGTCATTATGGTCCTTTCCCTTAGCAGTAAGGTCAGCATCCGAGAAACCCAACCCATTGTCCGCTGTCAGATTTGCTACGCAATCAGTGAACTGGACTGCATATGTCTCCTGTGGCACATGGGCCGTCTTGAGGAATGAAATCAGGGCCTTAGCATGGGCCTCTGAGCACAGCAACAAGGAGAGCATGGAGATCTTGGAGGGGGTATGCCCCAGCTGCTCGACAACATTAAAGTCACTCTTCTTGATTATTTCCAGAATTTCCTCCATCTCTTGTTGGGAGGCCTCAGCATTCACAGATTTTGGTGCCTCCATCCGGGCAGGCTCATCTTCAATCCCTTTGCCCCGAGCATTAGATGACTCGGCAGCAGGGGAAGCAACTGGATCAGAAACAGGAACAGGTACACTTGCAGGTGTTATAGTGAGGGGTTTTTGAATAGTTGGTGGTGCAATGTCAGGCGAGAAGAGCCTGCCACTGCGGGTAACTTTTGCTGGACCAGTGATATTGCTGATGCTGGTGCCAGTGTTGAACTCTTGCTTGATTCCATGCACATACACGTCTGTTCCATAGTGCCAGGGGACAGCCTTATCAGATTCGTAGGGGAGAGGCCCCAGAACAGTAATAACAACGGGTGCGACAATCATGATTTTAACCGGCTTCCTTGGGAGAGCCTTGATCGGATTATTAAAGATTGTAACAACAGAAACTTCTTCCACCGGAACAAACTGAACAGCAGTCTTCTTGAACAGAATCTCTTTGCTGTCCATTAGGCTTTGGATGCCCAACTTCAGCAAAGGACAACCAGAAAGGGAAACAGCACAGAAAAGGCAACCTTCACTACAACCCGAAAATAAACCGGCCAGCAGTAGGTTCCTCTTAACAGTCATCAAGGGAGTAGCTACATCATTCACAGAAACGACATATACCTCTTCATCAACGGCATTTACTCCATGCTGGGGCATAGGAGCAGTCACCACATTTGGCCTCTCAGGAGCTTCAAACTGTATCTCTTTTGCGTCAATAAGGTCTTGCACCTTATTCCTTAAGGCCCAACAGTCATCAGTGGAATGCCCCGGGCTATCGGAGTGATAAGCACAGCGGGCATTTGGATTGTATTTCGGAGAGGCAGTATTCACCACTTTCGGAGCCTCCCTGATAGTCACCAAGTTGGTGGACAGCAACTGCGGCAAGATTTGCGACAAGGTCATGCTCAGACGGGTAAACTCTCTTCTGGGTCTTTCACCCCTTTGAGGATTGGTTTGCCGAGGAGCGGCAGCAGGCTTGGCAATCATCACCGCGTTGACAGATTGGCGGCGCTCAGGTTTCTCTTGTCTTCTAGACCCATATACAGCACTGGCCTCCTTCTTAAAGGGCTTCTTCTCAGAACTTGCAGATGCACCCTTCTGAATTTTACCAGACTTCATTCCAGCCTCTATTCTCTCTCCAGTCAGAATAAGATCAGTAAACCCTGCAGATGAGTTACCGATAAGATGATTGAAAAATGGCCCAGATAGGGTCCCCAAGAACATGTCTACCAACTCCCGGTCAGTTAACGGAGGCTGCACCCTGCCAGCCAGATCCCTCCACTTCTGTGCATACTCTTTAAAACCTTTGCTTGACCCTAGCGACATACCCTGGAGTTGGGTACGTGTAGGGGCAAGGTCGGCATTATATTGATACTGCTTATAGAAAGCAGTAGCCAACTCCTCCCAGTTACGAACCTTGGTCCCATCCAGCTGATAGAACCATTCGAGATGAGTCCCTGAAAGACTCTCCTGGAAGAAGTGGATCCACAAGTTCTTGTCCACAGTGTACGGTTGAATCTTCCGCACGTAAGATCTGAGGTGTAGCTTGGGACAAGACGCCCCGTCATACTTGGTGAAAGATGGTGCCTTAAACTTGTGAGGGATAATCACACCAGTAGATAAGCCCAAGTCTCCGAAATCCAGCCCAGGCACTTGTTGGATCTCCATTGCATTCAGTCTGTCTTCCAACTGCTTATACCGGTCTTCAGCAGGAGGATACTGTTCCTCATTGAAGTCAGTCTCGTTGTCAGAGACTACCGGACTAGGACCTTTTCCCCCTTGGGGACTGCTCTTGCCTATAGAAGAACCAGCCTCTTCATTCTGCAGAGTGTTGCCAAACCTTCGGCCCGAGTTGAAAAGAACAGTTCTCTTCTTCTTCTTCTTCTCCTTCTTCAGGAGCAAAGCCTTCAGCTCTTCTTGGCCCTGAGCCAAACCCATGATCAGTTCCTGAAATTGCGCGTTCTGCGCCTGAAGAGCCTTGATAGACATCTCAGTTGATGATGAGTCAGGATTCATGATGCTGAAATAAATAGCGAAGAACAGTAAGCAACCTGAAAAGGAGAAAACCTGCTATGCACATGATGAATGATATGTGTTTATGCAATGCATTCAAGGGTTCGAAAGTTCAAATTTGTTGTAGCCAAAAAAGGAACACACGTTATTATTAAGGAAACAATTGTTTGGTACATCAAAGCCTCATGGGCACATATTACAAAGCAAATCAATCCCAAAAGACACTACGCATCCTCTTTGGAGCTATGTAGGTGTTGAGATTCCTCTCCTCATGCAATAGGCGGGTGAGCTCCAAGACCTTCTTTTCACTAGCATGTAGACTGGTCTCAAGAGAATTCCGTTCTTCCTTAAGCTGGATCCAGCTCTTCTGCATCTCTTCCCAGGACGTGGGCATGTCAGGATGTTGAATGGTGTAGGACACCTCTCCTTCCAAGACTGGCTCTTTGATCACAGGGAGCACATGAGGATAAGGCATTACTAACTTCTGGGAGCGGGCTCGTACCCACTTGAGATAAGGTTCCAATGGGATGGAATTCTTGTGCCCCAGTGTCTTGCTGTCTATCCTACTTGGCATCCTCCAAGCTCTGATAAATCTCTGGCGAAGTCCTTGTGCATCATTGTCAAAGTCAAAAACTATGTCAGGGATCAACATGTCATGAGGGCCATCCCTCCGAGCATAACCAAACTGTCTCCAAGCCAGGCATGGGCTGTAAGTAATACCTCCTATGATTCCAAGTAAAGGAACATTAGGGTACTCCCCGCAACGATCAATGATAGTGACATCCTCTCTGGACCGAGGGCACCAATGTATATCTGCGTGTGTAAGAGTCATCAACCGTTGTGACCACCTCAAATCCCGCTCGTTCTTCAAAGCTGATTGTGGAAGGTGCGAAATAAACCACCTTCCCAGGAGAGGAGTGCAGCACATAAGGACACCTCTTTTTCTCATGGTTCGAGTGTAACATGAGTGAAGGATGTCCCCCAGCAACGTAGGTATAGGATTCCTGGACATGAAGATCTGGACAGCACTGTTATCTATAAGCTGATCTGGGTTAGGGAACAACACCAAACCATAGACAAGGAGGGCCACAACTTCTTCAAAAGCTTGTAAGTCAAGGGAGTTCCAACATTCATGGGCCTTTTCAAACAAAAACCTGGCTAAGAACCCTTTGATACCACTTCTAACTTCCCAATGTCCCTTGAGGTTAGATGATTGTAGGTGTAAGGCTTTAGCAATCTCTTCAAGCTTGGGTTCCTTTTCTGTACCGTTGTAGGGTAGTTGATCAAGGATAGGGATCTTCAGAAGCCGGGAGAACTCCTCCAGTGTAGGTACCAGCTGATAATCCAGGAAAGTGAAACAGTGATGCAGAGGGTCAAAGAACTGGAACAGGACCTTTATCATATCTTCCTCAATGTTGGTATTGACCAAGCTGACGAGTCTTCCATGTCTTTCACTGAATGAAGAGCTCTCGGGAATCCTGGATATAAGCTCCTTAAGCTGAGGAGGGATCCTTACAAGGCTGATTTGAATTGTCTTTCTGCGAACAGTTTCCATGTCCTACAAAACAAGAACAAAGATGAAGATTCGAACCCCTGAAATGGTTAGTCAATGCATATGATGCTGGATGATGTCATGATGCTATGATTAAACACAACACATATATTTACAAAGGCAAACATGTAAGGCACACAAGTCACACAAGACAAGCCCTTAGAGTTTAGGCCATCATGGGGTCTGGGTATTACCCTCTTGAAGTTGGTGGGCTCAACCTGTCCTATTAGAAGTAACCGGGTTCTAAGGGTCCCAATATCACGGGATTGCTTTCATTGTTCATCGTTTCGATTTAGCCACTGAACTGGCGACCGAAATATTCCAGGAAAGCAACCCTCAATTGAGTGTAGTATCGAGTATCAACCAACCTCGGACTGCACCAAAGTCAGTTATCTCACTACCCTAAAGAGGCCAAGATAGTTCAATTAAGGTTCCTAAGGTCAGTTGATGCTTCACGACACCACGCGGAGGCCCCGTAATCTCCTTGACTGAACTCAAGGGTTACCGGTACACACCAAAGTGCCACATCAACGTAGCAGACTGTTTCAACCATGTCAGTATACCCCACACAGTTCCCTCACAGCCTTGTTGCTACTTTCTAAGAAGGTATCCCCAGATCCGGGTTAGGATCTATAGAACTCCCAAGACAGTCCCACAATTTAAAGCAAACAAGTCAAAGCAATTGAAAACACAGTGATCTTAGTCCTAAGGTACACCTCACTTTAAAATTGTCCCCAGCAGAGTCGCCAGTTCTGTGATCGGTGGATCTGGAACTGACTGTTTAACGCTGGTTCGCGAAATGTCGCGGAAGCAAGAGTCGCCACCGTCTTTTATTTTCTCCAAATGGAAAGGACAAAAGCACAGAAAAATTCCTTATAGAGATTGCTCTCGGTTCGGGAGGTAGATTATAGAAAGGGAAGGTGTTAGCACCCTTTCTATCCATGGTTATCCATGGGCTCTTAGATACTTGCTCATTTGTGTTTTCAAAATTGTTTGTTTGCTTTTCAACTGTGGGTTTTAAAAGTTTCTTTGAAAATTTCAGTTCGACTCTTGTATCAGTCCTCAAGAGTGTTTGAAAAGTTGCTTTCGAAAGCTTTTTGAAAAGGTGTCGGTGTGAAAAGTACTTTTTTGATTTGTTTTGAAATTAGAGCAAGTATCTACGAGTTCTTTACCTACCCTAAGGAATTAGTCTGTGTAAATGTCCTTAAAGTAGTGCCATCCCACCATTGAGAGGTAGGTAGCACCACCGTTGGAGGTGTTCGGGTCAATTCGAGGGTTCGGCACATGGTGATCACCGGAGCAATAGGAAGACACCTTAGAAGCTACCCTCATGCCATGTTCATGGACATGAGGACTTACTAAAACGTCCTCTACTCGACGACCACCTTTCGAGGGGCAAGGCAACAGTGAGACGTACCCTAGGGGTGGTGTGTGATTTGTGTGTCGTTTTCAGATATTTTTGTCTTGTCATGCATTGGTGATCTACGCGTTGTTTTTATTTTTGACATTCATTCTTTCATGCAAATTATTAACAGTTTAAAAGATGCGAGAATTAAAAGTCCTACGCTATTACAAAGGCGCGGGTCTACATCGCCAAATTAATCCAAGACCCGATTTGAAATAAAACAAAATGCGGAAGATAAATACCCTAATTGATCTATTACATAGCTTTGGGACAATTACATTATATTCACAAAAAGAGGAAATAAAAATAAAATGCGAGAATAAGTAAAATCGGGAATGCGAGGGCGTTGGACCCTTTTAAGGAAATTAAATTACAATTATGAAATTAATTAAATTCAATGAGAAAAGAGAAGTTATTTTTTGAGTTTTTTGTATTTATGGATTTTTAGTAAGAAAATTAAATTGGAATTAAAAAAGAAAAGTTAATTAACCCTAGTTCTGACTATTTTTTTTATTTATTAAGAAATATTTTTAGTTTGACCTAATTTTAATTAATTATTTACATGGCAAATTTATTTACAAAATAATAATTAATAATTAAATAGGGTGAAAAAAGAAAAAGGAAAAAAAGTATAAAATCCTACTTCTACATTTTTTAGTTTATTACAAAAAATATTAAAGTTTAAACCTAGAATTAAGACTAAATCAATTAATACAATTTATTTACAAAATGTTAGTGAATTAAACATAAAAACATATTTTTTATTTTATAGTTTCTGAATTTTTTTTGGTATTTTTATGTTATGAAAATATTAATTTATGAATTAAAAGGAAATAATTAAATTAAAACAAATAATAGAAAATAGAAGAAAGAAAAGAAATACAAACACTTGGGGGGTGTTGACCCCAATTTGGAGGTATTATGGTAGCAATCAGGCCCAATGATTTAAGGCCTTGTTTGACTTTATTGGCTTGTGTGTGACACGTCTGACTTATGCACATGGTGGTCTCCAGATCAAAGCCATTGGACTCATGCTCTGAGACATGTGGCACGCTTGGATACAAGGCTGCATGGTAGACTTCAGGAAGCAAGCTACACAAAACCACGTTAGGAAGAAAAATATGAAATAAAGTAGGGGACCTGGGGATCGAACCCAGGTCCCAGTACCTATTGGACAACGCATCAACCAACTGTGCCAGGCGCTTTCTTTGTAACATTAATGGAATCTGATTCATATGAGAGAGAAAAAGCATTATTTGGTAAACATGAAAAAATGCACGAAAATATGAATGGACCTGTATGATTGAGACACCTCAGTGTCTTCTCCACTCGTTTGCTTTTGGCTTGAAAAAATAAAACAAGATTGCGGGGGTTTTAAACCCCCACTACATGATACATGAAAAAATAGCGAATAGGCCGTCGTTGTTCATAAATTAGGCGCGATAGGATGACTGGATTCGTGTGAAGCTTCTGGTTCTGATGGCATAAGTCTCATGTCTCAATTTTTCCAGAACAAGGAAACCCCAAATTTAAACCTCTGAAAACCTAGAAGATGTCAATGGTAGATTCTTGCACAGGGCGTAAAAATACAATTAAATGATGCCAAAAGTTTTAGAATGCTTATGTTAGTGCAAAGCAACAAGAAAAGTCATGAATCATGCGTATAATTCAAAACACGAATGTGAGAAAAGTTAAGGACAGGACGGTTTCGTTCTACCGTTTCTTTGCGTTAGAAGCAGTGGTTTTTATCCAGGAACGTTCCTTGAAGCCTTGGCAAGCTATTGGAATCAATGTTTTGCCTTGAAACCAACTCTAAGTGCGTTTTCAGTTTTTGAAAAATTTGACAAAAATGCAAACTTGATTTTTGATATGGGGCGCAGCCTGAAGGTTGTGAGCTTTAGGGTTATGATCAGTATATGTATGCCAATGGATTAGGGTTGAAATTTGAATCCAAAACCCTTGTAATCATGAATCAAATATTTGATTTTAATGGCATATTTTTTTCAATCTTTTTTCATGTGTTTTGATATCAATCATGGCCAAATCCTTCCTTTTTTGATGTGCACGAATCTTCAGTAACCAATGGGAGCAAATGCTGCATAAAAAGATTCACATACATTTGTTTTAGTATTTTTTCATATTTTATTTTATTAAATGAACTAATGGTGATTAAAAATTCAAATAAATAATAAAAAGTGATGAAATAAATCCCCTTTGGGCCAAATGGTCGTGCATAGCCTTTGGATGATGAATCTTGGAAGAAAATGTGGCCCATTAGCAATTTTGAGGCATTTGAAGTAAAGTTGACTTTTCAAAATTCCCAAACATTTCCCAGCTTCCACAAGGCATATCTTGCTCAATTGTTAAGCTTTGATCATGTTCTTGGACATTTTGGAAAGGTCTTGAAGTCCTCTAACCAATTCCTTTGGTCCCATGTCATTTTGATTTACCAATCTCAAGTTATGGTCTTTGACTTAAAGTCCCTTTTTGTTGACTTTTGAAAATGACCTATAATGTTGAAATTGATAACTTTTTGTGAGAGCATTTCTTGGACTTGAAGTGTGAAGAGGAGTTGTAGGAAATGTCTTTCTCTTCAAAATGAGCTTTGGATGGAATTTTTCTGATGAACCATGTGGAAGTTATGCCTTGGTCAACTTACAGTTGACTTTTTCAACTGTTCAAATATGGAAACTTTTGCATCTTGAGACTTTTTGAGCCATGCCTTGAGAATCATGATCAAGAATTGATCAAATGATGTTTGTGGCTTCAAAATAAGATGTTGACCAAAAATTTGAACTTTTGACTGTCAAATGACCATTTTGCCCCTACAGTTGACTGTTGAGCAATTAGGGCATTTGGCTGTGCAATTTTGTGCTGTAAGTCTTGAAACTTGGTATGAGGATGCTTGACCATGTTTATAGGCATGTGGGACTTTATTGGACCCTTGGAAACTTCAATTTCTTTGACAGAACCAAAACCCTAGTTTTTGACTGTTAGGAGGCCCTTGAACTGTGCAACCCTTGGGGAGATTTTGAAGCATGTTCTTTGCAAATTTTGAAGAATATGGGAGGGAAAATTTTGGGGTACAACACCTAGGCATGGTCACAACACCAATGCTATCGAAGAAGATTTGTTTGCAACCACAGTTGATGAACTCTTGACTCCACTCCCAATCATTAAGAGAAACTTGTTGAAAGATGGTATATTCCCGGGTTGTAATAAAGACTGCCATATTTGCTTATCCTAACCAACTGTTTTCCCTTTGTTGAAGACGGGCATTCAACGCTTGATAGACAACCAAGAGATTCTGTTTGAAAGTGCTCCTGTTTCACCTGTTCCTGTTGAAGACGTTTCAATCATAACCATCTCCGCCAATCCTTCCAGGGTCCCCAAAAGACCCGTTAGGATTACATCAGTTCCAAAAACTACTCCTCTTATAATCACAATTCCCGGGCCGGTCCCGTATGAATCAGACAAAACAGTACCGTGGAATTACGGTGGAGACATCTACTACCATGGTATCAAACCAGATGGGCTGGCCACCGAAGAAATGAGCTCCGAAGAAGAAGACTCCAACATTAGCAATATTGCTGGAACCAGTAAGATTACCCATAGTGGTAGAATCTTCTCTCCACAAATTTCCCCTCTAAAGGCAGTTTTTGGACCCGTGGCTATTCCAAAGGTCACCTCCATACCAATAATCATATCTACAAGTGCTCCTACTGACAAAAACGACACAACTCCTGCTGTTATCCCTACCAACACTTCCACTGCTGAAATTCGAGGAAAAAATATTCAAGAAGAGCCTATCCGGACGAAGGCTCAACCATTGACTATCCCCGAAATCTCCAAGAAGGAAATGGAGGAGATCCTGAGGATAACAAAGAAGAGTGATTATGATGTGGTTGAACAGTTGGGGAAAACTCCCTCCAAAATCTCCATGCTAGCATTGTTGCTGTGTTCTGAGGCACATGCGAAAGCTCTGGTGAAGTTTCTGAAGACAGCCCATGTGCCACAAGAGACGTCTGCTGACCAATTCCAAGATTGTGTGGCCAGTTTGACAGCTGATAACGACCTAGGCTTCTCTGATGCTGATTTGACACCAAGAGGGAGAAAGCACAACGAGGCATTACATGTCTCTGTGGAATGTAGAGGAACAACTTTGGCCCATGTCTTAGTGGACACTGGCTCATCTTTGAACGTTTTACCAAAGAAAGCTATCGACAGATTGGATTGCGAAGGACTGACGTTGAAACCTAGTAACATAGTCGTGAGAGCATTTGATGGCTCAAAGAGGATGGTCCACGGGGAGGTGGACATCCCCATAAAGGTGGGGACTCAGACTTTCAACTCAACTTTCTATGTAATGGACATCCGCCCCTCTTACTCCTGTCTGATAGGACGACCCTGGATCCATAATGTGGGAGCTTTCACCTCTACACTACACCAGATGCTGAAATACCTGATTCATGGAAAGATTATCACTGTCCACGGATAGGAGGAGTATATGATTAGCCACCTAAACTCTTTCCGGTATGTGGAGTTGGATGGTGAGTTCATTGAAACTCCTTTTCAACATTTCGAAGAAGTCTCTCAAGAGGTAGCAGTAACCAAGAAGGTATCCCAGATCCCCAAGATCACAAGACCTCCGCTTCGGATGTCATCTCTAAAGGACGCCAAGGCAGTAGTAGAGGAGGGTGGATGCACCATCTGGGGGCAGCTTCTAGACATTCCGTATATATCTGACAAGTTTGGCTTAGGGTTTACTTCAAGTGCTCAGAAGGTTGTGCGCCGTGCCCGTGTTGGAGGGCCACCTTTGAAGATTAGCAACCAAGAGGTCAATGTAGTGGCAGATGGTGAAGAAGATGGCGACTTGGAGGATCGGATATTTCCTACTATCAACGGAGGACTTCGCAATTGGGAAGCCAAAGACTTTGTCCCAATAACTTTCATCTCTCAGTAATTTATCTTTTACATTTCTGTTGGACTTGTAATATTCACAAACAATTCGCACATTTAAAACCTTGTGTTTTACCGGAGGCGCAATGGTCCATTTATAAGGGTATTATTTCATCTTCATATGACATTCAATGAATCATGGACGTTTTTCACATATAAACTTTTTGTGCTCATTGTTTTTCTTTTACATTGTATTTTTAAGGATGGCTATACCCTTACACACACCCACACTCACAAATGCAGGTACTCCTCCATTCCGGATCCCATGGGTAACGATATTGCTATGGCCTTTAGTGACTCTGAAGATCTAATCTACCAAGCCGAAGACGAAGGTGAGGAAGATTGTGAAGTACCAGGGGAATTGGCCAGACTACTACAACAAGAGGAAAGAGCTATTCAACCTCATGAGGAACCAGTGGATACAATCAACTTGGGTACCGAGGAGGATAAAAAGGAAATCATGGTGGGTGCCAATCTAGAGCCGAGTGTCAAGGAGCGTCTGATTCAGCTATTTCATGATTATGTTGAGATCTTTGCCTGGTCATACAAAGACATGCCAGGACTTGATGCAGACATCGTGGTACATCGTCTACCCACAAGAGAAGACTGTCCACCAGTAAAACAAAAAGTCTTCCGCATGAGACTTGACATGTCAGAGAAGATCAAAGTGGAAGTCATGAAACCATTTAATGCTGGATTTTTGGCTATCACTTCCTATCCTCAATGGGTTGCTAACATTGTTCCCGTGCCTAAAAAAGACGGCAAAGTGCGAATGTGCGTGGTTATAGAGATTTAAATAGGGCCATCCCTAAAGATGATTTTCCACTTTCCCACATTGATATCCTGGTTGACAATACGACCCAACACAAAGTATTTTATTTCATGGACGAATTCTCAGGTTATAACCAAATCAAAATGGCACCTGAGGACATGGAGAAAACTACATTTGTCACACAGTGGGGCACATTTTGCTACAAAGTGATGCCATTCGGACTGAAGAATGCTCGGGAAACCTATCAACCCGCCATGGTAGCTTTATTTCATGATATGATACATCATGAGATAGAGGTCTATGTAGATGACATGATAGCCCGATCACAAACTGAAGAGGAGCACCTTGATCATTTGCAAAAGTTGTTTGAGAGATTGAAGGAGTACAAACTAAGATTGAATCCAAACAAGTGCACATTTGGAGTGCGGTCGGGTAAACTCATAGGCTTTGTTGTCAGCAACAAAGGCATCAAAGTTGATCTTGCCAAGGTTAAAGCGATACAAGAAATGCCTGATCCGCGTACTGAGAAGGAAGTCAGAGGATTCTTAGGACACCTGAACTATATTGCCAGATTCATTTCCCACCTGACAGCTACTTGTGATCCAATCTTCAAACTATTGAAGAAAGATCAAGTAGTCAGATGGAATGACGAATGCCGGGTTTCTTTTGACAAAATCAAAGAGTACTTACAAGAACCTCCTGTTTTGATGCCACCAGTCGAGGGAAGACCACTGATCATGTATCTGATTGTTTTAGAGAACTCAATGGGGTGTGTATTGGGGCAACATGACGAGTCTGGCCGAAAAGAGCACGCTATTTACTACCTGAGCAAAAAGTTTACCGACTGTGAAACCAAATATTCACTGCTTGAGAAAACTTGTTGCGCTCTGGCATGGGCTGCTCGCCGGATAAGACAGTATATGTTGACTCATACTACTTTGTTGATATCTAAGATGGATCCGATAAAGTACATCTTCGAAAAGCCTGCTCTGTTTGGGAGGATAGCTAGATGGCAGATGATCCTAACAGAATATGACATACAGTACACTACCCAGAAAGCTATAAAGGGCAGTGTGCTAGCTGATCATCTTGATCATCAAGCTGTAGAAGATTATCAGTCCATGAAATTTGAATTCCTGGATGAAGACATCATGACATTAGACAACTGTGAAGAAATCAGACCATATGACAGACCTGAACAAGGACCCCGATGGACCCTATTCTTTGATGGGGAATCCAATGCACTTGGTAATGGTATCAACGATGTACTCATATCTCCAGAAGGGTGTCATACTCCCTTTACTGCCAGACTTTGCTTCAACTGTACGAACAATATGGCGGAGTACGAAGCATGCATCTTTGGTCTCAGAGCTGCCATAGATTTTGGAATCAAATCCTTAGATGTATTCGGAGATTCAGCTTTGGTCATCAGCCAGATCAAAGGAGAATGGGATACTAAGCACCCAAATCTTATCCCTTACAAAGAACATGTTTCTACATTGCTACCACATTTTGAGAAGATTTCCTTCGAGAATTTTCCGCGAGAAGAAAATCAGCTAGCAGATGCTCTATCCATAATGTCATCTATGTTTAAACTTAATTGGGATAACGAGGCTCCCCAGATTACCATTGAACAAATGGATGAACCAACACATTGTCACGAGATTAATGCTGAAGAGCTAGTGGACCAGCCTTGGTTTCACGAATTCAAAAGGTATCTCGAGGCTCAAGAATATCCGGAAGGAGCTTCAATCAATGATAAGAAGTTCTTAAGGAGATTCTCTGCTAAGTTCTTCTTGAGTAATGGCATCCTATACAAATGCAATCATGACTCCATTCTGCTCCGGTGTGTGGATAAGATTGAGGCTGAAAAGATCATGGCTGAATTACGTGAAGGTACTTTTGGAACTCACTCCAGTGGGCATACGATGGCGAAGAAAATCCTACGGGCAGGCTATTATTGGTCTACCATGGAAGCAGACTGCTATTAACACTCTCAAACCTGTCATAAGTGTCAAATTTATGCTGACAAGGTGCACGTACCTTCGATTCCTCTGAATGTCTTGACGGCTCCTTGGCCCTTTGCTACGTGGGGAATCGATATGATTGGGGAGATCAAGCCTACAGCCTCCAATGGACACCGCTTCATCCTAGTGGCCATTGAATATTTTACAAAGTGGGTCGAAGCAGCTTCCTTCGCATCTGTTACTAAGAATGTTATTGCCCGCTTCATCAAGCAAAGTCTCATTTTCCGGTACAGTATCCCAGAAAGGATCATCACTGACAATGGTACAAATCTTAACAACACTCTGATCACCGCCTTGTGCGAGCAGTTCAAGATTCAGCATCACAATTCTTCCCCCTATCGGCCAAAGATGAATGGTGCTGTCGAAGTTGCAAATAAAAACATTAAAAATATCATACAGAAAATGACAGTCACATACAAAGACTGGCATGAGATGCTACCATTCTCTCTCCACGGGTATCATACCACGTCTCGCACATCAACTGGGGAAACACCTTATTCTTTGGTTTATGGCATGGAGGTTGTCTTGCCTATTGAGGTTCAGATCCCCTCTTTGAGAATTATGAAGGATACAGGTTTGAATGAGGACGATTGGATCCAGACTCGACTTGATCAATTGAACTTAATTGATGAAAATAGACTTACTGTTGTTTTCCATGGTCAGATGTATCAAAAACGGATGATCAAGGCTTTCAACAAGAAAGTCAGACGCCAAGTATATCAAGTTGGAGATCTAGTGATCAAATACATCATCTTACCACAAAGTGATCCCAGGGGAAAATGGACTCCTACCTATGAAGGACCATTTGTAATCAAAAGCATATTCTCTGGTGAGGCAATGATCTTAACCACCATGGACGGTGATGACCTGCCACACCCTACGAACATGGACATAGTCAAAAGATACTACGCATAAGAGACCCTCTAGGTTGGCACACCTAAGAAAAACAAGGGCATCCCGGCAAACCAAAAAGGTTCGGGCAAAAATTAGGGACAAAATAAAAAAATCTGTACACCCGGCAAGTTGAAAACCCGAAAGGGCGACTTGGGCAAAAAAAGGGTTTCCCAGTGGACTGAAAACCCGAAAGGGAGGTCCAGGCAAAAGTTAGGGAATTAAAGCGTATGACTATGTCCCGTCGGATCACTTTATGGACAACCTTTAACTTCCGCTGACAAACTCGGAGTTTCTGATCAATTCAATCATCTTCGGATGAAGCAACAAATAGACAAGGTGCTCAGAGATAAGAAGGCTATAGCAGAATGGGAACCCCATGGGATTATTACACATAGCTATCTTTCTTTGTATAAATTATTTTTGCTTTATGGCACCATTCTCTTACTAGGATATTTGTCTCCTTTGTACAAAATACTTATTCAAAGTCGAATACAAAGATATCTCTTTAAAATTACAAAAAACTATTGGTCTTTTTCTTTACACTTGTGTTTTATTTGCAAAAACGTCCAATGATTCATTAATGAACATATGCATTTGAACATAATTACTGTTTACAAATAAACAAAATGAGAAAGACAATTATTGATAGGTTGAAAGGATGGGAAAACGTCTTTAGGCTATTCCGTAAGTAATCCCCAGTGGAACAAATTTCAAGCTATTAATCCCCAGTAGAAATCGTCAAAATTCTCGGGATTCCCTAAGCAAATCTTACAAGCAATACATGGCATTACACTCACAATAGAATTTACTTCTCTCAACAAGATTTCGTCAGTATTTCAACTTCAAGACACGGAATTTCAACATATCCTCAGCGGCATTCAAGGATTTATTTTCCTCAATCAAACAGCAATATAGCAAATCAGCTTACATGCGCATACATTACATCCACATATCATAAACATTGATAAAGCAAATACATTACATCATACATTTCATGCAACATAACTTTGTATTTTAGCTAACATTTCACCATTTTCAGGATAAGATTAACGGCTACCATTAACAATATGCAATCATGATACAGTTCAGATACGCTCCAGACACAGATGCCATTCTGATACTCATTCAGATTCAACTTTTGATACAGTTCAGATACGCTCTAGACATAGATGCCATTCTGATACTCATTCAGATTCAACTTTTGGTACAATTCAGATACGCTCCAGATACGGAAGCCATTCTGATACTCATTCAGATTTCAAGTTCAGATACAATCCAGATACGCTCCAGACACAGAAGCCATTCTAATATTCATTCAGATTCAACTTTTGATACAGTTCAGATACGCTCCAGACACGAATGCCATTCTGATACTCATTCAAATTCAACTTTTGGTACATTTCAGATACGCTCATAACACGGATTCCATTATGATACTCACTCAGATTTCAAGTTTAGATACAGTTCAGATATGCTCCAGACACGGATGCCATTCTGATACTCATCCAGATTCAACTTTTGGTACAATTCAGATATGCTCCAGATACGGAAGTCATTCTGATACTCATTCAGATTTCAAGTTCAGATATAGTTCAGATACGCTCCAGACACGGATGCCATTCTGATACTCATTCAGATTCAACTTTTGATACAGTTCAGATACGCTCCAGACACAGAAGCCATTCTAATATTCATTCAGATTTCAAGTTCAGATACAGTTCAGATACGCTCCAGACACGGATGCCATTCTGATATTCATTCAGATTCAACTTTTGATACAGTTCAGATACGCTCCAGACACGGAAGCCATTCTGATACTCATTCAGATTCAACTTTTGATACAGTTCAGTCCAGATACGCTCCAGACCTGGAAGCCATTCCGATACTCATTCATACTCAATACGTATAGGCTCCAGACACGGACACCACTCTGATGTTTAAACTTGCAGATTACATCTCAACAAACACTCTTGGATGGTATCCACAAGCCCATCCCCAACAAGATATTATTACGTCTACAAATGGCATCTTTCAGCCCATTCCTCCTATTGTCGCCGAGCGCAAATTTCTGGGCACTCTAGTGTCCAATCATCTTCCACCTTCGAGTCGCGAATGGAAAACCTCGCCAATCTAACTCCTCAGGTTAGAGAAGATTGAACAGGGGAAGCTGTTGTACCCCAAAATTTTCCCTCTCATTTTTCAGAAAAAAAATCACCCTGGATTCTCAAAGTTTTTCTCTTATACAAATCCAAACCTTGAATTATCATTTCTTTCCAAGCAAGCCATTCACAAGGGCAAAATAGTCTTTTACATGCTGAGAAGTCAAACTTTGACTTTTGGATCAAAATCAAATCTCAAAAATCATATTTCATCAAGACATGTTAGAATATGAAGTTTGTTTCATCAAGAAGCTCAAAAGTCAAATTTTACCTTGGAAAAGTTAAATTCAAAATACTTAGAAAATTTCTAAAGTATTTGAGAAAAATGACGTTTCAGAACTTCTGAACCAATCTCCAGGCAGGAACAGTCTGAAGTTGTAAACATGGTTCAACACATAACCTTCAATTAGAACATGGCTTTTTCAGCAGCTACGCAAGTTCAGTCAGAGTTTTCTAGAGGAATGCAAAGAAAGCAACGAAGCCTGAAAGCTCCTTCAGAACATGCTGGAATCAGAAGGTAAGGGGGTCAGAAGATTGGGTGTTACACTGAAGCAGAATCTCTAAGTCTAGAGCTTCAGAGGCAAATCAAAAGAACATGCAGGAAAGTCTGGAGAACCCTCAGAATTTGCTGAGGTAGCAGGATACTAAGATCAGAACTTGGGTGCGTTGTTCTAGACTTTGCTGAAGTAGAAACTGCTGGTTCAGATTTAAGTAATGATGCAAATCTCATATTACAAGATTTCTTATTCTTAACCAATCTCATCACCATTTAATGCTCATTAATGCTCACAACCACTTTTGAGCATTTGTCCAAAGGGTCTCTCCACGTGCAGCATAACAACGTTCTTGTGCAGGTTTAGGTATGGGTTCATGCACTACTTTTTGCTCATGGGTGTCACTTTTCCTTAATCCTCGCTTACTAACCCAGCCTAGGCTAAAAGCTGTCAATCATCACAACTTTTTATGAACTTTTCTTCAAGAGTAAGTCAGCATCTAATGCATGATATTGGCGCCACTTAACGTTTTAAAAACCCACAAAGCTGTGCCTATAAATAGAGCACCATTATCCATTGAAAAGGAGGGGTCCAAGTTCAGAAAAATTGCTGAAAAGAAACAGAAAGTTTTTAGCAAGAAAACACCTTAAATCTCTGCCCAAAATTCCCAGATTTTAAAAAACTGTGAACACAGCATACCAACCATTAACTTTGAATCTCCTGCTTTCAAACTCCATTTTCTCTCAAAGTATTTCTTGACTAAGAAACACCCATACAATTTTATGACTCATATATATACCCTCCATCCATCCATTCAAAGAACCTGTTCAGAGTTAAGGCTAACTCCAGTCCATAGATTTTTTCTAGCTGCAAGGTAAGCACTTGCTGACCCTCACCACATTGCTTAAACATCACCAGAATTGCATGCTCAAAAACACAATGTAGATATCATGCTTCTGATGTTGTTCATGTTTTAAGGTTTTCACGCATCTGTACACTTAAGTAGAGAACGAATCAGTTCAGAACTTGCCTCTGATTTTCGGTTCTGACTTCTGAGATGCTATGACACCTGCTGAAACTGTCCTAGGCATGCCTTCTGTTTTATGGAAAAATAACCAAATTACAGATGTTCTGACTAGCACGGAGAGATACCAAGTTCTGACCTTGACGCCAGAACTTCTGGGGCCTATTTTGTCATCAGTAATATCAGAACTTCTGAAAATTACTGTGTGCCCAATAGGGTCAGAACTTCTGACCCCATACATTTTCACTAACAGGTTTCTGTTTTGCAGCGTACCAGGGTCAAAACTTCTGACCTATACATTTTCACTAACAGGTTGTTGTCCTGCAGCAGGCCAGGGTCAGAACTTCTGACTTCCTCTCAGCAGCAAGCTGACTCTTTTCCTTTTTCTTTCTTTCTTCCCCTTGTTATTTTCTTTATTTTTCTCGCTGGTACTCCCCATTCATAAATTTGTACCCCCATCCCCTAAATATTATAATAGCATAGGACTTTACATTTCCGCATTTTTATCGCTTTCAGGTGTAAATGTTAGTGATTAGGATATGTATGGCAAGATAAAATCAATGAAATAGAAAATCCTAATTCAAGATAAAATCATGCATGAAATTAAACACACTTGCACACAAACACCCTTAGGGTTTCTCCACTTGGTTGCTTTATACAAAAATAGCCATGTTACGCATGCAAAGTATCTTGGTAAAACAAACAAAATCAAAAGATCATAGTCCCTCGATGATGCTATTCAAAGTTGCCTTATAAAATGATCTTAGTCCCTCGAAAACACTAAGATACTTTGCAACATTTCTAATCATGGTTATACGATGACCCACTCCCGTCCCGTTTACATCCAAAGATAAGGTTGCTTACCAAATCAATGGTAAGACAACAATGTCAAAGGAATAGAAAATGCATAAGAAAGACATTTGAGTAGGTAGATTACCTCTAGTTACTTGCTCCATTTCAAAACAACTATCCTTGCTATTTTCCAAAACAACACACACATTTCAAAAACATCTTACAAACATTGAAAATATCTTCAAAAAGACAAACATCTTTGTATACATTCTTACGAACGAGAATCATTACAAAGATTGCCTCAACAAATGGCCTTTTTTACAAAATACTTTCAAAACCACACCAAACACATTTTCAAACAACAAAAGCAAGTGATCTAGGAAGTAACTAAGAGCCCATGGAAAACCCTGGATGAAAAGGGTGCTAATACCTTCCCTTTTCATAATCTACCCCCCGAACTCAAGAAAAAATCTTAAAGGTCTTTCCTGTGCTTTTTCACATTTCCTTTTGGATAAAAGAAAAGTCGGTGGCGACTCTTGCTAACTGCAACATTTGCAAACACAAACGCAAACCCTCAAGTCAGTTCTCCCACCGTATCACTGTGTCGTACCCCAAATTTGTCCTACCTCGATAATTTTTATTTTTCGGGATTAAAATAGAAGAAATATTTAGTTAAGGCTGGTACAACAGTATTTGATGGCCCATCTTTACCCAAGACTAGATGGTGTATTTTAACTCGCAAAAATGGGGCTTTCTAAAGCAGAAAGACCCGTGCATCCGTGAATTCATTCGCGTGGCATGTTGGCCAATGGCCCATGAGATTCAAAAGTGTAAAGTTATTTCAGAATAATAACTACTAAATAGTTGTTATTATTGAAATTAAAAATTACTAATAATAATTGAATTTAGTAGAGACATTTAAGTGTTGTTTATTTTAAAGTAAAAAGGAGAGGTGTGTTTATCACTAACTAAGCCCATTAAATGGGCCCATTTATATTTTTGTTATCCAAACAGTAGAAAGGGGGTAATTTCCGAATAACTTAGCCCATTTAAGTGTGTTCGTTAGTAAAAAGAGGGGTGTATTGATCAATAACTAAGTCTATTGGGTTGACCCATTTGATGTGTTTAAAAAGAGTATTGTTATTAAAAGAAAACTGTCTACTATTTTTTAATAAGTAAATAATATTTTTTTCAAAAGAAATTTTGATGCATTTCTTTTTATATACTAATAAAATTGGATTTTTGTTGGTTAAAATGTCCTTGCTGTAATTAAAAGAAAATTATTAAAGTTGTTACCATTATTAATTTTTTTTAAGAGTATAACAAATAGTATTTTCTGGCGTGACATGTTTTACTGGTGATTAAACCCTTTTGATTATTTTAATTAAAAGTTATTATACCAATTTTTATTAAAGTTTTTGTTGTGTTAGAAAATGGGTTTGAATCAAATTGCTTAGGCCCAATTCAACAACAATAATGCTGGCCCAAAATAACAGCCACTGTGCTAATCAAGCCAATGGTTACACTGGTTTTCGCAAAAAAAAAAAGACACTGTTGAGATTAAAACACAAATCTGCAAATCTTCATCAATCAAATCCATTATAATCCAGAAATTACCAATACAATCTAAATCTCCAAGTTACAGAGTTAAATCAGTACAGGGACAAGTTTTAATGCAACGATATTATAAACAAAATCCAATTATACAGAAAACTGAATCTCATAATATATATTGCAATTACAGCGAATCAAGTACAAAATCAATCTACAACTAAAATCCAATCCCTAATTGAAGCTAAATCTAATTGTAACAGCAAAACAGAAAAAACCCTAAAATTCCTAAAAATCTATAAATACTGGAATAAGGAAACGAAGAGGGGAGGAGATTCAGAGACGAAAAATTGGAGAAGATTCTGAGACGAAAATTTGAAAGAGGAACAAACAAACCCCTTTGTCAGTGAAGACCAAAAGAGGAGGCAATTAGAGTTTCTGGATCAGAAACCCTAATCGTGAAGTTGAACCATCGTCGTCCACTTCAAACTCTGCCACTACTGTTACCTGCAAATCAGAAAGAAAATGGTGGATTAGCACCCAAATCGGACCGAAAACTGAAACTCATAGCACATAAATCGCGAGAAGGGTAAATTCACTTAGCTCACTGTTTTGTTTATTTTGGGTTGTTGGTTTTTGTATTAGGGCTTGAGGTTGATACGCATTGGAAGAGGGGGGTGAGTGTCGTTGTGAGGTTAGCGGCGCTAGGGTTTTGAAAGAGAAAGAGAGAAAGGGAGCTAAGGCGATAGAGAGAAGGGGATAATGAGCTTGTTATAACAAAAAATGGGATTGACTTGTAAAAAAAATTATAAAACAATGTTATCATTCCATTAGGATTCCGTGCGCGCGCATACATAATGATATCATGCTCCTTTATTTTTGTACCGTGTGATCTCCATCAGACGGCCATAGGCCAAGTCTGCACGATAACTCCCTACTCCGCGCCACACACAATCCACCTGGCCCACTGTTATTAGCACCCCCATTCCTAAATTACTAAAGCTTCAAAACAAATGCACCCCCTGTCTGAATTATATTTGGACCTAACCAGTTTCTTAGCAACACCCCCTTACTTTTACTTGTTAACGTAAATTGCAGCCCCCCCCCCCATGTTTAACCATTTTTTTCTTCTATATTTTCTTATAATTCTAATTTTTTATATTCTATTATTTAATGATTATTATTATATTGTTATCATTATTATTATTTTGATATTATTATAATTATTTATTTCTTTTATAATATTTATTATTCATAGTATTTATTATATTTTTAATTATTATATATATATACATTATTAGTTATATACTAACCAATAAATTATTTTATATCAAAATTGCATATATTATTTTAATATATTACTTGCATCAAATCTGTTTATATCATGCATTGATAAAAATATTTTCACAATTAATACAGTTAAAAAACACAAACAAATATCAAACTTATTTTTCGTGAATAAATTAATCTAGACAACTGTTTTTGCAAAAGGGTTTCAAACAGGTTTTGACTTACCGCGCACTTAGTCAAGATCTCGGCAATCACCACTCCCGACCAAAGTGCGAGGTGATTCAAAATATGTTTCCAAACCCCTAAAAAAAACCAACTTATACGAACTACAAATTGAGACTTTGATTCCTCATAAGAGGATACGTAGGCATACGATCAAAAATCATAGCGAGTTCTCCTATAAATAAATTAAAACCTTTTCCCCTATTAAAAATTAAAACCCTTTCCCCTATAAAAAATTTAAACCCTTTCCCCTATTAAAAAATTAAGACACTTTTCCCCTATAAAAAAATTAAGGCACTTTTCCCCTATTAAAACTTAAAACCATGTATTCCCCAACTTAAACCTAAAACCTAGTATCCTTGTGAACAAGGTAGATGAAAGGTGCCTAACACCTTCCTTTCGTCTAATAGATTCTGAAACCTAGAATCTGTCTGCGAATTAGGGTTTTCTGTTAGATTCCTTTCCCTAAGATAAAAACTAATAGTGGCGGCTCTGATTAAAAAATCAGTCGCTACAACTGGCTACTCTATTGGGGCCTCTTCTTAACCCTAGGTTTTAGGTTTTACTTTGGGAGTTTTCTTTTTTATTTATCTATCGCATATATCTATTTTATTGCGTTTATTTATTTACTATCAATTTCTCTTATTACCATATATGTTTACTCCGTGGCGGGATTTCTCTATCTCAAAAATATTTTCCATATAACCTTTAGAAAGAAGGTTCATCTATTAGCTTAGGGGGTACATCATCCCTGCGAGTTTATGTGACGACTTCGCCTAGAGTCAGTGAACTTCCGAAAAAGGAATACTTATCGAGAGATATCCTCTTGACGAGTTGGACTTTGGAAGGTCACCCATGACTCTTTGTAACGACCTTAACCCAAAATCTCATGACGAGACCTTTCACGACTTTGAGACGAAAGTTTCGGTCTGTAAAGAGGATCCACCTAAGGGAGGCCCTTGTTCCTTTTCCCTCTGGTGTTATTCATGATACGCTTAAGGAAACCACCTTCTGGGAGGGTAGATTTACCGTAGGTTAAAATTAAGGAGCCTACAATATAGGGGTACCCATCATAAAATCCCGTTACTCAACCCAACACTTATACATTCATGCATTCATATACATCTAATGTTCATAATTTGTTTCTTTTAACTTTCTTATTCACAGGGTACAAAATAAAAGATAAAAAAATCAAGATTTTTGGTGACTGTCTTAAAAATGGATACCAGAGGGAAACAACTTGTCCGCGTCAATGTCTGCAAGTCTGACCTTTCTGAAATCAAAACTATAAAGGGTAAATAATCTGAGAGAGATCTGAAGATGTACACTCGCCGCATTGGGGATACCCTTGACTTAACTAAAGTAGAGGTTCAGATGGATGCAGTCTCTGCCCTAATTCAGTTTTATGGCCCTCCATTGAGATGTTTCACCTTCCAAGACTTCCAGCTAGCACCGGCTCTGGAAGAATTTGACAGAATCCTGAATTTTTCCAAAGAAAAGGCCTATGTAGGTATTGGACAAACCGTGGAAGTCAAAGCTTTGGCAAAAGGCCTAGGGATCCCCTACCCTGAATTGGTGCAAAATTATGGAAGAGAAGGTCCAATACAAGGAATCAAAAGGATATCTTGGAAGCTAAGGCACTAGAATTTGCTAATTATAAGGAGTGGGAATCTTGTGTTGATTGTTTAGGGCTGTTGGTATTTGGTGTAATTTTATTTCCTCGGACTGTGGACTATATTGACCCCGCGGCGATTAACATATTTTGGGGTGCGAAAGTCTTTAATGCGGACCTTACTTCGGATTTGCTTGCTGACATTTATTACACTTTGCATATGATGTATGAAAAGAGAAGAGGCACACTAAATTGTTGCATACAACTTCTATATACTTTGTTCATGACTCATCTTTACAAGGAAGACTATATGATCCCATAATTGACCAGATGTGAGTGGCCCACAGAAATTAAGATCTCTCACTGCAAACTCCATATTATGGTATGCAAGGAAGTTGGATATTGGTGACATCACTATTAGCTGTGGGGACTTTCCTAATGTCCCTTTGATTGGATCGTGAGGCTGTATTAACTACAACCATACTTTGGCCCTACGACATCTAGGGTATCCTTTGGAAGACAAACCTTCGGATGAATAACTTCGACCATTTATCATCTATAATATGGGTATAGAAGACCAAGGGTTGCTCAACAAGGTTATTCGAGCCTGGAACAAGGTTAACAAGAGGAAGGCTGAAAGAAAGAATGCCATAGCAAGAGAACCCTACACCAAATGGGTCCAAGATAGGGTGCGAATTATGAAGCTGCCATTCGAGAAAGATCTAGAGTACAAGTCAGAGGTCCCAGAGATAACACCCGTATCTTTGGAAGAAGTTTACAATACGAAAAATGCCCTAAAGCAAGCTCAAAAGGAGAAAGAAGCATTGGAACTCAATCTCCTCAATCTGACCAAAGAAAAGAAACAGATGCAACTTATACTTGATTCAAAGGATGAGAAAATTGATAAAAGTCAAAATGAATTGGAGAAAGAAAGTCTCAAACGAAAGCGTACAACTGAAGGGTTGTTAAGTGCAACGTTCAACCTAGATTCTCATAACCAAAGGTTAGAAGAGGCCGCTGCTGAAATCGGGAGGTTAACTAGATGGTATGAAAAGGAAACACATGACAAGAAGGTGCTAGAAGAAAATCTAATAGCCCAGATCAAAAGTTCGGCACAAGCTTCCCTAGATCAAGAAGAGTAAGTAAGGTACCTCACCACTGAACTTCAAGACAGCCAGGAATTAGAGGTCAAAGCACGCCTTGAAAGGGTAGAAGCGGAGAAACTCCTGACTCAGAGAACTCGAGAATATGAGCATGTATGTTTAGAGCTGCAGGGTCTTCAAAAGGATTTCCTCATCCAGCAAAGGCTTTACACAGAAATGAGGGGTGAAAAATGAATTGGGAAGAGTAGTATACCAAGATTGCCCAAGCTGGGAGGGATAACCATAAGATAATCCCCAATCTTTATCAGGAATACAGGTACTACAAAGACAAACATGAAAATCTCATCTTCCTAGGAAATAATCTCATCGAGGACATCCCTAGAAGTTTAAAATATGTAGAGAATGTAATGGTTCCTCTTCCAAAGGATGTTGAAGACTTTCTACAGCTTTGCCGAGCAATGGTTGATGGCTTTAGAGCACAAATCCGCAGGCGCACCTAGAAAATTTAGTTCCTTTTATTTATGTTTACACAAACAAGTTTTGATTTCATTTTGTAATATTTTTCAATATCTGGATTATGTTACTCTTAATAAAGGCATTTTGTTTCCTTACCTCGACGGCATGTCTATCTTAAAGCTAGTCACCAAATAAAATAATAAGTAAAAATACAAGCATGTACCTAAGTGAATAAGACAGTTAAAACAAGAAATCATTTCATGATCATGCACATCCATTCACACGCAGGCATTTATAAAACACCTGCATGTCATATCAAAAATCATTTGCTTTAAAAATCTCTCCAGTTAAGCCATTGGTAAAAGAAGACCTCCACCTCCTTGGCCTCTATATCAAACAAGGGCCCATCAACAAAAAGCAATGGAACATATCGAGGAGACTCAAGTTGTGTTCAAAGAGGGTCTTGACCAGGGTAAGGGTGACGTAAGCTCCATGAAAGGAGATTTGAGCCAAGTTCTTCTAGCTTTGAAGAGCATTATTGACAGGCAAGATCAAATTCCCAGGGTAGCTTTTGAAGAAGTAGCCCAAACCATTGGTGCATCGAGAGATCACCAACTAAGGAAAGAGCCAGAAGCAGGACCCCAAAAGTCCGCCATGGCCCAGCAAGAGGTTGAAATTGAAGGACTTATCCCACCTCCATCAAAAGTAGGGGCATCATATACCCTACAAATTCCAACCAATAATGAAAATAATTACCTAGACTTGCAATACGAAGATCATGACCCAGAGGATGCTCACCAAGCACCCTTGAAGACAACTGGTACTCATGCTGTAGATAACCCACTGGTAATGAATCAGTATAAATCCATGTAAGAAAGACTAAAAGTGTGGAGGGCTTCGACGCTTTTGAAGTAGACGCTCTGGAAATTGGTATAGTTCCTGATATGGTGATACCACAAAAATTCAAAGTACCCGACTTTGGAAAGTATAAAGGGCTCACTTGTCCAAGGAATCATCTTCGTATGTATTGCAGGAAGATGCATGCCCATTCCCATGATCAAAAACTAATGATTTACTGTTTCCAAGATAGTCTAAGTGGGGCATCTTTGGACTGGTACATGCAGTTGGAATGAACACATATCCGAACCTGGATGGATCTTGCTAATGCTTTCTTGAAGCATTACAAGTATAACTTGGACATGGCGCCTACCCGCTTGCAACTCCAAAATCTGTCCCAAAAGAAGGAAGAGTCCTTCAAAGAATATGCTCAAAGATGGAGGGAGATGGCATCCCGGGTACAACCACCACTGCTGGAAAAAGAACTCGTAGACATGTTCATGGGAACCTTACAGGGGATTTATTATGATAAAATGGAGGGAAGTGTCTCTTCAGGATTCTCAGACCTAGTGACTATTGGAGATAGAACCAAAACTGGTTTGAAATGTGGGAAGATATCAGGGGGGTCGTCAAATTCCCCTTACAATTCAAAAAGATTGGCTTCAAATTTCCCAAGAAGAAAAGAGGGAGAAGTCAATGTTGTGGCCTCATAACCAAGGACACCACAACCACTGGTGATCCCACAAGGAAAAAGGCAAGACAGGTTTAAAAGGCCACCCAAAAATTTTGATCCACTGCCCATGCCACCAAGCCAGTTATTACAACACTTGGTTAAGGCATCCTTGGTGGAAATCAAGCCTTTAGCTCCTCCAGTCGGGCCACTCCCGCAAAGATACAATGTCGACGCCAGGTGTCAGTACCATGCTAATTCTCCAGGGCACACCATAGAACAATGTTGGGCATTCAAGCATAAGGTTCAGGATTTGTAAGAGTCTCAAGACATCACCTTTGATAAGCCTAACATCAAATCAAACCCTATGCCTCCGCACGATGGGCCAACAATAAATGAAATTGATGTGGTCACTGACTATGGGGAAACCATAAAGGCAAAACCCCCTATCAACTTGTTGAGAGAATATTTGTTCGAATACGGATTCTTGTTAGAGCATAATAAAGCTTTTGAAACAACTCTGCAAAAGCTGGTGGATCAGGGCATAGTCCAATTCGGATTGTACCATGAGGAAAAATATGTAGCCATAATTGGAGGGAAAAAGCCACTAGTAATCCCTTGCCAGGGCCCAAGTCTTACCAAGAAGACTCTAGTCATCCCGTGAGGAGAATTAGCAGAGATTACAAGAAGGGCACCTAAGAAGACTCTCTTAATACCCACCACTCCAAAAGCCACAATGCTAATTAAGGGACCGTCACCTATTCTTTATGAAAATAATAAGGCAATACCATGGAGTTATGATTCAGCCGTGTACATCAATGGAGTGAAGCAGGAAAGCGGGCCATCCCTGAGTCAGGGACCTGCAATTTCGAACATAGTAGGAATAGGAGGTATGACCCAAAGTGGTCAAATTTTTGGATCCGAACTATCAAAAAAGATGGATGTGATTCCAACGAAGGACAAAGGAAAAGAAGTGGTTGATACAAATCAAGAAACAGAATCTCTGAACAAAGACTTTACTGATCAAGAGGCAGAAGAGTTTCTGGAAATAATCATAAAGAGTGACTACAGAGTGGTGGATCAGCTCCACCAAACTCCAGCAAAAATCTCCATACTCTCGCTACTCACCAACTCTGAAGCACACCGAGATTCTTTGATGAAGGTGTTAAGTTCAGCTCATGTCGCAAAAGAAATTTCAGTAAATCAATTTGACAAAGTCGTAGCAAATATCACGTCCGGATCCTACCTGGGTTTCAGCAACAGTGAATTACCACCACAGGGCCGGGCCCATAACAAAGCACTCCACATTACTATGCAAATAGGTACTACCCATTTGTCTAGGGTTCTTACCGATACCGGTTATTCCCTTAATATGTTGCCAAAGTCAATTCTCATAAAGTTAACAATAGACGATGTGATAATGAGACCAAGTTCTACGATAGTAAAGGAATTTGACGATTCTCGAAGCTCAGTGTTAGGAGAGGTGGACCTCCCAGTTAATATTGGGCTGCATATCTTCAATATCACTTTCCAGGTCATGGACATCGAACCAGCATACACTTGCTTACTGGGGAGACCTTGGATCCATGTGGAAGAGGCAGTAACCTCGACCCTACATCAAAAATTGAAGTTCCTAGTGGAAGGGAAGTTAATCATAATCGATGATGAGGAAGACATTTTCGTAAGCCACATTGAATCATACAGGTATATCAGTGCCGACGAAGACTGCATAGCTACCGCATTCCAAGCCTTGGAAATTGCTTTGATGGTAACATTACCAGTCGAGAAGGGTAACAATACTAAAGTGACATCATGGAGAGATATGGGAGGTGATGCCTCGAAACGCTGGGGAAATCTCCCAGAAATTCCTGAGAAGAAGAATCACTTTGGTTTGGGCTACGAATCATCAAAGGCTACTCTGAAAGGAAAATCATGTTTCCCTCAGATCCGAGAGAATTTCGTCAGCAAAGGAACAGAGCATGGCAGTCACGTGGAAATGATATCAAGCAAAATCAATACCAAAAGGGCAACCGATTTCATCAGAGAGGGTGCCCCAGGAAAAGAGCTCAAAGGATGGACTGCTGTGGAGATTCCAGAGATATTTTTCTTTTCTAAGTAATATTTCTTGTTTTGAAAGAACCTATGTCAAACTCGAGGCATAGGGGTTGCTTGTAAGAGTTTCCCTGTTCTTATTTCAAACAATATTTATAATTAATAAAAGTTGTATTCTGTTTTCAATTAAGATCCTTATCTTTCCTTTGCATTTATCTTTTAAATTTAAAAATGACAATACTTTCTCTGCATACGCATTTTCAAATTATAAGCACTAAAATATGCACCAAAACATGATAAATGTGCAGATCCATGCCCAAAATTACCGATAACATTACTGCTACGACTCGATACGATTTTGATATTCCTATCAACCAAGCCGAAGAGGAAGATGACGAAGATCTTAAACTCTCTGAGGAAATGGAAAGGGAAATAGAGCGAAAGGCTAACGCCATACAACCATATCAAGAGCCTATTGAGACCATTAACCTGGGAACAGAGGAAGATTTGAAAGAAATCAAGCTAGGGGCAATGTTGGAGCAGAGCGTCAAGACAGGCTAATCAAGTTATTACACGAGTATGTGGATATATTCGCTTGGTCCTACAGGGACATGCCAGGGTTGTATACAGACATCGTGGTGCATAGACTACCTCTCAAAGAAGGTTGTTCTCCAGTCAGATAAAAACTCAGAAGAACTCGTCAAGATATGTCCAACAAAATCAGGGAAGAGGTTCTCAAGCAATTTGGCGCAGGGTTCCTAGTAGTGATAGACTATCCTCCCTGGAGAGCTAACATTGTACCAGTACCTAAGAAGGATGGCAAAGTACGCATATGCGTAGATTATCGAGACCTAAACAAGGCAAGCCCAAAGATAATTTCCCGTTACCCCACATAGATGTCCTAGTGGATAATACAGCTAAAGCCTTAGCATTCTCATTTATGGACGGTTTCTCAGGCTATAATCAAATCAAAATGGCACCTGAAGACATGGAAAAGACTACTTTCATGACACCATGGGGAACTTTCTACTACAAAGTAATGCCATTGGGTCTCAAGAACGCAGTGGCAACCTATCAAAGGGCAATGGTCACGTTATTCCATGATATGATCCACAAGGAGGTTAAAGTATACGTCGATGATATGATTGCCAAATCCCATACGGAGGAGGAACACATCATACATCTGCAAAAGTTGTTCGAGCGACTATGGAAGTTTAGACTAAGGTTAAACCTGAATAAATGCACATTTGGCGTCAGATCAGGAAAATTGTTAGGTTTTATTGTAAGCCAGCGGGGTATCGAGGTGGATCCCGACAAAGTAAAAGCTATACAAGATATGCCCTCTCCAAGGACAAAAAAAGAAGTACATGGTTTCTTAGGGTGATTGAATTACATCTCAAGGTTCATATCACATCTAACAGCTACGCGCGAGCTAATTTTCAAGTTATTACAAAAAGATCAGATGGTGGTATGGAATGATAATTGTCAAACTTCCTTCGAGACGATAAAACAGTATCTGCAAGAGCCACCAGTCTTAATGCCACCAGTCCCCGGAAGGCCATTCATCATGTACTTGACAGTGCTTGAAGGGTCAATGGGTTGTGTTTTAGGACAGCAGGATGAAATAGGTAGAAAGGAGCATGCGATCTATTACCTCAGCAATAAATTCACTGACTGCGAAACCAAGTACTCACTCCTTGATAAAACTTATTGCGCGTTGGCTTGGGCTACCAAGAGGTTGAGGCAATATATGTTAACCCATACTACATGGTTAATAGCAAGAATGGATCCTCAAAAGTACGTGTTTGAAAAGCCAGCTCTTACCAGAAGAATCGCACGATGGCATATGCTACTATCAGAATACGACATCCAATATGTCACGCAAAAGGCCATCAAAAGTAGTATACTAGATGATCATCTGGCTCACCAACCGCTATCAGAATATCAGCCTATGAAGTTCGACTTTCCTGACGAGGATGTCATATTTATAGCTGACGACGAAATACCAAGACCTGACGAAGGGCCCTAGCTAGGGGCACGTTGGACACTCATGTTCGACGAGGCTTCAAATTAACTAGGTCACAATGTATGGGCAGTACTAACATCTCCCAAGAATTATCACAAACCCTACACTGCAAGGTTTTGTTTTGACAGCACCAACAACGTCGCCGAATACGAAGCCTATATACTAGGACTGGAAGCTGCCACCAATTTGAGAATAAAGCACCTCGAAGTATTTGAGGATTCTGCATTAGTCATATACTAGGTTAATGGAGAATGGGATACTAAACACCCTAAACTGATTCCATATCGGGATCATGTTTTAAAGTTAGCCACAGAGTTTACAGAGATCACTTTCAGTCATATCCCACGAGAAGAAAATCAAATGGTAGACGCCCTAGCAACCCTATCAGCTATGTTCAAAGTGACTTGGCCGAATCACGAACCACATATTATGATCAGACATTTCAAAGAGCCTGCACACTGCCTTGCTATTGAGGAAGGACCTGACAACAAACCTTGGTTTTACGACATCAAGAAGTACCTGGAAAGGTAGGAATATCCAAAAAACACCTCTATCATTGACAAGTGAACCTTGTGAAGGTTAGCTTCAAAATTCTTTCTGACTAATGGAGTGGTATACAAAAGAAACTACGAAATGGTACTACTCAGATGTATGGAAAAGCAAGAAGCAGACACGCTCATGAGAGAAATCCACGAAGGCACTTTCAGAACCCATACAAATGGGCACGCCATGGCTAGAAAAATTCTGCGAGCAGGGTATTACTGGTTAACAATGGAAGCCGATTATTATCATTACACGAAGACGTGTCATAAATGTCAGATCTACGCCGACAAGATAAATGTACCACCGACTCCTCTAAACGTCATGAGTTCCCCTTGGCCATTATCAATGTGGGGAATTGATATGATTGGCATGATCGAGCCGAAAGCATCCAACGGACACCGCTTTATATTGGTAGCTATCGACTACTTTACCAAATAGGTAGAAGCAACGTCCTACGCTAATGTAACAAGTCAACTGGTTACACGTTTCATCAAACAAAACATCATATGTAGATACGATGTCCCAAGTTGGATAATTACAGATAACAAGTCTAATTTAAACAACAAGATGATGAAGGAACTATGCAACGACTTCAAAATCGAGCATCATAATTCCTCACTATACAGACCAAAGATGAACGGGGCTATCGAAGCAGCCAACAAAAATATTAAGAAGATCATCCAGAAAATGGTGAAGACATACAAAGATTGGAACAATATGCTTCCCTTCGCCCTGCATGGCTATCGCACCTCGGTACGCACATCGACAGGAGCGACTCCTTTCTCACTAGTATATGGCATGGAGGCAGTAATCCCGGTGGAAGTTGAGATAGCATCACTTCGAGTCCTGAGGGAATCAAAGCTGGAAGAAGTAGAGTGGATGCAGACTCCACTTGACCAGCTCAACCTTATTGAAGAAAAACGCTTGACAGCCTTGTCTCATAGCCAACTACATCAAAAGAGAATGAAGAGAGCCTTCGACAAGAAAGTACGACCTCGAATATTCAAGGAAGGGGATCTAGTGCTCAAGAAGATTCTATTACCTCGCCTCGATTCACGTGGTAAATGGACACCCAACAACGAAGGTCTATATGTAGTCAAAACAATATTCTCTGGAGGTGGTCTCGTCCTCACAACAATGGATGGGGAAGAACTACCGCATCCGGCAAATTCAGATGCAGTCAAAAAATACTATGTATAAAAAGCTCGATAAGCTCAAACCCCAAAAGAGCAACTTAGGCAAAAAGGAGCGTCCCGGTGGATCGAAAACCCTAAAGGGAAATCCAGGAAAAAATTAGGTGCATATAACAAGAAAATTATCTCGGTGTATTGAAAACCCGAAAGGGCAATCCAGAAAAAAGTTAGGGATTTCCTACAAAGAAATAAAGAACAAAAAGACTGATATAAAGAGATATGAATACGAACCACTGAGGGGAGGATAGGTTGGAATCATACAACTCAGAAGCGAAGGAGATAAGATCATCAAAAGCTATGGGGAAACAGCAGTAGCGATTATCATTTTTTCATTTCCATTTACTGTTTTAAAACTTTCTGTAATTACCTCTTTCTAGGAATTGCATCTTGTATTCTCGCCTACTCTGAGGCATATCAATAAAACATTTGTTTTCTTTATATCTTTCGAATTATGTTTTTCTTTTCTCATATTTGTTTACAAAATACTACGATTATTGCTTGTGAATATTGTCTTGAAATCATTTTGGGGAATTAACAGAATAAAAGCATTTGACAAAATATCGAAAAAAATGCTTTGGTTAGAAAAATATCGAAGGAAAATCCACATCTACGTCCACGCACACAGCTACTCCTATATATTGCAACACAAAAATCTATAAACATCTCTATGTCTGTACCTATGCATATCTACGCGTCTGTACACGAAGTCTACGTCCACACACATGTTTGCGCCTATGCTTGCACTCAACGATACAAATTCTATACATATATCTACACGTCCCTACGCAAAGTCTACGTCCATGTCAGCACCTATGCCTAACTTATAACACAATGTCTACACTTACGCTCACACTTACAGAGACCACACAAGCCATTACCTACGTCTACATCCACGTCCACACGCTCACAATACGAAACCAACATTCAAACTTTGCTAACGCTGTCCACTGTGTTCAAGATCAACAATGATACGACAATGCAAAACGCCAGGGATCGGTAACTCTGAGTCAATGGTTTAAAGGAGAAAATGACAAAAGTAGTCTTCATAACATTTCAAGGCATACGTGCATCTTACGCATATTTCATACATACACACTTCTGGCATATACAAACATACATACAAATCACATTCTTGCATACAATACGCATATATCCAGGGTTCCACATTGATTTCAAATATCATATATTCCGTGTATACCCAAACATCTTGATATCAGACATCATACGTATGTATCATGCAGCAACCAAGCAATGTTACCTTAGATTCATTCATCCAAGGGTCCATTAACCAAATACTTCTCCCGTGATCCAACCCGTCACCTAAGTCTCCATGCCGTGACGCGTTCAGCCTAAGTCTTCATGCAACAACGAACAAAAACTCAATATATTTCCTCTAAGCCGCAATATATTATCCAACTGAAACACATCACCTCTAAACCGCAATGTATTTACAACTCAGAACATTGCCTCTAAGCAACAATGTATTCATAAACTCAAGATGTTGCCTCTAAGCTGCAATGCATCTTCAAAACTCAACACATTACCTCTAAGCTGCAATGTATTCATAAACTCAAGACGTTGCATCTAAGCCGCAATACATCCTCAAAACTCAACACATTTCCTCTAAGCCACAATGTATTCACAAACTCAGGATGTTGCCTCTAAGCCTCAATGCATCCTCAAAATTCAACACATTGCCTCTAAGCCGCAATGTATTCACAAACTCAGGATGTTGCCTCTAAGCCGCAACACATTGTCAAAACCAATTATATTGCCTCTAAGTTGCAATTAATTCTTAAAGATCGATGCGTTGCCTCTAAGCCGCAATGTATCCTCAAAAATCAACACGTTTCCTCTAAGCCGCAATGCATTACCCAAACTCAGACCATCGTCTCAGAATTTATGCAACGATGTTCGAAACCAAATTTAAACTTATCACATCAGACTTCACGTAATGATTTGCGAACTTAACCCATTGCATCATACTTCATGCAACAATGTGTTCAAAACTCTAGACCATCGTCTCAGACTTCACGCGGTGATTTGCGAACCAAACTCATTGCCTCAGACTTCATGCAGCAATGTACATCCCTCTACTCCTTAACACCAACCACCGCCTCAGACTTCATGCAGCGATGTCCGAAAACCAAATCTAGCTTACCGTCTCAGACTTCACACAGCATTTTGCAAAATTGTAACCCATTACATCAGACTTCATGCAGCAATACGTTCTTTATCCCATAGCACAAATCATCGTCTCAGACTTCATTCAGCGATGCTCGAAAGAAAACAAAACTTTGCCTCATACTTCATGCAACAATGCGTTTCTTTACTCCATAGACACCGATTATCGATGCTCCGAAATACAAGGATTAGCCTATCGCATCATACGGCATGCAGTGATTCGCGAACATAACCCATGGCCTCAGTCTTCAAGCAGGCATGCATCATCAATTATTATTGTATTCATCCTCCAAATGGGTGAATGATCAAAATCAAGCCAGGACGTACGGAATTACGCTCTTAAAAGCATCTGTCTCGTTATCAAACCCGGGTAAGCGATATGTCATCAGCTTTGCTTACTTCCTTGAGACTTGTAAGGGTATGCTACATCAGTATAACCTTATGTTTGTCGGAAATATTGTAGGATACTTCAAGTATTCAATAAACTTCCAATTAGAATGTGCAATACTTGAGTTTTGTCACGCTATTCGATTGGAAGATGATTGAATACAGACAACTGTCGTACCCCAAATTTGTCCTACCTCGATGATTTTTATTTTTCGGGATTAAAATAGAAGAAATATTTAGTTAAGGATGGTGTTGTACCCCAAAATTTGCCCTCCCATTTTCACTCAAGACATGCCTCTAGAGGTTCTCAATTGCTCAAGGATGACCAAGAATTGACCAGACAAACTCTCCTCTTAAGGCAATGAATCTCAAATTAGGGTTTCTATAGGAAAAGTCAACCAAATTTTGACCAAGCATAACTTTCTCATACTTTATCATAAATTTTCCAACCAAGGCTCAATTTGAAGAGAATCCAAGTCCCTACAACTCCTCGTCAGCCCTCAAGGTCAAGAAATGCCTCAATCAAAAGATACAAGTTCATACATTATAGGTCCTTTCAAAAAGTCAACAAAAACACTTTTTAGGTCAAAGCTCCTTACATGAAAATGGAAGATCCAATTGAGCTGAAACCAAAAGGGTTGTTTATAAGACATCCTAAGCTCTCTAAAAAGTCCAAGAACACCCTCTTAGGGTTAAAAATGAGAGATATATTCATTGATAAAGTTGACCAATTTTTGGAAACGTGCATGAAGCAAATAATGACCAAACTTAAATTTTTTTCCAAATGGGCCAATGTTTTAATGCTTGAAACTTGTTTCTAACATGGCCCACGAACCCTGAGCTCAATCATACATTATTTCATTATTTTTATTTTTTTATTTTATTTTTTATTCATTAAAATCAAAATAAATCAAATGAAATAGTGAAATAATAAAATAAAATCCAAGATTTGTTTTTATGACCACATAATGAGTCTAGAATCAGCTGGAAAATCAAATATTTCGTGCAAGGGATGATTGGAATGAAAATAGCATGATTTGGCCTATTTTAAAAACTTAAAATATCCATGGCAAATCAAATCATTTCTCCATAATTCTTCAAGATTGCATCCAGTTTTGTTAACCTAATGCACTCTCATATATATGGACAACATTTCCAGACCAAAAAGAGAAGGGTTGGCCGCATAGAATACACATTAGAAGCTCCATTTTTTTGACAAAAAGTGGCCATCAAATATTGGATTACAAAGAGATTCAAAGACTGTGGACGGTTGCAATCGATTCCTGGGAACATTTGGAAGCTAACAGGATCATTCTCACACGTCAAAGCCTCCAGAACCATCATTTACATCATCACGGTTTGTGCATGATATTTTAAATTTGATTTTGATCATACACACGTTATAAATGAATTTTGAATATGCACTCATGTTGGCCTGAGTATTTAGAATGAGTATGAATAATTAATTGCTCGTTTTGATGCATATTTGACCAATTGCCATTGTTAGGGTTTTGAGGTTTGTTTTAGGGTTTTCCACTACAGGTGAAATTAGGCCAAAAGAAGAACACCGTTGTATTCACGAGATCAAACCCAATTGACCCATGTATTTACATTAAATTTTTATTGCCCGTTGTGAGTTTTGGAAATTTGCAGGTCCTTCAGTGACGGTTTTGTCCGTAGGTAAAAGTTTCTGGGCTAAAACGACAACCATTGAAGATGATGATCGCGTGGCATCTCAAGATTGGATCATTTGAATTGCGCGTGTTTTTGTCTTACATATTGACCCTTTATTAAATATATTATATTCTGTTTGTTTTATATAATGAATGACAATCTGGATCAGATGGCAAAGGTGAAGGACTTAAGGCGCGCGTGTGTAGGAGGTCAGGGGTTCGACCCATGCCTCTTGCATATTATTTTTCCTAACATTTATTTCCAGATCATATGCGATGTTGCTCAACATGCATACCATAAGCTTCATCGTCATCACCATCAGATCAATCAACACCAGATCTAACGTTCCAGGAGGGCAACCACATGATGGACCTCCCAACCTACTTCACACTGAACCACACGCTGGCTATGGGCTTACAGCTTTTGGGCCTGGAACACAAATTTTCGCTTGCAACCCCCAATTTGGGTTCACACCCCCCTCAGGCCTATTTCACAATTTCTCTATTTTTTTTAATTTTATTATTATTTAGTTTTTATTTTTTTTGTTTTAAATAATTTTTTTCCAAAATCCTAAAAACAGAAAATAATCACAAAAAATTAGGACTTAGTTTTTTTCTTAATAAATTAATTTTTTTGCCAATTAATTAATTTAATTAATTTTAATTTATTTTCATTAATTAAAATTAATTAGAAGATTAGGTTAAATTTCAAATCTTTTTTTCATAAAAATCCCAAAAATATTTTCAATGAGCAAATTAGATTTTTTTAGGGTTTTGAACTTTTTTCCAGTTTTAATTCTCGCGCGTTATTATTTTGCCTTTCGATTATTTTTATTATTAATGTAACTTCACCCAATTTGTAATAGTTTAATTAGGGTCTATAATTTCCGCACTTTACTTTTCAGCCATTAATTATGTAACTGCCCCATGGCCCTATAATAGTTAGGAACTTTATTTTTTCGCAATTTATTTTCCCGCATGATAAACTGCTTAGTTGAATGGTTAATAGGATTGCATGGAAATATAATGATTAACTGAACATAGATAACCCTAGATGCGCAAGATAAATGAACAGAATCAAGCATACTTGCACATTCTCACCCCTAGGGTATCTCCCACTTTGGTTACCTTCGAATACGGTCACAATTCTCGAAACGTGAGAATTCTTAGTGACCGTCCTTAAGTCTAAAGAGATCACTAGTCCCTCGATGACCCTACTGACTGTTGCCTCGGTTAAAAAAGCGATCTTAGGGCTTTAGGACAGTTACTAAGAGTTTTTCCCAGTTTCCTTTAGTGACCGTACATCCCTTTCGATAGTCCCTTAAACATCCAAAGACTAGGGCTACCTACTCTCTAATAGTAGGATAGCACTGTTTAAAGGATAGGAGGAAAAGAACAAACTTTTCTCGAGTAGGTAGATAATTGTTAGGTACTTTCTCAAACAATTCTTTTTACACACCACACTTTCAAACACTTTTCAAATAAAGTTTTCAAAATGCTTTATCACACTCTTGAGGACTGATACAAGAGTTACCATAAAGCAAACAAAAACTTTCCAAACACACAAACACAAATGGTTTTTCAAAAATGAGCAAGTACCTAAGAGCCCGTGGAAAACCACGTATGGAAAGGATGCTAAAACCTCCCCTTTCCATAATGTACCCCCTTACTAAGAAAATATCGAAAAATGTCTTTTTCTGTTCTTTTCACCCTTTCCTTTGTTGGATAAAAGAAAAGTCGGTGGCGACTCTTGCTTACCGCGACATTTGCGAACAAAAAATGCAAACCAGTATAACAGTCGATTCTTCCACCGTATCACAGAACTGGCGACTCTGCTGGGGAAAAATAAAAAGTGGGGTTTACCTTGGGGTCTAGATCATTTTAAACTTGCTTCTTTGTCTGTTTGATTGCTTTACTTTTAAGGGTACTGTTTGGGTTACTATATATCCTACACCCGGATTTGGGGAAATATTTTAGGTAAGTAGTAATAGATCGTGGAAACTCTGCGGGGTATACCGACACGGTTGAAGTGATGGCTATGTTGATGCGACACTTTGGTTGGTAGCGATAGCCCTTGAGTTAATCAAGGAGAATACAGGGTTGTTGTGTGGTGTCATAAAGCGTCAACTGACCTTATAACCTTTAAATGAACAACTTGGCCATTACGACGTAGCGAGATGGCCGTCTTTGGTGTATTCCCAAGGTCGGCAGATACTCGATGCTACACTCATTGAGACTCGACTCCTGAGTTTTGTTTGGTTGCGAGTCAGTCGCCTATCAAATGAAGCTTGTGGGAAAGGTCAGTGATATTGAGATCCCTTAGAACCTGGTTACTATTTATAGGACAGGTTGAACTAATCCAACTTCAAGAGGGTATTACCTTAAAATCCATGCAAGCCCTAAATGTAAGCTCTCTTGTGTGATTTGCTTGTGCTTGCTATATCTGTGATTTCTTAGCATAATCATGACATCATAACATGGCATATCATACTAACCATTTCAAGGATTTTCTAGGGCTTATTTTTTGTCTTATTTTGTAGGACATGGCATCCGCTCGCAGGAACACTATCTAAATCAACCTTGTGAAAGTGCATCCTCAACTCAAAGAGTTAGCATCAAGGATTCCTGAAAGCTCCCTCTTCACTGAAAAACATGACCGACTTCTCAACTTGGTCACTTCAACCCCTGGTGTAGAAATGTTAAAAGTTCTCTTTCAGTTCTTTGATCCGTTGCACCACTGCTTCACTTTTCCCGATTATCAGTTATTGCCTACTATGGAGGAGTTTTCTCAGTTATTAGGGGTACCTATCCTTAATCAGCTACCATTCAACAGTATGGAAAGAGATCCAAAGCCTGAAGAGATTGCTCAAGCTATGCCTTTAAAATGGTCTGATGTATTGGCAAATTGGGAAACCAGAGGAGGTGTCCAAGGATTTCTAGCCAAGTTCCTATTTGAGAAAGCTCACTATTTCTGGGATAATCTGGATTTACAAGATTTTGAAGAAGTGCTGGCCCTTCTCATCTATGTGATGGTACTATTCCCTAACACGGACCAACTCATTGATGTGAATGCGGTTAAGGTTTTTCTGTCGCATAATCCGGTGTGTACTTTGCTCGGGGATATTCAACACTCTCTGCATAGTCGTACTCTGAAGAGAAGAGGGACCCTTATGTGTTTCACTCCTCTATTGGTTAGGTGGTTTATTTTGCACCTACCTCGGTCTGTCTTAAAGAATGAGCAGGGTATAAGATGGTCTCGTAGATTGATGCCTCTTACACATTTGGATATTCATTGGTGTTCACGATCCTTGGAGAATGTTACCATCATTGATCACTATGGAGAGTTCCCTAATGTCCCTCTCTTAGGCATCAGGGAAGGAATCACTTATAACCCTTGTTTGGCATTATGACAATTTGGTTACGCTAGAAGGGATGATCCTCACGACACACTTGTCCAAGGAATCATATTTTACTATGAGAATGATGTTCAGGGCTATCGCAAGAGGTTCATTCGAGCTTGGGGAATGATAAACAGAGTTGATAGCAAGACACTGGGGAACAAGAATTCCATCCCTCTTGAGCCTTACCTCAAATGGGTGCGAGCTCGTGCCCAATGTCTTATGATGCCTTACCCCTCCATCTTACCTATGATTATGGAGCCAGTTGCCGAGGGAGACACTCCTTACGTCGTTATTCATCCCGACATGCCAACTGATCTTGAAGAGTTACAGAGGTCCTGGATCCAACTCAAAGAAGAACGAGACACTTTCGAAACCCAATTCTATGCCAGCGAGAATAAGGTTCTAGAGCTCACCCGGTTACTTCACGAGGAGAGGAGTATAAATGCCTACATTGCACCAAAGAGGATACGTCTGTGGGAAGCTTGAGTTTTTAGCTTGGATGTTTTTATTTTGCTTTGCTCCCTTGTGAGCCCAAAAGGCCTTATTATGATCAATAAAGCATTTTAAATACAATTAACGTTTGTTCTCTTTCTGTTTAAGCAAATTTGAGTCTTAGAAATCCTTGAAAACATTGCATACATATATCATACATATCATTGCATAAACAGGTTTCAAAGCAGGTTTCTCATCCTCTTCGCTGTTTATTTCAGCAATGGCTCTAGAACAAACAGTGAAGGACTTACAAACTCAGAATGCATGATTTCAACAGATGATTATGGCTCTGGCCAAGGGGCAAGAGGAACTGAAAGCCCTGATTGTTAAAGATAAGACAAAGAAGCCAAGGAGGACAGCTGGTGTGGTAAATCTGGGAAGGAGATTCAAAGGATCGCTAAGGCAAGCGGTTGAGCTGTCATCTTCATCCAAAGAAGGAGATAACCAAGAGGGTAAGACAAGAGAGGAAGACCCTAGTCCGTAGGAATATGACAAGGAGACTGATTACAATGAAGAGCAGTATCCTCCGGCCGACGAAAAGTACAAACAACTGGAAGAGCGTCTGAGTGCAATGGAGATTCAAAAAGTGCCTGGGCTGGAATTTGAAGAGATGGGTTTGGTGTCTGGGATTGTCATCCCGCCAAAGTTCAAGGTGCCAATGTTTTCCAAATACGATGGGGTTTCATGTCCCAAAATGCACCTCCGATCTTATGTGAGGAAGATACAGCCTCACACTGCTGACAGGGACTTATGGGTCCACTTCTTTCAGGATAGTCTATCCGGAACTCAGTTAGATTGGTTCTACCAGCTGGAAAGGGCCAACATTCATAATTGGACAGACCTGGCCGCTTCTTTCTATAAGTAGTATCAGTATAATGCAGACCTTGCTCCCACCCGTACTCAACTCCAAAGTATGGCTTTGGGTTCAAGCGAGGGCTTTAAAGACTACGCTCAGAAGTGGAGGGACTTAGTGGGAAGAGTCCAGCCTCCCCTGTCTGATAGGGAGCTAGTGGATATGTTTTTGGGTACCCTGTCTGGTCCATTCTTTAATCACCTGATTGGAATCTCCTCAGTCGGCTTTACTGAATTGATCTTGACAGGGGAAAGAGTGGAAGCTGAAATTAGGAGTGGTAAGATCCAAAAGGATGCACCCTCCAGTTTCGTAAGTAAAACATTTGATGGGAAAAAAGAGGCCAGTGTTGTTTACAATCAAATGAATCAGGATAGAACTGAACACCGTCCAGAGGTAGGGGCTTTCATGATCTCTAAACCGACACCTATTCAACAAAGGAATAATCAGCCTAGAACAGAAAGGTCGGCAAGACAGTATACCCAAATAAACATGACTCTGTCTCAAGTTTTACCACATTTATTAAAGTCTAATCTGGTAACGTTGAAGGAAGCTCCGAAGAATCCCAACACTACCTCTCCCCGCTACAATCCAAATGTCCGTTGTGCTTATCATTCAGAAAGTCCAGGTCATGATACAAACGACTGTTGGGCTTTGAAAAACAAGGTACAAGACCTTCTCGAGGCGAAGGAAATTGAATTTGACGCCCCAGAGATTCCAAATGTTATCACTGCTCCTATGCCCAAGCATGGCCGTGGTGTTAACGCTATTGAAGACGATGTGTTCGTTACTACTGTTGAAGAGCTTATTACTCCTCTTATGACTGTTAAGTGGAACTTATTGAAGGCCAGTTTATTTCCGAGTTGTGGCGAAGGTTGCCACTTTTGTTTATATCTACCAACTGGTTGTCATTTGTTAAAGGCAGGTGTTCAGCGCATAATGGATGATAGAGAGATTTCGTTTGAGAAGAATCTCGTTCCAACCATTTCTTGCAAGGATGTTTCAATAATAACCATTTCCGCCATTCCTCCTAGGGTCTCCACCAAAAGACCCGTCAAGACTCATCTGTTCCGAAGGTTACTCCGCTAATAATTACTATGCCAGGGCTAATCCCATACTCGTCGGACAAAACAGTTCCCTAGAACTACGGGGGTGACGACTCCTACCACGGAGTCAAGCAAGACCTGGTGGCTGTTGAAGACCAGATTTCTGAGAATGTTGATCCCGACATTGTCAACATTGTTGGAACCAGCAAAATAACAAGAAGTGGAAGAGTGTTCTCCCCTGAGATTTCTCCTCTGAAAGTTGTTGCTGGTCCTGTGATCATTCCTACTTTCTTTCCTGCTGACACTATTACTATGACCCCTGTGATTACCCCTGTTGACACCCCTATCACCGAGTCGACTGAGACTCGGGGCAAAGACATAATGATCGAGCCTGTCCAGACGAAGGCACATTCAGTATCTATCTCAGAGGCTTCCAAGAAGGAGATGGAAGAAATTCTGAAAATTATCAAGAAAAGTGACTACAATATGGTCGAACAGCTGGGGCAGACCCCTTCAAAGATCTCTATGATAGCCTTATTGTTGTGCTCCAAAGCTCATGCGAAGGCTCTAGTAAAATTTCTTAAAACTGCCCAGGTGCCACATGAAACCTCTGTTGACTAATTTGAAGATTGTGTGGCCAGTTTGACGGATGATAACGATTTGGGCTTTTCTGATTTTGATCAGACACCTAGAGGGAGGAAACACAATGATGCGTCGCATGTCTCTGTCGAATGCAAGGGCACTAATTTGGCCCATGTCCTAGTAGATACTGGTTCATCATTGAATTTTTTGCCTAAGAACACTCTGGATAGACTAGACTGTGATGGTTTGACCTTGAAACCCAGTAATATTGTAGTGAGGGCTTTTGATGGTTCAAAGAGAATGGTGCACGGGGAGGTGGACGTCCCCATCAAGGTTGGTTCTCAAACTTTCGATCTACCTTATACGTGATGGATATCAGACCATCCTATTCTTGTTTATTGGGCCGCCCTTGGATTCATGAGGTGGGAGCTATTACGTCCACTCTGCATCAGATGATGAAATACCCGGTCAAAGGGAGAATTATCACAGTACACGGTGAAGAAGAATACATGGTCAATCACCTGAATTCCTTCAGATATGTAGAAATGGATGGTGAGTTCATCGAGACTCCGTTCTAGAATTTTGAAGAGGTACCTCAGACTCTGGCTATAACCGAAGCTGTCACCAATATGCTGAAGATCACCAGACCTCCCTTGAAGACGGCTTCTCTCAAGGATGAAAAAGCGGTTATCGAAGAAGGTGGGTCTACCATATGGGGTCAGCTCCCTGATATTCCATACAAATCTGATAAATTTGGTTTGGGTTTCTCTTCAGGGGATCAAAGGGTTGTTCAACGTTCTCGTGCTTGAAGACCTCCCTTACATATCAGCAATCATGGGGTCAATGCTCTAGAAGACAACAACGATGACAATGATGTGGATAGCTGGATCTTCCCTACTACCAACCGTGGACCCAATAACTGGACGGAAAAAGATTTTGTACCGATTACTTTTGTTCAGAAGTAATTTTCTTTCCTGTTTTTGGGATATGTAATAAACAATATAACTTTATGGCCATGTGTCTTACCCGGGGCACATCGGTTTATTTGTGAGGGTTATCATGTTTTATTTTCATATGGCATTAATAAAGCATTGGACGTTTATGCATACAAATTTTGCGCTCTCTGTTTTTTTTCTTTTATGCTTTTACTTTGTTTATACAGCTATGCTTTTACACACACTCAGGTATCGACTGCAGATCCATATCCACTATGGATCCCATTGATAATAGTTATGCTATTTCCAGTTATGACTTTGAAAATCTGATCAACCAAGCCGAGGAAGAAGGTGAGGAAGACTGTGAGGTACATGGAGAACTTTCCAGGCTGTTACAGCAGGAAGAGAGGGCTATACAGTCTCATGAAGAGCCAGTTGAGATAATAAAATTGGGCACATAGGAAGATAGAAAAGAAGTCAAGATCGGCGCAAATCCGGGGCTTAATGTCAAACAGCGGTTGATAAAAATGTTACATGATTATGTTGAGATCTTTTCCTTGTCATATGAAGACATGCCAGGACTGGATACGGATATTGTGGTTCACTGTCTACCAACTAAAGAAGATTTACCTCTGATAAAGCAGAAGGTCTGTGCATGCGCCCTGAAATGTCAGAGAAGATCAAAGCAGAGATTATGAAGCAGTTCAACACTGGTTTCTTAGTCATCACCTCTTATCCCCAATGGGTTGCCAACATAGTTCTGGTGCCTAAAAAAGATGGCAAGGTACGAATGTTTGTGGACTATAGAGATTTGAACAGGGCAATCCCCAAAGATGACTTTCCACTCACCCACATCGATGTTCTGGTTGACAACACCGTGCAACACAAGATCTTTTCCTTCATGGATGGTTTCTCTGGTTACAATTAGATCAAGATGGCACTCGAAGACATGTAGAAAACAACCTTCGTTACACAATGGGGTACTTTCTACTACAAGGTGATGTTGTTTGGATTAAAGAACGCTGGGGCAACCTATCAGCAAGCCATGGTAGCCTTGTTTCATGAAATGATTCACAATGAGATAGAGGTCTATATTGATGACATGATAGCCATATATCACACCAAAGAAGAACACCTTGATCATTTACAAAAGTTATTTGATAGGTTGAAGACGTACAAGCTAAGGCTAAATCTGAACAAGTGCACCTTCAGGGTAAGGTCTGGTAAACTGCTAGGTTTCATTGTCAGTGACAAGGGTATTCAGGTGGATCCTGCAAAGGTAAAGGCTATACAAGAGATACCAGCTCCTCGCACTGAGAGGGTGGTCAGAGGCTTTTTGGGACGACTAAATTACATTGTCAGGTTCATTTCCCATTTAACTGCTACTTGTGAGCCAATCTTCAAACTCCTAAAGAAAGATCAAGTGGTAAAGTGGAATGAAGAATGCCAGTCTGCCTTCGAAAGAATCAAGGAATACCTTCAAGAACCACCAATTCTGATGCCTCTGATTGAAGGAAGACCTTTGATAATGTACTTAACAGTGTTAGATAATTCAATAGGGTGTGTGTTGGGGCAGCATGACGAGTCCAGTCGAAAAGAGCACGCAATTTACTACCTTAGCAAAAAGTTTACAGACTGTGAAACAAGATACTCATTGCTCGAGAAAACTTGCTGCACTTTGGCATGGGCTGCTCGCCGACTGAGACAATATATGTTGACCCACACTACTTTGTTGATATCTAAGATGGATCTGATCAAGTATGTCTTTGAGAAGCCCTCTCTCTTCGGAAGAATAGAAAGATGGAAAATGATCTTGACCGAATACGATATCCAATACACAACCCAGAAAGCAATCAAGGGAAGTGTACTAGCTGATCATTTGGCTCATAAAGCTGTGGATGACTACCAGTCCATGAACTTTGAATTCCCGGATGAGAATATTATGTTAGTGACTGATTGTGAAGAACCTGGACCGGATGATGGACCTGAAGAAGGATCCCGATGGATTGTGGTTTTTGACAGAGCCTCGAACGCACTCTCCAATGGCATTGGTGCTGTAATTATATCTCTAGAAGGCTGTCATACTCCTTTCACCTCCAGATTATGTTTCAATTGTACCAATAATATGGTGGAGTATGAAGCATGCATCATGGGTCTCAAAGATGCTATTAACCTAAGGATCAAGCTCTTGAGCGTATTGGGGGATTCAGCCTTGGTAATAAGTTAGATCAAAGGAGAGTGGGATACTAAGCACCCGAATCTCATCCCGTACAAAGAGCACATGCTGACATTTCTTCCATAATTTGAAGAGGTCACCTTTGAACATTTTCCGTGAGAGGAGAATCAGTTAGCGGACCCGCTAGCTACCATGTCATATATGTTCAAGGTCAAGTGGGACAATGAGGCTCCCCGAATCACTATTGAGAGGTTGGATGAACCAGCATACTGATACAAGATTGGCACTGAGGAAGTAGCAGACAAACCTTGGTTTCATGAAGTGAAAAGGTATCTCGAGGCGCAAGAATATCCCGAGGGGGCATCTGTCAATGATAAGAAGTTTCTGAGAAGGTCCGCCCCAAAGTTCTTCCTCAGTAATGGAATTCTCTACAAGCGCAACCATGACTCTACTTTACTTCTTGTGCATAGACAAGAGCGAAGAAGAGAGGATTATGGTAGATTTACATGAAGGTACCTTTGAAACCCATTCTAGTAGACATACCATGGCTAAAAAGATCCTACGGGCAGGATACTATTGGTTCACTATGGAAGCAGACTGCTATCATCATTCCCAAACTTGTCACAAATGCCAGATCTACGCTGATAAAGTGTATGTACCTCTAGTTCCCTTGAATGTCCTGACGGCTCCCTGGCCCTTTGCAATGTGGGGCATTGACATGATCAGAGAGATTATACCTACCGCTTCCAATGGGCATCGCTTCATCCTAGTGGCCATTGATTACTTTACAAAGTGAGTTAAGGCTTCCTCTTTTGCTACTGTTACCAAGAATGTTGTGGCGCGGTTTATCAAGCATAACCTGATTTGTCGGTATGGTGTACCTGAGAGAATCATTACGGACAATGGTACAAATCTCAATAATATGATGATCATCGAACTCTAAATAATTCAAGATCCAACATCATAATTCTTCCTCTTACCGGCTGAAGATGAATGGCGTTGTGGAGGCTGCTAACAAAAACATTAAGAAAATCATACAGAAGATGACGGTGACATACAAACACTGGCATGAGATGTTACCATTTTCTCTTCATGGTTACCGCACCTCAGCACGAACGTCGACAGGGGCAACACCCTACTCTCTGGTATATGGTATAGAGGTTGTCCTGCCTATTGAGTTCCAGATCCCTTCTTTGAGAATCATGAAGGATGCGGGTTTGAACGAAGACGATTGGATCCAGACTCGACTTGATCAACTGAGTCTGATAGAGGAGAAAAGGCTTACTGTTGTCTATCATGGTCAAATGTATCAAAAACAGGTGATCAAGGCTTTCAACAAAAAGGTCAGATGTCAAGTATATTAAGTCGGTAATCTAGTAATCAAAAGCATCATACTGCCGCAAGGAGGTCCCAGGGGCAAATGGACTCCCATGTACGAAGAGCCATTTGTGATCAAAAGCATATTTTTAGGTGGAGCCATGATTTTGACCACCATGGATGGTGACGACCTCCTCACCCTGTTAATGCGGACGTAGTGAAAAGATACTACGCATGAATAAAGACCCGCTAGGTTGACTGGCCTAGGAAAAAATAAGGGAATCCCGGCGAACCAAAAGGGTTCGGGCAAAAATCAGGGATAAATACAAAAAAAATTTGTACACCTGGCAAGTCGAAAACCTGCAAAGGCGGCTTGGGCAAAAAAGGGTATCCCGGTGGACTAAAAACCCGAAAGGGCGGTCCAGGCAAAATTTAGGGATTTGAAGCGTATCACTATGTCCCCATTGGATTACCTTGCGACCAGAATTCAGTATTAACTATCAAGCTCAAACGGTGCCGATCAATTCAGTCAGCTTCGGACAAGCAGCAAAGTGATGAGACGCTCGAAGACATAAGGGCACTAACAAAATTGAAACCTAATGGGATTATTACACATAGTTGTTTTCTTTTCTTTGTACACTATTTTCTATAGTTTTCATTCTCACGGAGGCATTCTCCTACTAGAACGTCAGCCTCTTTGTACAAAATGCCTGTTATAGGCAAACTTCATAAATCAATACAAATCATTTCTTTGAAAGTACAAAACTGTTTGTTTTTCTTTTTTCTGTTTTGTTTTGCAAAAACGTACAATGACTTATTCTTGACATATGCATTCGAACATGATTGCTATTCATAAAATAGTTGCATAAGAAACAGAAAGACAATTGCTCGTGACTTTAAGGAATGAGGCAAAGTCTAAAAAAAACCATTTTAGTCCAGACAGTTACTCCTTCCAGCAGGTAGTCATAAAACAATTGTTCCCCAGCGGATTTCTTCTAAAAAATAATTAAACAGGAATTACCAACGAAAACATTCTAAATAAACCAAGTCCTCTTCTAGAAACGGTTCAGGTACGATCCAGAGATGAATGTTATCCTGGTATTTATTCCAGACTTCTCTTCTAGAAACATTTCAGGTACGATCCAGAGATGGATGTCATCTTGATACTTATTCAGATTCTCTTCAAATACAGTTCAGATACGATCTAGAGATAGATGTCATTCTGACACTCATTCAACACATGTTTCAAATATAGTTCAGATACGATCCAGAGATGGATGTCATTCTGATACTCATTCAACACATGTTTCAAATACAGTTCAGATACAATCCAGAGACAGATGTCATTCTGACACTCATTCAATACATGTTTCAAGTACAGTTTAGATACGATCCAGAGACGAATGTCATTCAAACACTCATTCAATACATGTTTCAAGTACAGTACAGATACGATCCAGAGACGGATGTCATTCTGACACTCATTCAACACATGTTTCAAATACAATTAAGATACGATCCAGAGACGGATGTCATTTTGACACTCATGCAACACATGTTTCAAATATAGTTCAGATACGATCGAAAGACGAATGTCATTCTGACACTCATTTAACACATGTTTCAAATGCAGTTCAGATACGATCCAAAGATGGATGTCATTCTGACACTCATTCAACACATGTTTCAAGTACAGTTCAGATACGATCCAAAGATAGATGTCACTCTGACACTCATTCAACACATGTTTCAAGTACAGTTCAGATACGATCCAAAGACGGATTTCATTCTGACACTTATACAATACATGTTCAAGTACAATCACGACATAGATCCATCCATAAAATCTCTGCAAGTACTTTCTCCAGCAGGTACAGGGGCAGAAACGTCCTGATGCAAAGTCATCGCTGTATCCTCAGCATATGTCCTAGTGACGTCTATGTCCCCCGCAGAGTAGAATTAACCGAAGTTTTGATCTCTTCTCCCCCAAACAGGAGTTACTTCCTCCAGTAAAGTGACTTCAGAGAGCTGAAATCTATATTCCCCAGCCGAGCTTCATAATCTTAAACAGTTTATAAAACCTCCTCCTGAATAGAGTTTATTTCTCAAATTGCGGAAGACCATTCCCCAATAGATTTTATTTCTCTACATCAGCAAAATCTTCCAACAAAGCATCCTCACTCCAGAGTTATTCTCAAGCAGAGGTAATCCCCGACAGATTATATCCATTAATCATCCCTAGTGGAAACAAGGATTCAGCCTCCTTATACTCTCCAGCAGCAGTTCAAGATTTACTTTCCCAGACTAAGAAACACCACAATAGCATTCCATGTTTATACATTATGGCATGCACATACATATCGCATACAACATAATATCATTTATTTTGAGAACGTCACCACAATGCATTTCATCCATCATGACATTGCATATGACTAACTCTTTTCCTTTTTCATGGAAAATATCAAATCAATAAACACTGTTGGCTACCTATGCGACCTAGTAGTTTTCTCAAAAGCTACAGGTTATTTCAGAATCTTCCTCAGAACGAAGTTCTCAGAAGACCTTCTTTGGTTCAGTCAGATCGCCACTAAGATCTCCCTGATTCTTATTCCAGTTGAAGATTAACCCAAGGCTTTTGTCTGGTTCAGTCGAATCGATCCTAAGATTCTTTTAATTTCTATTCCAGTTAAAGAAACTGCAAAGCCTGAAGCACGACCAGATAATAGCTTAATCTCATTCCCCCATTAAGTCGCTGCAAATGCGAATGTATAACAGTCAACCTTATTATCCTCAGCAAGTCACTATGAAGCCTGGATCCTAACCAAATAGCAGTTCACTTCCGTCTCTTCAATCAAGAGACGACCCCCCAGTAGAGTAACAATTAACTGAAGCTCCTAAACTCTATTTCCCAAGCGGAGACCAACATTTCTCAGCGGAGTCCTCCTCAATAACAATCGTAGGAATTTCCACAAAGGAATATCTCATGAAATCAATATTGTTCCGAATGGCATCTTTAAGCCCATCTCCGACAACTCTTGGGCATATTCCCTGGATGGCATCTTTAAGCCCATCTACGATGATCTCACGTCACCTTCTCCAAATGGCATATGTAATCCCATTCCTGATATTACCTACACAATCAAGTATCGTTTCAGATGAGTGCAAATTTCTGGGCACTCTAGTGTTCAATTATCTTCCACCTTTAGATTACAAAAGACAGACCAGCCAATCTACATCCTCAAGTTTAAGAAGATTGAACAGGGGCAGCTATTGCACCCCAAAATTTGCCCTACCATTTTCACTCAAGACATGCCTCTAGAGGTTCTCAATTGCTCAAGGATGACCAAGAATTAACTAGAAAAACTCTCCTCCTAAGGCAATGAATCTTAAATTAGGGTTTCTATAGGAAAAGACAACCAAATTTTGACCAAGCATAACTTTCTCATAATTTATCAGAAATTTTCCAACAAAGGCTCATTTTGAAGAGAGTCCAATTCCCTACAACTCCTCTTCAGCCCTCAAGGTCAAGATATGCCTCAATCAAAAGATACAAGTTCATACATTATAGGTCCTTTCAAAAAGTTAACAAAAACACCTTTTGGTTCAAAGCTCCTTACATTAACATGGAAGATGCAATTGAGATGAAACCAAAATGGTTGTTTAGAGGACATCATAAGATCTCTAAAAAGTCCAAGAACACCCTCTTAGGGTTAAAAATGAGACAAATATGCATTTCTAAAGTTGACCAATTTTTGGGAATGTGCATGAAGCAAATAATGACCAAACTTGAATTTTTTTCCAAATGGGTCCATGTTTTCATGCTTGAAACTTGTTCCTAACATGGCCCACGACACCTGAGCTCACTCATACACTATTTCATTATTTTTATTATTTGTTTTGATTTTTTATTCATTAAAATCAAAATAAATCAAATAAAATAGTGAAATAATAAAATAAAATCCAAGATTTGTTTTTATGACCACATAATGAGTCTAGAATCAGTTGGAAAATCAAATATTTCGTGCAAGGGATGATTGGAATTAAAAGAGCATGATTTGGACTATTTTAGAAACTTAAAATATCCATGGAAAATCAAATCTTTTCTCCATAATTCTTCAAGTTGCATCCAGTTTTGTTAACCTAATGCACTCTCATATATATGGACAACATTTCCAGACCAAAAATAGAAGGGTTGGCCGCATAGAATACACATTAGAAGCTCTATATTTTTGACAAAAAGTGGCCATAAAATATTGGATTACAGAGAGATTCAAAGAATGTGGACGGTTGTAATCGATTCCTGGGAACATTTGGAAGCTAACAGGATCATTATCACGCGCCAAAGCCTCCAGAACCATCATTTACATCATCACGGTTTGTTCATGATATTTTAAATTTGATTTTGATCATACACACATTATAAATGAATTTTGAATATGCATTCATGTTGGCCTGAGTATTTAAAATATGTATGAATGATTAATTGCTCGTTTTGATGCATATTTGACCAATTGCCATTGTTAGGGTTTTGAGGTTTGTTTTAGGGTTTTCTAGTACAGGTGAAATTAGGCCAAAAGAAGAACACCATTGTATTCACGAGATCAAATTCAGTTGATCCATGTATTTACATTAAATTTATATTTTCCGTTGTGAGTTTTGGAAATTTGTAGGTCCTTTAGTGACGGTTTTGTCTGTAGGTAAAGGTTTCTGGGCTAAAACGACAGCCACTGAAGAAGATGATGGCGTGGCATCTCAGGATTGGATCATTTGAATTGTGCGCGTTTTTGTCTTACATACTGACCTTTTATTAAATATAATATATTATGTTTGTTTTATATAATGAATGACAAACTGGCTCAGATGGAAAAGGTGAAGGACTTAAGGCGCGCGCGTGTGAGAGGTCAGGGGTTCGACCCCTGCCTCATGCATATTATTTTTCCTAACATTTATTTCCATATCCTATGCGAAGTTGCTCAACGTGCATACCATAAGCCTCATCATCATCACCATTAGATCAATCAACACCATATCTAATGTTCCAGGAGGGAAGCCACATGATGGACCTCCCAGCCTGCTCCATACTGAACCACCCACTGGCTATGGGCTTATAACTTTTGGGCCTGGAACAAAAATTTCAGCTTGCAACCTGTGATACGATGGGAAGAACTGACTGTTTTTTGGAATGCTGATTCGTGTTTTGCGTTTGTTTTTGCAAAATGTCGCGGTAAGAAAGAGTCGCCACCAACTTTTATTTTATCCAACAAGGAAAGGAAAAAAGCATAGAAAAATTCCTTTTTTGAGATATTTCTGAGTACCGGGGGTAGATTATAGAAAGGGAAGGTATTAGCACCCTTTCTATCTGTAGTTATCTACGGGCTCTTAGGTACTTGCTCATCATTTTAAAAATTGTTTTCTTTGTGTTTGTGGGTTTTGAAAAGTTTTTGTTTTAACTTCGATTTAACTCTTGCTTCTGTCTTCAAGAGTGTAATGAGGTGTTTTTGAAAACTTGTTCATAAAAAGTGTAAGTGTGAAAATGTTTTGTTTTGGATGAGCAAGTATCTAAGAACTAATCTACCTACTCGAAAAAGGAATCGTTCTATGCTAATTTCCTTTAGACAATGCTATCCCACTATTAGTGAGTAGGTAGCATCGTCGTTGGAGTTTGAGCGTCAATTCGAAAGAGGGACATACAGTCACTAAAGTAATGTTAGGATGTCTTAGTGGTAACCCTAATGTCTTAGATCATTTATCCGAGGTAACGATATCCGAGGCAACCATTTCGAGGCAACTATGATCTTTTAGACAAGAGGGCGACCTCTAAAACAACCTATACTCAATGACCGTTTACGAAGGTAACCAAGTGGGAGTGTACCCTAGGAGTGCGCATGTGCGGATGTGTTGATTTCAGTTATTTTTATCTTTGCACATGTTTAGGGTGATCTAACCGTTTTAAGATTAAACATTCATTCTTGTCATGCAAACCCTATTATCAAACATCTAGCAGTTGAATATTTGCAGAATTTAAAGGTGCGGAATTTAAGCTAAATTATTACAAGGCGTCGGGTATTTACATCGCCAAAAACAACGCTTTGAAAATGAAATCAGTAGAAATAAATAAATGTCCTAATTAATTATTACAATCCGGGAGCAAATACAATAATTTGGATAAAGAAAAATAAAGCGCGCGAGACAATTGAATCGAATGCGAAGCTAGGGTTTTGACCCTCCTAATTAAAAGAAAATATTTTTGTTGTTTTTATTTTTTAAGAAAAGAAATTAATTCCTAAAATTAAATGCTAAATTAATTAGTTAATTAAGTTAATAAATGAATAATAATTAAGTGACATATTTTTGGAGTTTTGTTAATTTAGGAAAGAAATTAAATAATTAAATTAGGGTTAAAACCTAGTTATTCTAATTGATTTTTAATTATTTATAAAATCATTTAAAGTTATCTAACATTAATATCCTAATTAAATTAATTAATATTTATTAATGAAAAATAAAATAAAAATTCTGATTTATTTGGACATAAAAATATTTTTGTGATTTTTTTGATAAAAAATAAAATTGTTTATTGGTTAGTAATAAAATAAAATAAAATAAAATAATTAAATGAAATAAAAAAAATATAAAAAAAGAGTGAGATGGGCCTGAATAGATGGGTGTACAAAGCAGGAATTCTGGCCTATTTGAGTAGATCCAATTTGACTTTCTTGATCATGTGCATTGCGTTAGACTGGCCCTTTGGTGCACCTTCAATGATGACCACCAGATCTGGCCATCTGGCCATCTGGCGTGTTAATGAGGCAGGAGCATGGTGGACGTTTGCTTGAGCGTGTACTGGATTCCCTGAAATAACAAGGAAAAATAACAAATGCTGGAGGCAGGGATCGAACCCCTGACCTCCAGCCTCTAATGCCTTGAAATCCTGCGTGGCAACCACTAGGTTGTGTTGTTCTTATTGTTATTATAATACAAAGTAATAATAATATATAAAAACAAAAGTTAGTGGACAGAAATTAAAAAAATGCACGCTCGTTTAAACAAGCCAATGGTGGGGTGACACGCCTTCATCCATTTCCTCTCTCCGTAGCTAAAAACCTGCAATACCTATACCCACGGACAAATGTCCGTCGCTACAAACCTGTCCACTTTCAAAATCTCGTACAGGCCATGTAAATGAACTCTAGTACCATGGTTGAGTTCGTCTCCTTCTTCTGAATGCAGTGGTATCCATTACTAAGGCTAATTGTACCTGAAAAGGAAAACCCTAAAAGCAAACTCGAAACCCTAATAATGGTGGATTTCGATTCAGTCCATATAAATGAAATTGGCTATTGGAAAAAGCTTGCAAACATCATGGTGATCAAGAATATGCAATTATTTTACGCTATAAATGCAAGAATAATGCTAATCGAATTCAAGAAAAGGGTGATACCGTGAGCGACTTACAGTGCGTGAGAGGGCTTGAAAATGCCTGCTTTTGATTGCTTTCGCTTGTGGAGATTGCCAGGAGATGATTGGGACAAATGCCAAGCCTTGAGGATGCCTCTAAGTGGGATTTTGATCTCACACTTTTCTTTGATTTTTTCAGATTTTGTTTGCTCTATAGCGCCTGTCTCCAACCCTTGTTTTGATCTATCTCGCCTCCTTATGTATTGCATAATGCATTAGGGTTGTTTATTCAGTCCAAATCTTCTTCTTTCAATGCTTTGGATATTGATTTTATTCTTCTTTGACAACCTTCCAAATTTGCCTTCTTTTCAATCTTTTTATGCACTCTAAGGCTTGGCACGAATTGGAAGGCTGATAGCTATATAATGAAGCCTGAAACAACACAAAATCCTTGGTTATTAATGTTTTGGATTTTTATTTGATTTATTTTGATTTAAATCAAATTAATTCAAATAAAAATAAAAATAATTAATAAAAATATGATATGGACAAGTGGAAAAGGCTAGAGCACGTGAGCTATGATGCGAACTCAAAACAAGTGAAAAAGAATGGGCCCATTTGGCAAAATTTGAAGTTTTGAGCATAGTTGACTTTTGGCAATTTTGCAAAAAAAGGTCAACTTCAACAATGCATAACTTCCTCAATTTTGAACCTTTGGAGGTTTTCTTGGACTTTTTAGAAAGCTTGAGATGTCCTATAATAAACACTTTTGGTATCATCTCAATTTGATATTCCATGCTCATGTATGACGCTTTCACAAAAAAGGTGTTTTTGTTGACTTTTCAAAATGACCTATAATGTCCAAATTCATAACTTCTTGTGAGTTCATATTTTGATCTTGGGAGATGAAGATGGATTGTAGGGAATTGCATCCTCTTCAAAATTAGATTTGGATGGGTCATTTCACATAAAGTATGAGAAAGTTATGCTTGGTCAAAGTTGAGTTGACTTTTCCTACAAAACCCTAATTTAGCAACTTTTGAATCTTGATGAATTGTGAGCAATCCTTGATGAATAATGATAAACCCTTGATAAAATGATGAAATATACTTCAAAATAAGGATGTTGACCAAAAATCTTGAAGTTTGACTGTATGTAGGTCACAGTTGACTTTTGCCCTAGAACAGTCGATTTTAAGGCCTTTGAGCAATTGACTGAGCAAACTTCCTCTGCAAGGCTTGAAACTTGACATGGATGATCTTGAGAACATATTAGGACAATGTTGAGAATTTGGGGTCCCTTGGACTCAAGTATCTTGATGCAACATGAAATCCTAATTTGAGGTAGACTGCCTTAGGAGAGAGCTTGTTTGGCCAACCCTTGGACTACCTTGAGCAACTTGGGGATCTTTCTTGAAATGTTTTGAGAAATATGGGAGGGCAAATTTTGGGGTACAACAGCTTCCCCTGTTCAATCTTCTTAAACCTGAGGATGTAGATTGGCTTTCGTGCCTTTCGTGATCCGAAGGTGGAAGTGGATTGAACACTAGAGTGCTCAGAAATTTGCACTCACATGAAGTGGTAATCGTCTTATGATGTCGGGAATGGCCTTATAGATGCCATTTGGAGGAGTGTCGATCGCATAAGAGATTCCTTAGCGAGAGCTTGTGTACCTGTTGTTGAGGAAGATTCAACCGGGGAAGTCTGATCCTTGTTGAGAGAAGTATAATTTTTAAGAGCTTTGGTCGTCTGTCATTCTGCTGGTGAGTCGTCTCTGTTGATATTTAGGAACTTTGGTCATCCGTACTCAACTGGGGAATCAATTTTGTTAAGATTTAGGAGCTCATCCGTAATTCAACTAAGAAACCATCTTTGCTGAGATTTAGGAACTAGTCCTTAATTCAACCGAGGAAACATCTCTACTGAGATTTAGGCACTCGTCCGTAATTCAACTGAGGAAACATCTCTGCTAAGATTTAGGAACTCATCCGTAATTCAACTGGGAAAATATCTGTCGAGATTTAGGAGCTCGTCCGTAATTCAACAGCTTTGCTGAGATTTAAGAACATCCGTAATTCAACTGGGAAAATATTTGTCGAGATTCAGGAGCTCGTCCGTAATTCAACTGATGAACTATTTGTCGAGATTTAGGAACTCGTCCGTAATTCGACTGAGGAACATATCTGTCGAGATTTAGGAACTTCTCCATAATTCAACAACTTTGCTGAGATTTAGGAACTTGTCCGTAATTCAAATGGGAAAATATTTTTGCTGAGATTTAGGAACATCGTCCGTAATTCAACTAAGAAACCATCTCCGCTGAGATTTAGGAACTCGTCCGTAATTCAACTTGAGAGACAACTTTGCTGAGATTTAGGAGCTCGTCCGTAATTCAACTGAGGAAATATCTCTGCTGAGATTTAGGAACTCGTCCGTAATTCAACCGAGGAACATATCTGTCGAGATTTAGGAACTCGTCTGTAATTCAACAACTTTGCTGAGATTTAGGAACTTGTCCGTAATTCAACTGGGAAAATATTTTCACTGAGATTTAGGAACATCGTCCGTAATTCAACTAAGAAACCATCTCCGCTGAGATTTAGGAACTCGTCCGTAATTCAACTTGAGAGACAACTTTGTTGAGATTTATGAGCTTGTCCGTAATTCAACTTAAGAAACCATCTCTGTTGAGATTTAGGAACTCGTCCGTAATTCAACTGAGGAAACATCTGTCAAGATTTAGGAACTTGTCCGTAATTCAACTTAAGAAACCATCTCTGTTGAGATTTAGGAACTTGTCCGTAATTCAACTGAGGAAACATCTGTCGAGATTTTGGAACTTGTCCGTAATTCGACCGAGGAAATAACTTCATAGCTTGAATTTGGTGATAATTTAACCGTATCCTTCCTGAAAGGTAAAGGTTAGTTGTATGTAATGCATGATATGTATCAGGCAATGATGTTCTCAAAATAAATGAGATTGTGTTGTATGATGCGTATGCATGTCATGATGTATGGAAATGTAGTGTTTTGAGCTGGGAAAATAAATCCCGAATTACTGCTAGAGAAAAGAAATGAATTCTCCATCTCCGCTGAGGATAGTGAATGAAGATGATTGTGAGAATAAACCTGCGGGAGAGGATAACTCCGCTGGGGAATAGACTGACGAGAGAATGACTCTGTGAGGAAGAGATACTCTGTTGAGGATTTCGTCGACAAATTCGGTTGGGGATGAATTACCGTTATTGGTGATAATGAAGCAGGTGGGGGATTGAATTCCTGATTTGTGAAAGGAAAGAACTCCGCTGGGGATGACTTTCCAATAGCGACCTTACTGGGGATAACCCTTTAGACTTTACTGGCGGTGATCTTCCGGAGTCTACTGGAGACAATTCTTCAAACTCCACTGGGGATATTTTACACTCCACTAGGGATGGTGAGACTTTTTAGTGATGATGGTAGATAAACTCTGCTTGGGGAGAATATTATCGATTCATTCACAGTTGCGAGTCTCAGCTGGGGAGAGCTAGCACCACTATCTTTCTTCTTACTCTGCAGGGAATGAATGTACCTTTAATCATTTCCTCCAGCTAGGTCTATCCCTATACCTGGTGGATAGAGCAACTGTACAGTTTGGACATTTCTCGTTTGCCCCTGTTTATGATATTACACATAATTGTCTTTCGTTTCGCATGTAAATGTTTATGAGAAGCAATCAATGTCAAATGCATATATCAAAATTGAACATTGGACGTTCTCGCAAAACAAAATAGAAAAAGGAAAACAGTTTGAAATTTCTTTGTAAAATGACTTGTATTGATTATTGAATTTAGCCTGTAAACAGACGTTTTTGTACAAGAGGCTGACGTCCTAGTAAGAGAACGCCGCCGAACAAATATAATTTATGCAGTTTGTGAAAAACAAAGAAAATCAGCTATGTGAACAATCCCACTGGGTTCCAACTCTGCTATTGCCTTTATGTCCTCGAGCATCTCATCACTTTTCTACTTGGTTGAAGGTAGATCAAATTGATTAGTGTCGTCCAAGCATGATAGTCGTTACTGAAGTCGTGTTGCAAGGTGATCCAATAAGACATAGTGTTACACTTTAATCCCTAATTTTTGCCTGGACCTCCCTTTTGGGTTTTCAGTCCACCGGGATACCCTTTTTTTGCCCAAGCCACCTTTTTAGGTTTTCAACTTGCCGGGTGTACAATTTTTTTTTCATTTTCATCCCTTATTTTTGCCCGAACCCTTTTAGTTCGCCGAGAAGCCCTTATTTTTTCCTAGGCCAGTCAACCTACTGGGTCTTTGATTATGCGTAGTATTTTTTCACTATGTCTGCATTGACGGGGTGAGGAAGGTCGTCACCATCCATGGTTGTTAGAATCATAGCTCCTCCTGAGAAAATGTTCTTAACCATAAATGGTCATTCGTAAGTAGGGGTCCATTTTCCCCTGGGATCACCTTGAGGTAGAATGATGCGCTTGATCACTAGATCTCCAACTTGATACTCTTGTCGTCTGACTTTCTTGTTAAATGCCTTGATCATCCGCTTTTGATACGTTTGACCATGAAAAATAACAGTAAGTCTCTTTTTGTCGATTAAGTTCAGCTGATCAAGCCGGGTCTGAATCCAGTCATCTTCGCTCAAACCTGCATCCTTCATAATCCGAAGAAAGGGTATCTGAACTTTAATGGGCAGGACGGCCTCCATGCCATAAACTAAGGAATAGGGTGTTGCCCCTGTTGACATCCGTGCTGAGGTACGGTACCCATGAAGAGCAAATGGTAACATCACGTGCCAATCTTTGTATGTCACCGTCATCTTCTGCACAATCTTCTTAATATTCTTATTAGCCGCTTCTACAGCCCCATTCATCTTCGGCCGGTAAGGAGAAGAGTTGTGATGCTGTATCTTGAACTGCTTGCAGAGCTCGGTGATCATCTTATTATTGAGATTTGTACCATTGTCTGTAATGATCCTCTCTGGAACACCAAATCAACAGATCAGATTGTGCCGAATGAACCATGCCACGACGTTCTTGGTTACTGTAGTAAAGGAAGCTGCTTCAACCCACTTCGTAAACTAATCAATAGCTACCAGGATGAAACGATGCCCGTTGGACGCAGTAGGTCTGATCTCGCCGATCATGACGATGCCCCACATTGCAAAAGGCCAAGGAGCTGTCAAGACGTTCAGAGGTACTGGAGGTATGTGCACCTTATCAGCATAAACTTGGCACTTATGATAGGTCTGAGAATGCTGATAACAGTCGACTTCCATTACAGACCAATAATATCCTGCCCGTAGGATTTTCTTTGCCATGGTATGTCCACTGGAATGAGTTCCGAAAGTACCTTCACGCAACTCTACCATAATCCTTTCTGCTTCGTTCTTATGCACACATCGCAGTAAGGTTGAATCATGATTAAGCTCGTAAATAATGCCATTGTTGATGAAGATCTTCGCCGCGAATCTTCTCAGAAATTTCTTATCATTAACAGATGCACCCTCAGGGTACTCTTGAGCCTCAAGATATATCTTCACCTCGTGAAACCAGGGTTTATCTGTTACCTCTTCAGTCTCAATGTCGCAGCAATGTACGAGTTCGTCCAACCTCTCAATGGTAATCTGGGGAGCTTCATTGTCCCATATGACCTTGAACATAGAAGACATCGTAGCTAGCGCGTCCGCTAACTAATTCTCCTGTCTAGGGAAGTGTTCAAAGGTTATCTCCTCGAAATGCGGAAGCAACGTAAATACATACTCTTTGTAAGGAATAAGAGTTAGGTGTTTCATATCCCACTCTCCTTTGATCTGACTGATCACGAGAGTGGAATCTCCGAATACACTTAAGAATTTAATCCTTAGGTCAATAGCTGCCCGAAGACCCATAATGCATGCTTCATACTCTGCCATGTTATTGGTGCAGTTGAAACATAGTCGGGCGGTAAGCGGAGTATGAGAGCCTTCAGGAGATATGATCACGGCGCCAATGCCATTGCCCAAAGAATTTGAGGCTCCATCAAAGTACATAGACCATCGAGATCCTTCCTCAGGTCCTTCATCCGGTCCAGGTGTTTCACAGTCAGTTACCAACATGATGTTCTCATCTGGGAATTCAAAGTTCATAGACTGGTAATCGTCCACTGCCTGATGTTCCAAATGATCCGCCAACACACTTCCCTTAATTGCCTTTTGGGTCGTATATTGGATGTCATACTCAGTCAAGATCATCTGCCATCTTGCTATTCTTCCGGACAAGGCAGGCTTCTCGAAGATATACTTGATTGGATCCATCTTTGATATCAATAGAGTAGTGTGAGTCAGCATATACAGTCTCAGCCGGCGAGCAGCCCATGCCAAAGCGCAGCAAGTTTTCTCAAGCAACAAGTATCGGGTCTTGCAGTCGGTAAAATTTTTGCTAAGGTAATAAATAGCATGCTCTTTTCGGCCAGACTCGTCATGCTACCCCAACACACACCCCATTAAATTATCGAGTACTGTCAAGTATAAGATCAGAGGTCTCCCTTCAACTGGAGGCATCAGAATAAGAGGCTCTTGGAGATATTCTTTGATCCTTTCGAAAGTGGCCTGACATTCATCGTTCCATCTTACCACTTGATCTTTCTTTAGCAACTTGAAGATTGGCTCACAAGTATCAGTCAGGTGCGAGATGAATCGGGCAATATAGTTCAAACCTCCCAGAAAGCCTCTGACTTCTTTTTTTGTTCGAGGAGCTGGCATTTCCTGTATAGCCTTCACCTTTGCAGGATCCACTTGAATACCCTTATCACTTAAGATGAAACCCAACAGCTTACCAAATCTCACCCCGAAGGTGCACTTGTTCAGGTTTAACCTCAGCTTGTACAACTTCAACCTGTCAAATAGCTTCTGAAGATGGTCAAGATGTTCTTCCTTAGTTTGGGACCTTGCAATCATGTCATCAACGTATACCTCAATCTCATGATGGATCATGTCGTGGAACAGAGCGACCATGGCACGCTAATACGTTGCCCCAACATTTTTCAATCCAAACGACATGACCTTGTAGTAAAAGGTACCTCATTGAGTAACAAAGGTTGTCTTCTCCATATCTTCGGGAGCCATTTTAATCTGATTATAACCGGAGAAACCATCCATAAAGGAGAAGACCTTATGTTGTGCAGAGTTGTCCACTAGAACGTCGATATGAGGCAGAGGGAAATCATCCTTGGGGCTTTCCCTATTCAGATCCCTGTAGTCAACACACATTCGAACCTTACCATCTTTCTTCGGCACCGGAACCACGTTGGCTACCCACTGCGGGTAAGAAGTAACTGCTAGAAAACCGGCATCAAACTGTTTCATAAACTCAGCCTTGATTTTCTCAGACATCTCTGGGCGCATTCGACGGACTTTCTGTTTCACTGGAGAACAGTCTTCCTTGGTAGGAAAGCGGTGAACCACGATATCAGTATCCAACCAATGCATATCTTTATAAGACCAGGCAAAGATCTCCACATAGTCACACAGCATCTGAATCAACCGTTGCTTAACACTAGACTCCAGATTTACACCGATCTTGACCTCTTTCTTGTCTTCCTCTGTACCCAGATTTACTATTTCCACTGGCTCTTCATGTGGCTGTATGGCCCTCTCTTCCTGAAATAGCAATCTAGCAAGTTCACCAGGAACTTTGCAATCATCCTCACCTTCGTCCTCGGCTTGGTTGATCGGACTTTTGAAGTTATAACTGGCAGTAGCAGAGTCGTTATCAGTGGGATCCAGAGTGGATGTAGACCTGTATATGTGAGTGTGTGTAAAATAGCTGTTTTGCAAGATAGAAAAGAAAAACAAGGAGCGCAAAATTTGTAATGCAAGAAAATGTCCAATGCTTTTATTAATGATATATGGAAATGACACACATAAAGCCCTCAAACAAAGCCATGGTGTCTCGGGTAAGGCACCGGGCCGTAAAGTTTAAAATTGTCTGTTACAAATTCAAAACAAAAGTCTATTACTGTGTAATATAAGAAACGGGCATGGAATCCTTTGCTGTCCAATTTCTCAAGCCACCGTTAGTAGCGGGGTAGATCCAGCTGTCAAACTCAGACTCTTCCACATCATCGTCCCCAATAGAATTTACTCCCACGTCATGTTTTGGCATAGGATCCGTTATGACATTAGGCTTTTCAGGTGCTTCAAACTCGATCTCCTTAGCTTCAATCAGATCCTGTACCTTATTCTTCAAGACCCAGCAGTTATTCGTATCATGCCCTGGGCTATCAGAGTGATAAGCACAGCGGGCGTTCAGATTATACAACGGTGATGTGGTATTGGGATTCTTCGGGGCTTCCCTCAGGGTCACCAAATTGGTCTTCAACAACTGCGAAAGGATTTGAGATAAAGCCATGTTGAGTCGAGTAAACTGTCTTTGCGGCCTCTCTGCTCTTGGCTGATTGTTGCATTGTAGGGAAACAATTGGTCTTAAAATAACTATCGCATTAACTGCTTGGCGGCATTCAGTTTGGTTATGGCTCATCTAGCTGTAAACTGCACTAGACTCCTTCTTGAAAGGCTTCTTCTCGGTACTTAACGAAGCACCCTTCTGTATTTTTCCGCTCTTGATACCAGCTTCAACTCTCTCCCCAGTCATAATTAACTCAGTAAAACCTGACGATGAACTTCCGATCAAATGGTTGAAATACAGACCAGACAAGGTCCCCAGAAACATATCCACCAACTCCCTGTCAGCCAGTGGGGGTTGTACTCTACCAGCAAGATCTCTCCACTTCTGAGCGTAATCTTTAAAACCTTCGCTCGCAACCATAGACATACCCTGAAGTTGGGTACGCGTGGGAGAAAGGTTGGCATTATATTGGTACTGCTTGTAAAAAGCAGCAGCAAGGTCCTCCCAGTTACGGACATTAGCTCCTTCTAGCTGATAGAACCACTCAAGTTGAGTCCCTGAAAGACTATCTTGAAAGAAATGAACCAGAGGTTCCTATCAGCAGTATATGGTTGGATCTTCCTGACATACGATCGGAGGTGCAGCTTTGGGCAGGAGACCCCGTCGTACTTAGCAAATACAAGAGCTTTGAACTTGTGGGGAATCACCACCCCAAATACTAGACCCAACTCACTAAAGTCCAACCCAAGTATCTTCTGGATTTCCATCGCACTTAACCGGTCTTCGAGCTGCTTATACCTGTCCTCAGCAGGAGGATACTAGTCTTCATCAAAGTCAGTCTCATTGTCAGAAACCACAGGGCTAGGAGCCCTTCTTTCTTCTTGGTTCTCCCCCCCTCCAGATGAGTGAGACAGATCAACTTTGTCTCGTAACCTATTTCCAAACCTGTGACCCATGTTCAGGAGGACCGTCTTCTTCTTCTTCTTCTTCTTCTTATCCTTCAAGATAAGAGTCTTCAGATCTTTCTGCCCCTTGGCCAGGCTCATGAACATTTCCTGGAACTGAGCATTCTGAGCTTGAAGAGCCTTGATGGCTTGATCAGTAGGTGTTTCAGAAGACATGATTGCTGAAATAAACAGCGAAGAAGATGAGAAACCTGTAAGGGTACCTGTGATGAGGTGCATGGAAATGGAATGCATATGATATGATTTCATAGACTTCGGGAGATTCAAATTCGTAAACCAAAATGAAACACACTTTTATTAGATTAAAAACTTGAAACAATGTTTGACAAATGCCTTTAAGGAGTTACAAAAAGAAAAACTGAAAAGTAAATCAAAACTAGAAATAAAAAAAAACATCAGCGCTCCCATGGTCGTTTTCTGTTGGTGCTGACATAATCGTTGAGGACCTTCTCATTCTCCAGCTGCCTTGTAAGCTTTAGGATCTTCCGTTCCTGCTCATGATACTTTTCTCTGTAAGTATCCCGTTCTTCTCTCAACTGTATCCAAGACCTCTTTAATGCCCCAATGTCAATAGGCATGTATGGATGGAGGACAGTATGAGGAACCCCTTCTTCATCAGCACTCTCAATAATTACTGGCAAGACAACTTCGTACGACATTCCTAGCTTTTGGGCACGGGCCCGGACCCACCAGAGATACGGTTCCATCGGAAGAGAGGTCTTTATTACTAGCTCATGCAGATCAGACCTGTTAACCCTATTCCAAGCTCGTATAAATCTGTGGCGATGTCCCTCACTATCCCCTTGGAAGTCAAAGACAATGCTCAGAATCAGCAACTCATGAGGATCGTCCTTTCTAGCTCGCCCAAACTGTCGTAAGACCAGACAAGGATTATAGGTGATCCCTCCCCTAATTCCAAGTAAAATAACATTGGGGTATTCTCCGCACCGGTCAATAACAGCTACTTCTTCCATGTCTTTAGTACTCCAAATGATGTCCGTATGAGCAAGGGACATAATTCTGTAGGCCCAACCCATACCTTCCTTGTTCTTCAAAACATATTTGGGGAGGTGAGAAATAAACCACCTCACCAACAATGGTGCACAACACATAAGGGTTCCTCGTTTCCGAGCAGTACGGGCATAAAGAGCATGCAGAATTTCACCTAAGAGAGTGGGCACAGGATTACGGGACATGAAGATCTTCACTGCGTTCACGTCGATGAAAGAATCTGAATTAGGGAACAAAACCAGACCATATATGAGAAGAGCCAGGATGTCTTCGAATGCTTGAAAGTCCAAACTGTCCCAAAACTGTTGAGCCTGATCAATCAAGAACTTAACCAAGAAGCCTTTCACCCCGCTCTGAGTCTCCCAGTTAGACATTGCTTCAGCCTTTGTCAGATGTAGGGTTGTAGCAACATCCTCTGGCCTAAGAGCTATCTCCCAACCTGTAAATGGCATCTGCTCTAGAATAGAAATACCAAGTAAATCAGAGAACTCTTCCAAGGTAGGGACCAACTGATATTCCGGGAAGGTGAAGCAATGGTGCAACGGGTCGAAGAACTGGAACAAGACACTCATCATTTGCTTATCCATCTTAGACGTGACTAAACCAAGGATGTGACCATGTCTTCTGACAAAGGAAGAAGTATCTGGAACTTTAGAAACCAACTCTCTAAGTTGAGCAGGGATTTGTACGAAGCTGATGCGAATAGTATTTCTGCGCATGGATGCCATGATCTGCAAAACAGAACAAAGATGAATCCCCTTGGTCTTTGAAATGGGTTAGTCCAATGAAATGTGCATGCAATGTCATGATGCATGATGTCATGATAGAAACACACCACAAGTATTCACAGATAGCAAACATGGTAAGGGCAAACAAGTCACACAGTAGCCCTTAGATTTCAGGTTGGCATGGAGTTTAGGTATTACCCTCTTTCAGTTTAGTTGGTTCAACCTGTCCTAGTAATATTAACCGGGTTCTAGAGGTTCTCAATATCACTAACCACCCTTGATCGGTCATAATTCCAGTTTAGCAACCTTTTCTTGCAGCCGGAATCATCGCGAGAGTTTGGTCTCAATGAGTGTAGCATATTGCTACTTTTCTATGGCCAAGTTGGTCAATTTTAGGTTCTAAGGTCAGTTGGTGCTTAATGACCCCTTAACAGCCCCATATTCTCCTTGTTCCTCCACAAGGTATATCTGTACAAACTAAAGTGCCACACCAACGTAGCTACTGCTTCAACTGTATCGGTCTATGCCGTACAGTTCCCTCATAGTCTATTGCTACTTACCTAAAAGGTATCCCCCAGATCCGGGTTAGGATCTATAGTAACTCCGATTCAAACCCACAAAGATAAAGCATACAAATCAAGCAATTGGAAACATTATGATGAACTAGTCCTAAGGTACACCCCACTTATTAACTCCCCAGCAGAGTCGCCAGTTCTGTGATACGGGGGGAAGAACTGACTGTTTTTTGGAATGCTGGTTCGCGTTTTGCGTTTGTTTTTGCAAAATGTCGCGGTAAGCAAGAGTCGCCACCGACTTTTATTTTATCAAACAAGGAAAGGAAAAAAGCACAGAAAAATTCCTTTTTTGAGATATTTCTAAGTACGGGGGTAGATTATAGAAAGGGAAGGTATTAGCACCCTTTCTATCCGTAGTTATCTACGGGCTCTTAGGTACTTGCTCATCATTTTAAAAATTGTTTTCTTTGTGTTTGTGGGTTTTGAAAAGTTTTTGTTTTAACTTCGATTTAACTCTTGCTTATGTCTTCAAGAGTGTAATGAAGTGTTTTTGAAAACTTGTTCGTAAAAAGTGTAAGTGTGAAAAAGTTTTGTTTTGGATGAGCAAGTGTCTAAGAACTAATCTACCTATTCGAAAAAGGAATCGTTCTATGCTAATTTCCTTTAGACAATGTTATCCCACTATTAGTGGGTAGGTAGCATCGTCGTTGGAGTTTGAGGGTCAATTCGAAAGAGGGACATACAGTCACTAAAGCAACGTTAGGATGTCTTAGTGGTAACCCTAATGTCTTAGATCATTTATCCGAGGTAACGGTATCCGAGGCAACCATTTCGAGGCAACTATGATCTTTTAGACAAGAGGGCGAACTCTAAAACAACCTATACTCAATGATCGTTTACAAAGGCAACCAAGTGGGAGTGTACCCTAGAGGTGCGCATGTGCGAATGTGTTGATTTCAGTTACTTTTATCTTTGCACATGTTTAGGGTGATCTAACCGTTTTAAGATTAAACATTCATTCTTGTCATGCAAACCCTATTATCAAACATCTAGCAGTTGAATATTTGCAGAATTTAAAGGTGCGGAATTTAAGCTAAATTATTACAAGGCGTCGGGTATTTACATCGCCAAAAACAACCCTTTGAAAATGAAAGCAGTAGAAATAAATAAATGTCCTAATTAATTATTACAAACCGAGAGCAAATACAATAATTTGGATAAAGAAAAATAAAACGCGCGAGACAATTGAATCGAATGCGAAGCTAGGGTTTTGACCCTCCTAATTAAAAGAAAATATTTTTGTTGTTTTTATTTTTTAAGAAAAGAAATTAATTCCTAAAATTAAATGCTAAATTAATTATTTAATTAAGTTAATAAATGAAAAATAATTAAGTGACTTATTTTTGGAGTTTTTTTAATTTAGGAACGAAATTAAATAATTAAATTAGGGTTAAAACCTAGTTATTCTAATTGATTTTTAATTATTTACAAAATCATTTAAAGTTATCTAACATTAATATTCTAATTAAATTAATTAATATTTATTAATGAAAAATAAAATAAAAATTCTGATTTATTTGGACATAAAAATATTTTTGTGATTTTTTTGATAAAAAAGAAAATTGTTTATTGGTTAGTAATTAAATAAAATAAAATAAAATAATTAAATGAAATAAACAAAATATATAAAAAGAGTGAGATGGGCCTGAATAGAGGGCTGTAGAAAGCAGGAATTCTGGCCCATTTGAGGAGATCCAATTTGACTTTCTTGATCATGTGCGTTGCGTTTGACTGGCCCTTTGGTGCACCTTCAATGATGACCACCAGATCTGGCCATCTGGCCATCTGGCGTGTTGATGAGGAAGGAGCATGATGGACGTTTGGCTTGAGCATGTACTGGATTCCCTGAAATAACAAGGAAAAATAACAAATGTTGGAGGCAGGGATCGAACCCCTGACCTCCAGCCTCTAATGCCTTAAAATCCTGCGTGGCAACCACTAGGTTGTGTTGTTCTTATTGTTATTATAATACAAAGTAATAATAATATATAAAAACAAAAGTTAGTGGACATAAATTAAAAAAACGCGCGCTCGTTTAAACAAGCCAATGGTGGGGTGACACGCCTTCATCCCCTTCCTCTCTCCGTAGCTAAAAACTTGCAATACCTATACCCACAGACAAATGTTCGTCGCTACAAACCTCTCCACTCTCAGAATCTCGTACAGGCCATGTAAATGAATTCTAGTACCATGGTTGAGTTCGTCTCCTTCTTCTGAATGCAGTGATATCCATTACTAAGGCTAATTGTACCTAAAAACGAAAACCCTAAAAGCAAACTCGAAACCCTAATAATGGTGGATTTCGATTCAGTCCATATAAATGAAATTGGCTATTGGAAAAAGCTTGCAAACATCATGGTGATCAAGAATATGCAATTATTTTACGCTATGGATGCAAGAATAATGCAAATCGAATTCAAGAAAATGGTGATATTGTGAGCGACTTACAGTGCGTGAGAGGGCTTGAAAACGCCTGCTTTTGATTGCTTTCGCTTGTGGAGATTTCCAGGAGACGATTGGGACAAATGCCAAGCCTTGAGGATTCCTCTAAGTGGGATTTTGATCTCACACTTTTCTTTGATTTTTTCAGATTTTGTTTGCTATATAGCGCCTGTCTCCAACCCTTGTTTTGATCTGTCTCGCCTCCTTATGTATTGCACAATGCATTAGAGTTGTTTATTCAGTCCAAATCTTCTTCTTTCAATGCTTTGGATATTGATTTGATTCTTCTTTAACAACCTTCCAAATTTGGCTTATTTTAAATCTTTTTGTGCACTCTAAGGCTTGGCATGAATTGGAAGGATGATAGCTGTATAATGAAGCCTGAAACAACACAAAATCCTTGGTTATTAATGTTTTGGATTTTTATTTGATTTATTTTGATTTAAATCAAATTAATTCAAATAAAAATAAAAATAATTAATAAAAATTTGATATGGACAAGTGGCAAGGGATACAGAACGTGGGCTATGATGCCAACTCAAAACAAGTTAAAAAGAATGGGCCCATTTGGCAAAATTTGAAGTTTTGAGCATAGTTGACGTTTGGCAATTTTGCAAAAAAGGTCATCTTCAAAAATGCACAACTTCCTCAATTTTAAACCTTTGGAGGTGTTCTTGGACTTTTTAGAAAGCTTGATATGTCCTCTAATCAACCCTTTTAGTATCTTCTCAATTTGATATTACATTCTCATGTATGAAGCTTTGACAAAATAGGTGTTTTTGTTGACTTTTCAAAATGACCTATAATGTCCAAATTCATAACTTCTTGTGAGTGCATATTTTGATCTTTGGATCTGAAGATGGATTATAGGGAATCGCATCCTCTTAAAAATGATCTTTGGATGGGTCATTTCTCATAAAGTATGAGAAAGTTATGCTTGGTAAAAGTTGAGTAGACTTTTCCTACAAAACCCTAATTTTGCAACTTTTGAATCTTGATGAATTGTGAGCAATACTTGATGAATCATGATCAACCCTTGATAAAATGATGAAATATACTTCAAAATGAGGATGGTGACAAAATATCTTGATGTTTGACTATATGTAGGTCACAGTTGACTTTTGCCCTATCACAGTCGATTTTTAGGCCTTTGAGCAATTGACTGAGCAAACTTCCTCTGCAAGGCTTGAAACTTGACATGGATGATATTGAGAACATATTAGGACAATGTTGAGCATTTGGGGTCCCTTGTACTCAAGTATATTGATGCAACATGAAATCCTAATTTGAGGTAGACTACCTTAGGAGAGAGCTTGTTTTGCCAACCGTTGGACTACCTTGAGCAACTTGGGGATCTTTCTTGAAATGTTTTGAGAAATATGGGAGAGCAAATTTTGGGGTACAACACAACCCCCAATTTGGGTTCACACCTATTGTACCCAAAAATTTTCCCTCCCATATTTCTCAATACATTTCAAGTGAGATCCTTAAATTGCTCACGGAAGTCCAAGGGTTGACCAGACAAACTCTCTCCTAAGGTAGTCTACCCCAAATTAGGGTTTCATTTTTCACCAAGATGCTTGAGTCCAAAGGATCCCAAATGCTCACCATTGTCCTAATATGTTCTCAAGATCATCCATGTCAAGTTTCAAGCCTTGCAGAGGAAGTTTGCTCAGTCAATTGCTCAAAGGCCTGAAAATCGACTATACTAGGGCAAAAGTCAATTGTGTCCCACATATAGTCAAACTTCAAGATTTTTGGTAAACATTCTCATTTTTAAGTATTATTCATCATTTGATAGAGGATTGATCATGATTCCTCAAGGATTGCTCACAATTCATCAAAATCCAAAAGTTGCTAAATTAGGGTTTTGCAGGAAAAGTCAACTCAACTTTGACCAAGCATAACTTTCTCATACTTTATCAAAAATGACCCATCCAAAGCTCATTTTTAAGAGGATGAAATTAAGCACAATCCATCTTCAGCTCCCAAGTTCAAAATAAGCACTTACAAGAAGATATAAATTTGGACATTATAGGTCATTTTGGAAAGTCAACAAAAACACCTTTTGGGTCAAAGCTTCATACATGAACATGGAAGATTAAATTTATATGAGACCAAAAGGGTTGCTTAGAGGACATCTTAAGCTTTCTAAAAAGTCCAAGAACACATCTCTAGGGTCATAATTGAGGGAGTTATGCATTGGTAAAGTTGACCCTTTTTGCAAAATTGCCAAAAGTCAAATGTGGCAAAAATTACATTTTTTGTAAAATGGGCCCAACTTTTTATGCTTGCACTGAGTTTGTAATGTGACCCACGACCCATGATACCTTCCATTTGTTACTCTTTTATTTTTGTCATTTATTTTGATTTTATTTCAACTAAATCAAATAAAATCAAAATAAAATAATGAAAATATCAAAAACTAATTAAATCTTGAGATTTTGTGCATGTTTAGGTCCATTATACAGTTGAAAACAAAATCAAATCGTGCAAGGTTCACTTGGACACAAAAAGATTGCATTTTTCTTGATTTGGAAATATTTCCACAAGGATCAAATCATGAATCAATAATCATAATTGGAGAAGATTTGAAACAAAGTGGCGACCCTAATTCATTCCTGGATACATAAGGAACAATTGCAGACCAAAAACAGGGAGACGGGAGGTGTGCAAGAGAGAGAACAAGTTGCAAAAAATTCAAGAAAAGTGGCAAACTGATTTCCATGTTTCAGATCAATTCAAAGCACTCTAGTCATCCCAATCAATTGCTGGACTCCCTAGGATCAAGATTCAACCGTTAACAAGCTTCCTCGCGCCTTGAAACAGGCTGTAAGGTTCATACGGTTTATCACTTTTTTTGAATTTGAAAACCTTAATTTTGGCATCTTTAACATGATTGATTGGCATATTCTTAAACCTTATGATGTTTGCAAGCTAATGGTTATATTTAATTGCGTTTTCATTGACTGTACAGCAAAGTTCCATGGCTAGGGTTTTCTTTTTGTGTTTAGGGTTTTCTTGTACAGGGAAAATTGGCCATTAATAATGGTACCATGATGCTCGTGAGGTTGCAACGAGTAGATTGGTACCATTGGTTTTGATTTATCATGCCTGTATGAAATTTTGGAGAAGCACAGGGTTGTACCTACACTCAGATGACCGTAGGTAAAAGTTTCCAGGGATAGCACGATGGTGGGAGAAAGAAGAAAGTAACGTGGCACTCCCTGACTAGCTAATTCAAATTTCGCGCATTTAAGAATTATTATTTTGTTTTTACCATATAATGATTGTTTGTTATTACTTGTACAAATAACTAAGCCAGCTCAGTTGGTCAGCATGCAGTGTGAGAACGCCTAAGGGCCTGGGTTCGATCCCCAGGTCCCAACTTTGTTTCCTATTATTTTTTCTTGCATAATCAGGTGCCCATGTATCCAACAAGTCTACCATGCATCATAAATATCCCACCATCAGATCATCAAGGCTGCAGATCCAATGCCTTATCCCTGAGGGTCCACCATACGCCCAGTCAAGCAAGCATATGGGATCTGGCCAAGTCAACAAAGGCCAGGAGTTATTGCGCCAAAAATTACAATTAGCACCCCCTTGCTGAAGCAACATCAGGCCCATCTTATTCTTTCTTTTCTATTTTTATTTATTTATTTAATTAGTTTAGTTTTTTTAACCACAAATAAATTCTTTTTTTCACAAAAAAATCATAAAATCAAATTTCACAAATTTGGGATTAGGTTTTTTATTTTATCAAATTGAATTTAACATTAGTGTAAATTTAATTTAGGGTAATTCTAACTTTGTGTAAATAATTAAAATCAATTAGAAAAAATTAGAGTTTGCTTTTGACTTAATTTTTAATTTCTTTCATAAAATAAAAATAATGCAAAAATAGGTTAATTTAATTATTTTTTCTTAAATTTCAATTAATTAGAAATTAGGTTTTTTTTAATTCAATTAAAACTTTATTTTTCTCAAAATAATCAAAAACAACACAAAATGATTTTTCTTTTAAATTGCAATTTGGTATAGTGGGGTCAAAATCCTAAATCTCTCGTTTTCAATTCATCGCGCGCGTTTATTAGTTTTTGCAATATTAATGTAACTGCTCACGGTATGTAATAGTTTAATTAGGATTTTCTTTATTTATCGTTTTTACGGGATTTTTGGATATGTAATTAACCCCTACCCCGAAGCCTTGTAATAACGTAGGTTTTATTTCTCGCAAATATTAACTGTTAGATGTATGTTTATAGGATTGTATGACAAGATTGCATGATAATTTTAAAATGGCTAGAAAACCATAATGTGCAAAGATAATAACTGAAACCAAATCACTCGCACATGCGCACTCCTATGGTATACTCTCACTTCGGTTGCCTTTGGTAAACGATCATTAAGTATAGGGTGTTTTAGTGGTCGCCCTCCTGTTTAAACAAAGATCAAATGTCCCGTTCGAAAAGGTTGCCTCAGAAATGTTGCCTCGAATATGATCTTAAGACATTAGGGTTATTACTAAGACGTCCTAACATTGCTTTAGTGATCGTACATCCCTTACGAATTGACCCTTACAACTCCAACGACAGTGCTACCTATTTCTCAATAGTAGGATAACATTGTCCAAAGGAAACAAGAACAGAAACAATCCTTTCTTGATTAGGTAGATGCTAGTAGGTACTTGCTCAAAACAACAAACCTTTTTCACACTTACACCTTTTTCAAATAAAGTTTTCAAAAACAAACTTCGTAACACTCTTGAAGACAGAAGCAAGGGTTAAAACGAAGTAGAACAAAACTTTTCAAAACAAACACACACAAGTAATTTCAAAAAATATGAGCAAGTACCTAAAAGCCCATGGAAAACCATGAATAGAAAGGGTGCTAGCACCTTCCCTTTCTATAATCTACCCCCCATACTCAAAATCTCGAAAAAGGAATTTTCTGTGCTTTTGTCCTTTCCAGTTGGAGAAAATAAAAGTCGGTGGCGACTCTTGCTTACCGTGAAATTTTGCGAATAAAAATGCAAAACGCAAACCAGCATTTTCAAAAACAGTCGGTTCTACCACCATATCACAGAACTGGCAACTCTGCTGGGGAATTATAAGTGGGGTACACCTTAGGATTTAGTTCATCATAAATTGCTTCTCTTGTTTGTTTTGGTTGCTTTACTTTTAAGGGTTTTGCTTGGGAGTTACTATTGATCCTAACCTGGATTTGGGGACACCTTTTAGGTAAGTAGCAATAAACTATGAGGGAACTGTACAGCATAGACCGATACGGTTAAAGCATTAGCTACGTTAATGTGGCACATTGGTTGGTACCGGTATCCCTTATGGAGAAACAAGGAGAATACGGGGCCTCTATGTGTGTCGTTAAGCATCAAATGACCTTAGAACCTTTAATCGACCAACTTGGCCATTAGAAAGTAGTGAGATATCCTGCCTCGGTGTAAAGCTGAGAACTGGTTGATACTCGATGCTACACTCATTGAGACCATACTCTTGAGATAGTTATATCCGCAAGAAAAGATTGCGTGAGCTGAAACCATGACCGATGAAGGATGGTCAGTGATATTGAGAACCTCTAGAACCCGATTACTTTTTCTAGGACAGGTTGAAACCAACTGAACTTCAAGAGGGTAATACCTTTGACCCCATGCAAGCCTTAAACTTAAGGGCTTTTGTGTGACTTGTTTGCCTTTTCCATGTCTGTTATCTGCTATACCTGTTGTTTTTATCATGACATCATGCATCATAACATAGCATGCATACTTCATTATACTAACCATTTCAAAGACCAAGGGGATTTATCTTTGTTCTGTTTTGCAGACTATGGCTTCCGTGCGTAGAAATACCATCCGAGTTAACTTTGTGCAAATACCTGCTCAACTCAAAGAGTTAGCCTCAAGAGTTTCCGAGACTTCTATGTTCATCAAGAGACATGGTCAGCTTCTTAGCCTGGTTACCTCAAAGCTTAATGAGCAGATGATGAGTGTACTTTTCCAGTTCTTCGATCCGGTGTATCATTGCTTCACCTTTCCAAATTACCAGCTGGTTCCCACTTTGGAAGAGTTCTCACACTTATTGGGCATATCCATCCTTGAGCAGGTGCCCTTCAAAGGTATAAAAGAGTCTCCTAGACCAGAAGACATTTCCTCAGCTCTACATCTGAAACGGGCTGATGTAGTATCTAATTGGGAAACACGAAGCGGGGTCGAAGGTTTCTTAGCCAAGTTTCTGATAGATCAGGCTCAGCTATTCTGGGATAATTTGGATTTTTAGGCTTTCAAAGATATCTTGGTTCCTCTTATCTACGACTTGGTTCTCTTCCCAAATCCAGATTCCTTTATAGATGTGAATGCAGTTAAGATTTTCCTTTCCCGCAATCTTGTGCCCACTCTACTGGGTGATATCTTACATGCCCTCTACACTCGTATTGTGCGAAGAAGAGGGACTCTTATGTGTTGCATGCCTTTGCTGTCAATGTGGTTTATTTCGCACCTCCCTAAGTCCGTGCTGAAAAACGAAGAAGGTTTGGGATGGTCCTACAGGATAATGTCACTTTCCCATACAGACATTCTTTGGAGTTCTAGGGCTATGGAAGACACTGCTGTCATTGATCGTTGTGGGGGATACCCTAATGTCCAGTTGCTTGGAATCAGAGGGGGTATAACCTACAATCCTTGTCTAGCTTTGCGACAATTTGGTCATGCTCGGAGACATGGTCCCCATGAGCTACTTCTTACGGATATTGCATTTGACTACAAGGAAGATGTTGACGAGCACCGCCGAAGGTTTATACGAGCTTGGGGCATGGTGAACAGATCTGACCCTAAAGAGCTAGGACCAAGGACTTCCCTTCCTATGCAGCCTTACTTCCAATGGGTCCGAGCTCGTGCCTAGAAGCTTGTGATGCCCTATGAAGCATTATTTCCAGTGATTGTGGAACCCACTAATAAAGAAGGCATTCCTTACACAATTATTTATCCTTACATGCCCACTGATCCTGGGGCATTGCAGAGGTCTTGGATTCAGCTGAAAGAGGAGAGGGATACTTATCGGGAGAAGTACCATGAGCAAGAAAGGAAGATTTTGAAGCTCACCAGGCAGCTCGAGAAGGAAAGAGTGATCAATGACTACGTCAGCACAAAGAGGAAGCATCCATGGGATTTTTGACTTTTTCTTTTCTAGTTTTAGATTTGTTTTCCGTTTATTTCTTTGTAACGCCTGAAAGGCAATGTTAAACCTTTTTACAAGTTAATCTAATAAAGTTTGTTTATTTTTGGTTTGCAAATTTAAATCTCCCAAAGTCTTTGAAATCATTACATACGCATCCCACTATCATGCACACCATTACAGATACCATTATAGGTTTCTCATCTTCTTTGCTGTTTATTTCAGCATGAAATGTCTTCTGATCAAGCCATCAAAGATATCCAGGCACAAAACGCCTCAATTCCAAGAGATGTTCTTGAGCTTGGCTAAAGGGAAAGAGGATTTGAAAACTCTCATTCTGAAAGAGAAGAAGAAGAAGAAGAAAGTCGTTCTTCTGAATATGGGCAAAAGATTTGGGGATAGGTTGAAACAGCAAGCTGATCTGACCTCTTCATCCAAGGAAGGGGAGAACCAAGAAGAAGAAAAGGGCCCTAGTCCTTCCATTTTTGATGATGATACATATTATGATGATGAGCAATAGCCTCTTGCTGAGGATAGGTACAAGCAGCTAGAAGACCGTCTGAGTGTTATGGAGATTCAGAAGATCCCTGGTTTGGATTTTGGAGAACTGGGACTGGTATCAGGAGTGGTGATCCCTCATAAGTTCAAAGCTCCGGCTTTTGCCAAGTATGATGGAGTATCCTTTCCAAAACTCCATCTCCGCTCATACGTCCAGAAAATTCAACCCCACACTACTGATAGAAATCTGTGGGTTCATTTCTTTCAAGATAGTCTATCAGGGACTCAACTTGAATGGTTTTATCAATTGTAAGGAGCTAATGTCCGAAATTGGGAAGACCTTGCTGCTGCTTTTTACAGGCAGTATCAGTATAACGCCGACCTTGCTCCCACTCGTACTCAGCTTCAGGGTATGTCAATGGGTGCAAGCGAAGGTTTTAATGACTATGCTCAGAAGTTGAGAGACTTGACTGGAAGAGTCCAACCCCCTTTGTCTGACAGGGAGTTGGTTGACATGTTTCTAGGGACGCTATCTGGTCCATTTTTCAATCATATGATCGGCAGTTCGTCATCTGGGTTTACTGAGTTGATTTTGACTGGAGAGAGAGTAGAAGTTGGTATCCGAAGTGGTAAGATACATAAGGATACTTCATCAAGTGCAGTAAAGAAGCCTTTCACCAGTAAGAAAGAAGCTAGTGTAGTCTATGGCTCGAGGAGCCAAAGCAGACCTGAACACCGTCAAGCATTGAATGCGGTAGTGATATCAAGACCCACAATTTCTCCACAATGCAACAATCAACAAAGGGTGGAAATACCACAAAGGCAGTACACTCGGCTCAATATGACCTTGTCTCAAATTCTACCACAATTATTGAAGACCAATCTGGTAACTCTGAGGGAGGCTCCGAAGAACTCCAACACCACTTCTCCTCACTATAACCCGAACGCCCGTTGCGCCTATCACTCTGAAAGTCCAGGTCATGATACAAACAACTATTGGGCCTTGAAAAACAAAGTGCAAGACTTGATCGAAGCCAAAGAGTTTGAGTTTGACGCTTCGGAGAAGCCCAACGTCATAACTACACCCATGCCCAAGCATGGCTCCAGAATCAATGCTATTGAGGTTGTCTCCGCCACAAAAGATGCTGATGGTGAAGAAGATTCAGATATCGACAGTTGGATCTACTCTACAACCAATTGCGGACTAAGCAACTGGATGGTGAAGGACTTCATACCTGTTTCTTTTATTCCACAGTAATTGACTTTTGTTTTAAAAGTTGTAATAGACAGTTCAAAACTTTATGGCCCGGTGCCTTGCCCGAGGCACCTTGGCTTTGCTTGTGATGGCTTATTATTTGTCATTTTCATATATCATTAATAAAGCATTGGATGTTTTCTTGCATTACAAATTTTGCGCTCCTTGTTTTTCTTTTCTGTCTCTCACTTTATCAAAACAACTATTCTCTTACACACACTCACGTATCATAATGCAAATCCATATCCACTATGGATCCCATTGATAATGACTCTGCTACTGCCAGTTATGACTTCGAAAATCCGATCAACCAAGCCAAGGACGAAGGTGAGGATGATTGTGAGGTTCTCGGAGAACTTGCTAGACTATTACAACAGGAAGAAAGGGCCATACAGCCTCATGAAGAGCCAGTTGAATCAGTGAATTTTAGTATGGAGGAAGACAGGAAAGAGGTCAAGATAGGTGCGGATCTGGAGCCTAGTGTCAAGCAACGGTTGATACAGATGCTGCGCGACTATGTTGAGATCTTTGTCTGGTCCTACAAAGATATGCCTCGTTTAGACACTGATATTGTGGTGCACCGCCTGCCAACTAAAGAAGATTGTCCTCCAGTAAAGCAGAAGGTTCGCCGTATGAGCCCTGAGATGTCTGAGAAAATCAAAGCTGAGGTCATGAAACAGTTCGACGCAGGATTTTTAACTGTCACTTCTTACCCGCAGTGGGTTGCCAACGTTGTTCCGGTACCTAAGAAGGATGGTAAGGTACGGATGTGTATGGACTATAGAGATCTGAACAGGGTGAGCCCCAAGGATGATTTCCCACTTCCTCATATCGATGTTCTAGTCGACAACACCGTGCAGCTTAAAATATTCTCCTTCATGGATGGTTTTTCTGGTTACAATCAGATCAAGATGGCTCCCGAGGACATGGAGAAGACAACCTTCGTTACACAGTGGGGAACCTTTTGTTACAAGGTAATGCCTTTCGGGTGGAAGAATGATGGGGAGACTTATCAGCGCGCCATGGTCACTTTGTTCCATGACATGATTCACCATGATATTGAGGTTTATGTTGATGACATGATCGCAAGGTCCCAGACTGAGGAAGAGCACCTAGATCATCTCCAGAAACTATTTGACAGGTTGAAGATGTACAAGCTGAGGTTAAACCCGAACAAGTGCACCTCCGGGGTAAGGTCTGGTAAGCTGCTGGGTTTCGTCGTTAGTGATAAAGGTATTCAAGTGGATCCTGCCAAGGTAAAGGCCATACAGGAGATGCCGGCTCCCCGAATAGAAAAGGAAGTTAGAGCTTTTTGGGACGTCTGAATTACATCCCCAAGTTCATTTCACACCTGACCACTACTTGTGAACTAATCTTCAAGCTGCTGAAGAAAGATCAAGTGGTAAAATGGAATGATGAATGTCAGACCGCTTTCGAGAGAATCAAAGAATACCTCCAAGAGACACCAATTTTGATGCCTCCAGTTGAAGGAAGACCTTTGATCTTATACTTGTCGTACTGGACAATTCAATGGGGTACGTGCTGGGGCAGCATGACGAGTCTGGCCGAAAAGAGCACATTATTTACTACCTTAGCAAAAAGTTTATCGACTACAAGACCCGATACTCGTTGCTCGAGAAAACTTGTTGCGTTTTGGCATGGTCTGCTCGTCGGCTGAGACAGTATATGCTGACTCACACCACCTTATTGATATCAAAGATGGATCCAATTAAGTATATCTTCGAAAAGCCTGCCCTGTCCAGAAGAATAGCAAGATGGCAGATGATCTTAACTGAGTACGACATCTAATACACAACCCAAAAAGCAATCAAGGGGAGTGTATTAGCAGATCATTTAGTGCATCAGGCCGTGGATGACTACCATTCCATGAATTTTGAGTTCCCGAATGAGAACATCTTATTGGTGACCGACTGTGAAGAACCTGGACCGGATGAAGGACCTGAGGAAGGATCCCGATGGTCTATGTATTTTGATGGAGAATCAAACGCGTCAGGTAATGGCGTCGGTGCTGTGATCATATCTCCTGAGGGCTGTCATACTCTGTTCACCTCCCGATTTTGTTTTAACTGTACCAACAATATGGCGGAGTATGAAGCGTGCATCATGGGTCTTCGAGCTGCTATTGACCTGAGGATTAAGTTCTTGAGTGCATTCAAAGATTCTGCTCTGGTGATCAGTCAGATCAAAGGTGAGTGGGATACGAAGCACCCAAATCTTATTCCTTACAAAGAATATGTATTGATATTGCTCCCGCACTTTAAGGAGATAACCTTTGAACACTTCCTAAGAGAGGAGAACCAGTTAGCGGATGCTCTAGATACCATGTCTTCTATGTTCAAAGTTAGGTGGGACAATGAAGCTCCCCAGATTATCATTGAGAGGTTGGATGAGCCCGCACATTACTGTGACATCGAGACCAAAGAGGTAGTAGATAAACCTTGGTTCCACGAGGTAAAGAGGTATCTTGAGGTTCAAGAGTACCCCGAGGGTGCATCTGTTAATGACAAAAAGTTTCTGAGAAGGTTCATTGCGAAGTTCTTCATTAGCAATGGGATTATTTATAAGCGTAACCATGATTCAACCTTACTGCGGTGCATGGACAAGAGCGAGGCAGAAAGGATCATGGCAGAGTTACATGAAGGAACCTCCGGAAGTCATTCCAGTGGACATACCATGGCAAAGAAGATCCTACGGGCTGGATATTATTGGTCCACTATGGAAGCCGACTGTTATCAGCACTCTCAGACATGTCATAAATGCCAAGTCTATGCTGATAAGGTGCATGTACCTCTGGTTCCTCTGAATGTTTTGACAGCTCCTTGGCCTTTTGCAATGTGGGGCATCGACATGATCGGCGAGATCAGACCTACTGCATCTAATGGACATCGTTTCATTCTGGTAGCAATTGATTATTTCACGAAGTGGGTTGAGGCAGCTTCCTTTGCTACAGTAACCAAGAACGTCGTGGCGCGGTTTATCTGACAAAATCTGATCTGTCGATATGGTGTACCAGAGAGGATCATTACGGACAATGGTACAAATCTCAACAATACGATGATCACCGAGCTCTACAAACAGTTCAACATACAACATCATAACTCTTCTCGCTATCGACCGAAGATGAATGGGGTTGTTGAAGCAGCAAATAAGAACATCAAAAAGATTGTGCAGAAGATGATGGTGACGTACAAAGACTGGCACAAGATGTTACCATTCGCTCTTCATGGGTACTGTACCTTAGCATGGACGTCGACAGGGGCAACACCCTACTCTCTGGTGTATGGTATGGAGGCAGTCCTACCCATCGAAGTCCAGATATCCTCTCTCAGGATTATGAAGGATGCAGGTTTGAGAAAAGACGATTGGATCCAAACCCGGCTTGATCAGCTGAATTTAATTGATGAAAAAAGGCTTACTGCTATTTGTCATGGTCAGGCGTATCAAAAGCGAATGATCAAGGCTTTTAACAAGAAAGTCAGATGTCAAGAATATCAAGTCGGGGATCTGGTATCAAACGCATCATACTGCCGCAAGGTAATCTCAGGGGCAAATGGACCCCTACATACGAAGGGCCATTTGTGGTTAAGAACATTTTTTTGGGAGGAGCTATGATTCTAACCACCATGGATGATGACGACCTTCCTCACCCCGTCAATGCAGACATAGTGAAAAAATACTACGCCTAATCAAAGACCCGCTAGGTTGACTGGCCTAGGCAAAAATAAGGGCTTCCCGGCGAACCAAAAAGGTTCGGGAAAAAGTAAGGGATAAAAATGAAAAATATTGTACACCCGGCAAGTTGAAAACCTGAAAAGGCGGCTTGGGAAAAAAAGGGGATCCTGGTGCACTGAAAACCCAAAAGGGCAGTCCAGGCAAAAATTAGGGATCAAAGCGTAACACTATGTCTCATTGGATCATCTTGCAACTAGACTTCGGTATCGACTATCAAGCTCAGACGGCGCAAATCAATCTGATCTATCTTCGACCAAGTAGCAAAGTGATGAGACGCTCGAAGATATAAGGGAAATAACAGAGTTGGAACCCAGTGGGATTGTTTCATATAGTTGTTTTTCTTTCTTTTTCACAAATTGTATAATTTCCTTCGGTGGCGTTTCTCTTACTAGGACGTCAGCCTCTTGTACAAAACGCCTATTACAGGCCAACTTCAAAAATCAATACAATTCATTTTTCACAGGAAATTTAAACTTATTTTCCTTTTTCTGTTTTGTTTTGCAAGAGCATCCAATGATTCATTTTTGATATATGCATCTGAAAATAATTGCTACTCATAAATATTTACATAAGAAACAAAAGACAATTATTCATAATTCCAGGAACAGGGGCAAACAAGAAGTGTCCAAACCTTACAGTTGCTTTACCCACCAGGTACAGGGATAAAGTCAGCTCGAGAATATAACTAAGGGTACATACACTCCCCGCAGAGTAGAAAGTATCCGAAGACAGTGGTGTTAGCTCTACCCAGCCGAAGTTCGTAATCACGAGTGAGTCGGCAAAATTCTCCCCAAGCAGAGTTTCTCTACCACCAACAATAAAATTTCACCATCAGCTGAGTTTATGTCTTCCACAGGCAGAAATTCAATTCCCGACAGGGTTCATTATCACCAGCAACTGTATTTCATCCCCAGCGGAGTGGTTTCTCCAAATAGGCAGATCGTCCAACAAAGTATCTCTGTTCCCCACAGAGTCGTTCTCCCATAAGGTTATTCTCAAACAGAGTCTCTCCCGGCAGAATATTCTCGAGCAGAACAGACGCAAGTCTCCAGCTAATCATCTTCGGTCACTATCCCCAGCGAGAACGAAGAACTCAACTCCTTGTACTCTCCAACAGCAGTCCAGGATTTATTCTCCCCAGCCAGAGAATATCACAAGAACATTGCATATCCGTACATCATGGCGTGCGCATATGAATCATACAACACAATCTCATTTATTTTGAGAACATCATTAATCAATACATTTCATACATCATGACATTACATACAACTAACTCTTTACCTTTCAGGGAAAGATACAATCAAATTCTCACAAGTTTTCTTTGGTTCAGTCAAATCGATACTAAGATTTCTATTCCAGTTCAAGCTATGAAGCCCGGAAATCGACCGAATAATATCTTGATTTCTCCAAAATACTACGAAGCCTGGAATCGACCAGATAGTGGTATATCTTAAATACAAGCTATGAAGCCTGGAAATCGACCGGAAAATAACTTAACCCTTAGCAAGTTATTGTGAAGCCTGGAAATCGACCAAATAGCAATAGAAGATACCATGAAGCCTGTAATCGACCAGATAATGGTATAAGATGTTGTGAAGACTGGATGACGACCAGATAGCGAAAAAGGATTCTGAAGCCTGGGACACGACCAGATAACAGTATAAGGTACTGCGAAGCTTGGAATTCGACCAAATAGCAGTTTACTCTACCAATTACTATGAAGCCCGGAAATCGACCGGATATTAGTATGCCTTAAATTCAAGTTGAAAGCCCGAATGAGACCAGATAACCACTTGATTCCTTCTTAAGCCTGGAGCACGACTAGATAAGAATTGAGAAATTGCAAAGCCTGGAAGACGACTAGATAGAAAGTTTAATCTCATCTCCCTAGTAAGTTTCTGTGAAGCCTGGAGCACGACCAGATAGCAGTCGGTCTTATTTTCCTAAGAAAAACACTGTAAAGCCTGGAGCAAGACTAGATAGCAGTCCATTTTAACCTCCTCGACTAAGAGATGATTCCCCAGTAGAATAACGGACAACTGAAGCTCCTAAAATTCTATTTCTCTCAAAGACAGAGACCAGCATTCCCCAGCGAAGTCCTCCTCGACAACAGGTATACGGGCTCTCGCGAAGGAATCCCTTATGTGATCGACACTTCTTCTGATGGCATCTTTAAGCCCACCTTCCGACATCAACCTCCAAATGGCATCTATAAGCCCATTCCCGATATCACAAGACAAATACCACTTCATGCGAGTGCAAATTTCTGGGCACTCTAGTGTTCAATCATCTTCCACCTTTAAATTACGAAAGGCAGACAAGCCAATCTACATCCTCAGGTTTAAGAAGATTGAACAGGGGCAGCTGTTGTACCCTAAAATTTTCCCTCCCATATTTCTAAATACATTTCAAGTGAGGTCCTCAAATTGCTCAAGGAAGTCCAAGGGTCGACCAGACAAACTCTCTCCAAAGGCAGTCTACCCCAAATTAGGGTTTCATTTTGCACCAAGATGCTTGAGCACAAAGGATCCCAAATTCTCACCATTGTCCTAATATGTTATCAAGATCATCCATGTCAAGTTTCAAGCCTTGCAGAGGAAGTTTGCTCAGTCAATTGCTTAAAGGCCTAAAAATCGACGGTGCTAGGGCAAAAGTCAACTGTGTCCCACATACAGTCAAACTTCAAGATTTTTGGTCAACATTCTCATTTTGAAGTATTATTCATCATTTGATAGAGGGTTGATCATGATTCCTCAAGGATTGCTCACAATTCATCAAAATCCAAAAGTTGCTAAATTAGGGTTTTGTAGGAAAAGTCAACTCAACTTTGACCAAGCATAACTTTCTCATACTTTATAAACAATTACCCATCCAAAGCTAATTTTGAAGAGGATTCAATTCCTTACAATCCATATTCAGCTCCAAAGTTCAAAATATGCACTCACAAGAAGATATAAATTTGGACATTATAGGTCATTTTGGAAAGTCAACAAAAACACCTTTTGGGTCAAAGCTTCATACATGAACATGGAAGATTCAATTGATATGAGACCAAAAGTTTTGCTTAGATGACATCTTAATCTTTCTAAAAAGTCCAATAACACATCTCTAGGGTCAAAATTGAGGGAGTTATGCATTGGTAAAGTTGACCCTTTTTGCAAAATTGCCAAAAGTCAAATGTGGCCAAAATTGCATTTTTTATCAAATGGGCCTGACTTTTTATGCTTGCACTGAGTTTGTAATGTGACCCACGACCCATGATCCCTTCTGTGATGCAATGGGAGAACTGACTTGAGGTTTTGCGTTTGTGTTCGCATATGTTTCGGTTTAGCAAGAGTCGCCACCGACTTTTATTTTATCCAAAAGGAAAGGTAAAAAAGCACAGGAAAGACCTTTGAGATTGTTTTTGGGTTCGGGGGGTAGATTATGAAAAGGGAATGTGCTAGCACCCTTTTCATCCATGGTTTTCCATGGGATCTTAGTTACTTGTTTTAGATCACTTGCTTTTTCTTTTCAATTGTTTGAAATGGTGCCTTTGTGTGTGGTTTTGAAAGTATTTTGAAAAGAGGCCTTTGTTTAGGCAACCTTTGTAATGATTCTTGTTTGAATGTATACAAAGGTGTTTTACTTTTGAAAAAATGTTTCAATGTTTTAAAGTTTGTTTGGAAAATGTTTTGAAATTGTTTTGAAATTGTTTGGAAATTGTTTTGAAATTGTTTTGAAATTGTTTTGAAATTGTTTTGAAATTGTGTGAGTGTTTGTTTGAAAATAGCAAGGATGATTTGAAAGTTTTGTTCAAGTAACTAGGAGTTGTGTACCCTACTCAAAGATCTTTCCTACACATTTTTATTCCTTTGATATTGTTGTTTTACCATTGCATTTGGTAAACAACCTTATCTTTGGATATTAAACGGGACGGGCGTGGGTCATCGTATGACATGATAACAATATTGCCAAGTATCTTAGCAAGTTTTTTGAGGGACTAGATCATTTTTGTATAGGCAACCAAGATAGCATCATCGAGGGACTATGATGTTTTTTTTTTGTTTTGTTTTGCCAAGATACCTAGCATGTATACCATGGCCATTTTTAAGGCAACAAGTGGATGAAACCTTAGGGGTGCTTGTGTGTATTGTGTTTTCATTTTTCATGCATTTTTGTCTTGTGTTTAGTCATGCTATTTGTTTAACTTTGGTCTTTGCATACAAACCCTAGTTCTTACTATCATGGCATTTGAAAGCGATAAAATGCGTAAAAGTAAATCTAAGACTATTACAACATTATTATGGGGAGGGGGATACAAGTTATAATAGGGGATATTTGCACAAAATAAAACCCTAATACTATTACAACCATATTGAAATATTGCAAAAAATAAATAAATAGACAATTATTTAAATATGCAAATAAATATAAATATGCACAAATGTTTTTTGTATTTATTTTATGTATGTAAAATAAGTTTATTTATATCTTAAAATAAGAAAAATAAAAATGATTATTTTTGAAAGGGTGAAAACCCTAATTTTTGTTTTAAAAGAAAATATATTTCATATTATTTATTTATGTACAAGAAAATAAATAAAAATATATACAAAAGTGTTAAAAAATTAAAATGTGTGAGAAAATATTATTTAAGTGTATAAATAATAAAAATAAAAATATATAATATTTTTGTATTATTTACAAATTTTATTTAAGAAAATAAGCTATATTATTATTAATAAAATATTTATATGTCCAAAAAATAATAAAAATAATAAAATAAAATGTGAAAAATTAAGAGAATATTTTTTGTGATTTTAAATATTTAGAAAAAATAAATAAAAGTCAGAAATGTGGAATATTCAAGAATATAAAAAAAAATAATAAAAGAAATGGGCCAAGGGGGTGTAGGAAGTAAACAGGGGGTGTCAATAGTAGGACAAAGCCAGGCCCAGCCCACGTTCCACTTCATTCCTGTCCTTGGAACAAAAACGTGCGTCCTGTGTTCAAACTTGTAACTCCTGCATACGTGCTTAAAAACAAAATCTTGCAACATGAAAGTTATAGCTCATCATCACACGATTCTAATGATATAAAAAACTTGATCTAACTCTCAAAGACCAGAGAGAATTTCATTGGCCCTAAATTCTGACCTAGTTTTTTCAGCATGTTCATCATCTAAATTCTCCTAGCTCAGTTAATATAAATGGAAGCTATGCATATGTACAACTCAAGAAACTTAGAGACTACATTTTTGCTTCACAAACCTAAGCTTAATTATGCCTAAATAAGGAGTTAGAATCTTGAGAAATACCTGTTTCAGTCAAGTTAGAATATGGCAATGTAGGAGTTGTGAGTGAGGCTTGAAGGTTTTCTGAGCTTGCTTGATGTTCCCTTGACCTTTCCCAATGCTTAGCTTGCTTTGAAATGGCCTGAACCTCCCTATAGAACTCAACCTGCAAACTTAGAAATTGAAAATGGTGAAGCTTGAAAACGAAGTTACAGTTTCTTGAGAAGGGCTTGGACAACTTAGGTGGGTTGTATTGAATATGTTTGAAGTGATTATAAGCAAAACGCACGAGGAAAATTTGTTTTGGCTTGAGTTCTGCAGGTATGGACATGTTTTGACAAGAACTTGGTGTTTTTGTGTTTTGGGTGTTTGAGAGGCTTGGAAATCGTGTTTCAGGCTTGGTGTGATATGCTGAGGTCGTTTGAAATGTGCACAAGACTTGGTTTTAACAGATACAAGAGATATGCTAACTTTTGCACAACTGCTTGTTTTTGAAGAAAAGGTGGGAAGTGACAAAGGCCAAGGTTGTACAAGCTAGCTTGAAGCCTGCTGAGAGTTGGTGAGCTTTTCCTGATGTTTGTGGATGTTGTTTTCATAAATAAATCAGGTCCATGGCTCAAGACAAACAAAATTGCAGAAAGTGACCTTTATCAAAGTGGCAATGTTAACTTTTTGCCATTTTTGGATTAAATCTTTGTGTAATGCTCCATAACTCAAAACAATGCCTTTTTCCAATGTATTTGCATTAAATTAAGGAGTGTGGAAAGTATTAAGACCTGTAAAACAAGTACAAGCATGCTTTGGACAGATTTGCAAGTTGTAGCAATGTGCAAAATGCCATGGACAAAAGTGATAATTTGCCATTTTCAAACTTTCGATTATCCGTAACCATAAATGATCTTGGAGAGTTCTTGGACATTTTGGAAAGCTTGTAACATGCTATACAATCCATCTTTGAAATGCATTTTGAGATTTCAATTGGAACTATGTGAAAAGTTACCATGAAGATAGGTCAAAATTCTGCCTAAACTAGGGCAAAATTTCACTAAGTTAAAAGTTTCATGGACCCTTATTCACAAAATCATAACTTGAGATCCAAGCATCTTTAGGGAAAACTTTGTGAATCAAAGTTTTAGATTTTGTGGAGGACTACAACTTTCATGTTGGAAGTGTTCTTTGAATCCAATTTCATCATGCTGAAAAAGTTGGGAAAAGTTGGGAAAAAATAAGAAATTTTCATAACTTAGAAAATTTCTAAGTTATGAAAATTTTCCATTTTAAACCCTAATTTTCAAAATTAGGTTTTTTGGTGAACAAGTTTTATGTTTTTACACATCTTGATGAAAAATGACACTTGGCACTTGATTTTGAGCAAAAAGTCAAAGTTTGACTTTTCAGTGTACAGTTGTTTTTTAATCAGTTGACTGGAAAATTCATCTGTCAATCTAATGCATTTGAGATCTTTTGAACCTTGTGATTAGGTCAAGATGATGCCATTGAGTCCTTGAAATCATTCTTGAACCCAATTTTCCATTGGCTAGGTTAAAAATCAGAAATGGCCCTTCTACAGTCAAAAACCCTAAAAATGACCATTTTGCCCTTTTGATGATCTGATCAAATTTCTTGAGGAGTTATGGTCCAAACTTGATAAAATGGTACATAGGAACCTATAATGTTGATGTGGATAAAAAATTATGAGGTTTGACTGTAAATTGGCCACAGTTGACTTCTTCCCTAATACAACTGATTTTTAGGTCAACTGTCCAATTGGCTGGGAAAAAATTTGATTCAAGGCTTGAAACTTGGTATGGGCAATCTTATAAGTCCAACATGAAGTATGAAAGTCATATGAGGCATTAGAAGTCCAAAAATCCCTGTGCAAACTCAAACCCTAATTTCAGGTCAACAGTGCAAGGAGATGTCTTGAGCTGAGCAAACCCTAATCTGGTCTTGAGTCCAAAGAGTCTTGTGAGGAGAATCTTGATAAAATGAGAGGGAAAATTTTGGGGTACAACAGCTGCCCCTGTTCAATCTTCTTGAACCTGAAGAGTTAGATTGGCGAGTTTGTCGTTCGTGACTCGAAGGTAAAAGATGATTGGACACTAGAGTGCCTGTAAATTTGCACTCGTCAAAATGTGGTTGAGGGAATGGGCTTAAAGATGCCATTTGGAGATGTGATAGAATCTTGTTGGAGATGGGCTTAAAGATGCCATTTGGAGATGTGATAGAATCTTGTTGGAGATGGGCTTAAAGATGCCATCCAAGAATGTTTGTTGAATTGCATGTTGTAAGTCGAAAGAAAGAGTATCAGAATGCTATCCGCGTCTGGAACATATCTGAATTGTATCTGGGGACTGAGTCTGTATGAGCAATGGAATGGTGTCCGTGCATGGAGCTTATCCGAGCTGTAATTGTATTTGATTCTTGAATGAATAATAGAATGATTGCCGTGTCTGGAGTGTATTTGTATTGTATCTGAATCTGGAAACTGAATAAGCGACAGAATGACATCCGTGTCTGGAGCATCTCTGGGCTGGGGATAAAGTCGAATGAGTGACGGAATGCTATCCGCGTCTAGAACGTATCTGGACTGTATCTGAAGTTGAGATCCGTATGAGTAGCAGAATGACTTCCGTGTCTGGAGTATATCTGAACTGTAACTGGGATCTGAATAAGTGACAGAGTGACTTCCGTGTCTGGAGTGTATCTGGACTTGAAATTGATAGTTGAATCTGAATGAGAAATAGAATGGCTTCCGTGTCTGGAGCGTATCTAATATGTATCTGATTGTTGAAGTCTGAATGAATGACAAAATGGCATCTGTGTCTGGAGCGTATTCGTACTGTATCTTTACTTTGAATTCTAAATGAGTAATAGAATGACTTCCGCGTCTGGAGTGTATCCGTGCTGTATCTGAAATCTTTGAATATTTGTTAAAGATAGCTTTTAATCTTATCCTGAAAAGGGTAAAATGTTAGCTGAAACACAAATTTATGTTGCATGAAATGTATGATGCAATAAAATGTGTTTTATCAATGTTTATGATATATGAATGTAATGTATGCGCATGTAAGCTGATTCGTCGTAATGATGAGGAAGATAAATCCTTGATAGCTGGAGATAATGAAATCTTTGACTGCTGCCGGGGAAAATAAATCCTTGACCGATGCTGGAGATTCAAAATCTTTGATTACTGCTGAGGATGAGAAATCATTGCTGACTATTGTTGGGGATAGAAAATCCTTGGCAACTCGCGGGGATTATGAAAAACTTTGACAACTTCTGTGGGGATGTGAGAATTCTTCACGACTTTCCTGGGGATATAGGGATCCTTCAAGTCTTTGGAGTTGGATGATGATAAATATTCTGTTGTAAGAATGTTGCCAAGTGTTGCTTGAGAAACCTGCTTGGGGAATCCTGAGAACTTTGATGACTATTGCTGGGGATTACACCATGGGAATCCTTACTCGGCTGAGGAATAAGGAAACTCTGATGATCTCTACCGGGGATCAAACAAAGGAAAACCTTGATCTACTGGAGAAAAAGGAAGACTCTGATGGCTTCTGCGGGGAATTAAGAATGAGAATCTTCAATCTGTTGAGGAGTGGTGAATGAGAATCTTCGATCTGCAGGGGATTAAAAATTCTGACAAATTCATGCTGGGAAGTAATGAAGACTCTGGAAACTTCACTGGGGAATCAAGAATTAGAATCTTCAATCTGTTGGGGGAATTTGAATCCTTGGGGACTTCAAGCTGGGGAGTTAAGAATGAGAATCTTCATTCTGTTGGGGAGTAGCTATACTACTGGGGAATTATCCTAGTTTAGGGATAAGATAAAAGTTAACTATTATCTGGTTGATTCTTAGATTTTAAAACAACTTGCTGAGGAAATTGGGGAAAACTGAATGGTTCCCGCTAGGGATTGATAGTTGGAAACTTTGACTTGACTGGGGAAGAAGGTTTCATCCCGCTGGGAATCTGTAGTTTAAAGTCTTTAATCCGCTGGGGATTGGGAGTTTGAAGTTTTAACTCTGATGGGAATTTTGAAATTGTAACTCCACTGGGGATATGTATTTCAAGGTTTTAGCTCCACTGGGGATCTAGATGATGTACTGCAGGGGATTTCTCCTGGAATAGCCTAAAGACGTTTTCCTATACTTTCAACCTGTCATTAATTATTCTTTCCCATTTCGTTTATTTGTAATCAGTGATTATATTCAAATGCATATGCTCATTTAATAAATCATTGGACGTTTTCAAATAAAACACAAGTGTAAAAAAGGAAGAAAAGGCAAATAGTTTTATGCACTTTGAAATATCTTTGTGTAAGTATTTTGCACAAACGAGACAGACATCCTAGTAAGAGGACATTGTCATAAAAATGAGAAAAAATTATACAAAGAAAGATGGCTATGTGTAAAAATTCCATGGGGTTCCCATTCTGCTATAGCCTTCGTAACTTTGGATATCTTGTCCATTCGTTGCTTCGTCCGAAGATGATTGAGTTGATCAGAAGCCCGTAGCTTGTCTTGTGAAGAGATTGTCCTTAAAGTGATCCGACGAGACATAGTCATACGCTTTAATTCCCTAATTTTTGCCTGGTCCGCCCTTTCGGGTTTTCGATCCACCGGGAAACCCTTTTTTGCCCAAGTCGCCCTTTCGGGTTTTCAACTTGCCGGGTGTACAGATTTTTTGTTTATCCCTAATTTTTGCCTGAATCTCCCTTTCGGGTTTTCGATTCACCGGGATGCCCTTTTTTTGCCCAAGTCGCCCTTTCGGGTTTTCAACTTGCCGGGTTATTTATGCATAGTATCTTTTGACTATGTCTGCATTCGCAGGGTGCGGCAGGTCGTCACCGTCCAAGGTGGTTAAGATCATTGCCCCACCAGAAAAGATGTTTTTGATCATAAATGGTCCTTCATAGGTAGGAGTCCATTTTCCCATGGGATCACTTTGCGGCAAGATGATCCGCTTGATTACAAGATCCCCGACTTGATATACTTGTCGTCTGACTTTCTTGTTGAAAGCCTTGATCATCCGTTTTTGATACGTCTGACCATGGAAAACAGTAGTAAGTCGCTTCTCATCAATCAAGTTAAGTTGATCAAGCCGGGTCTGAATCCAATCGTCTTTGCTCAAACCAGCATCTTTCATGATTCTCAAGGAGGGAATCTGAACCTCGATAGGTAAAACAGCTTCCATTCCATATACCAAAGAATAGGATGTTGCCCCAGTTGAAGTGCGTGTCGTGGTACGGTACCCATGCAGAGCAAACGGTAACATCTCATGCTAGTCCTTGTAGGTGACTGTCATCTTTTGTATGATCTTCTTGATATTTTTGTTCGCAGCTTCGACAACACCATTCATCTTTGGCCGATAGGGAGATGAATTGTGATGTTGAATCTGGAACTGCTCGCACAAGGCGGTGATCATAGTGTTGTTAAGGTTTGTACCATTGTCGGTGATGATCCTTTTAGGGATACCATACTGGCAAATATGGTTCTGCTTGATGAAACTGGCAACAACATTCTTTGTGACGGATGCGAAGGAAGCTGCTTCGACCCACTTAGCAAAGTAGTCAATGGCCACTAGAATAAAGCGGTGTCCATTGGATGTTGTAGGCTTGATCTCTCATATCATGTCGATTCCCCACATAGGGAATGGCCAAGGAGCTATTAAGACATTGAGAGGAACTGGAGGTATGTGTACCTTGTCCGCATAGATTTGACATTTGTGACAAGTCCTGGAATGTTGATAGCAGTCAGCTTCCATGGTAGACCAGTAATAGCCTGCCCGTAGAATCTTCTTAGCCATCATATGTCCGCTAGAGTGAGTGCCAAAATTACCATTGTGCAGTTCAACCATGATCTGCTCAGCTTCAACCTTGTCCACACAACGGAGCAGAATGCAATCATGATTGCGCTTGTATAGGATACCATTGCTTAAAAAGAACTTTGCCGAGAACCTCCTTAAGAACTTTTTGTCATTGACTGAAGCTCCTTCAGGGTATTCTTGCGCCTCGAGATACCTTTTGACTTCATGAAACCAGGGTCGGTCCACTACTTCTTCGTTATTAATCTCGTGACAATGTGCAGGTTCGTCCATTCGTTCAATGGTGATTTAGGGAGCCTCATTGTCCCAGTTAAGTTTAAACATGGATGACATTGTAGCTAGAGCATCCGCTAGCTGATTCTCTTCTTGCGGGAAGTGCTCGAAGGTAATCTGCTCGAAATGTGGTAACAATGTCAAGACATGTTCTTTGTAAGGGATGAGGTATGGATGTTTAGTACCCCACTCTCCTTTGATTTGACTGATAACCAAAGCTGAGTCTCTAAACACAATCAAGGATTTGATTCCCAAGTCAATAGCGGCCTTGAGACCAAAGATACAAGCTTCATACTCGGCCATGTTGTTGGTACAGCTGAAGCAAATTCTGGAAGTGAAAGGTGTATGGAAACCTTCTGGAGAGATGAGTACCGCGCCGATACCGTTGCCAAGTGTATTAGAGGCACCATCAAAGTACAGGGTCCATCGGGATCCTTGTTCAGGTCCGTCATATGGTTTGAAACCTTCAATGTTATCCAATATCATGATATCCTCGTCGGGGAAGTCGAACCTCATGGATTGGTAATCTTCGACAGCTTGATGGGCCAGATGATCGGCTAGCACACTCCCCTTTATAGATTTTTGGGTCGTGTACTGTATATCGTATTCCGTTAGGATCATCTGCCATCTAGCGATTCTTCCAGATAAAGCAGGCTTCTCAAAGATGTACTTGATCGGATCCATCTTAGTTATCAGCAAAGTGGTATGAGTCAACATATACTGCCTTAGCCGGCGAGCAGCCCATACCAAAGTGCAGCAATTTTTCTCGAGCAGTGAGTATCGGGTCTCACAGTTGGTAAAATTTTTGCTAAGGTAATAAATGGAATGCTCTTTTTGGCCAGACTCGTCATGTTGTCCCAGTACGCACCCCATTGAATTATCTAGGACGGTCAGATACATGATTAGCGGTCTTCCTTCGACGAGAGGCATCGAGATAGGATGTTCTAGAAAATACTCCTTAATTTTATGGAAAGCAACTTGACAGTCATCATTCCATTTAACCACCTGATCTTTCTTCAACAGCTTGAAGATTGGTTCACAGGTAGATGTTAGGTGAGAAATGAACCTTGCATTGTAGTTTAGGCGTCCTAAAAAACCTCTGACCTCCTTCTCAGTGCGAGGAGCGGGCATTTCTTGTATAGCTTTGACTTTGGCAGGATCAACCTCGATGCCTTTGTTGCTGACAATGAAACCCAAGAGTTTACCGGACCTGACTCTGAAAGATAACTTGTTAGGGTTCAGTCTGAGCTTGTACTCTTTCAACCTGACAAACAACTTTTGCAGATGGTCGATGTGTTCTTCTTCAGTCTGTGAATGGACTATCATGTCGTCTACGTAGACTTCTATCTCATGATGTATCATATCATGAAACAAAGCTACCATGGCGTGTTGATAGGTTGCCCCAGCATTCTTCAGTCTGAATGGCATCACTTTGTAACAGAACGTACCCCACTATGTAACAAAAGTAGTTTTCTCCATATCCTCAGGGGCCATTTTGATCTGGTTATAGCCTGAGAATCCGTCCATGAAAGAAAATACCTTGTGCTGAGCTGTATTGTCAACCAATATGTCAATGTGCGGTAGTGGAAAATTATCTTTAGGGCTGGCCCTGTTTAAGTATCTGTAATCCACGCACATTCTCACTTTTTCGTCCTTCTTAGGCACGAGCACAATGTTAGAAACCCATTGTGGATAGGAAGTAACAGCGAGAAATCCAACATTGAACTGCTTCATAACTTCTGCTTTGATCTTTTCAGACATGTTGGGCCTCATGCGACAAACTTTCTGTTTAACTGGTGGACAGTCTTCTCTTGTGGGTAGACGGTGTACCACAATGTCTATATCAAGTCCCGACATGTCTTCGTATGACCAGGCGAAGATCTCAACATATTCATTCAACAACTGAATTAAGCGCTCTTTGATACTTGGCTCTAGGTTAGCACCCACTCTAACTTCTTTCCTGTCTTCCTCAGTACCCAAGTTGATTGTCTCTAACAACTCCTCGTGAGGTAGAATAGCCCTTTCTTCCTGTTGTAGCAGTCTAGCCAATTCTCCTGGCACTTCACAGTCTTCCTCACCTTCGTATTCAGCATGGTAGACCAGATCTTCAGAGTCAGTGAATGTCATAGCAGAATTATTACCCATGGAATCCGGAATGGATGGGTACCTGCATTGGTGAGTGTGGGTGTGTGTAAGGGATAGCCACCTTTAAACAAATAAAATGTAAAAATAAAGACAATGAACACAAAAGTTTATATGTTAAAACGTCCATGATTCATTAAAATGGCATATGAAGATGAAAAAATCAAACCCTTACAAATGGACCTATGTGCCTCGGGTAAGGCACAAGGTTAAAAGTGTACGAATTGTTTAAGAATTATTACAAACCAACAAAAATGTTTGAAAGATAAATTACTGATTTATGAAAGTAATGGGAACAAAGTCCTTTTCCTCCCAATTGCACAATCCTCCATCCACCGTAGGGAAAATCCAGTCCTCCAAGTTGCTCTCCTCTTCATTATCCTCCAAAGCATTGACTCCATGATGGGTGATCTTTACTGGTGGCCCTCCAGCACGGGAGCGACATACAACCTTTTGAGCAGAAGTAGTGAAACCCAAGCCGAATTTATCAGATTTGAAAGGAAAATCGGGAAGCTGCCCCCAAATTGTGCTTCCTCCTTCTTCAATCACAGCCTTTGCATCTTTGAGGGATGACATCCGAGGCGGAGGTCTGGTAATCATGGGTACAGAAGACACTGTCTTGGTTGCCGCAATCTCCTAAGCTACCTCTTCAAAATGCTGAAAGGGGGTTTTGATGGATTCTCCATCTAATTCCACATAGCGGAAAGAATTAAGATGGCTTATCATGTATTCCTCTTCGCCGTGAACAGTTACAATTTTCCTCTGGACAGGGTACTTGAGCTTTGATGCAGAGTAGAAGTGACGGCTCCAGCATGATGAATCCAGGGTCTTCCCAACAAGCAAGAATAGGAAGGACGGATGTCCATCACATAGAATATGGAGTTGAAGGTTTCAGTTCCCACTTTAATCTGGATGTCCACTTCCCCGTGGACCATCCTTTTAGAACCATCAAAGGCTCTGACAATGATGTTGCTGGGCTTCAAAGTTAAACCTTCACAATCCAGCCTATCCAATGCCTTCTTTGGCAAGACGTTCAACGAAGAACCAGTGTCCACCAGAACGTGTTCTAGAGTAGTCCCTCTGCATTCCACCGAGACATGCAAAGCGTCATTAGGTTTTCTCCCTTTGATTGTCAGATCAGCATCGGAGAATCCTAAACCGTTATCAGCTGTTAGGCTAGCTACACATTCCTGGAACTGATCCGTGGAGGTTTCCTGGGGCACATGGGTCGTCTTCAAAAATCTGATCAGAGCTTTAGCATGAGCTTCTGAACAAAGCAGCAGGGCCAACATCGAGATTTTTGAGGGGGTTTGCCCCAGTTGTTCAACAACATTATAATCGCTTTTCTTGATTATTTTCAAAATCTCTTCCATTTCTTTTTGAGAGGTTTCAGGGATGATCAACGGCTGAGCCCTTGTCCTGATGGGCTCTTCTTAGATCCCTTTCCCTCTATCATCAACAACAACAGAGGGGACAACCACAGGAGTCACAACTTCTTCAATAATTGGAGTTCTCGCAGATATGTTTACCGGTACAGGAGTAACCTTAGGAGCAGCTGAGGGTCCGAAGATTGACTTTGGAGGTGCAATCTCCAGAGAGAAAATTCTTCCACTGCGGGTGATTTTACTCGTTCCGGCATTGTTTCCAATGTCGAAAGTCTCTTCATCAGAACTCTCTTCAGTTGATTCAATTTGTTTAACACTGTGGTAGAAGATCTCTCCCCCATAGTTCCACGGTATTGATTTGTTGGACTTGTACGGGATAGGCCCCGACATGGTTATCCTCAAAGGTGTAATCTTTGGATCGGATGTAATCTTAACAGGTCTTTTGGAGACCTAGGAAAGATTGGCAGATATGGTAATTATCGAAACATCATTGACAGGAGTCGGTGTAACATGAGTCTTTTCAAAAAGGATTTCTTGGTTATCCATTAGGCGTTGGATGCCTAACTTCAACAATGGACATTCGGTTGGTAAGGATGAACAAAGGCAGCAATCTTCTTCACATCCTGGTAAAATCCCAGCCTTCAGCAAATTCAACTTGATTATTGGTAGCGGAGTCATCAAATCATCAATAATAGCAACAAAAAGATCTTCTTCAACAACATGGGAATTCTGGCCATGCTTTGGCATTGGAGCAAAAATTACGTTCGGCTTTTTAGGGGCGTCAAATTCAACTTTTTTAGCATCTATCAAATCCTGAATCTTATTTTTGAGGGTCCAACAATTGTTGGTGTCGTGCCCCAGGTTGTCTGAATGATAAGCACACTTAGCATTTGAATGGTAGTACGGAGAAGCTGTATTCGAATTCTTTGGTGCCTCTTTCAAACTTGTAAGGTTTAACTTCAAGAGATGGGGTAAAACATGAGCGGGAGTCATGTTGATCTGGGTGTATTTCCGTGCAAGCCTTTCCACCCTTGCTTGGTTGGTTCTGGGTTGATTGTTTCTAGGCAGATCAACTACAGACTTCTGAATCATTACGGCCCCCACCGTTGGACGGCGCTCAACTCTTCCTTGACCTCTTTGGGAGTAGACAACTGAGACTTCTTTCTTTGTTGGAAAGGTCTTTTTGATGGCAGCGGAAGCAAATGCATCTTTCTGAATTTTCCCACTTTTTATGCCGGCTTCAACTCTCTCACCAGTTAGAATTAACTCGGTGAACCCCACAGACAAAATTCCAATCAGGTGATTGAAAAAGGGGCCTGACAGTGTACCCAAGAACATATCAACTAGTTCCCTCTCAGATAGAGGTGGTTGCACTCGTCCCGCCAAGTCTCTCCACTTCTGGGCATACTCTTTAAAACCTTCATTTGAGACCATGCCCATACTCTGTAATTGAGTACGGGTTGGTGCTAAGTCTGCATTATATTGATATTGTCTGTAGAAGGAGGCCGCCAAATCCTCCCAATTGTGAACATCAGACCTCTCTAGCTGGTAAAACCAATCCAACTGCGTCCCCGATAAACTGTCCTGGAAGAAATGTACACACAGGTCTTTGTCAGAAGAATATGGTTGGATTTTTCTGACGTAAGATCGTAGGTGCATCTTGGGACAAGACAACCCATCGTACTTAGCAAATATAGGCACCTTAAACTTGGGGGGAATTACAATTCTAGAGACCAACCCTAGCTCTTCAAAGTCCAGCCCAGGCACTCTTTGTACCTCCATGGCAGCCAGACGCTCTTCCAGATTCTTGTACTTGTCATCTGCAGGAGGGTACTGCTGCTCAGAATAGTCTTTATCCTCTTCTTCCTCTTCTTCCTCAGAGTCAGATTGCACTACAGTTCCTTTACCTTTTCCTACCCCTTCATCAGATGTTGAGGGGAAATCCAGGACCCTTCTAGCTTGACCTTCAAATCTTCTACCCATGGTAGCCACACCAACTCTCTTATTTTTCTTTTTCTCTTTTTCCTTTTCTAGTAGAGTTTTGAGCTCCTCCTGACCCTTAGCCAAGGTCATGAGTAGCTGTTGAAACTGTGAATTCTGCGCTTGTAAGTCTTTGACCATCTGCTCAATATCCATCTTGCTGAAATAAACAACAGAGAGATAAGGAAACCTGGTGTGAAGACCTGCTTATGCATATGATGAATGATATGTATTCATGTAATGCATTCAAGGATTCCGAAATTCAAATTTGTTTTAAACAAAAAGGAACACACATCATATTAATAAGATAGAATTTGTTAGTACATCAATGCCCGATGGGCAAAATAATACAAAATTCTAAGGTAAAAAGACGTTGTGCATCCTCTTTGGTGCAATGTAGCTGTTGAGAGTCTTCTCTTAGTGAAGTTAGCGAGTAAGTTCTAAAACCTTCTTCTCACTGGCGTAGAATTGGGCTTCAAAAGTATCGCGCTCTCCCTTGAGATGTATCCAACTCCTTTGTAAATCTTCTAGTGATGTTGGCATGTCAGGATGTAGAAGGGTGTATGGAACCTCTCCTTCCATAAAAGGCTCTTTGATCACAGGGAGAATGTAGGGGTAAGGCATCATAAGATTTTGGGCGCGGTTTCGTACCCACTTGAGGTAAGGCTCAAGAGGGATGGAATTCTTGTGTCCCAAGGTCTTACTGTCCACCTTTTTGGGCATCCTCCAAGCTCGGACGAACCTTTGTTGAAGTCGTTGATCGTCGTTGTCGAAGTCAAAAACCAAGTCTGGAATCAGCATGTCATGTGGGCCATCCCTTCGGGCATACCCAAACTGTCTCAGAGCCAAGCATGGGTTGTAGGTGATGCCTCCCCTAATGCCAAGTAGAGGGACATTAGGGAATTCCCCACAATGATCAATGATAATAACATTTTCTCGGGACCGAGAACACCAATGAACATCTGAATGTGTAAGAGTCATCAATCGTTATGACCACCTCAAACCTTGCTCATTCTTCAAAACTGATTGGGGAATATGAGAAATAAACCATATTTCCAATAGAGGAGTACATCACATGAGAACACCTCTTTTCCTCATTGTTCGAGTGTGAAAACAATGGAGGATATCCCCAAGCAACATAAGCACCGAGTTGCGAGCCATGAAGATTTTGACAACACTCATATCTATAAGTTGGTCAGGGTTAGGGAACAAGACCATCCCATAGATGAGAAGAGCTACAATCTCCTCAAAAGCTTGTAAGTCCAATGAATTCCAGCATCTTTAGGCCTCCTCAAAAAATAAACTTTGACAAGAAACCCTTGACACCACTTCTAGTCTCCCAATGGCCTATGATATCAGATGGTTGCAAGTGTAAGGCTTGATCAACATCTTTAGGCTTTGGATCTCTTTTTGTACCGTTGTAGGGTAGTTGATGGAGAATTGGAATCCTCAAGAGTTAAGAAAATTCCTCCAAAGTAGGCACAAGTTGGTAATCAGGAAATGTAAAGCAGTGGTGTAGGGGGTCAAAGAACTGGAAGAGAACTTTCACCATGTCCTCCTCAGTGTTGGTGTTGACTAAGTTGAGAAGACGACCATGTCTCTCGGTGAATGGAGAATTCTCAGGAATCCTTGAAGCTAGCTCCTTGAGTTGAGGAGGAATTCTCACAAGGTTGACTTGGATAGTTTTCCTGCGAAGTGATTCCATTACCTACAAAACAGGAACAAAGATGAAGATCCAAATCCTTGAAATGGTTAGTGGATGCATATGATGCTTCATGATGTCCATGATGTTATGCACAAGTATATATGTACAAACAAATCACACGAGTTCCTAGTTTCAGGCTTGCATGGGGTTTCATAGGTAAGTACCCTCTTGAAGTTTAGTTGGCTCAACCTGTCCTATAAATAGTAACCGGGTTCTAAGGAGCTCAATATCACTGGATTATTTTCTGTGTTCATTGTTTCAGTTTAGCCACTTTACTGGCGACCGAAATATTCCAAGAAAACAACCCTCAATGAGTGTAGTATCGAGTATCTACCAACTTTGGACTGCACCAAAGCCGATCATCTCACTACTCCGAAAAAAGGCCAAGTTAGTCAATTAAAGGTTCTAAAAGTCCATTAGTGCTTCATGACATCACTTAGCGGCCCCGTATCCTCTTTGATTGACTCAAAGGCTACCGGTACCCACAAATATGTCGCACTAATATAGCTATTGCTTCAACCATGTCGGTATACCCCACACAGTTTCCACAATGTATTTCTATTTACCTATGAATGTTTCCCAAATCCGGGTAGAGGATTCAAACCTAAATAATAGAACCAAATGTAAAGCAATCAAGTCAAACAAGATAAGCATGTAAAGGTGATCTAAACCCTAAGGTAACCCCACTTTTAGATTCATTCCCCAGCAGAGTCATCAGTTCTGTGATACGGTGGGAGAACTGACTTGAGGTTTTGTGTTTGTGTTCGCAAATGTTTCGGTTTAGCAAGAGTCGCCACCGACTTTTATTTTATCCAAAAGGAAAGGTAAAAAAAGCACAGGAAAGACCTTTGAGATTGTTTTTGGGTTCGGGTGGTAGATTATGAAAAGGGAATATGCTAGCACCCTTTTCATCCATGGTTTTCCATGGAATCTTAGTTACTTGTTTTAGATCACTTGCTTTTTCTTTTCAATTGTTTGAAATGGTGCTTTTGTGTGTGGTTTTGAAAGTATTTTGAAACGAGGCCTTTGATTAGGCAACCTTTGTAATGATTATTGTTTGAATGTATACAAAGGTGTTTGTCTTTTGAAAAAATGTTTCAATGTTTGAAAGTTTGTTTGGAAAATGTTTTGAAATTGTTTTCAAATTGTTTTGAAATTGTGTGAGTGTTTGTTTGAAAATAGCAAGGATGATTTGCAAGTTTGATCAAGTAACTAGGAGTTGTCTACCCTACTCAAAGATCTTTCCTACACATTTTTATTCCTTTGATATTGTTGTTTTACCATTGCATTTGGTAAACAACCTTATCTTTGGATGTTAAACGGGACGGACGTGGGTCATCGTATGACCATGATAAAAATATTGCCAAGTATCTTAGCAAGTTTTTTGAGGGACTAGATCATTTTTGTATAGGCAACCAAGATAGCGTCATCGAGGGACTATGATCTTTTTGTTTTGTTTTGTTTTGCCAAGATACCTAACATGTATACCATGGCCATTTTTAAGGCAACAAGTGGATGAAACCCTAGGGGAGCTTGTATGTATTGTGTTGTCATTTTTCATGCATTTTTGTCTTGTGTTTAGTCATGCTATTTGTTTGACTTTGGTCTTTGCATACAAACCCTAGTTCTTACTATCATGGCATTTGAAAGCGATAAAATGCGTAAAAGTAAATCTAAGACTATTACAACATTATTAAGGGGAGGGGAATACAAGTTTGAATAGGGGGATATTTGCACAAAATAAAACCCTAATACTATTACAACCATATTGAAATATTGCAAAAAATAAATAAATAGACAATTATTTAAATATGCAAATAAATGTAAATATGCACAAATGTTTTTTGTATTTATTTTATGTATGTAAAATAAGTTTATTTATATCTTAAAATAAGAAAAATAAAAATGATTATTTTTGAAAGGGTGAAAACCCTAATTTTTGTTTTAAAAGAAAATATATTTCATATTATTTATTTATGTACAAGAAAATAAATAAAAACATATACAAAAGTGTTAAAAAATTAAAATGTGTGAGAAAATATTATTTAAGTGTATAAATAATAAAAATAAAAATATATGATATTTTTGTATTATTTACAAATTTTATTTAAGAAAATAAGCTATTTTATTATTAATAAACTATTTCTATGTCCAAAAAATAATAAAAATAATAAAATAAAATGTGCAAAATTAAGAGAATATTTTTTGTGATTTTAAATATTTAGAAAAAATAAATAAAAGTCAGAAATGTGGAATATTCAAGAAAATATAAAAAAAATAAAAGAAATGGGCCAAGGGGGTGTAGGAAGTAAACATGGGGTGTCAATAGTAGGACAAAGCCAGGCCCAGCCCACGTTCCACTTCATCCCTGTCCTTGGAACAAAAACGCGCGTCCTGTGTTCAAACTTGTAACTCCTGCATACGTGCTTAAAAACAAAATCTTGCAACATGAAAGTTATGGCTCATCATCACACGATTCTAATGATATAAAAAACTTGATCTAACTCTCAAAGACCAGAGAGAATTTCATTGGCCCTAAATTCTGACCTAGTTTTTTCAGCATGTTCATCATCTAAATTCTCCTAGCTCAGTTAATATAAATGGAAGTTATGCATATGTACATCCCAAGCAACTTAGAGACTACATTTTTGCTTCACAAACCTAAGCTTAATGATGCCTAAATAAGGAGTTAGAATCTTGAGAAATACCTGTTTCAGTCAAGTTCGAATATGGCAATGTAGGAGTTGTGAGTGAGGCTTGAAGGTTTTCTGAGCTTGCTCGATGTTCCCTTGACCTTTCCCAATGCTTAGCTTGCTTTGAAATGGCCTGAACCTCCCTATAGAACTCAACCTGCAAACTTAGAAATTGAAAATGGTGAAGCTTGAAAACAAAGTTACAATTGCTTGAGAAGGGCTTGGACAGCTTAGGTGGGTTGTATTGAATGTGTTTGAAGTGATTTTAAGCAAAACGTACGAAGCAAATTTATTTTGGCTTGAGTTCTGCAGTTATGGCCCTGTTTTGACAAGAACTTGGTGTTTTTGTGTCTTGGGTGTTTGAGAGGCTTGTCAACCGTGTTTCAGGCTTGGTGTGATATGCTGAGGTCGTTTGAAATGTGCACAAGACTTGGTTTTAACAGATACAAGAGATATGCTTACTTTTTCACAATTGCTTGTTTTTGAAGAAAAGGTGGGAAGTGACAAAGGCCAAGGTTGTACAAGCTAGCTTGAGGCCTGTTGAGAGTTGGTGAGCTTTTCCTGATGTTTGTGGATGTTGTTTGCATAAAGAAATCAGGTCCATGGCTCAAGACAAACAAAATTGCATAAAGTGACCTTTATCAAAGTGGCAATGTTAACTTTTTGCCATTTTTGGATTAAATCTTTGTGTAATGCTCCATAACTAAAAACAATGCCTTTGTCCTATGTATTTGCATTAAATTAAGGAGTGTGGAAAGGATTAAGACCTGTAAAACAAGTACAAGCATGCTTTGGACATATTTTCAAGTTGTAGCAATGTGCAAAATGCCATGGACAAAAGTGATAATTTGCTATTTTCAAACTTTCGATTATCCCTAACCATAAATGATCTTGGAGAGTTCTTGGACATTTTGGAAAGCCTGTAACATGCTGTACAATCCATTTTTGAAATGCATTTTGAGATTCCAATTGGAACTATGTGAAAAGTTGCCATGAAGATAGGTCAAAATCCTGCCTAAACTAGGGCAAAATTTCACAAAGTTAATAGTTTCATGGATCCTTATTCACAAAATCATAACATGAGATCCAAGCATCTTTTTGGAAAACTTAGTGAATAAAAGTTTTAGATTTTGTGGAGTACTACAACTTTCATGTTGGAAGTTTTCTTTGAATCCAATTGCATCATGGTGAAAAAGTTGGGAAAAGTTGGGAAAAAATAAGAAATTTTCATAACTTGGAAAATTTCTAAGTTATGAAAATTTTCCATTTTAAACCCTAATTTTCAAAATTAGGTTTCTTGGTGAACAAGTTTTATGTTTTGACACATCTTGATGAAAAATCACCCTTGGCACTTAATTTTGACCAAAAAGTCAAAGTTTGATTTTTCAGTGTACAGTTGATTTTTGATCAGTTGACTGGAAAATTCATTTGTCAATCCAATGCATTTGATATCTTTTGAACCTTGTGATTAGGTAAAGATTATTCCATTGAGTCCTTGAAATTATGCTTGAACCCAATTTGCCATTGGCTAGGTTAAAAATCAGAAATGGCCCTTCTACAGTCAAAAACCCTAAAAATGACCATTTTGCCCTTTTGATGATCTGATCAAATTTCTTGAGGAGTTGTGGTCCAAACTTGATCAAATGGTACATAGGAACCTATAATGTTGATGTGGATAAATAATTATTAGGTTTGACTGTAAATTGGCAACAATTGACTTTTTCCCCAATACAGCTGATTTTTAGGTCAACTGTCCAATTGACTGGGCAAAAATTTGATTCAAGACTTGAAACTTGGTATGGGCAATCTTATAAGTCCAATATGAAGTATGAAAGTTATACGAGGCATTGAAAGTCCAAAAATCCCTGTGCAAACTCAAACCCTAATTTCAGGTCAAAGTGCAAGGAGATGTCTTGAGCTGAGCAAACCCTAATCTGGTCTTGAGTCCAAAGAGTCTTGTGAGGAGAATCTTGATAAAATGAGAGGGAAAATTTTGGGGTACAACACCTTCCATTTGTCATTATTTTATTTTTGTCATTTATTTTGATTTTATTTCAATTAAATCAAATAAAATCAAAATAAAATAATGAAAATATCAAAAACTAATTAAATCTTGAGATTTTGTGCATGTTTAGGTCCATTATACATCTGAAAACAAAATCAAATCGTGCAAGGTTCATTTGGACACAAAAAGATTGCATTTTGCTTGATTTGGAAAGATTTGCACAAGGATCAAATCATGAATCAATAATCATAATTGGAGAAGATTTGAAACAAAGTGGCAACCCTAATTCATTCCTGGATACATAAGGAACAATTGCAGACCAAAAACAGGGAGACGGGAGGCGTGCAAGAGAGAGAACAAGTTGCAAAAAATTCAAGAAAAGTGGAAAACTGATTTCCACGTTTCAGATCAATTCAAAGCACTCTAGTCATCCCAATCAATTGTTGGACTCCCCAGGATCAAGATTCAACCGTTAACAAGCTTCGTCGCGCCTTGAAACACGCTATAAGGTTCATACGGTTTATCACTTTTTTTGAATTCAAAAACCTTAATTTTGGCATCTTTAACATGATTGATTGGAATATTCTTAAACCTTATGATGTTTGCAAGCTAATTGTTATATTTAATTGCATTTTCATTGACTGTACAGCAAAGTGCCATGGCTAGGGTTTTCTTTTTGTGTTTAGGGTTTTCTTATACAGGGACAATTGGCCATTAATAATGGTACCATGATGCTCGTGAGGTTGCAACGAGTAGATTGGTACCATTGGTTTTGATTTATCATGCCTGTATGAAATTTTGGAGAAGCACAGGGTTGTACCTACACTCAGATGACCGTAGGTAAAAGTTTCCAGGGCTAACACGACGGTGAGAGGAAAAAGAAAGTAACATGGAACTCCCTGACTAGCCAATTCAAATTTCGCGCGTTTACGAATTATTATTTTGTTTTTACCATATAATGCTTGTTTGTTATTACTTGTACAAATAACCAAGCCAGCTCAGTTGGTCAGCATGCAGTGTGAGAACGCCTAAGGGCATGGGTTCGATCCCCAGGTCCCAACTTTGTCTCCTATTATTTTTTCTTGAATAATCAAGTGCCCATGTATCCAACAAGTCTACCATGCATCATCAATATCCCACCATCAGATCATCAAGGCTGCAGATCCAACACCTTATCCCTGAGGGTCCACCATACGCCCAGTCAAGCAAGCACATGGGATCTGGCCAAGTCAACAAAGGCCAGGAGTTATTGGGCCCAGAATTGCAATTAGCACCCCCCTTGCTGAAGCAACATCAGGCCCATCTTATTCTTTATTTTCTATTTTTATTTATTTATTTAATTAGTTTAGTTTTTTAACCACAAATAAATTCTTTTTTTCACAAAAAAAATCATAAAATCAAATTTCACAAATTTGGGATTAGGTTTTTTATTTTATCAAATTTAATTTAAAATTAGTTTAAATTTAATTTAGGGTAATTCTAACTTTTTGTAAATAATTAAAATCAATTAGAAAAAATTAGGATTTGCTTTTGACTTAATTTTTTATTTCTTTCATAAAATTAAAAAAAAAATGCAAAAATAGGTTAATTTAATTATTTTTTCTTAAATTTCAATTAATTAGAAATTAGGTTTTTATTTATTCAATTAAAACTTTATTTTCTCAAAATAATCAAAAACAACACAAAAATGATTTTTCTTTTAAATTGCAATTAGGTATAGTGGGGTCAAAACCCTAAATCTCTCGTTTTCGACTCATCGCGCGTGTTTATTAATTTTTGCAATATTAATGTAACTGCTCACGATATGTAATAGTTTAATTAGGATTTTCTTTATTTATCGTTTTTACGGGATTTTTGGCTATGTAATTAACCCCTACCCCGAAGCCTTGTAATATCGTAGGTTTTATTTCTCGCATTTTAATTCTCGCAAATATTAACTGTTAGATATATGTTTATAGGATTCACTACGAAAAAAACAATTTTTGGCAGCGCATCTACGAAAGCGCTTTTAAGAGAAAGCACTTTTGTAGCCTTTAAAAAAAATTCGCTTAAAAAAAGCGCTTTTATAGGGTTTCCTACGAAAGCGCTTTTCAGAAAGCGCTTTCATAGGTATTTGAAATATCTAACCTACGAAAGCGCTTTTGAAAAGCGCTCTTATAGGTGGCCCTATAAAAGCGCTTTTGAAAAGCGCTCTGAAAGGGGGACCTACGAAAGCGCTTTCTAAAGCGCTCTTATATGGGGGACATACGAAAGCGCTTTTTACCTCAGAAACGCTCTCATATATGGGTCTTAGAAAGCGCTTTTAGAAGCGCTTTCGTAGGTTGTTTCCCTAAATACGAAATTTGCCCTCACTTGTTCATTTCTTCGTCTTCCTGTTCCTGTTCGTTCGTTTCTTGCCGCCGTTCCTGTTCCTGTTCCTGCCGTCGTTCTCTCATTCCTACCGCCGTTCCTGTTCCTGTTTGTTCGTTTCTTCTTCCATTATCTGTTCACGAACAACAACCAACACACCATTCAGCGACGACGTACTCCCTCCATGCTTCTTTCGTCACAACATACAACTAGCTCCATCCTGGCTTCCTGCTCCAGCCAACAATCTTCACCGTGACACCAGTCGTTGTAAGCATCACTATCATCTTTCTTTTGAGTTTCTTTTGGTATTTTCATGATACTATTTGTGCTGATTTTGTTTTAAGGTGTTAATGTTGAATTAGAAATAATGAAATTAGGTTAATAGTTTAATGTAAGCCATGTTATTTTCCTGAATGAGGACTTGTTGCTAACATTATTGTTATTGGTGTTAAATATGATTGATACTCATATCGGTGTTAGTATTTTCTTTTATGGTTGTGTGAATATGAATGAGATTCTGAATAGTAATTGTGTTAATCTGATTTCAAATTGTTTTTGAAATAATCTCCATCTGTGTATGGAAGTTTGTTTCCTATTAGAATGCGGGCTTTAGGTGATATCTTATGATGTCAGCACCATTCTTAGGAGTATTTTGTGTGCTATTTTTCTTATGAGAAATACTACTTGATTTGAATTAATTTGAGTGAGTTTTTTGTTTCAATACCATAAAGTTTGAGTTTAACTCGAGTGATATTTTGATGTCGATGTCACTTTATCCGTATTGATTTTGAATAATAGAGTTTGGCTAATATCGGTGTTCAAATTATGTTGAAGTGTTGATGTTAGTTATGAAATTGAGAACAATTAGTTAATTTTCTGTTAGAGTGAATAGTTGGGCTGTTAGTAGTTAAATTGGCTTTGGCAATAAGTTAAAACTTTGTTAGTAGTTAAATAGTTGGACTGTTAATAGTTGGATTGTTAATAGTTGGATTGTTAGTAGTTGGATTGTTAGTAGTTGGATTGTTAATAATAAATAGTTGGATTGAAAATTAACTTGTGAATATATTGAGCAGAAAATAAAGGTTGTGAAAGGCTGTAAATGAAGAAGAGAAAAAGAAATAAGAATGAGTAGAATTCCAACTTTAGAAATCAGAAGTTATTCTACCTATGTATGAGATTCACCTACAAAAACCGAATGGCGTCAAATAATATATATGAGAATGAGTTCACAACTCACCTAATGTGTAAAACTATAACCACTACATTTTTTGTGAATTAAACTAAGAATTTACATTCTTCTTCCTCGCAGCGTTTCCCGGCCTAGTTCGACGTACGACACTCATTCTCCGCGTTTCTTAGAGTTCGAAACATCTGAGAGGTAACTTTCTTCCTCAAATTACTGGTATATATTGTGATGAATTTGTCTTAAATTGTCTTTCGTATGTTGCATTTTCTTGATACGGATTCATTCCGTGTATACTTTGCATTTTGACAGAAACGCAGTATACTACTGTTTTATGCACTAATTAGTTGATATGGATAAGACATGGATGTATTCCAATCGATTGTCGAAAGACTACGAGAATGGTGTTTCCGAGTTTGTTAAGTTTGCTGTTGCGCACGCCAAAGACCCCAGTTGTATGACATGTCCCTGTTTGTATTGCTGTTATGGGAATCGGGTTGACGCAATTAAGTTGGCATCGCATTTAATTCGGTATGGAATTGATAGGAGTTATACATGTTGGAATATGCATGGTGAGAAAAGTAACGGGAATGTTGAATCGGGGTATGCATGGACCTATGTTTCAAATGATGATTGCACAGATACATACGATTATGATCGAGTCAAAGAAATTGCAGAAGCGCTTGAAGAAGATCTTAACGATTGTCCCAAAATGTTCGAGAGGTTGGTAAGCGATGCAGAGAAACCGTTGTATAATGGTTGTACAAAATTCACAAGATTGTCTGCGGTGTTAAAGTTGTACAACTTAAAAGCCGGCAATGGATGGTCGGATAAAAGTTTCACAGAGTTATTAGCCCTTATGAAAGATATGCTACCAGAGGATAATGTTCTTCCCAATCGAACGTATGAGGCCAAAAAGATGTTGTACTCCATTGGCATGAGCTATGATAAGATACATGCGTGTCCAAAAGATTGCGTTTTGTTTCGAAACGAGTATGCATCGTTAAATGAGTGTCCTAAATGCGGTGCCCCTCGATATAAGAAAAAGTCATCTCCGGCAAAAGTCTTATGGTATTTTCCTATAATCTCGAGATTTAGACGGATGTATCGTAGTGAAACCGATTCAAGACACTTGACTTGGCATTCAGATGAAAGAATTATTGATGGAAAATTTCGACATCCGGCAGATTCTCCACAGTGGATGAAAATTGATAATGATTATCCTGAATTTGGAAAAGAAGCAAGAAACCTTCGCTTGGCATTGTCTACTGATGGAATGAACCCACACGGTATTCAAAGTATCTCGCATAGCACATGGCCTGTGATTCTTATGATTTATAACCTACCTCCATGGCTATGTATGAAGCGTAAGTACATGATGCTGTCTATGTTAATTTCTGGGCCTAAACAACCAGGAAATGACATAGACGTATACTTGGAACCATTAATCTAAGATTTGAAGATTTTGTGGGAGAACGGTGTGGAGGTTTATGATGGTTATAGGAAAGAAAGTTTCAACTTGAGGGCGATGTTGTTTGGAACAATTAACGATTTTCCAGCATACGGCAATCTATCCGGGTATAGCATTAAAGGTGAAAAGCGTGTCCTGTTTGTGAAGACGGAACCGATACCATGCGATTGAAACTTTGTCAGAAGAATGTCTTTCTCGGTCATCGTAGATTCTTAACTTCTAAACATCAGTATCGTGGATGGAGAAAAGCGTTCAACGGAGATACCGAACAACGTAGAGCTCCACCTGGTTTGACAGGTGATCAAATTTTTGAAAAGGTGAAAGATGTGAATATTCAGTTTGGCAAGCCTTTTGCACATAAAGTTGTCAAAGGTGGGTGGAAGAAGAGGTCGATTTTTTTTGAATTGCCATATTGGAAATCTTTGTACGTAAGACATTTTCTTGATGTGATGCATATTGAAAAAAATGTATTTGACAGTGTTATTGGTACGTTACTCAATATAAAAGGGAAGACTAAGGATGGCCTTAAATCAAGGGAGGACATGGTAGACATGGGAATAAGAACTGAACTGGGACCCATGAAGAAAGGAAGACGGACATACCTACCACCTGCTGCTTACACTCTATCTAGAAAGGAGAAAAAAATATTGTGTAAGTTTCTGAGTGAAGTTAAAGTTCCAGAAGGCTACTCATCAGATATTAGAAGACTTGTGTCTATGAAAGACCTCAAGTTAAAGAGTTTAAAGACGCATGATTTCCATGTTAATGGAACATTTTCTACCGATAGGTATACGTTCTATTCTGCCAGAAAAGGTAAGAAGCGTAATAACTAAATTGTGTTTTTTCTTCAAGTCAATTTGCAGTAAGGTGATCGATCCTGAGATCTTGCCAACATTGCAAAAATAAATAGTTGTTACTTTGTGTGAGCTTGAAATGTATTTTCCTCCCTCGTTTTTTGACATAATGGTTCATCTTGTCGTTCATCTTGTGAAAGAGACACAATTGTGTGGACCAGCTTATATGAGATGGATGTACCCTGCTGAACGTTATATGAAAATATTAAAAGGGTATGTGAAAAATCGGAGTCGACCAGAGGGTTGTATTGCCGAAAGATACATTGTTGAAGAAGCGGTTGAGTTTTGTACTGAATATTTGTCAAATGTTCAATCAATTGGACTCCCTAAATCTCATGTTATTGAAAAAAAAGAAGGTAAGAAGCTAATTGGAAATAAAGTTGTGACAGTATCAAGGGTCGAACGGGATCAAGTGCATTTGTATGTTCTGCACAATGAGATTGAGGTTGAGCCGTATGTTGAAATACACAAGGGTGTTCTTCAAGGTTTAAATTCGAATAGAAATGAGAATTGGATTGTACGAGAGCACAATCGATGTTTCATACCATGGTTTAAGGAACATATTTATTCAAAGTATCGTCCAGATCCCTCCTCAGTGACAGAAAGGTTGAGATGTTTAGCATATGGTCCAAGTTTGGTTGCGTTTTCTTATAGCGCATACGCAATTAATGCATACACATTTTATACCAAAGAACAAGATGATAAAAGTATTGTGCAAAATAGTGGTGTCACCTTGGTAGCTGAAGCAATGCACATATCTAGTGTGAAGGACTTAAACCCGAAATTTGCAAATCTTTCGTATTTTGGGGTTATCGAGCGCATTTGGGTCTTTGATTACGAGAAATTTCAGATTCCTATATTCGGTTGCAAGTGGGTTGAAAATAATAATGGTATACGGATGGATAAGTCAGGATTTTTGCAAGTGGATCTTAACAGGGTGGGGTACAAAGATGAGCCTTTCATTCTAGCCTCTCAAGCTAAACAAGTGTTCTATGTCACTGATCCGACAAGTACGAAATGGTCTATAGTGCTTTTCTCTAACAAAGTAATTGATGAAAAGATTGGAGACCAAGGCGATACTGGTGTTGACATTGAATCTTTTACCAGAAATGATCAAAATGAGAATGAATCATGCATTAGAAATGATCATAATGAGGGTATTTGGATCAATCCAACCGTCCGCGTTGTTAAGAGACGAGTAGAACATATTCCTACCAAGAAAAGAAAGAGATGTTAGTGAAAAATTATCCGGAAATGAAGCTACTGATTGATACGTAAGTGACATTATTCTAAATATTCGTTTGTGTTTATATATTTAATTATTTCAATGTCATTGTTCTAAATAAATATTTTAATTTTGTCATCAGTTCAATACAAGTATTCCGATGTCAAAGGGAAGCACGAGTACCACGGTCTAAATCAAACAACATTAATTGGATCAAAGTACAAGTATATAAATTTCAAAAATTTTGCTTATAATATTTATGCTACTTGATAAATCAATAGATGTGTATAATGTTATTTGTTTTTCTATGTAGTGCCCTCAACAACAAAATGGCATAGATTGCGGATACTTCGTTTTGAAGTTTATCAAAGAAATCATTCAAATGAATGAAATCGAGATTCCAATCACGGTATGGATTTATACTTTGTTTTATTACTTATCGGATTTTGCATATAATTTATTATATTAAACTAAATCATGCATATATTTTGTTTTGTAATGTAGTATTTTGATCAATACAATTGTCCATATTACTCGCCACGTCAATTGGAAGAACTCAAAGAGGAGTTGTGCCAATATTTTATTGAGCTAAGAATCTTATAATAAGGTACGAATACATTGTTGTGTGAAAATTGGTTAATTATGAATATATTGTTTTGTGTATACAACACTGACCGTGTTATTATGTTCATATTGCAGGATCAGGACCTTGGATATATATGTAGATTAGGATTGATTTACTTAGTGTTATATAGCTGATTTCTTAGGGTGTATTTTGTTACGTTTAAAAACATGTTAATATTGAATTACCATGGTGTATATATATTTTGGATATGAATTGATTATAATGGTATTTGTATATATATATAATATTTGGTATTTGAATTACATTTGGTATTTGGATTAAAACTAATATATATTGGTATTTCTAGATTAGATTGTAAAATACCGGTTTAAGAATTACAGGTTTACTGCAAAAAAATGCAGGTTTAGAAATTTTTTAAATTTTAGATTTTTCAGTAGAAAACCTATGAAAGCGCTTTTAAGAAAAAAGCGCTCTCGTAGGCCTACCTATGAAATCGCTTTTTGATTAAAAGCGCTTTCATAGGTAGGCCTACGAGAGCGCTTTTTTCTGAACAAAAAGCGCTCTTATAGGCCTACTTTAGATTGCCTGACACGCATTCTGAATACACCTATGAAAGCGCTTTTTCAGAAAAAAGCGCTCTCTTAGGCCTACCTATGAAAGCGCTTTTTACCAAAAAGCGCTTTCATAGGTAGGCCTACGAGAGCGCTTTTTTCTGAATAAAAAGCGCTGCTAAAACCTTTAGCAGCGCCACCTACGAGAGCGCTTTTAAGCGCTTTTAAAGCCCAAAAAAAGCGCTTTCGTAGGTTATTTCCGGCATAGTGATTGTATGACAAGATTGCATGATAATTTTAAAATGGCTAGAAAACCCTAATGTGCAAAGATAATAACTGAAACCAAATCACTCGCACATGCGCACTCTTAGGGTATACACTCACTTCGGTTGCCTTCGGTAAACGATCATTAAGTATAGGGTGTTTTAGTGGTCGTCATCCTGTCTAAACAAAGATCAAATGTCCCATTCAGAAAGGTTGCCTCAGAAATGTTGCCTCGAATATGATCTTAAGACATTAGGGTTATTACTAAGACGTCCTAACATTGCTTTAGTGATCGTACGTCCCTAATTGATCCTTACAACTCCAACGACGGTGCTACCTATTTCTCAATAGTAGGATAGCATTGTCCAAAGGAAACAAGAACATAAATAATCCTTTCTCGAGTAGGTAGATGCTAGTAGGTACTTGCTCAAAACAACAAACCTTTTTCACACTTACACCTTTTTCAAATAAAGTTTTCAAAAACAAACTTCGTAACACTCTTGAAGACAGAAGCAAGGGTTAAAATGAAGTAGAACAAAACTTTTCAAAACAAACACACACAAGAAATTTCAAAAAAGATGAGCAAGTAGCTAAAAGCCTATGGAAAACCATGGATAGAAAGGGTTCTAGCACCTTCCCTTTCTATAATCTACCCCCCGTACTCAAAATCTCGAAAAAGGAATTTTTCGGTGCTTTTGTCCTTTCTAGTTGGATAAAATAAAAGTCGATGGCGACTCTTGCTTACCGCGACATTTTACGAATAAAAACGCAAAACGCAAACCAGCATTTTCAAAACAGTCGGTTCTGCCACCGTATCACAACACCCCCTCAGGCCTATTTCACAATTTCTCTATTTTTTTATTTTTTTATTATTTAGTTTTTATTTCTTTTGTTTTAAATCATTTTTTTCCAAAATCCTAAAAACAGAAAATAATCACAAAAAATTAGGACTTAGTTTTTTTCTTCTTAATAAATTAATTTTTTTGCAAATTAATTAATTTAATTAATTTTAATTAATTTTCATTAATTAAAATTAATTAGAAGATTAGGTTAAATTTCAAATCTTTTTTTCATAAAAATCCCAAAAATATTTTCAATGAGTAAATTATATTTTTTTTAGGGTTTTGAAATTTTTTCCAGTTTTAATTCTCGCGCGTTATTATTTTCCGTTTTGATTATTTTTGTTATTAACGTAACTGGGCCCAGTTTGTAATAGTTTAATTAGGGTTTATAATTTCCGCACTTTACTTTTCAGTGATTAATTATGTAACTGCCCCATGGCCCTATAATAGTTAGGAACTTTATTTTTCCGCAATTTATTTTCCCGCATGATAAACTGCTTAGATGAATGGTTAATAGGATTGCATGGAAAGATAACGATTAATTGAACATAGATAACCCTAAATGCGCAAGATAAATGAACAGAATCAAGCACACTTGCACATGCTCACCCCTAGTGTATCTCTCACTTTGGTTGCCTTTGAATACAGTCATAATTCTCGAAACGTGAGAATTCTTAGTGATTGTCCTTAAGTCTAAAGAGATCACTAGTCCCTCGATGACCCTCTCGACTGTTGCCTCGGTTAAAAAAGTGATCTTAGTGCTCTAGGACAGTTACTAAGAGTTTTTTCCCAGTTGCCTTTAGTGACCGTACGTCCCTTTCGATAGTCCCTCAAACATCCAACGACTAGGGCTACATACTCACTAATAGCAGGATAGCACTATCTAAAGGATAGGAGGAAAAGAACAAACTTTTCTCGAGTAGATAGATAACTGTTAGGTACTTGATCAAAAAATTATTTTACACCACACTTTCAAACACTTTTCAAACAGAGTTTTCAAAATGCTTTATCACACTCTTGAAGACTGATACAAGAGTTACCATAAAGCAAACAAAAACTTTCCAAACACACAAACACAAACACTTTTTCAAAAATGAGCAAGTACCTAAGAGCCTGTGGAAAACCACGGATGTAAAGGATGCTAACACCTTCCCTTTCCATAATCTACCCCCTTACTCACAAAATCTTAAAAAAGGTCTTTTTCTGTTCTCTTCGCCCTTTCCTTTGTTGGATAAAATAAAAGTTGGTGGTGACTCTTGCTTACCGCGACATTTGCAAACAAAAAATGGAAACCAGTATAACAGTCGGTTCTGCCACCATATCACAGATGGTACAACAGTATCTAATGGCTCGTCTTTACCCAAGACTAGGGGGTGTATTTTAACTCGCTAAAATGGGGCTTTCTAAAGCAGAAAGACACATGTATCCGTGAACCCATTCGCGTGGCATGTTGGCCAATGGCCCGTGCGATTCGAAAGTGTAAAGTTATTTCAGAATAATAACTACTAAATAGTTGTTATTATTGAAATTAAAAATTACTAATAATAATTGAATTTAGTAGATACATTTAAGTGTTGTTTATTTTTAAGTAAAAAGGAGGGGTGTGTTTATCACTAACTAAGCCCATTAAATGGGCCCATTTCTGTTTTTGTTATCCAAATAGCAGAAAGGGGGGTAATTTCCGAATATCTTAGCCCATTTAAGTGTGGTCGTTAGTAAAAAGAGGGGTGTATTGATCAATAACTAAGTCTATTGGGTTAACCCATTTGATATGTTCAAAAAGAGTATTGTTAGTAAAAGAAAACTGTCTACTATTTTTTAATAAGTAAATAATATTTTTTTCAAAAGAAAACTTGATGCATTTCTTTTTATATACTAATAAAATTTGATTTTTACTGGTTAAAATGTCCTTGCAGTAATTAAAAGAAAATTATTAAAGTTGTTACCATTATTAATTTTTTTTAAGAGTATAACAAATAGTATTTTCTGGCGTGACATGTTTTACTGGTGATTAAACCCTTTTGATTATTTTAATTAAAAGTTATTATACCAATTTTTATTAAAGTTTTTTGTTGTGTTAGAAAATGGATTTGAATCAAATTGCTTAGGCCCAATTCAACAACAATAATGTTGGCCCAAAATAACAGCCATTGTGCTAATCAGGCCAAATGTTACGCTGGTTTTCGCAAAAAAAACAGACCTTGTTGAGATTAAAACACAAATCTGCAAATCTTCATCAATCAAATCCAGAATCCAATATATAATCCCTAATTATAGAATAATCAAATATTTTATTATCTAATCAAATCTTGAAACATTATCAAACCAAATCAAATCCATTATAATCCAAAAATTACCAATACAATCTAAATCTCCAAGTTTGCAGAATCAAATCAGTACAGGGACAAATCTTTTACTGCAACGATATTATAAACAAAATCCAATTATACAGAAAATTGAATCTCATAATATATATTGCAATTACAGCGAATCAAGTACATAATCAATCTACAACTAAAATCCAATCCCTAATTGAAGGTAAATCTAATTGTAACAGCAAAACAGAAAAAACCCTAAAATTCCTAAAAATCTATAAATATTGGAATAAGGAAACAAAGAGGGGAGGAGATTCTGAGACGAAAAATTGGAGAAGATTCTGAGAGGAAAATTTGAAAGAGGAACAAACAAACCCCTTTACCGTTGAAGATCAAAAGAGGAGGCGATTAGAGTTTCCGGATCAGAAACCCTAATCGTGAAGTTGAACCATCGCCATCCACTTCAAGCTCCACCACTACTGCAACCTGCAAATCGGAAAGAAAACGGAGGATTAACACCCAAATCGGACCGGAAACTGAAACTCAGAGCAAAGAAATCGCGAGAAGGGAAAATTCAGTTAGCTCACTATTTTGTTTGATTTTGGGTTATTGGTTTTTTTATTAGGGCTTGAGGTTGTTACACGTTGGGAGAGGGGGTGAGTGCCGCCGTGAGGTTAGAGACGCTAGGGTTTTGAAAGAGAAAGAGAGAAAGGGAGCTGAGGCGAGAGAGAGAAGGGGATAATGAGCTTGCTATAACAAAACATGGGATTGACTTGTAAAACAAAATATAAAACAATGTTATCATTCCGTTGGGATTCAGTGCGCGCGCATACATAGTGATATCATGCTCCTTCATTTTTGTACCATGTGATCTCCATTAGACGGCTATAGGCCATGTCTGCACGGTAACTCCCTACTCCGGGCCATACACAACCCACCTGGCCCTTCAAAAATTCGTAATGGGCTTAAGCCCACTTTTATTAGCACCCCCATTCCTAAATCACTAAAGCTTCAAAACAAATGCACCCCCATGTCTGAATTATATTTGGGCCCAGCCAGTTTCTTAGCAACATCCCCTTCCTTTTACTTGTTACCGTAAATTGCACCCCCCTGTTTAACCATTTTTTCTCTATATTTTCTTATAATTCTAATTTTTTATATTCTATTATTTAATTATTATTATTATATTGTTATCATTATTATTATTTTTATATTATTATAATAATTTATTTCTTTTATAATATTTATTATTCATAGTATTTATTATATTTTTAATTATTATATGTATACATTATTAGTTATATACTAACCAATAAATTATTTTATATCAAAATTGGATATATAATTTTAATATATTACTTGCATTAACTCTTTTTATATCATGCATTGATCAAAATATTTTCATAATTAATACAGTTAAAAAACACAAACAAAATATCAAACTTATTTTTCGCGAACAAATTAATCTAGACAATTATTTTTGCAAAAGGCTTTCAAACAGGTTTTGACTTATTGCGCACTTAGTCAAAATCTCCGCAATCATTAGTCTCGAACAAAGTGCGAGGTGATTCAAAATATGTTTGCAAACCCCTAAAAAACACCAACCCATACGAACTACGAATTGAGACACTGATTCCTCATAAGAGGATACGTAGGCATACGATCAAAAATCATAGCGAGTTCTCCTATAAAAAATTAAAACCCTTTCCCCTATAAAATATTTAAAATCTTTCCCCTATTAAAAAATTAATACACTTTTCCCTTATAAAAAAATTAAGACACTTTTCCCCTATTAAAACTTAAAACCTTGTTTTCCCCAACTTAAACCTAAAACATAGTATCCTTGTGAACAAGGTAGATGAAAGGTGCCTAACACCTTCCTTTCGTCTAATAGAGTCCGAAACCTAGAATCTTTGTCTGCGAATTAGGGTTTTCTGTTAGATTCCCTTCCCTAGGATAAAAACTAATAGTGGCGGCTCTAATTAAAAAACCAGTCGCTACATATGGTCAGTTATATTAGAAGAGGATGAAGAAATATTTTGATAAGAAGGTCAAGCCTTGCGAATTAAAAGAAGGCGACCTCGTGCTCAAGAAGATCGTGTCTTTTAATGTTAATTCTAGGGACACGTGGACTCCCAATTTTGAAGGCCCATATGTTGTCAAGAAAGCCTTCTCTGGCGGTGCATTGATTCTTGAAACTATGGATGGCAAGGAGTTCCCACGTCCTATGAATGTTGATGTAGTCAAGAAATACTTCGCCTAAAGAATTAAAAGAACAGCTCGTTAAGTTGAAAACTCGAACGGGCGGCTTAGGCAAGAAAGAGTGTCTCGTTAGACTGAAAACCCGAAAGGGTGGTCTAGGCAAAAATTAGAGACATAAACAGAATAAATTCTTCCCGCTAGGTTGAAAACCCGCAAGGGAAACCTAGGAAAAAGTTAGGGATTTCTTTGAAAGTAACTGCGACAGACGAGACTTGATCATTGAAGCAACAATCTTCTCGGATTATCACCATACTTCAACAGAAGTCGCTACTCAGGAATTAAAAGTTGTTAGGGAGAATAACGATCATTGTATTTCAATAGGAGTACCGTAGATGTTTAGGGTGCTAATACCTTCCCTTTGCATAACCAACTCCCGAACTTAGAGTTTCGCCCTCTTTTTTGGGTTATTCGCCATTTTCCCATTCCTTTGGAAACAATAAAGTGCAGTGGCGATTTTTATTTGATCTATGCGAATCAAGTCAATCCAATGGCTTTGTCTCAAAATTTCTACCTCTACACACATGATTTATTTTATTATTATTAATATTTCAAGGGACTCAAATAATTATAGTCAATTTTGCAAATATTAAAGTACTTACACATTTTGAAATACTAAAAATCTCATTATAATAAATTCAAAATGGATTACAACTTTTTAGTATAAGTTTCAACAATCCCAAGTACAAGAAGAGATAAAATCTAAAATCCTAAGAAAGCAAAGTTGATGAAGATCACTCCACACACTGACGCTTTCCTGTGAGTCTTACAATATGAGCCTTCAACTGCTTGTTCTCGTTTACATACCTGTCGGTAACCACTTTCTAATCACAAGAGTCGGGAAGTGAATGACTTAGTCCTGATCGAGCTCGAGAGGAAAATAAATCCTCTTACTTTTCCATCATCTCTACACCGCGACTCTCAAGAATCTTAATTAGGTCATCCTTCTCCTTCAAGTCTCAATTAATTCCTCCCTTTGTACCAAGAAGAGGTACATTGGGGAAACTACCATAAATATCGACAATTTCTATGTCATGGTAAACCTGATGATACCTAACGAGGTTCTTCCTTGACATCCCAGAAAGCATTGGACCGGGGTAAGTGAGAAATAAACCACTAATACAACAAAGGTGTGCAACAAATGATTATCCCTCCATGATAAGAATCCCGAAGATGAATGAAGTAATAAGCATCTCCTAAAAATGTAGGGACTGGATTCCCTATCAAAAAGATCCTGATGGCATTGATATCCACAAAATTGTCAACATTCGGAAATAAGAACAACCCATAAGCAAGCAGGGCAAAGATAACTTCAAAAGCAATTGTACTCTTCACCCTAGCAAAATAACGAGCTTTCTCTAATAAAAACTGAGTGAGTAATCCTTTAATTCCTCCTTTAGTAGTCATGTGGACCTCAATCTCAGACTTTCCCAAATGAACCATAGAAGCAATCTCATGAGACTTTGACTCCTTCTCCAAACCCACTGAAAGGAACATGATCGGTAATAGGTAAACCCAGTAGATAAGAATACTCCTCCAATGTAGGCATCAACTGATAATCAGGGAAAGTGAAACATCGATACATCGGATCATAGAATTAGACCAAAGTCGAGAGAATCCCCTCCTTCGTCCTGAGCTTCATGAGAGACACGATGGATCCATACTTCTTCCAAAAATCTATAGAACTCTCAATCTCAGGAATCAGACCCATCAAATTATCTATCTTAGGATTCTTGAAACTGTACTTCTGAGTCTTTCTTTTTCGCGAATCCATGGTCAAAAGTACCTGAGATATTCGCAAAAAGTGAACTTTAAGTCCCTTGAACAAAAATGTTTTAAAAGATGCTCATGGGTGCATAATGCATGATACAACAATCACATGCAAGATCACAAACATAGAGGTTCATAGGTTCGACGTCGCGAGCATGAGGTCAAAGGTACTACCCACAAGGTATGGTATAATAGTTTATCACCTGCCAAATAAGGTTCTAAGAGGTTCCTAGAGTCTACATCCTTCCTTCGGATATTACCAACGTCCTGATTGACTCGGTAATTAGTAATATTCTTAGGAAAAATTCGTCTGAGTGTAGTATCGCATGACAACCATTTCCGAATTACGCCGTCATAGTTTCCGCACTACACCTAAAAGGCCAAGATGGGTTAAAGGTTCTACGATCCTCAGTCTTAGCATGCTCCCAGGTCGAAAGCATCACGTCTTCCCGATTACTCGGTAAACGATACTATAGTCAAAGGGGCCTCCACTGAGTGGGGGATCTCATGCCTCCTTTTTTTGGGATTACTCCCTCAAAGTTAACATGACTATACCGCCCATCCTATCTTAAGTTTGCCCAAGTCTGGGTAGAGGACATATGAGAAATCACCAAGCATCCTGAAAACCGGGAAAATCCAGAAAAACATACATACAACATATAACATATAAACAACAATACCACATAGGCAAATAAACAAAGATATCCTCAACCCACTTAGGGATGGACAAACATTTGGTAGATCTATCCCCATTGAAGTCACCATTTCTTATTGTAAAAGCAGTTCAAGTTTAAAAACAAGAAGAGTTTTCAAAAGGAGGGAGAAGATTTTTTAAATTAAAGAAAGTGGGAGGAGATCAAGAGATTATCCTAAAGTATAAGGTAAGAGCTTGGGAAAAGATCCGTCTAACCAACAAGAAGCCAACACTTGACACAATGAGTCAATGTAGAATTCCTATCCTTTGGATTGAAACCAAACAAGCATGGATAATAAAACTTTTAGGAAAACCAAGCTTCAAATGCATTAAGTCTTCACAAAAATTGGTCAGAGTAACGGCTGTATACAGATGAATTCCTGATTACAGAAAATGCATGTAATTAAAATAACCTGCAAGCAAAAGAAACAAGCAACCCAATGTCTTGAGGTAAACCCCAAGAGCTCCAGAAAAAATAACAATATAAGTCACAAGGTCTCAAGGTAGTCAAGGTCTCCAATCCTAAATCCAAAAAGTCCACAACTCCAAACTGCCAAGGATAGTAACCAAATAGTCCAAGTAATATTAAAGCTTTTTATTATTCAAGATGGTTATTAAGTATCTTCAAAAATAAAATGAAAGCTCAAATGAGCAAAGTAAAAAAAAAATATAATGATAAATGCTGAAGTGAGAAAAGATAAAAATAACATGAAATGTAAATGCTAAAATAAATGTGCTTAAAGTAAAAAGCATAAAGTAAAAGCATAAAATAAAGTCAATTGTTAGAAATTAGAGGTTAGTTGAATGACCATCTTGTAACTTGCATTTGAAAACTCATTAAAGGATTGATAAAATCAAAGCCTCTGAACAACAAGTTTGATTTGCTTTTTGTCAAGTATATCATTCATTTCAAAATCTCAAGGTAATAATAAATGATCAATTATGTTTAAATGATTCACTTAGTTCTAAAATTTATGAACATTCATTAGAGGATTTAGAAGACCAAAGCCTCCTAACAATGGACCTCAAGATTATTGGATTAAAGGTTTTAAATTAAACATACTTGGGCTTGCAAATATAGGTTTGGGCCACGAATGATCATTTCTCAAATCAAGACAAAATTTAGTGATATGTTAAGCAATCGTAAGTGAACTTATATAGAAGTCACACCTATTTTGAGGCTGGTCAATAGCAATCCACGTGTCATATGTTTAGAGTGATGATATGTAGATCATCCTCTAACAACATGTAGCACAAAGGTGAAAAGGATGAGATGAAGAGGAAGAGAATACATTTGAATACAAAATTTAAGCAAACTATCATTAAAATCATGCATCTATTTTAGTGGAGTTAAATTCAACACTCAAGATCCAGTGATGTTAATAAAGTTTATGATCAACAATCACATAGCCAGAATATATAAAAAAAATAAATTGCAATTAATGAATAAAATAAAAAAGGAAAAATGATTTTTAAATTGTTTTTAAAATTAAAATAAAAGGTAAAATAGTAAACTATGTTAAAAGTATCAAAGGAAATTTTAAAAAGACCATGGAAAAATCAGAGCTGACCTCAAATATTTTTTATAAATTTTTTGGTAACTTTTTAAAACAGGAAAGTATTTTTAAACTAATTAAAATCACTCAAATAAGTGAAAAAAAGATTAAAAAAATAGTAGAAGTCAAAATAAAATTCTAAAAAAATTTCAGAAGGTCAGAAGTGAGTAAAATGATTTTTTATAAAAATTTTCAGAATTTAAAAACATCAAAAAGTATTTTTTAAATAATTAGAAACAAGTCAAAATAAAGGAAAAATTATAAAAAATATCAAATCTGAAAAATAAAATTATAAAAAAATTAAAATCAGAAAGAGAATATTTAAAAATATTTTTGTGAATTTTTTCATAATTTTTTAGTCAAAAATGATTTTTCTATGATTTTTTGAATTTTAAATCAATTAAAATAAAAAAAAATCAGAATATAAAATAGCAAACCAAAATAATATGAGCCATTTGATCATTTTCAAAACGCGTTAGTAAACAGATCCAGTGGATCTGGCGCGTTGTGCATGTCATAGACTTTATTGGATTTCACACTGAATCAATCTTTATTAAATAAAAACAACTTGAAATGTGGCACATTGGATGGAGTCTGGCTCACTAAAGTAATCAGATCCAAGGGCTCCTGAGACACGCACATGGTAAAGCAAACAAACTACATATGTTTAAAAAAAAAATAGCATGGCAGGCCATCATTGGTTGAAGCACGACACATAGGTCGTCTTCAACCTCCATACGCCCTAGATTGAGGTTTCACAAATTGTAAAATTAGAGAACCAGACCGGTACCATTAGATTCGTCTCCTCAAGATGATTCTAATAAAATCCTCTCACAAAATTTATATAAACTATGCACGGATGAATTAGAAGAAAACCAGAAAAAAATACGAGCAAGAAAATCCCAAGTATCTCTCTCAATTCTCAATGAAAATGCAAACCGTAAGAAGTGTGAGAATTAGAATCATGAATAGAGTAGAAAAGGGCTTTATTTGGTTCAATTTGATTGAGAATTCTACCTGAACGATGTAGCTAAAAATTGTTCTGAAATCGGACTTGGTTAGCATGATTTAGGACACCTCAAGGCTTGATTCTTCTTCTGTTAGCTTTAGGGAACTTTAAGAATGGAGGATCAATGAAGAAATTGGAATGAAAAATGGAGAAAATAGGAATTTGAAAACTCGGAAAAGTGAGTTATGCAGGGAGTTTGGAAGGGTGACTTTGGTTGTTCAAGCTTGAGGAAATGAGAGGAGTGAGGTCCTCTATTTATAGGGAAGCAAATGGGATGCTCAAGCGTGTGGAATGATCAAGTTTAAAGAGAATTCGTGTGAAATTGCAAACATGAAAAGTGTGACTCCTATTTTGCTCAAAACTCAACCAAAACTTGTGTTTCAAGGCGTTAATACCTTTTGGAAGATTGTTAAACAAGATTAGAAGTAAAAACGTGCAAAGATTTAGTGATTAGAGGCTGAATTGTGCATTTCAAATTCTGACTTGGATGAAAAAAAACCAGTTTCAAGTGGTTATCTTTGAACTCATGGTGTGCATAATTTAGGGAACCTTAGGGCATGATTCTTGAATCATTTGAAATATAAGGTCACAAAATTTACAATGTGCAAAGAAAGGAATCAATTGGATACCTGAGCTAAAAGTTGTGATGAGTCAAAGTTGAGAAAAAGATGCTGACTTTTTGTACTTAGAAAAATTCTAAGTTTTTCTTCAAAAGTGACCTATAATGTTTTGATTCCAAATAAGACCTTCCTCCAAAATTGAGCTTTTATCATTGATGCTAGCTTAAATTATACATCCCAAAGAGCATTGTGAAACTTTAATCACTTATAAATACCAAGTATCAAAAAAGTTATGGCCTTGTAAAATTGGTGAAAATTCATGAGATGGCCTATAAACTTTTGGGTTCTTAGGGCATCTTCCACTCATTTTCAATCTTTTCACATAAAATAAGAGTTGAATTTCACATCCTTAAGATCATTGTGGAAAAGAATGGGCTCAAGGAGATAAAAATTGACCAACTTATGATCTTTTGAAGTCACATAAGGGAATTTGATGGCCTATCTAGAGGACTTGTAATCTTTTTTCATCATTAGGCATCTTCCACATAAAAGTTTCTTGAAATTTTTGAAGTGATTGGTTGATAACTCTTTAAAGAGAAGCATGTCTTAGGAATCACTCAAAAATACCAAATTTTGAGTAAGATATAGCCCTTAGAAGTTCAAAACCCTAGCTCCTAGAGCACCAAAATGACTTGGAAACCCTTTCAATTTTGCCAAACTTTCTTACACAATTACTCTTTCCATGTAAATAGAAGTTGTTATGGATGATAATAATAACCCATATCAATAAAAACCATCTCCAAATGTTAAGAATTGAGATATTTATGCACTTGTGATCAAGAAATCAAGAACTTGTCCAATTAGGTCAAACTTCTTCAATCAACTCTTGCATCTTTTGATTTTCTTTGACAAGTTGAGGTATGATGAATCATATAGACATTGTCATGATATTACTTAAAAGTATCTTCAATAATGAAGTTTGAATCTCAATGAAACTTTGTTGAAGAAGGCATGGAAATAAACTCATGAACCTATGAATCAACCTGATGAAATGTGTTGTGCCCTTACCTATAAAATCATCAATTAGAGAAAACATTCATTGCATTTGTTAGTTAAAAGTTAATTAATACAATAAAAATATGATCATAACATCCAAATAAAGGTGCTTGGTTATTCCCCATAAGCAAACCTAGAGATTGGTAGAAGAACCAAACCCTAGTGTGATCTTGTTGTGATTGAGTTAATATAAGATGATAAAGGAATTTTAGGGGCAAAAATTAGGGTACAACACTACCAATTTGAACAAATCTACATTAGAATCATCAAATTAAATACCACCATTCCAAACACTATTTCAATTTGAATTCACAAACCAAAACTCAAACATAAATGAATCTATCACTGGTCCATCTAATTCTCACCTTACACCCATACAAACTGCTATATCTATTACACCCTCTGATACTTTTTCACCTGAATCTTTTGTTATACCAGTTTCTGAACAATATACTTTTTCGGATCTTGATGATCTGTCTGAACTACCATTTTAAACTATCAACTCCGAAGTTATTCCTTCTCAACTTGAACGTGCAATAATCATCTATGAACAACCCTTTCCCAAAACCCTTGAAGAATGCATTAACATGTTTAAAAGAAAGGTTATGAACAAAGTAGCTAAGATACAAGATGAAGCACGTGCCAGTTGTAAACCTTAGGATTTGAAAAATCCCTGGAAGGTGTTTCAAAAATAGAGGTCATCGGAATTTGAAAAACTACAAAGTTTTTCAGAGGCTACGATGGGCGCAGAAGTTCATTTGGTCAAGGAAAAGGTGGAACAACTTCGAGCTTTTCAACTACTTGCTGCTAAGCAAAGAGAATATTAAGAAAAAGCTCGCCTTGCTGAAGCTGAAGCAACAAGAGTGAAAGAAGAAGAAGAAGCTAAAGCTGCAGAGAAATCCAGATTGGCTGCAAAAGCTGCAAAGGTTGTTGAAGAAAAAGAAAATAAGCAAGCCCTGATGGTATCCAACTTTGAGTCTTCCTGCAATCTGAAAAAATCCATTGATGAAATTAGGGAAGAACAGAGAAGACTTCAAAGCTCAGGACAAGGTCAATGAATCTTCTCAAACTATGCTCAAGATGATTTTGGAAAAAATTTATGAACCTGCATCATCTGCTCGTCCAACTTCTTGAAACTAAACAATAGGATTCTCGTTTAGATTCCTTGTTTGCACCTACCGTTTTTGGATAAATTATCCTCATAATTAATTGACATATTATCTTAATCTTTTTAAAATATTTTTTGTCTTTCCACATAATTATATTTTTGATGATAAAAAAAAGGGGGAGAAGTATAATAATATTTTGATGAACTTAAGGAAATGCAGAAACTCATCATAATAATAGAATGATATAAGATATACATTTACCACTAATATGTGCTTGTATGTTTGATAATTAATCAAGGAACTATGAACAAGTTCACTAGGAATTCTAAGACAAGTCAAAATGAGCGAACTATGTTAAATTTCTTAAGAATAGATTGTTCATTTATTAGAAGATGTATACTCTATGAACATATGTTCAAGAATCAGATATACCCAATACTGTTCAGAAGTTGAGAACTTTCTGATATTTAAAGTTATCTTTATATTGATATCATAATGTTCGGAAGATGTATAATGTTTGAGAATGTGATAATCAGAATATAGGAATCAAAAGAAGAAACATATGTCTTCTAGAAGAATAGAGAAAATCCGAAGTTGAAGACTATCTAAAATTCCCGAAGTCAAGAATCTCAAGATCTCGATATCTGATCTATTGGAAGCAGGGGAGTTTTACTCTAATGGTTCAGAGTCAGGATATTCGATCTTCATCAAGTCATTGACTCAGTGGGAGCATCACAAAAAGTATAAGTATTTCTTACTCTTCTAATTTCACAAATTATGATTATATGTACAAAATTGTGTCATCAAAATACATAGTTTTGTCATCATCAAAAAGAGGGAGATTGTAAGAACAAGATTTGGTTTTGAAATATTATCTTTAGGTTTTTATGATAACAAATGAGTATGATTGTATGAACAATTTTGTTGTACTAATGTTTGTTATTATTGAGTACTTAACAAACAGGTTCTACTTCAGATGGATGGCGTGGCCAAGACATTAGAAGATAATTAATTCCGCTTCTATGCTACACAAGTTCTATTGAACAGTAAAAAGACACTCAAGATGGATCTGAAGTGTAGGCTCTTATGTTTGTTTAAAGGAACCAGTCAGAAGATCTGAAGATAGAAGTTTCTACTTACGTCCAGATGTTGAAGACTCATGCTTCTAAAGACAACGTGTTCTAAAGAAACCAATCAGAAGATCTGAAGACAGAAGTTGCCACTTAAGTCCAGATTCTATAGACTCAAGTTTCTAAAGACAGTATGTTTCAAAAAAAAAGTTAGAAGATTTGAATACAAATCCTCTACTGAAGTCCAGATGCTGAAAACTTAGTTTCTAAAAAGACAACTTGTTTCAAGAAGGTAAAATTAAAAGATCTGAAGACAAATTTTCTACTGAAGTCTAGATGCTGAAGACATGTGTTTCTAATAACAAGGTTCTTAAATGGATTATTAAAGACTAAGTGCTAAAGATTCTAAAAACTTAAACTTCTAGAAGATCCAAGATTCTCTACAATTAGGTTCTAAAGACCAAGTGTTGAAGACTCTAAAGATCGCAGTTCTTAAGATTCTGAAAACTTGAAGCTCTTATGATCTAAAGGTTTGTTGTAACGGGTTCTCACGACGAAGTGCTGAAGACTCTAAAGACACAGCTCTGAAGACTCTGAGGACCTGAAGTTTTGAAGACCTTATGTTATGTTCCTACTTCTAATTTCATGCTCGTAGAAGCCTCTAAAGTGTAGAACGAAAGAATATACTGGTAACACATTACAATAGTACAAAGTACGAAAAGCTTTATGCCACTACCTCTGCACTAACTTAAAGTGTGGAAGAGATAAGGGCATCGTAGTACTATTTGTAACGACTCTTTTTCAAAAAGCCAACGACTCTATTTTTATTGAATATATAATAAAATAATTATATGGTTAAAACTGTTGGTTGGTTGGTTAGTCATTGCTCAACACATTTTGCTGAATATTAATGAGTTTTCCATAATCTGCTTGGATGGGTGCTAAAAGTTACAAGTTGCAAATCGCAGGTTGTTGGTGTTTAATGTTGAAAGATAACATTCATTTGCTAGAACATAACCAAAGTTATCAACCACTATAACAACAACAATAAGACCAACTATTATCAAAATGATTTTCCAATCATTTTATTAATGATTACAATGAAATCATTGATTCACAATGTGCGCAATTATATATACTGAATAAAGCTTGCTAAGCTACAGATAATGAAGATGATCATGAATGTTCATGTTACAAATACACAACACAAATGTTGTGCTCAAAAGTGATCATTGAAGAATATATAACAAAGGGTTATTGTCCAGAATGTTCTAAGGTGAATCAAGATGAAGAAGTTATTCTCTGTTCTATAATAAGATTAACAAAGCTTTCAGAAGCTTATGAAGAAGAAGACTTCATCAATTCAAGTGCTTTAGGTTGTTGTCTGATAAGAAGCTACTTGAAGAAAAGAAGGCTACACATCAAGCTACAATACAATGTAATATTTTTAGTGTGTATTTGGATCTTCTACAGTATGCTTAATTTTTTTTATATCAAGCTTGCTTAGAAGCATATTATTGTAAACAAATGTAAATCAAACAGTTGTTTGATGATACCTTGAGAGGCTGAGTGAAGGTTTGTGCTCAAGAAGATAGTGACTGAAGGTTATTATAAAATCCTGGTAGTGGATTCTATTGGGTCAATGGTAGTCATATATTAAAGGGGACTGAGTGAAGGTCAGCCTTCTGAAATCACTGATGGATATAATTGGAAGGAAATCCTGATAGGTGATTCTGGAGAATCGGATTTTGTTGGGTCAATGAACGTTATATCCGGTTTGGATCCCTGAACATTTCATTGGATGTTAGTCACCGGCAGTTTCCTGTGTAATTATAATCAGATTGATTATAGTGGATTAAGTCCTTGAGTTCAAGGCGAAATTACCTCAGAAGGGTGGAATGGATTAGCTTGTGTGTTTCTCAAGTGAATCGGGATATATTGCATGTTCTTTACTTTTGCTTATGCTTTAAATTTTATGTTTTCTGAACCAAATTAGAAGCATTAATTAGAAGCTAAGTAACAATGTGAAGCATTATTCAACGAATAATGCTTAGAAGAGAAAGTTTTACAAGAAAGGAAAACCCAATTCAAACCTCCTATTTCTTGCGTTTTCTTCACACTTTCAGAAGGTATGGATTATCATCCATTTTTCTTGCCAATGTAAAGGGTAGAGTCTTAAAAGATCTTTTAGACACTCCCATGCGTCAAACCGAGATTCACCTTCTTCTTGTCTAAAATTGTTTATATCGCCCCTTACTTAGGCTGTCTTACTCGGCGAAAAATATCGTGCAAGAAAAGTCGCTTTTAGCTGTGCCCAAGAGGTAATGGAATTTTAGGGCAAGCATTGGATCCAAGCTCGTGCTCAGTGTCTTAGGGAGGATGGGAAAAATCTTAAGCGAATAACATTTTGGTCAATGCTGTTTTCCTTAATTCTACCGCAGTTATCAACAAAGATAGACAAGTGCAGATTTTGGTTTTCTGTCGGTAACCCAGAAAATTGGTCATGTTGAACCAAACTGTTGTACCCCAAAATTTTCCCTCTCATTTATCAATTAATCTCTCACAAGATCTCCTTTGATTCAAGACTGCACAAGGGTTGATCAGCTCAAGACACCTCATCTAGCACTGATGACTAAAAATTAGGGTTTGAGATTGCACAAGTACAAATGGACTTTTAATGCCGCATATGAATTTCATGGATAATTGTTAACCCTCAATATTTCTCATGTCAAATTTCAAGTCTTGGATCACATTTTTGCTCAGTTAATTGATCAGTTGATCTAAAATTAATTATATTGGGGGAAAAGTCAATTGTGGTCAATTTACAGTCAAACTTCATGATTTTTTATCCATATCAACATTATGAACTCATATATGTAAATTGGTCAAGTTTGGATCACAATTCTTCAAGAAATTTGATCAAATCATCAAAAGGGCTAAATGGTCAAAATTAGGGTTTTGACTTAGAAGGAGCAATTTCTAATTTTTGAACTAGAAAATGATTGATTGGTTTGAGACATGATCTCAAGGATTCAAATGAATAATTTTTACCTAATGGCATGGCTCAAAACATTCCTCAAGATCAATTGATTGACAGATGAATTTCAATCAACTAATGAAAAGTCAATTATACACTAAAAAGTCAAACTTTGACTTTTTGGTCAAAATCAAGTATAAAAGATCACAATTCATCAAAACTTGTAAAAATATGAAACTTGTTCATCAAGAAATAAAAAGGTCAAGATTTCATTTTGAAAAGTCAAAATTTCTAAACTTAGAAATTTTTCTAAGTGTTGAAAAATTCATTTTTTGTCATAACTTTGAGTCAAATTTTCACCATAATGCAAGATGATTCAAAAGAAACTTCCAACATGAAAGTTGTAGATATCAATTATATATAAAACATTGTAGAACATAACTTTTTCTAGAAATTCATGGATTTCAATTTATGATTTTGTGAAGACATGTTCATGAAACTTAAAAAACTTAGTGAAATTTTGCCCTAGTTTAGGCAGAATTTTGACCTAACTTCATTGCAATTTTTCACATAGTTACAAGATGAATTTTCAAAAATGTCCAACATAGAGGTTGTATAGGATTCTACAATATTTCCAAAATGTCCAAGAACTCATTGATATCATACTTGAGCAAGAAGAATTGAAGGCAAGAAGTTAGGGTTTCATTCTTGAATTACAAGTCATTTCTTGATGAACACATAACTCAATTTCAATGTTAGGCTGCATAATCTTGCTTTGCAGGCCTTATAACTTGTGTATATATCCATCATTAATGGATTACACAAATTTTTGATCTATAATCTAAGTGGTTTATGCTTTATCCAATTCACATTGTCATTTTGGGAAGAAAGTGAAGAATGTCATTCTTGAAAAGCAAGCTTTATGCACAAAGTCAATTCTTGAGCCTCTAACTTGTTCCCTCTGATCACACTCCATCTAAAGAGTCATAAGCAAACTTTTTTAAAGCATAACCACTCTACATTAGCAAGTACACAAGAATTTGAAACTTGGATTTCTCAAAAAATCACATGTTGAGCTTAAGCATTTGTTGTTGAATTCTGATCAACAACAAGTCTCCAAACTTGTTACTTATAAATAGAGTCACTATTTGTGAGTTAAGACACAAGAATTAACACCCTGAAACACTCCCAAACTCCCTAAAACCAGATATTGCCCAATAACTCCATTGTTACACAGTTTCTGACCTTGGACTTCAAACTTCCATGTCACTCGTGCGTTTCTTGGGAAAACCATTTCAAAAGCTTCCTTGCATCAAATACAACTCATCCCTATCCTTATTCTAGAACTGTAACACCATTTACCATAACCTCCATAACCAAAAAATAGAGTCTGCACATTGACTTCTCTAGACCATTCTAGCCATCCATTGCTCAAGCTAATCATTGCATTAGCTTCCTGGGAACTTGAGGAAGCTAATCTGATCATTGTAGCACCTTGAAAGCAACTCAAACTCATTTCATGATTTCCAGTTTTGAGGTACATTTTATGAACTTCTATCTTCTCATTTAGGCATTGTTAGGCTTGCATTTGTAAACATAAAATGAAGATATCATTGCCCTAAAATTGTACATGTCCATAGATTTAATTTATGTTGCTTGAAAAGTGAGAATTTTGAGTTTGAACTTGCTGAAATAACTAGGTCAGAATTTGGTACTTTTAGAAATTCTCATTCATCTTTGATTTATAGCTTATGATATTAATATGGTTGGATTCATATGCAAAAATAGAGCAACTTTCATGTTTGCATCTTTCATTTTTGTTGAGAAATGGTGAAGTTACAGGATCTATGGCTGGAGGTTGAACATGAAGTTACATTCAGAACATAACTTGTGTTATATGTTTATTATTCCACCAATGTTAACGAATGTACAACCACCCTAGTGGCAAAGGTAGCGCGCGTATGTGTGGAAGGTCATGGGTTCAACACCCTGTGAAACCTTTTTCCTTATTTTTTCACATTTTCACACATTTTTTGGTTCCAAACAGATGCTTTGGGCCTCCAAACAGTTGGGCTTTGGTCTTTTTGCTGGCTTCTAACCCCCTTGCCTTACTTTTGCACCCCTGGCCCATTATTTTCTTTATTATCTCATTTTTTATTTTTTATTTTCTTTTCATAATTTCTTTATTATTTTTATTATTATTTTTATTATTATTTTCTTTATTATTTTTTCATGAAAACCAAACAAAAATCATTTATTTTTCCATTTGCATTTGTACATTATTATTTATTCAATTCTTGTACATTTATTCAATATGGTTGTAATAGATAATTAGGTTTAATTTTCTTTCAAAATCCCCATTTGTAAATTTGTATACCCCCTCCCCTAATGATGTAATAACGTAGTAATTTTACCTTCCGCAATTTATCGCTTTTACATAAATACTAGTAATTAGGGTTTGTATGGAAAGACTAAAACAAACAAATAGAAAAACCTAGTTCAAGATAAACAATGCATGCAAATCAAACAAACTTGCACACTTACACCCTTAGGGTAATTCCACTTTGTTGCCTTACAAAAATGGCCATGTTATGCACGTGGGATGTCTTATCCAAAAGCAATAAAAAATATAAGATCATAGTCCCTCGATGACTCTATCAATGTTTCCTTTCAAAATGATATTAATCCCTCAAAGATAAATGCTAAGACATCTTACAATATTTCTATCATGGATATACGATGACCCACACTCGTCCCTTTACATCCATAGATAAGTCTTCTTACCAAATCAATGGTAAGATAGCAATACCAAAGGAAAGGAAGAAATGAACTAAGACTTTTGAGTAGTTAGATTGTTCCTAGTTGCCTGCTCATTTTCAAATCAAACATCCTTTCTTATTTTCAAAACAAACACCAATACTTTCAAAAACACTTTCAAAACATTTTCCAAACTTGAAACATTTTCAAAATCCCAACACTTTGTATACGTTTTTATGAACGAGAACTATTACAAAGTTTGCCTAAACAAGGCGCCTTTTCAAAATACTTTCAAAAACCACACAAAGCACATTTTCAAACAAAAGCAAGTGATCTAGCAAGCAACTAAGAGCCCATAGATAAATATGGATGAAAAGGGTGCTAACACCTTCCCTTTTCATAATTTACCCCCTGAACTCAAGAAATAATCTCAAAGGTCTTTCCTATTCTTTTCAGCCTTTCCTTTTGGATAAAAGAAAAGTCAGTGGTGACTCTTGATAACCGCAACATTTGCGATAAAATGCAAAACACCCAAGTCAGTTCTCCCACCGTATCACAGAACTGGCGACTCAGCTGGGGGAAAACTTAAAAGTGGGGTTACCTTAGGGCTAGGTCACCTTTACTTGCTTTCATTGTTTGATTTGTTTGCTTTACATTTTGGTTCCTTGTTTGGGCTTTTTCTAATCTTCTACCCGGATTTGGGATACCTTATCGGTAAGTAGAAATAAGTTGTAGAAATTTTGTGGGGTATACCGATATAGTCTAAGCAATAGCTATGTTAGTGTGACACATTTGTGGGTACCGGTAGCACTTGAGTAGTCAAGGAGAATACATGGTCGTTGTGTGGTGTAATGAAGCACTAACTGACTTTGGAACCTTTACTTGATCAACTTGGCCATTAGGACGTAGTGAGATAACTGGCTTTGGTGCAGTCCGAAGTTGGTTGATACTCGATACTACACTCATTGAGATTTGACTTTTCGGGATATTTTGGTCACTGTGAAAGAAGCTTGCGCTGAAACAATGCCCGAGAAGACAAATCAGTGATATTGAGATCCCTTAGAACCCGATTACTATTTCTAGGACAGGTTTAAGCCAACTAAACTTCAAGATGGTACTTACCTATAAGACTCCATGCAAGCCTGAACCTAGGACTTGTTTGCCTTGTTTGTATATACTTACTTGTACATGACATCATAAACATCATAACATCATACTCATTCTCACTAACCATTTCAAGGATTATCGGGATTTATCTTTGTTCTGTTTTATAGGACATGACTTCTATCCGCATGAATACTATCCAAGTCAATCTCATAAGAATTCCTCCTCAACTCAAAGAGTTAGAATCAAGGGTTTCTGAGAATTCTCCATTCACCGAAAGACAGGGTCGCCTCCTAAGCTTGGTTACTACTAACACTGATGAAGATGTGATGAATGTGCTTTTCTAATTCTTTGATCCTCTACACCATTTCTTCACTTTCCCCGATTATCAGCTTGTACCAACTTTGGAAGAATTCTCTCAACTCTTTAGGATTCCCATTCTCAATCAACTACCTTTCAACGGTATGGAAAGAGATCCAAATCCTGAAGAGATTGCCCAAGCACTACACTTGCAACAATATGATATCACAACTAATTGGGAAACAAAGAGTGGTGTCAAAGGTTTCTTAGCCAAGTTCTTGTTTGAGAAAGCTCGAGATTGTTGGAACTCTTTGGACTTACAAGCTTTTGAAGAAAATGTGGCCCTGCTCATCTATGGGATGGTTTTGTTTCCAAACCCTTACCAACTCATGGATGTAAATGCTATCAAAATATTCATGTCTCGCAATCCAGTGCCTACTTTGTTGGGGGATATCCTACATTCTTTGCACTCTCGCACTATGAGAAAGAGAGGGATCCTCATGTGTTACACTCCTCTCTCGGCAAGATGGTTTATTTTGTATCTTCCCCGACCTGTGTTGAAGAACGAGCAAGGTTTGAGGTGGTCCCATAGGCTGATGACGCTCAGGCATTCAGATGTTCATTGGTGCTCTCGATCCTTGGAGAATGTTACCATCGTTGATCGTTATGGGGAATTCCCTAATGTCCCTTTACTTGGAATTTGGGGAGGTATCACTTGCAACCCTTGCTTAATCTTACGACTGTTTTTTTATGCCCGAAGGGATGGCCCACATGAGATGCTCATCCAAGGAGTGGTATTCGACTATGAGAGTGACGGTCAAAGCTACCGTCAGAGGTTTATCCAAGCTTGGAGGATGGTGAGCAAAGTGGATAGCAAGACGCTGGGACACAAGAATTCCATTACCCTTGAGACTTACCTTAGGTGGGTACGACCTCGTTCTTAGAAACTTGTGATGCCTTATCCCTCCATCTTACCAGTCATCATGGAACCTGTGGTTGAAGGAGATGTCTCGTACACTGTCCTCCATCCCGACATGCCTACCTCTCTCGAAGACTTGCAAAAGGGTTAGATTCAGCTAAAGGAAGAACGAGATACTTTCGAAGCCCAATTATATGCTAGTGAGAATAGAGTCTTGGAGCTTACAAAGCAGCTATAAGAAGAGAAAAGTGTGAACGCCTACCTTTCACCAAAGAGGATGTGTTCAATCTTTTTATCTTAGAGAGTTATTTTGTAAGTCCAAGAGGCAATTTGTAATCATTTTGAACTAATTTTTGAAAATTGACGTTTGTTCACTCTTTTGTCTATACAAATTTAAATTTCATAAATCCTTGAAATCATTTGCATATACATCTTCCATGCATCATAACATGACAGGTTTTCACATAACATGTTTCCTTATCTTTCTGCTGTTTATTTGAACAAGATGGATCTAGAGAAACCTGTGAAGGATCTTCATGTACAAAACTCTCAATTACAAGAGACTCTACTGGCCCTAGCCAAGGGGAAACAAGTTATGATGGCATTGATGGAAGTTAAGAAGAAGCCCAAGAAGAAATCCCTGGTCAACATGGGCAGAAGGTTCAAAGAGTCGGTTCGTCAAATCCCGGTAGTGGAAGACTCATCTGAAGAAGACGAGAATCAGATTGGTGAGGTTAATAGTACCCAGGCTGACTGTATTAATGATCAAGCTTCCGATGATGATTATTTTGACGAGCAGTATCCACCCGCCGATGTCAAGTATAAGCAGTTAGAAGACATGTTGAAGGTTGTTGAGATCCAAGTCGTCCCCGGTTTAGATTTTGATGATTTGGGTTTGATCTCTGGGGTTGTTATTCCCCCAAAAATTCAAAATACCAGTCTTTGCAAAGTACGATGGAGTTTCTTGTCCAAAACTTCACCTGAAATCTTATGTGCGCAAGATACAGCCGCACACCACTGATAAGAATCTCTGGGTTCACTTTTTTCAAGAGAGCTTGAGCAAAACGCAACTAGAATGGTTTTACCAGTTAGGTGGTTCCCGTATCAATACTTAGGAGGATTTAGCTACCGCCTTCTACCATCAGTACCAGTAAAACGCCGACTTGGCACCCACAAGGGTTCAGTTGCAAGATATGAAAATGGGGAAGAATGAAGTATTTAAAGAATACACACAAAAGTGGAGAGACCTGGATAGTAGGGTTCAACCACCTTTGACTGATAGGGAGCACATTGACATGTTTATGGGCACTTTATCTGGTCTATTCTTTAACCTGTTGGTTGGCTGTTCTTCTTCCGGATTCACCAAGTTAATCTTAACCGGTGAAAGAGTTGAAAGCGGCATCAAAAGTAGGAAGATTTCCATGGCATCAACCTCCACTTCAAATCCTGTAAAGAAAACTTTTGTTGTAAAGAAGGAAATCAATGTTGTGTATGGGGCAAGGGCCCGTACCAAGAAGAATGATCATCCGTCTGTTAATGTTGTCTGAATCTCCAATCCAACTCCTGCTCAAAGACCATCTGCTAGTCATCAACGTTTTGAAACTCCGAGAAGACAATTCACGAGGTTAGGCATGTCACTGTCTCAAGACTTACAACACTTACTCAAGGCTAATTTGGTGACATTGCGCGATCCTCCTGCCAACCCAGATACCTCTTCACCAAAGTATAACCCTAACGCCAAATGTGCTTACCACTCAAGTAGCCCCGGGAATGAGATTGACCATTGTTGGGCCTTGAAGAATAAAATTCAGGATTTGATCGATAACAAGACTGTTGAATTTAATCCTCCTCCAACTCCAAATGTAATCACCGCGCCTATGCTGAAGCATGACAAGGGTGTCAATGAAGTTAACGCGGTGGGTGATTCTGATGAAGAAGCTTCATTTGAGGATTGGGTGTATCCTACTACAACAGAGCTTAAGAATTGGCATGCAAAGGACTTCATGACCATCTCCTTCAATGAGGAGTAATCTACTTGCTTATTGTTGTTTATTAATTTAAGAACATTTTGTCTGTAATATTTAACAATGACTTTTAAGCCATGTGCCTGGCCCGGGGAACTTTGGTCCATTTGTCAAGGGTTTTATTTATGTTCATCTAATCATATGATCATTCAATACAAATCATTGGACTCATTTGCATTCAAATCTTTGTGTTCATTGTCTTTCCTTTCTTAATTTTTTTTAAAAAAAATAGCCATGTATCTTACATGAACACACACACACACTCTTGCAGGTCCTCATCCACTTTGGATCTCATTGCCAATGACTCTACTATTGCCGACTATGACTTCGAATGTCCAATTAACCAAGCCAAAGACGAAGGCGAGGAAGATTGTGATATACCGGGAGAACTAGCCAGACTTCTATTACAAGAGGAAAAAGTTATTCAGCCGCACGAAGAGTCAGTTGAAGTCATCAATCTGGGTACTGAGACAGACAAGAAGGAAATCAATATCGGTGCTAACTTGGAAGACAATGTCAAGAGCAGGTTGATTCAGATGTTTCATGATCATGTGGAAGTATTTGCTTGGTCTTGTGAAGAAATGCAAAGGTTGGATATCGACATCGTAGTTCATCATCTGCCGACAAAAGAAGATTGTCCTCCTGTCAAGTAAAAGGTTCGTCACATGAGGCCTGATATGTCTGAGAAGATCAAAGCTGAAGTGATGAAACAATTTGATGCAGGATTCCTACCTGTGACATCCTATCCCCAATGGGTTGCCAATGTGGTTCCAATACTGAAGAAAGACAGAAAAGTTTGCATGTGCGTAGATTATAGGGATCTGAATAGGGCAAGCCCCAAGGATGTCTTCCCCCTACCACACATTGACGTCTTGGTCGATAATACTGCTCAACATAAAGTCTTCTCTTTCATGGACGGTTTCTCCGGCTATAATCAAATAAGGATGGCTCCCAAAGACATGGAGAAGACAAGTTTCATTACTCAATGAGGCACCTTTTTCTACAAGGTCATGCCGTTCAGATTGAAGAATGCAGGGGCAACATATCAAAGGGATATGGTAGCTTTGTTTCATGATATGATCCATCATGAAATAGAGGTATATGTGGATGATATGATTGCAAGATCACAAACTGAAGAGGAACATCTCGATCACCTGTACAAACTATTCGAAAGGTTGAAAAAGTACAAGTTGAGGTTAAACCCTACCAAGTGCACATTTGGAGTACGATCTGGAAAGCTCCTAGGTTTTGTTGTCAGTAGTAAAGGCATTGAAGTTGATCCTGCTAAGGTAAAGGCCTTCCAAGAAATGCCAGTACCCCACTCTAAAAAGGAAGTTAGAGGATTATTGGTTCGTCTCAATTACATTGCCCGCTTCATATCTCACTTGACTGCTACTTGTAAGCCAATCTTCAAACTCTTGAAGAAAGGTCAAGTAGTCAGATGGAATGTTGAATCCCAAGCTGCCTTTGAAAAAATCAAAGAATATCTACAAGATCCTCCTATTCTCATGCCTTCAGTTGAAGGAAGACCCTTGATCATGTGCTTGATAGTACTAGAGAACTCTATGGGGTGTGTTTTGGGCCAACATGACGAGTCTGGCCGAAAAGAGCATGCTATTTATTACCTGAGCAAAAAGTTACCGACTGTGAAACCAGATATTCACTGCTCGAGAAAACTTGCTACGCTATGGAATGGGCTTCTTGTCGGCTAAGACAGTATATGTTGACTCATACCACTCTGTTGATTTCTAAGATGGATTCAATCAAGTACTTCTTCGATAAACATGCCCTTTCCGGACGAATAGCCAGATGGGAAATGATCTTGACTGAGTACGACATCCAATACACAATGCAGAAAGCCATCAAAGGAAGTGTTCTAGCAGATCATTTGGCCCATCAAGCTGTCGATGATTATCAGTCCATGAACTTTGACTTCCCGGATGAGAATATCATGCTGGTGACCGACTATGCGAAACCAGGACTGTATGACGGACCTGAACAAGGATCCGATGGACTATGGTCTTCGATGGGGCTTCCAACTCCTTGGGTAATGGAATTGGTGATGTGATCATCTCTCCTGAAGGTTGCCACATTCCATTCACTGCCAGACTATGCTTCGATTGCACGAACAATATGGCTGAGTACGAAGCGTGCATTTTGGGTCTGAAAGCAGCCATTGACTTGAGGATCAAGAATTTGAATGTGTTTGGGGATTCCTCTCTAGTAATTAGCCAAGTAAAAGGATATTGGGACACTAAACACCCTAATCTCATCCCTTACAAGGAACTTGTGCTATCCCTGATTCCTTACTTTGAAGAGATCACCTTTGAGCACTTCCCTAGGGAAGAAAATCAGATAGCTGACGCCTTGGAAACCATGTCTTCAATGTTCAAAGTCAAATAGGACAACGAAGCCCCTATGATTACAATTGAAAGATTCAACGAACCTGCGCACTGCTGTGACCTTGACACTGACACGGAAAAGCCATGGTACCATGAGGTGAGGAGATATCTCGAAGTACAAGAGTATCCTGAGGGGGAATCCATCAATGACAGAAAGTTCTTACGAAGATTTTCAACCAAATTCTTCCTAAGTAACAGAATATCGTACAAGCACAACCATGATTCTACTCTACTCCGATGTGTGGATAAGAAGGAGGCAGAGGAAATTATAGAAGACATGCATTATGGTCTCTTTGGACCTCACTCAAGCGGACATATGATGGATAAGAAAATCCTAAGAGTTGGATACTATTGGTCAACAATGGAGGTTGATTGCCATCAACATTCAAGAACTTGTCACAAATGCCAAATCTATGCTGACAAGGTCCATGTGCCTCTTATCCCTCTGAACGGCATGACCGCTCCGTGGCCATTTGCAATGTGGGGCATTTACATGATTAGAGAGATCAAGCCCACTGCTTCCAATGGACATCGCTTCATTCTGGTCGCTATTGATTATTTCACCAAATAGGTCGAAGCCACCTCTTTTGCCTCAGTCACAAAGAATGTGGTAGCCAGATTCATCAACACAACCTCATCTGCCGCTATGGTATCCCCGAAAGGATCATCACCGACAATGGGACTAACCTCAACAATGCTATGATTACCGAGATTTGCACTAAATTCAAGATCAAGCATCACAATTCTTCTCCACATAGACCTAAAATGAATGGTGGAGTCGAAGCAGCCAATAAAAACATCAAGAAGATTGTGCAGAAGATGGTAGTAACCTATAAGGACTGGCATGAGATGTTACCGTTTTCTATACACGGCTATCGTACTTCAGCTAGAACGTCAACTGGGGCAACTCCCTTTTCCTCAGTTTATGGCATGCAAGCTATTTTTCCAATGGAAGTTCAGATTCCCTCACTAAGGATTATGAATGAGGCGGGCCTAGGCGAAGACGAGTGGATTCAGACAAGATTAGATCAGTTGAACTTGTTCGACGAAAAGCGATTGGTTGTTGTTTATCACGGTCAGACGTACCAAAAATGTATGATCAAGGCTTTCAACAAAAATATCAAACCTCAAGTATATCAAGCTGGTGACTTAGTGATAAAGCGCTTCATTCTGCCACAAGGAGACCCCATAGGAAAATGGACTCCCACCTACGAAGGGCCATTTGTTGTCAAGAGAGTGTTCTCTGGCGGTGCCATGATGCTGACTACCATGGATGCTGAAGACTTCCCACATCCTATAAACGCGAACATAGTTAAAAAATAATACGCATAAGAGACCCGCTAGGTTGACACACCTAGGCAAAACAAGGGCATCCCGGAAAACCAAAAGGTTTGGCAAAAAATTAAGGATATATACAAAAGATTGTACACCCGAAAAGTTGAAAACCCGAAAGGGCGACTTGGGAAAAAATGGGTATCCTGGTGGGCTGAAAACCAGAAAGGGAGGTCCGGGCAAAAGTTACGGATTGAAAGCGTATGACTATGTCCCGTGGAAACACCACAGTCAACTTTATCACCAAGGTCCAAGTTCAAACGGTCCAAGATCAATCCAATCAACTTCTGTCAACGGCAATGGGCATTCGAAGACATTGGGGGAAATAATAGAGTTGGAATGCAATGAGATCATTTCACATGGCTATTTGTTTTTGTTTTCAATTTTTGTTTTCCTTTCGACGATTTCCTCTTACTAGGATCTCCGTCTCTTTGTACAAAATGCCTATTCATGGGAAAAATATCAATACAAATATATTTTGAAGTGCAAATTTTCTGTTTTTGTTTTGAATGCAAAATTGTCCAATGACTAAAATTGAACGAACATATGCATATGAGCATAATTAAAACTATTTGGCACATGTGCCCTGCTAAGCAGCAAGCACCTTTTTAATGTATATGGAATATCCCCACAGAGTTATTTCATTAGCATTATCCCCACAAAGACAGCTACAAAAAACCAATCCTCAACAGAGTTACCCACAAAGTCTTTTTACATAGGTTGATCTCCAGCCAGAGTCTCATTCTCTTGGCAGCTCTCTACCCAGCTAAGTTGGTCCTACAAGTAGAAGCCTTACGGATCTCTTCCTCAAAGAAGTCACCTCATCAGTAGTTCATCAAGTATTCATCAACATGGTTTATTTCCCCAACAAGGTTTATTTCCCCAACAAATAACGAGTAGCATAACTCCCCAGCCGAGTTCAAATTCCCCCGACATAGTCTATCTTCCCCAACTAAATCTATTATCCCCAGCTGAGTATATTCTCCCCAAGATGATTATACCTCCCCAAGATGAGTATATCTCCCCAAGATGAGTATGTCCTCCCCGATTGAGTCCACACTCCCCAGCTTGAGTTTGCCTTTCTAACTATTGCAAATCAAAGGCCACAACCCCTAATCCCCAGTAAAGTCGTCAAAAAAACCTTTACTATCTCCAAAAGATACTATGAAGCCTAGACCTGACCAGATAATAGTCAACTTCTCAAGTCACTATAGAGCCTGGACCCGACCAGATAATAATACAACCTTCAAATGCTATGAATCCTGGACCCGATCAGATAATAGTTTAACTTTTCAAAGATAGAAGAACCTGGACCCAACCAGACTAGGGTTTAACTTATTTTCCCCCAGTAGAGTTTGCCTCTACCCCAACAAGTTACTGTGAAGCCTGGATACGACCAGATATCAGTTTTCAACTTCATCTTTTCAAGTAAGTTATTGTGAAGCATGGATCCGACCAGATAGCAATTCCACTTAGAAGCTCGTTGTGAAACCTGGAATTCGACCAGATAACAACTAAGTTCCAAGGAAGTTACTGAAAAACCTAGACGCGACCAGATATCAGTTCAACCCTATCTTCTTCAGACATGTTTATTTCAAAGCCTGGACCCGACCAGATAACAATTAACTTCATCCACCTCAAAATCTGAAAAGCCTGGATCCGACCAGATATCAGCTTTCAATTTCATCTTTTCAAGCAAAGCTATTATGAAGCCTAGAATCAGACCAGATAACAACTATCTACAATTCCCAGCAAGACACTATGAAGCCTGGACCCAACCAGATAATAGTGTAACTTTTCAAAAACTATAAAGCCTAGACCCGGCCAGATAGTAGTTACCACTTCAAGTTACTATGAAACCTGGACCCGACCAGATATCAGTTCAACTTCATCATGTCTAGAAAGTTACTACAAAGCCTGGAATTCGACCAGATAACAGTTAACTTCCTTATCCCCATCAAGTTGTTGTGAAGCTGGAATCCAACCAGATAACAACCTAACTTCATTCTCCCCAATAAATTTTCTGCAAAGCCTGGAACCAAACCAGGTAACCGTTAATTTATCCTTCCCCAGTAAGTTACCGTAAAGCCTGGAGTCGGACCAGATAAAAGTTGACTTCCTCATCCTTAGCAAGTTATGAAGCCTCGATCCGACTAGATAACAACTGACATTTAAGTGATATTCCCCAGCGGAGGCATCCTTTCAACAAAGTTTGAAGATATGTATATTCTTCATCCCCGACAGCAATCCGGGATTCAACTTCCAAAAGTTCCTCAACAGTAGTAAGGGATTTATTTTCTCTGACGAATATGCATCCCACATTCATACATCATAGCATATACATACAAAATTCATTTAACATGATCTCATTCATCTTATGAACATTATGCATACATCTGCATTTAACTAACCCTTTTTCCACAGGTAAGACATTAAGTTTTAGTATAAATCGACCAAAGATTTGTGCTAATACTTATTCCAGTGTTTACCAACATTTCTCCAAATGGAATCTATAAGCCCATTCTCAATCCATCTTCGAGTGCAAATTTTTGGGCACTCTAGTGTTCAATCATCTTCCACCTTCAAGTCACGAATGGCGGATCTGCCAATCTTACTCTTCAGGTTTAAGAAGATTGAACAGGGGAAGATGTTGTACCCCAAAATTTTCTCTCTCATTTATCAAGTAATCTCTCACAAGATTTCCTTTGATTCAAGATTGCACAAGGGTTGATCAGCTCAAGACACCTCCTCTAGCACTGATGACTAAAAATTAGGGTTTGAGATTGCACAAGGACAAATGGACTTTTAATGCCCCATATGACTATCATGGATCATTTTTAACCCTCAAGATTTCTCATGTCAAGTTTCAAGTCTTGGATAACATTTTTGCTCAGTCAATTGCTCAGTTAACCTAAAATCAACAATATTGAGAAAAAAGTCAATTGTGGTCAATTTACAGTCAAACTTCATGATTTTTTATCCATATCAACATTATGAACTCATATATGTCAATTGGTAAATTTTGGATCACAATTCCTCAAGAAATTTGATCAAATCATCAAAAGGGCAAAATGGTCAAAATTAGGGTTTTGACTGAGAAGGGGCAATTTCTGATTTTGACATAGAAAATGATTGTTTGGCTTGAGACATGATCTCAATGATTAAAATTCATCATTTTGACCTAATTTCATGGCTCAAAACATTCCTCAAGATCAATTGATTGACAGATGAATTCCAGTCAATTGATGAAAATTCAACTGTACACTGAAAAGTTAAACTTTGACTTTTTGGTCAAAATCAAGTATGAAAGATCACAATTCATAAAAAAATGTTAAAATATTAAAATTGTTCATCAAGAAATCAAAAAGTCAAGATTTCATTTTGAAAAGTCAAAATTTCTAAACTTAGAAATTTTTCTAAGTGTTGGAAAATTCATATTTTTTCATAACTTTGAGTCAAATTTTCACCATGATGATAGATGATTCAAAATAAACTTCCAACATGAAAGTTGTAGATATCAATGAGATATAAAATATTGTAGAACATAAATTTTTCTAGAAATGCATGGATTTCAAGTTATGATCTTGTGAACACATGTTCATGAAACTTAAAAAACTTAGTGAAATTTTGCCCTTGTTTAGGCAGGATTTTGACTTAACTTCATGGCAATTTTGCACATAGTTCCAAGATGAATTTTAAAAAATTTCCAACATAGAGGTTGTAGAGGATGTTACAAGCTTTCCAAAATGTCCAATAACTCATTTATATCATACTTGAGCAAGAAGAATCGAAGGCAAGAAGTTAGGGTTTGATTCTTGAATTACAAGTCATTTCTTGATGAACACATAACTCAATTTCAATGCTAGGCTGCATAATCTTTCTTTTCAGGCCTTCTAACTTGTGTATATATCCATCATTAGTGGATTACATAAACTTTTGAGCTATAATCCAAGTGGTTTAAGCTTTATCCAATTCACATTGCCATTTTGGGAAGAAAGTGAAGAATGTCATTCTTGAAAAGCAAGCTTTATGCACAAAGTCAATTCTTGAGCCTCTAAATTGTTCCCTCTGATCAAGCTCCATCTACAAAGTCAGAAGCAAACTTTTTTAAAGCATAACCACTCTACATTAACAAGTACACAAGACTTTGAAACTTGGATTTCTCAAAAACTCACATGTTGAGCTTAAGCATTTGTTTTTGAATTCTGATCAACAACAAGTCTCCAAACTTGTTGCTTATAAATAGAGTCACTATTTATGAGTTAAGACACGAGCATTAACACCCTGAAACACTCCTAAACTCCCTAAAACCAGATATTGCCCAAAAACTCCATTGTTGCATAGTTTCTGACCTTGGACTTCAAACTTCCATTTCACTCGTGTGTTTCTTGGCAAAATCATTTCAAAAGCTTCCTTACATAAAATACAACTCATCCCTATCCTTTTTCCAGAACTGTAACACCATTTACCATAACCTCCATAACCAAAAAACAGAGTCTGCATATTGACTTCTCCAGATCATTCCATCCATCCATTGCTCAAGTTAACCATTGCATTAGCTTCCTGGGAACTTGAGGAATCTAACCTGATCATTGCAGCACCTTGAAAGCAACTCAAACTCATTTCACGATTTCCAGTTTTGAGGTACATTTTCTGAACTTCTATCTTCTCACTTAGGCATTGTTAGGCTTGCATTTGTGAAGATAAAATATAGACCTCATTGCCCTGAAACTGTACATGTCCATAGATTTCATCTATGTTGCTTGAGTAGTGAGAATTTTGAGTTTGAACTTGCTGAAATAATTAGGTCAGAATTTGGTACTTATAGAAATTCTCATTCATCTTTGATTTATAGCTTATGATATTTATATGTTTGGATTCGTATGGAAAAATGAAGCAACTTTCATGTTTGCATCTTTCATTTTTGTTGAGAAATGGTGAAGTTACAGGATCCATGGTTGGAGTTTGAAGATGAAGTTACATTTAGAACATAACTTGTGTTATATGTTTATTATTTCACCAATGTTAACGGATGTAGAGCCACCCCAGTGACAAAGGTAACGCGCGTATGTGTGGAAGGTCACGGGTTCAACACCCAGCGCTACCTTTTTCCTTATTTTTTTCACATTTTCACACATTTTTTGGTTACAAACAGATGCGCTGGGCCTCCAAACAGTTGGGCTATGGTCTTTTTGCTGGCTTCTAACCCCCTGCCTTACTTTTGCACTCCTGGCCCCTAATTTTCTTGATTATCTCATTTTTCATTTTTTATTTTCATTTCATATTTTCTTTATTATTTTTATTACTATTATTATTATTATTATTATTATTTTTATTAATAAAAAATCCAAAAATATTTTGTTTATTATTTTTACACTTATTTAGTTTATTTTCTCTATAAACACAAAAGACTAAAAACATTTTCTTAAACAAATTAATTTCTTTTTTTAAATAATTAATAGTTAGAATTAGGTTTAATTATTATTTTATTCTATTAATTAAAACTAACTTAGAATTTAGGTTTCTTTTAATTAATTAATTTCTCATTTCATTTTTATTAATTTAAAACTTTTTCATAAAAAACCCTAAAAATCATTTTTAACTTAATCTCTTTTCTTAATTAGTTTAGGTTTAATTTATTTAATTTTAATTAATCATATCTCTTAATTAGGTTAAAACCCTTTCATAAAAACCAAACAAAAATCATTTCTTTTTCCATTTGCATTTGTACATTATTATTTATTCAATTCTTGTACATTTATTCAATATGGTTGTAATAGATAATTAGGTTTAATTTTCTTGCAAAATCCCCATTTGTAAATTTGTATACCCCCTCCCCTAATGATGTAATAGCATAGTAATTTTACCTTCCGCAATTTATCGCTTTATATAAATGCTAGTAAGTAGGGTTTGTACGGAAAGACTAAAACAAACAAATAGCAAAACTTAATTCAAGATAAACAATGCATGTAAATCAAACACACTTGCACACTTACACCTTAGGGTAATTCCATTTTGTTGCCTTACAAAAATGGCCATGTTATGCATGTGGGATGTCTTAGCCAAAAGCTATCAAAAATATAAGATCACAGTCCCTCGATGACGCTATCAATGTTGCCTTTCAAAATGATCTTAGTCCCTCAAAGAGAAATGCTAAGACATCTTACAACATTGCTATCATGGCTATACGATGACTCACACCCATCCCTTTACATCCAAAGATAAGGCTTCTTACCAAATCAATGGTAAGATATCAATATCAAAGGAAAGAAAGAAATGAACTAAGACTTTTGAGTAGGTAGATTGTTCCTAGTTGCTTGCTCATTTTCAAATCAAGCATCCTTGCTTATTTTCAAAACAGACACCAACACTTTCAAAAACACTTTTAAAACATTTTCCAAACTTGAAACATTTTCAAAAGACCAACACTTTGTTTACGTTCTTACGAACGAGAACTATTACGAAGTTTGCCTAAACGAAGGCGCATTTTCAAAATACTTTCAAAAACCACACAAAGCACATTTTCAAACAAAATCAAGTGATCTAGTAAGCAACTAAGAGCCCATATATAACTATGGATGAAAAGGGTTCTAACACCTTCCCTTTTCATAATTTACCCCCCGAACTCAAGAAATAATCTCAAAGGTCTTTCCTGTTCTTTTCAGACTTTCATTTTGGATAAAAGAAAAGTCAGTGGAGACTCTTGCTAACCGCAACATTTGCGATAAAACCCAAAACACCCAAGTCAGTTCTCCCACCGTATCACACATACCTATCAACAAAGGTTTGAGTTCTAAATTACTCGCTTCAATAGGAGGATGCACAATACTGCAACGTGGTTCCTCTTCTATAGGATCTTCATAATCCTTCAATGGTTGCGTATCAACAACAGATGCAACCATTATTAATCTTATTCAAGCTCAAAGTCTTTCTCGCAGGAAATGCTCGATCTCGTCAATAGGTTCAACAAAATTGTGTGCAAGACCTATTCTCCGCATAAACAAAAAGAAAAATAAATCTAGTCTCTACGTTGATCAAATATAATTTCATTATTAATGCAATTGGTCCCTGAAACGGTGCTAAAAACTTGACACGGTCGCAAGCGCACAACTATGTCAGAGTAGTAAAAAGTTATTGAACCACAAAGACTAATGGTTAAGTATCGATTCCTATTTTATCGATGTAAACTTAGAGTGACTGAATAGTTTGGGATGAGGCAAACTTAAGTGAAAAAGAACTTAAGTAAAAACAACTTATTTGGAAAAGCACTTAGATAAAACTGCTTATTGATGATCAATTTGGAACAAACAGAATTCGGGGTCATGATTTCTTACTCTAACAAATCCATATAATTGAACTATCTTTGCTATGAGAATTCTTATTTGATTTATAGAAAATAGATAAATATGGACAACACTTGCTTTCGCCACCTGCATTCGAATTCTCATAAACGTTAAATTAATTACATGGGTGGTTAGCTGTTAGGTCTCTTGACCCTTCATCCTTATAGAACTACTCACTCATAGTGAGAACATAAATAAACAAATTAAAGAAAATAGAAAACATAATTAATCAATTGTAAAGAATGCAATAGAAAAATAACCCGATGAAAAATAAAACATTGAATATAATAAGAATTCTTGATCCAACTTCTCCAATGGAGACTTTTGAAAAACTTGTAAAAAAATGCTAAAATAATTCTACGATGAAAAACTGGATCCGAATGTAGGAGTATAAATGTTGAGACTAATCTATTAGATCGACTTGACTCGCACAGATCAAATGAAAATCGTCACTGCGCTTTATTGTTTCCAAAGGAATGGGGAAAGAGCGAATAACCCAAAAAGAGGGGGATATAATCTAAGTTTGTGGGTTGGTTATGCAAAGGGAATGTATTATCACCCTAAACATCTACGGTACTCCGCATGAACCTCTTTGCAAAATGTGTATTTTGGTTTTAAATTTTGTATACAAAAATATATGGTGAAGATGAGAAAAGTATATTTTATAATTTTTTCACCCGCCGCGGTTATGAACCTTTAGTGCCTACGTACCACTTTCCGTGCAATAGGGGATCAAGGTACTCGTAGTCCACCTTTAAAATTTTTAAAACACAAGTGTGTTGGTTAATTTTAAGAGACTAGACGTCATCATCTTATCCGAGTGGAAAACATACTTACTACTCACGATTATGAGAAAGTAGAATTTGCGTCATCTCAAAGTGGAGGATATGGCTTGGATTTTAAAATCAACAAAGCCTCGCTCAACACCTAAAGTGGAAAATATCTCACTTCACTACATATTATAGAAGTATAGTATCTCGCATCACTACAAGGATTGACAAGAGTATAACCTTTTGAGAAAAGTTTTAAAGTAAAAAGACAAAGTGGAAAAATTATTTGAATGAGATTAAATGACTTTTAGTCTTCTCACTAAAATGTCAAATTATGATTAAGTTGGTTAAAGTTTGATTAAGGAAAATATTTTTTTGAAAATGCATGGACCAAAGTCCAAGTTTATTGTGAAAGCGGTTCAAGTTTAAAAACAAGAAGAGTTGTCAAAAGAAGGGAGAAGATTTTTGAAATTAAAGAAAGTGGGAGGATATGAAAGGACTATCCTAAAGCATAAGGTAAGAGCTAGGCAAAAGAACCGTCTAACCAACAAGAAGCCAACACTTGACATAATGAGTCAATGTAGAATTCCCATCCTTTGGATTGAAACCAAACAAGCAAGGATAATAAACCTCTTAAGAAAACCAAGCTTCAAATGCATTAAGTCTTCACAAAAATTGGGCATAATAACGGTTGTATACAAATGAATTCTTGATTACAGACAATGCATGTAATCAAAATAACATGCAAGCAAAAGAAACAAACAACCCAATGTCTTGAGGTTAACCCCTAGAGCTCTAGACAAAATAACAATATAATTCAAAAGGTCTCAAGGTAGTCAAGGTCGCTAATCGTAAGTCCAAAAAGCACGCAACTCCAAAATGCCAAGGATAGTAACCAAACAGTCCAAGTAACATTAAAGCTTTTTTATTGTTCAAGTTGGTTATTAAGTATCTTCAAAAAGAAAATGAAAGCTCAAATGAGCAACGTAAAAAAAAAAGACATAAAGAAAAATGCTCAAGTGAGCAAATATGAAAATAACATGAAATGTAAATGCTAAAATAAATGTGCTTAAAGTAAAAAGCATAAAGTAAAAGCATTAAATAAATTCAAATGTTAGAAATTAGAGGTTAGTTGAATCAACATTTTGAAACTTCCATTTGAAAACTCATTAGAAGATTCAAAAATCAAAGCCTCTCAACAACAAGTTTCATTTGCTTTTTGTCAAGTATATCATTCATTTCAAAATCTCAAGGAAACAGTAAATGATCAATGATGTTTAAATGATTCACTTAGTTCCAAAATTTATGAAGATTCATTAGAGGATTGATAAGACCAGAGCCTCCTAACAATGGACCTCGAGGTTATTGGATCGAAGGTTTCAAATTAAACATACTTGGGATTGAAAACATAGGTTTGTGCCACGAATGATCATTTCTCGAATCGGGACAAAATTTAGCGCTATGTTAAGCAATCGTAAGAGAACTTATATAGAAGTCGCACCTATTTTGAGGCCGGTTAATAGCAATCTATATGCCATATGTTTGGAGTGATGATATGTATATCATCCTCTAATAACATGTAGCACAAAGAAGAAGAGGATGAGATGAAGAGGGAGGGAATACATTTGAATAAAAAATTTAATCAAACTATCATTAAAATCATCCATCCATTTTAGTGGAGTTAAACTCAACACTCAAGATCCAATGATGTTAATGAAGTTTATGATCAACAATCACATAGCCAGAATATATAAAATAAATAAATTTCATTTAATGAATAAAATAAAAAAGGAAAAATGATTTTTAAATTGTTTTTAAAATGAAAGTAAAAGGTAAAATAGTAAACTATATTCAAATTATCAAAGAAAAATTTAAAAAAACCTTGGAAAAATCAGAGCTGGCCTCAAATATTTTTTATAAATTTTTTGGTAATTTTTTAAAACGGGAAAGTATTTTTAAACTAATTAAAATCACTCAAATAAGTGAAAAAAAGATCAAAAAATAGTAGAAGTCAAAATAAAATTTTAGAAAAATTTCAGAAGGTCAGAAATGAGGAAAATGATTTTTATAAAAAAAATTGAATTTAAAAACATCAAAAACTATATTTTTAAAATAATTAGAAACAAGTCAAAATAAAGGAAAAATTATAAAAAATATCAAATCTAAAAATAAAATTATGAAAAAATAAAAATCAGGAAGAGAATATTTAAAATATTTTTGTGTATTTTTTCATAATTTTTGAGTCAAAAATGAATTTTCTATGATTTTTTGAATTTTAAATTAATTAAAATAAAAAATCAGAAAAATAAAATAACAAACTAAAATAATATGGGTCATCTGATCATTGTCAAAATGCGTTAGTAAACAAATCTAGTGGATCTGACGCGCTGTGCATGTCATGGACTTTATTGGATTTCACATTGAACCAATCTTTATTAAATAAAAACAACTTAAAATGTGGCATTTTGGATGGAGTCTGACTCACTAAAGTAATCAGATCCAAGGGCTCCTGAGACACGGGCATAGTAAAGCAAACACACTACATCTGTTTCAAATAAATAGTGTGGCACACAATCGTTGGTTGAAGCACGACACATAGGTCGTCTTCAACCTCCAGACGCTCTAGATTGAGGTTCCCCAAACTGTAAAATTAGAAAACCAGATCAGTACCATTAGATTCATCTCCTCAAGATGATTCTAATGGTACCCTCGTGCTAAATTTATATAAACTGTGCCAGGCTGAATTTGAAGAAAACCAGAAAAAATAGCGAGCACGAAAATCCCAAGTATCTCTCTCAATTCTCAATGAAAATGCAAACTGTAAGAAGTGTGAGAATCAAAAGATGAACACAGTAGAATAGGGATTTATTTGGTTTAATTTGATTGAGAATTCTACCTAAAAGAAGTAGCTGAAATTATTCTAAAACTGGACTTGGTTAGCATGATTTAGGACACCTCAAGGCTCTATTATTCTTCTGTTAGCTTCAGAGATGTTTAGGGATGAAGGATCAATGAAGAAATTGGATTGAAAATGGAGAAAATAGGAATTCGAAAACTCAGAAAAGTGAGTTATGGAGGGAGTTTGGCAGGGTCATTTTGGTTGTTCAAGCTTGAGGAAATGAGATGAGTGAGGTCCTCTATTTATAGGGAAGCAAATAGGATGCTCAAGCATGTGGAATGATGAAGTTTGGAGGGAATTCGTGTGAAATTGCAAACATGAAAAGTATGACTCCTATTTTGCATAAAACTCAACTAGAACTTGTGTTTCAAGGCACTAATTCCTTATGGAAGATTGTTAAACATGATTAAAAGTAAAAAAGCGCAAAGATTTAGTGATTAGAAGCTTAATTGTGCATTTCAAATTCTGACTTGGAGAAAAAATCAGTTTCAAGTGGCTGTCTTTGAACTCATGGTGTGCATAATTTAAGGAACCTTATGGAATTATTTTTGAAGAATTTGAAAGATAACGTCACAAACTTTACAATGTGCAAAGAATGGGATCAATTGGATACCTGAGCTAAAAGTTGTGATGAGTCAAAAGTGACCTATAATGTTTTGATTCCAAACAAGACCTCCTCCAAAATTGATCTTTGATAATTGATGTTAGCTTGAAGTAGACATCCCAAAGATAATTGTGAAACTTGATTCACTCAAAAATACCAAGTATTTTAAAAAGTTATGGCCTTGCAAAATTGGTGAAAATTCATGAGATGTCCTATAATCTTTTGGGTTCTTAGGGCCTCTTCCACTCATTTTCAATCTTTGCACATAAAACAAGAGTTGAAGGTCACATCCTTAAGATCACTGTGGAAAAATAATTGGCTAAAGGAGATAAGTATTGACCAAGTTATGATCTTTTGAAGTCACATAAGGGAATTTGATGGCCTATCTAGAGGACTTGTAATCTTTCTTCATCATTAGGCATCTTCCACATAAAATTTTCTTGAAAATTTTGAAATGATTCGTTGATAACTCTTTAAAGAGAAGCATGTATTTGGAATCACTCAAAAATACCAAAATATGAGAAAGATATAGCCCTTATAAGTTCAAAACCCTAGCTCCTAGAGCACCAAAATGACTTGAAAACCCCTTTCAATTTTGACAATCTTTCTTGCACAATTACTCTTGACATGTGAATAGAAGTTGTTTTGGATGATAATAAGAACCCATAGAAACAAAAACCAACTTCAAATGTTAAGAATTGAGAGAGTTATGCACTTGTGTTCAAGAAATCAAGAACTTGTCCAATTAGGTCAAACTTCTTCAATCAACTCTTGCATATTTTTATTTTCTTTGACAAATTGAAGCTTGATGAATAATAGTAGACCTTTTCATGATATTAATTCAAAGTATCTTCAATGATGAAGCTTGAATCTTCATGAAACTTGGTTGAAGAAGGCATGGAAATAAACTCATGAACCTATAAATCAAACTGATGAAATATGGTGTGCCCTCACCTATAATATAATCAATTAGAGAAAATAGTCATTGTATTTATTAGTTAAAAGTTAATCAATACAAAACATAGATGATCATAATATATAAATCAAGGTGATTGGTGATTACCCATAAGCTAACCTAGAGATAGGGAGAATAACCAAACCCTATTGTGATCTTGTTGTGATTGAGTTGATATGAGACGATAGAGGAATATTAGGGGGAAAATTAGGGTATAACAGCTTCCCTTATTTAAGTGTCTTATATCCGGAGATACGAAGGTTGAATCCTCATGTCGATGCGATTGAAGATAGTTAAATATAAAACAAACCCTATTTTTGGCCCTAGGAGGCCATGCAATTCCTATGATTGTGCATGCAAATAAACAGATCCAAAGGTGACACGGGAAACCATCGGGGAAACATAAAATAAAATATTAAATAGAATTAGACCAGGAAAATAAATCACTGGTGAACAAAAGATACGACTTTATTGGGGTAAAGCCCAAGGAGGAGACAAAGTAACATCAAATCAAACATTGAGGAGAGAAAATAAAGGATAATATTGATCGACAGATAACCATAAAATATCCACTCACTAAGAAGATAGCAAAAAAAAAGGTAATGTCGACCCACAGGGGGAAAGAAGTGGAAGGATAATACCAGCAAACATTGATATTAGGGTAAGTCACAAATGACCAACATCAATACTTATAACTGGAAACAAATGAACTCTTCAGAGAAAAATGAGTCTCAATGACGAACTATCTCCCATAATGACGAGACTACCATTCATCGGAGTAACAAAAATCTCAACAACAAACTATCTCCCATAATGCCGAGACTATCATCCATTGGAGTAGCAAATCTCAACAACAAACTATCTCCCATAATGACGAGACTACCATTCACCGGAGTAACAAAATCTCAATAACAAACTATCTCCCATAATGACGAGACTACCATTCATCAGAGCAACAAAATCTCAACAACAAACTATCTCCCATAATGAGGAGACTACCATTCATCGGAGTAACAAAATCTCAACAACGACCTATCTCCCATAATGACGTGAATACCATCCATTAGAGTAACAAAATCTCAACAATGAACTATCTACCATAATGACGAGACTACCATTCATCGGAGTAATCAAATCTCAACAACGAACTATCTCCCATAATGACAAGACTACCATTCATCGGAGTAACAAAAATCTCAACAACAAACTATCTCCCATAATGACGAGACTACCATTCATCAGAGTAACAAAATCTCAACAACAAACTATCTCCCATAATGACGAGACTACCATTCATCAGAGCAACAAAAATCTCAACAACGACCTATCTCCCATAATGATAAGACTACCATCCATTAGAGTAACAAAATCTCAACAACGAACTATCTACCATAATGAAGACACTACCATTCATCGAAGTAATCAAATCTCAACAACGAACTATCTCCCATAATGACGAGACTACCATTCATCGGAGTAACAAAAATCTCAACAACGAACTATCTCCCATAATGACGAGACTACCATCCATTGGAGTAACAAATCTCAAGAACCAACTATATCTCATAATGACGATACTACCATTCATCAGAGTAACAAAATCTCAACAACGAACTATCTCCCATAATGAGGAGATTATCATTCATCAGAGTAACAAAATCTCAACAATGAACTATCTCCCGTAATGACGAGACTACCATTCATCGGAGTAACAAAAATATCAATAACAAACTATCTCCCATAATGAGGAAACTACCATCCGTTGGAGTATAAAATCAAGAATCTTCTCTGAGAACTAACATAATTACTGGGGAAGTACACGTTGCTCAAATAAAGAGACCTGCCACTTATTGTTATGAGAAGGAGTTGTAATATTGACTTCCTAGGGAAATGCCAATATATTCTTGCTGAGGAGATAAAATCTTCACGCGCAAAATAAATGCACATTCTCAAACCAGGGCTCAAAGCCTCCAGAGATCCGAACAACAGTGTTACCGGGGACCACAGATTCAAACTAGAAATAAACCAGAATAAAACCGTCAACCAAGATAGCACCTGATGAGAAATAAACTCAAGACGGGACCATGTTCTATCCAGATACTGAGCTGAATAGGAAGGCTAAAACAAAATTCTTCCACGAGGGATAACTCAGTGGGGAAATTGAAAGGGTATACACTTTCTGCTTAAAGTTGACAATCTATTGGAGAGAGGGTAACATAACTCTGCAAATAGGGTAATATGCCAACAAAAATTATAATAAATGCAAATGAGAAATGAATTTTAATTCAGCTACGCATGATGTATGTATGAATATTATTATGTATATGCTAACAAAATAGACATATAGCACTAGGAATAACCAGATAAAAGCAGTTTGGGTAAATTTAACATTCGGCTTAATCACATCCAGGAGGAAAAATTTATAAGAAATTAAGCACCAACTATGGAAACAAATTCCTATTCCATGACTTAACTTCATTGGGAAGAAACACAATCCAAAAGTAATCAGATCAAAACAATAAATTAGTATAAATACATGGATATAATATCCTCCTTCAGGCTTCATCGGGGAATATCACACAGACTTAAATGGGGAAAACAAATGTCTCAACGTCTAGATTTCCACTGGAGATTATAATATTAGCTTCTCTAGGGAAGACGAAAACCATGTTGTCGAGATATCAACTGGGGATCTGGTGTTGACCTCAATTGGTAGTACGACACCACATCATTAAGAGGAGCCCAAAATACATTCTTCAATACCAAGAGTGATGATTACACAAACTTCCTTGAGGAGAAATTATGAAACCACATGAGGATAACAACTTTTCATAAAGAGACATCATCTCATCTTTTTCAAGGGATCTAAGAAGTTAAACAATACAGCAAGACATAACTAATTATGGGGATTTTAAATCAAACCCAGCACTTTGCAGGAGAAAACCCAAAAAGTTGACAATTGTTTCAACACTTCTTAGAAAAGATATTTCTCTTGTCTAGTTGCCTGAGAAACAAACAACAACGATAATTCCATCACTACAAAGGGTGATGTTTTGCAAATGATTCTTCCTCGGCACATCAAGGGAGAAAGAACTTTCGTCAAATAAGTGAAGACCTCACTGGGGAATCTGGGATAGAGGCTCCAGACCATGCAAACCCGAAATCAAAATTATCAACCTGGAGAAAAACTGAACCAAGACTTGACTGGGGAAAATGGGATCACAAACCCAACATCGCACCGTACATCAATCGGTATCATCTCCAAATATTTGAGAAACACAAGGAGATCATGCACGCACCAGCAAGAGTGACCTGAGAGAACTTTCCTGGGGAAAATATACTTCCAAAATTTCAGAGTTCGTCCATCCTTGGAATCACTATTCTTGTTTTTCTTGAGTCACAAAATCTAAGGTAAAAGGTAGTTTGTAAATGCTTTTCAAAAACAATTTTATTATTAAATCTCTTTGTTTTGAAAATTACTATCAATAATAAATGATGTCTTTGTAAGCAGAATAAAATGAGAATTGCAAAGAATTGGATAAAATCTCAAACTTTATTAATATAAATGTAGTATGCGAATGGCGAGACCCCACAGATGATTACAAAGTGTGGAAAATGGTAATACATTATAAAAGATACATTGAAATACAATGACCACTATTCTCCCTAACAACTTTTAATTCTTGGGCAGCGACTTCTGTTGAAGAATGGTGAGAGTCCAAGAAGATTGTTGCTTCAATGATCAAGTCTTTTCTGACACAGTTACTTGCCAAGAAATCCCTAACTTTTGCCTAAGTTGCCCTTGTGGGACTTCAACCTAGCGGGAAGAATCTATTATGTTTATGTCTCTAATTTTTTCCTAGACCGCCCTTTCGGGTTTTCAGCCTACCGAGACGCTCTTGTTTTTTGCCTAAGCCACTCTTTCGGGTTTTCGACTTAGCGAGCTGTTCTTTTATTTCTTTAGGTGAAGTATTTCTTAACGGCATCAGCATTCATAGGATGTAGGAACTCTCTGCCATCCATAGTTTCAAGAATCAAAGCACCGCCAGAGAAGGCTTTCTTAACAACATATGGGCCTTCAAAATTGGGAGTCCACTTGACCCTAGAATCAGTGTTAAAAGACATGATCTTCCTAAGCACGAGATCACCTTCTCTGAATTCACGAGGCTTGACCTTCTTATTAAAAGCTTTCTTCATTCTCTTCTGGCATAACTGACCATGACACAAGGCCGTCATTCTCTTTTCTTCAATCAAATTCAATTGGTCAAACCTATTCAGGACCCATTCAGCCTCTGACAACTTAGTTTCCATTATCGCACGTAAAGAGGGAATCTCAACTTTGACCGGGAGCACTTCTTCTATACCATACACAAGAGAGAACGAGTTTTCCCCTGTTAAAGTTAAGACAGATGTACGATTCCCAAGAAAAGCAAAAGGGAGCATCTCATGCCAGTCTTTATAAGTAACAACCATCTTCTGGATGATCTTCTTGATGTTTTTATTAGCAGCTTCAACAACGTCATTCATCTTTGGACTGTAAGGAGATGAATTGTGATGGACAATCTTGAATTCTTCAAAAAGTTCTGTCATCGTCTTGTTATTCAGATTTGAGCCATTGTCAGTGATAATCCTGCTTGGCACACCATATCGACATATAAGATTATTCTTGATAAATTGTAGTACCACCTGCTTGGCAACATTATCATAGGAAGCTTCTTCCACCAATTTGGTGAAGTAGTCTATTTCTACCAGGATAAAACAATGTCCATTTGATGCCTTAGGTTCAATCATTCCAATCATGTCAATACCCCGCATAGAGAAAGGCCATGGGGAAGAAATACCATTAAGAAGTGTCGGAGGCACATGAATTTTGTCAGCATAAATCTGGCATTTATGGCACTTCTTTGCAAATTTGTAACAGTCAGATTCCATTGTCAGACAATAGTAACCTGCTCTAAGCATCTTTTTTACCATCGAATGTCCATTGGCATGAATGCCAAAGGAGCCTTCATGGATTTTATGCATCAACATGTCTGCTTCATGTCTATCCACACATCTGAGCAAGACCATGTCATAATTTCTTTTGTATAGCACATCCTCATTGAGGAAAAAGTTGCCTGCCAACATTCTCAATGTCTTTCTATCTTTGTTTGACCCACCAATTGGGTATTCTTGAGTCTGGAGAAAATGATTGATATCATAATACCAAGGTTTTTTGTCTGACGTTCCCTCTGTTGAAAACACATGAGTTGGTTTATCGAAACGTCACATTATCATACGAGGAACATCGTTCCAAGTATTTACTTGATATGTAGAAGCCAAAGTAGCTAAAGCATCTGCCATATGATTTTCATCTCTGGGAATATGATGGAATTCAACTTTATTAAAGAAAGGTAATAATATTCTAGCATAGTCTTTGTAGGGAATCAAGACAGGGTGAAGAGTGTCCCATTCTCCTTTAATCTGATCTATTACCAAAGCTTAATCACCATACACATCTAGAATTTTGATTCTGAGATCAATAGCCTCTTCGAGTCCCATGATACAAGCTTCATACTCTGCCATGTTATTGGTGTAATCAAATGCCAACCTTGCAGTAAATGGGTTATGCGATCCATGAGGAGTGATAATCACAACACCAATTCCTTTTCGATAAGCATTCACAGCTCCATCAAACACCAAGCCCCGATGAGATTCAGGATCAAGACCTTCCTCAGGAAATGGTTCATCACAATCCTTTCTTTCAAAAACATAATATCCTCATTAGGGAAATCATATTTAACAGACTGATAATCATCAACCAATTGGTGAGCAAGATAATTCTCCAACACACTGATTTTTATAGCCTTCTGAGTATGGTATTCAATATCATATTCAGACAACAGCATCTGCCAACAGGAAATTCTCCCAGTGAGAGCAGGATTTTCAAAAATATATTTAATTGGATCCATTTTGGAAATCAACCAAGTAGTATGATTCAACATATATTGCCGTAACCCCTTTTCCTTCTAGGACAGAGCAGAACACGTCTTTTATAGCATAGAATATCGTGACTCACAGTCAGTAAACTTCTTGTTGAGATGATAAATGGAATATTCCTTCTTTCGTGTTTCATCTTATTGTCCCAAAATACATCCCATAGAATTATCTAACATTGTCAGATACATAATCAGTGGTCTTCCTTCAACAGGAGGAAGCAAGATAGGAGGTTCAAGCAAATACCCTTTAATACTTTCAAATTCCCTTTGGCAATCTTCTGTCCACACACAATCTTGATCTTTCTTTAACAACTTAAATATTGATTCACACGTTGTAGTCATATGGGAGATAAATCTGGAAATGTAATTCAAACGCCCAAGGAAGCCTCTAACTTGAATTAATCAGGATTAACTTCAATTCCTTTTTGGCTAATAATGAAACCTAACAATTTCCCTAATTGGACACCAAAGGTGCATTTATTTGGATTAAAGCGCAGACGATAATTCCTACAACATTGAAACAATTTCAACAAATCTCCTATATGCCCTTCTTCAGTCTGTAATTTAGAAATCATATCATAAACATATACCTCAATTTCCTTGTGCATCAGATCATGGAATATGGTTGTCATAGCCCTCTGGTACGTTGCACCAGCGTTCTTCAACCCGAAGGGCATCACTCTGTAACAGAATGTTCCCCAGGGTGTGATAAATGTTGTTTTTTCCATGTCCTTAGGAGCCACTATGATTTGATTGTATCTAGGAAAATCCGTCCATGAATGAAAATACTTTGAATTTTGCTGTACTATCAACCAACATATCAATATATGGAAACGTAAAGTCATCTTTTGGACTAGCTTTGTTTAAATCTCTATAATCCACTCACATGCAAACTTTTCCGTCTTTCTTTGGTATTGGGACAATATTAGAAATCCACTGAGGGTACACTGATGTCCCAAGAAAATCGGCATTAATCTGCTTTAAAACTTCTTTAATTTTCATTGTCATGTCAGGGTGAGTTCTTCGTAATTTCTGCTTGATTGGCGGGCATTCTAGCTTTAGCGGCAAATGATGTTCCACAATATCAGTATCCAATCCCGACATGTCTTGGTATGACCAAGAAAATATATGCATATATTCTTTTAACAATTCAATCGACCTGGTCTTCACGTCGAGATAAAGCAATGCTCCAATATTGACTTCTTTCGGATCTTCCTCTGAACCCAAATTAATCATCTCTAACGGCCCTTTATACGACTGAATGGCACTTTCCTCACGCTCAAGAAACCGTGAAACCTCTTCTTGGATTTCAGCATATTCTTCTTCTTCGGCCACACACGCAGGATATTCAAAGTTTGGAAAGGGTGCAGGGACATTGTACTAAACGGGTTTTTTAATTAATCTGCACATATGATTTATGATTGCTTTTAGAAACTGACACATATAGCAAGTGATTATGCAGATTCAATTACAGTTATTATTGATTTTGAAAGGATTTTTCTGATTACCATTTTCCAAGAAAAAGTAGAAAATAAAAACACAATTTGGGAATCAAAGACAACTTTTATTATTGATTTTAAATATCAAAGAAACAGATAAGCCCATACAACATCAATACTTTCACCTTGGGAAGAGTGAAATATTTTTGAAAAGATTAACAAAAAATAAATGAATTTTAAATATGAATGAAAGAGTGAACATCAATAGTGATCCAATTTTGGAATCTGACTCCATGTGTCACGTAGTTCGGCATCTCCTGCTTTGCTTCACCTTCCACAATAGCATTGATCCTCGGAATAGTTGGATGAAGATAACCTCCACTTTGAAAGATCTCTTGATATTTACCCAAAGCAGACTTCAACTTCATAATCTCACCTTTATTATTCTCCACAGAGATCCCAAACCAACTCTATTCTTATTCATAGGAGGATCAACAATCTGCCCCATACTTTACTAGGGCCATTATGCACTACCTGCTGAGCATCCTTAAATAAAGCTATATAATCCTCATTTTTCCTTAAATTGCCAATGGATAAATCTTGGAATTGATTTCCAACAAAAGCTTCATCCGCTTCCACAACACTGGAAGAGGATAAATGAGATATTAACAATGCATGTTCTCTATTTATGATGACCATCTTTCCTTCGCGAACAAACTTCAGATTTTGGTGCAAAGTTGAAGTAACAGGCCCTGCCTCGTGTATCCATGGTTGTCCAAGTAAACATGTGTAAGCGGGAACAATATCCATAACTTGGAAAGTAATATAAAATAAGTGTGGGCCTATATGAATAGGAAAATCTACTTCCCCAATGACAGAGTTCCTCGATCCATCAAAAGCTTTCACAATTATGCCACTCGGGCGCATGGGAGTTCATTGGTACTTCAGCTTCATGAGCGTGCTCCTCGGTATGCCATTTAAAGCGGACCCATTGTCAATCAGCACATTTGACAGTGAATCATTCTTACAGTTCATAGAGATATGGAGAGCCAAGTTATGATTCCTTCCTTCATTGGGTTACTCGTCATCACAGAAACTCAAGTTATTACGGGAGGTAATATTCCTAACAACACTACTGAATTGGTCTAAAGGCATATCACTTTACATGAAAGCTTGATCCAATACTCTCATCAAAGATTCCATGTGGGCAGAAGATTTCATTAGCAAGGATAGAATAGATATCTTTGATAGAGTCTGCAACAGTTGATCTACGATCTTATAGTCGCTCATCTTGATAATCTTCAATATATCATCCACATATTTTTACAGAGTAGTACCACTAGATTCCCCCACTGCTTTCTTAGGTTCAGTATTTTCAACAATCTTCTTATCAACATTAACACTCCCTCGAATGACAGGTGCGAAGATACGGCCACTACAGGTCACTCGGCTAGCTTCAGCAATATTCTTTACATCAAACAAAGTTTGGATGGGAACCTTCACACCATCCTCTAGTATTGTAGCATTATATTTATATGGCACGACCTTGTCTGATTCATAAGGAACAGGACTCGTCAAGAAAATCACCACTGGAGAAACAACTGGCTTGTTATGATACTCAAGCTTTATAGGGGCGGGAACACCAAAATAGGGCACAATAACATTCACCACTTCTTAAGCATACCTAGACATCACATAATCATTGCTGGAGAACACATCTTCATCTAAGGAAAAGAATTCATCTGTAGAAGCCTACTCATCATCTTATACAGTCTTAGCCAATGAATCTTCCATCACGTTAACCCCATGATAATTATCTATATTGCCTAAAATCTTGATAGTACCATTGTCTAATAACAACTGAACACCCTTTCTCACTATTGAACAACCACGAGAATCTCTACAGCAAATCCGGAAAGACCCATAATGGTGTTCTTCTTGACCATCCATGTGACAGAAAGTAGCGTTCAACTGCACCAAATCCTCATTCATATGATCCACGTCAAAAATCTGTAATTCTCCAGGACATCCAAAGACCATATTTATATCTTCTTCGTGCTCTGCCCTAGGCCTGATTATATGAATGAAGCCTTCGTCCATCATTTCCTGAAGATCAACTTTTATCTTATCACATCCCTGAATATTTATACTACAAATACCACAACCAGCATGGTCGTACGTATAGTAACTAAACTCGCAGAGGTCAGCATGCATCTTTACCAAATCTCCTCTTTAATACGGTGGCAGAATCGACTGTTATTACTGGTTTTCATTTTTTGTTCGCAAATGTCGCGGTAAGCAAGAGTCGCCACCAACTTTTCTTTTATCCAATAAAGGAAAGGGTGAAAAGAACAGAAAAAGACCTTTTTTCGAGATTTCTGAGTAAGGGGGGGTAGATTATGGAAATGGAAGGTGTTAGCACCCTTTCCATCCGTGGTTTTCCATGGGCTCTTAGGTACTTGCTCATTTTGAAAAAAAAACTGTTTTTGTGTTTGTGTGTTTTGAAATATTTTGTTTGCTTTATGGTAACTCTTGTATCAGTCCTCGAGAGTGTGATAAAGTGTTTTTGAAAGTAGTTTTTGAAAGTGTGTAAGTGTAGAAAATCAGATATGAGCAAGTACTTAAGAACTGTCTACCTACTCGAAAAAGGGTGTTCTTTTCCTCCTATCCTTTAGATAGAGTTATCCTACTATTAGTGAGTAGGTAGCCCTATCGTTTGATGTTAAGGGATTATCGAAAGGGACATTTATGGTCATTGAAGGCAACACATAGAGATACCTTAGCATTTCGAAGGGACTGTCGTCATATAGGCAACATCGAGGGACTAGATCATTTCTCGTAGGCAACTTAAGGGACGTTAAGGGACCATGATCTTTATGATGACTTTTAAACAGAGGGTCATTGCTAGGATATCCCTACGTTCGAGGGACATGACCATTATTTTCCGAGGCAACCAAGTGAGGTATACCCTAGGGGTGCAAGTGTGCAACAATGTGCTTTTTTCAGATATTTATCTTGAAGTTAATTACCTAATGATTATTTGATTTAATCTTGTCATGCATGCCTAATTTACTAACAACTTATATACAAGCATAAAATAAATATAAAGCGAGAAATAAAATTCCTACAACTATTACAGGGCTTTGGTTTAGATACATAAATAATGACTGGAAAGTAAAATGCGGAAATTGAAAACCCTAATTAAACTATTACAAACCGGGCACAGTTACATAATAAAATAATCGTATGAAAAATAATAGCGCACAAAAATTAAGACTGGCCTACGTTTGAAACCCTAAAAAAATCTAATTGTCTATCAAAAATACTTTTGGTATTTTATAAAAAAATATTTGAAATTTAACCTAATTTCTAATTAATTTTAGATTAAAGAAAAAAGCTAAAATTTAATTAAATTGATTTGCAAAAAATTAATTTTATTAAAAAAACTCTAAGTCCTAAAATTTTAATGATTTTTTGATTTTATGATTTATAAAAAAGTGAATAAACACAAAATAAACTAATAAAAAATAGAATAAAGAAGTTAGAAAAATGGGCCTGAGGGGGTGAGAAACCCAATTAGAGGGTAGGCTGCTGAAATTTGTCAAAGCCCAGATCTTGTGGCCCACAGCTTGCGTGAGATCCAGTGGGAGGCATGCTTGGGAGGTCCATCATGGGGAAGCATTTTTGGGTTCTGGATCTGGAGGATGAGTGATCCAATGGAATAGTGAATGGGACGCGTGGTGCACACGCTTGCCTTCATGACATTGAATCTGTAAACATGAATTACAAAAAATAATTGGCAAGAGGCAGGGATCGAACCCCTTACCTTGCTCTTTGTAACGCTTAATCATGGAATGCTTGTACCATTGGGACGGTTGTAATTCTGTTCATATAAGCACGTTAATAAATATATAAAACAAATCCAGTCCTAATACTGACTATGAAAAACACGTGTGCCAAGTGGGTCCCCTGCAATTTGAATAAACCAAACGTTTCTTCTTTTTTATCCATGCAAGCGTCAATGACGATCAAGCCACCAGGGGTGGTGGCTCCGGTCATCCCTTTCGGTTGGCCAAAACATCAAAACCTACGAAATCTCATGAAAATGAACATGAAAAGAATCCTACTAGCCTAATTAGACCCTTGCAAACACAAGGGCATGGTTGGTTTGCTCTGAAGAGGTCTGTATCTTGAGATACGAAGCTTGGCTGAAGCTTTGCCCTAACAATAGAAAACCTTCATCCATGTGTTGAATCTCTCGTGTAATGACTCTAAACACACATAATCATTAGTATAAACACAAATATGCATATGAAAATCATTTATATTACGTGAAGAAAAAGTTTGAGATCGTCAAAAATACCAAATGGAGTATTGGTGATATGCTTGATCTGGACGTTGCACTGCTTGCTTGAAGACTGGGTTGGGGTCTTGGAAGCCTCAGGGAGGTGTTTGAATGCTTGAAAGATCCTGATAGTGGCTGGAACACGAGATATGTGTTTTAAATATGTAGCAGTAGAAACGTTTAAGACTAAGTCATTGGATTGACTAGACTTATATAGATTAAAATAAAAATCGCCACCGTGATTTATTGTTTCTAAAGGAATGGGAAAAGAGCCAGCAACCCAAAAAAGGGGGAAAGATTCTCTTTTAAAATTTTTAAAACACCAGTGTGTTGGTTAATTTTATGAGATAAGACATCATCGTCATTGTCCGTGTGGAAAACATACTTACTAACCACAATCATGAGAAAGGAGAATTTGCATCATCTCAAAGTGGAGGATATGGCTTGGATTTTAAATTCAACAATGCCTCACTCAACACCCAAGTGGAAAATATCTCACTTCACTAAATATTGTAGAAGTATAGCTATTTGCATCACTACAAGGATTGACAAGAGTCTAATCTTTTAAGAAAAAGTTTTAAAGTAGAAAGCCAAAGTGGAAAAATGGTTTGAAATGAGATTGATTGACTTTTTGTCTTCTCACAAAAAATGTCAAGGTATTATTAAGTTGATTGAAGTTTATTTATGAAAATGTTTTGGAAAAAAGCATGGACATTAGTCCAAGTTTATTATGGAAATGGTTCAAGTATAAAAAATAAGAAGAGTTTTCAAAAGTAGGGAGAAGATTTCTTGGAATTAAAGAAGATGGGAAGAGAAGAAGAGACTATCCTAAAGCATAAGGTAAAAGCTAGGGATAATAACCATCTAACCAATAAGAAGCCAATAATTTACATCATGAGTCAAGATATAATTCTCATTCTTTGGATTGAAACCAAACAAGCAAATATACTAGACCTCTTGAGAGAACCAAACTTCAAGTGTATTAAGTCTTCACAAAAATTATGCAGAGTAACGGCTGTATACAGGTGAATTCCAGATTACAAACAAAGTGTGTAATCACAATAACTTGCACACAAAACAAAAAAACAACCCAATATATTGAGGTGAACCTCAAGAACTCAATACAAAATATCAATTAAGGTCACAAGGTCTCCAACATAGGCCAAGGTTTCTAGTCCTAAGTCCAAGAAGTCCAATACTCCATAATTACAAGGATAGTAACCAAATAGTCCAAGTATCATTAAAGCTTTTTATGGTTCATGTTGATTATTAGGTGTCTTGAAAAAGAAAAGAAAAGCTCAAGTGAGCAAAATAAAAATGACAAGAAAGTAAATGCTCAAGTGAGCAAAGATGAAAATAGCATGAAATGTAAATGCTAAAGTAAATGGTACATAAAGCATAAAAATAAAAGCATAAAGTAAATTTTTTTGATAATTAGTGGTTAGTTGGATGACCATCTTGAAACATGCATTTGGAAGTCATTAGAGGATTGGTAGAACCAAATCCTCCACACAACAAGTTGCATTTGATTTTTGTCAAGTATATCATCCACTTGGAATCCTCAAAAGTACCATTTAATGATCAGATATGTTTAAGTGATCCGCGTTGACCAAAAGTGTTGTAGATCCATTAGAGGATTGGTAGAACAAAAGCCTCCACACAATGAATCTCAAGGTTATTGGATCAAAGAGATCAAATTAACATACTTGGGAGAATTGAAGGATAAATCTACCTATTGAAGTTGAGTTGTAGAGCTCTAAAACTTGACATCTATAGATCATTATAGGTCACGATTCTTGAAGTTAATTATATGGTTAGCTTCAGGGAAGATCAAGGAAGGTGAATTAATTGAAAAATGGATTGAAAAAGGCTTGAACACTGATTTCGAAGTTACAGAAAAGTGATTTATGGAATGAGTTTGGAAGGGTGATTTTGGTTGTTCAAGCTTGAGGAAATGAATGAGGGATAACCCTCTATTTATAGGGAATCAAATGGAATGTTCAAGCGTGTGAAATGATGAAGTTTGGAGGGAAATCGTGTGAAGTTGCAAACAAGAAAAGTGTAACTTTTATTTTGATCAAAACTCATCCAAAACGCGCGTTTATCTATGCTAATCACTTCTGTAAGTTCACTAAACATGTTTAGAAGCAAAAACGCGCAGAAAAAGATGTGTTTAGAAGCTAAATCAAGGATTTCAAATTCTGACTTTTGAAGAAACTTCAGTTTCAAGTTACCAAGTTCAAGGGAACTTAGGGCATAATTCTTGAAGCTTTTGAAAGATGAGATTACAAGATATTCAATGCTAAAAGAATGGAATCAAATGGATGTTTGAGCTGAAATTTGCAATGAGTCAAAGTTTGGAAAAAGAGGTTGACTTTCCATACTTAGAAATATTTCAAGTTTTTCTTCAAAAGTGACCTATAATGTTTTGCATCCAAACATGGCCTTCCTCTTGGAATTTGCTCTTGACCAAAAAATATGGCATGAAATAGACCTCTTGAATGACATTTTGAAACTTGAACCATTCAAAATATCCAAAAATTGAGAGAGTTATGAATTGTTTAAGTTGGCAAAAAATCATGAAATGACCTATAAGCTTTTGTATCCTTAAGGAATCCTCCATACATTTTCACACTTTTCACATAAAAGAAGGAATAAAGTTCACATCCTCAAGATCATTACGGAAAAATAGTAGGCTCAGGAGGATAAAAATGACCAAGTTATGATCATTTGAAGTCACACATGGGAAGTTTGGGGTTCATCTGGAAGAACTTGTAATCTTTCTACATCATTAAGTTTCTTACACATGAAAACTCCTTGAAACTTTTGAAGTGATTTGTTAACAACCCTTTGAAGAGAAGGATGTTTTTGGAATCACTCAAAAATACCAAAATATGAGCAAGATATACTTCTTTCAAGTTAAAACCCTAGCTCTTAGATCAAGAAAATGCTTTGAGGAACTTTGACAATTTTAAACAACCTTATTGTACCAACACTTTTCCTTTGTAGATAGAAATTGTTGAGGATGATAATGAGAACTCATAAAAACCAAAACCACTTCCATATCTTTAGAATAGAGAGAAATATGCACTTGTGACCAATGGGAACAAGGCCTTGTCCAACCATGAAAACTTCTTCAATCAACCCCTTGTACTTTTGAATCAATATTGATAACTTTGAAATGAGGTGAACAAAAATAAACCTTTCCATTCCATTTCTTCCAAAACAACTTCAGTGGTGGGGTTTGAATTTCTCAAGATTTATTGACTAGGGCATGGAAATAAACTCATGAACCGTTGCATCAAATTGATAAGCTACATTGCCTTTACCTACATTATTAACAATTAAGACAAACCAACATTGCATTTTATTAATTAAAAGGAAAGTAAAAACAAAACATGCATGACAACAAAATAAAAATAAGTCAAGGTGTTTGGTGATTCTTCAAAGAGCAAAGCTAAAGATAGGGAGGAGAACCAAAAGCCCTAATGTGATCTTGTTGTGATTAAATCAATATGGTATGATGAAGGGATCTTAGGGGAAAAATTGGGGTACGACAGCTGCCCTTATTTAAGTTTCTTCTATCCGGAGATACGAAGGTTAAAGATCTTCGTGTCGACGTGATCGAAGATTCTTAAATATAAAACAAACCATATTTTTGGCCCTAAGGTGCCATGCAATGCTTATGGGCATGAATGCATATTAACAACTTCAAAGGGATGCAAAACACCACTGGGGATGTAGCAAAGGAAATAAGGATGAAAAGAGAAACACGACCAGGAAAATAAATAACTGGTGAATAAAAAAGACCTGCACTTTATTGTTTCCAAAGGAATGCGTAAAGAGCGAATAACCCAAAAGAGCGGGAGAGATTCTAAGGTAAGGGGGTTGGTTATACAAAGGGAAGGTATTATCACCCTAACATCTATGGTACTCTACAGGAACCTCTTTGTAAAAATATGTATATTTTGGCTATAAAATGTTGTATGTAAAATATATGATGGAGGTGAGAAAAGATGTATTTTTTTATGATTTTTGCCCCCGCCGCGGTTGCGGACCTTTAGTACCTACGTAGCACCTTCGGTGCAATAGGAGATCAGGGTACACGTAGTTCCTCTTTTAAAATTTTTAAAACACAAGTGTGTTGGTTAATTTTATGAGATAAGATATCTTCGTAATTGTCCGTGTGGAAAACATACTTACTACCCACAATCATGAGAAAGGAGAAATTGCATCATATCAAAGTGGAGGATATGGCTTGGATTTTAAAATCAACAATGCCTCACTCAACACCCAAGTTGAAAATATCTCACTTCACTACATATTGTAGAAGTATAGTTGTTTGCATCACTACAAGGATTGACAAGAGTCTTATCTTTTGAGAAAAAGTTTTAAAGTAGAAAGCCAAAGTGGCAAAATGGTTTCAAATGAGATTGATTTACTTTTAGTCTTCTCACAAAAAATATCAACGTATTATTAAGTTGATTGAAGTTTATTTATGAAAATGTTTTGGAAAAAATCATGGACATAAGTCCAAGTTTATTATGGAAATGGTTCAAGTTTAAAAAACAAGAAGAGTTTTCAAAAGGAGGGAGAATATTTTTGAAATCAAAGAAGATTGGAAGAGAGGAAGAGACTATCCTAAAGCATAAGGTAAAAGCTAGAGATAAGAACCATCTAACCAACAAGAAGCCAATACTTAAATTATGAGTCAAGATAGAATTCCCATTCTTTGGATTGAAACCAAACAAGCAAAGATACTAGACCTCTTAAGAGAACCAAACTTCAATTTTATTAAGTCTTCACAAAAATTGGACAGAGTAACGGTTGTATACGGGTGAATTCTAGATTACAAACAATGTATGTAATCACAATAACTTGCACACAAAACAAACAATAAACCCAATGTCTTGAGGTGAACCTCAAGAACTCCATACAAAATATCAATTAAGGTCAGAAGGTCTCCTACATAGGACAAGGTTTCTAATCCTAAGTCAAAGAAGTCCAATACTCCATAATGCCAAGGACAGTAACCAAATAGCCCAAGTATCATTAAAGCTTTTTATGGTTCATGTTGATTATTAGGTGTCTTGAAGAAGAAAAGAAAAGATCAAGTGAGAAAAATAAAAATGACAAGAAAGTAAATGCTCAAGTGAGCAAAGATGAAAATAGCATGAAATGTAAATGCTAAAGTAAATGGTACATAAAGCATAAAAATAAAAGCATAAAGCAAAACAATTTGATAATTAGTGGTTAGTTGAATGACCATCTTGAAACTTGCATTTGGAACTCATTAGAGGATTGGTAGAACCAAAGCCTCCACACAACAAGTTGCATTTGCTTTTTCTCAAGTATATCGTCCACTTGGAATCCTCAAAAGTACCTTTTAATGATCAACGATGTTTAAGTGATCCGCGTTAACCAAAAGTGTTGTAGATCCATTAGAGGATTGGTAGAAACAAAGCCTCCACACAATGAATCTCAAGGTTATTTGATCAAAGATATCAAATTAATATACTTGGGCTTGCAAACATAGGTTTGGGCCACGAATGATCATTTATTCGAGTCAGGACAAAATTTAGCACTATGTTAAGCAATTGTAAGTGGACTTATATAGAAGTCACACCTATTTTGAGGCCGGTCAATAGCAATCTACGCACCATTTGTTTTGAGACATGATATAGAGATCATGCTCAAATAACACCTAGTGCAATAAGAAGGGGATGAGATGAAGAGGGGTGGTAAGGAATATACAAGCCACATTTGAATTAAAATTTAATCAAACTATTATTTAAATCATTCATCCATATTTATGGAGTTAAACTCAACACCATGGATACAATGATGTTAATAAAGTTCATGATCAAAATTTCAATCCAAGATCAGCCAGAAAATAATCACAAAATAATATTACATTTAATATATATACTAAAATGATTTTAAAATAGAAATAAAAGAGAAAAATATCAACTATGTTCAAATTAATCAATAAAAATTAATTAGGGCCATAAAAAAATCGGAAATGGACTCAAATATTTTTTATAAAATTTTTGGTAATTTTTTAAAGTCAGGGACTATTTTTAAAATTAAAAGAAATGAGTAAAATAAAGCAAAAATGATTTAAAAAAATAGTAAAGTTAAAAATAAAAAATAAATGAGGTCACCAATATCTGTCACAATATCATTGGATCATTCCATATTTTTTTCACAATTTAAAAATGCATAAAAGTATTTTTAAACATTTAAAACAATTCAAAGAAAGTGAAAATTTATAAAAAAATATCAAAACACAAAATAAAATTATGAAAAAATAAAAATTAGAAAGATATAAATCAAAAATATTTTTCATAATTTTTCCAGATTTTTTGGACTAAAAATGATTTTTCTATGACTTTTTTTTATTTAAATCAATTAAAATAAAAGTCAGAAAATAAAATATCAAACCAAAAAAATATGGGCCATCTGATCATTGTCTTAACGCGTTAGTAAACAGATCAAGTGGGCCTGGTGTGCTGTGCATGTTATGGACTTTAGTGAATAAAGAAATGAATCAAATGTAAAATCAGATTTTCAAAAAAACAAACAAATGGAAAGCCATCATTGGTTGGAAGATGACATGTTGTTCATCTTCAACCTCCAGCCAACGTGAATTGCAGGTCTCTCAAACTGTAAAATCAGAAGCTCAGACCTATGCCATTCGCTTCGTCTCATCAAGACGAAGACAACCACACCATCGCGAAAAATTTATATAAACTGAAGCTCAAGCAATTTGGAAGGGATGTTTTGAAAAGGGATTTGAAATTTCATGGTCAAAACGTGTATCCAGATAAAAGCAAGTGTTGCGACTAGAACCAGGGCTACGAGAGCTTCACAATGATATCAAACTTTGGAAGAATTGAAGGAGAAATCTACCTATTGAAGTTGAGTTGCATAGATCTGAAACTGGACTTCTATGGATCAATATAGGTCACGATTCTTGAAGGTAATTGTATTGTTAGTTTCAGGGAAGATCAAGGAAGGTGAATTGATAGAAAAAATGGATTGAAAAAGGCTTGAACACTTATTTCGAAGTTACAGAAAAGTGAGTTATGGAATGAGTTTGGCAGGGTGATTTTGGTTGTTCAAGCTTCAGGAAATGAATGAAGGATGACCCTATATTTATAAGGAATCAAATGGAATGTTCAACTGTGTGAAATGATAGAGTTTGGAGGGAAATCGTGTGAAGTTGCAAACAAGAAAAGTGTGACTTTTATTTTGATCAAAACTCATACAAAACGCACGTTTTGCTATGCTAATCACTTCTGGAAGTTCACTAAACATGTTTAGAAGCAAAAATGTGCAGAAAAAATGTGTTTAGAAGCTAAATCAAGGATTTCAAATTCTGACTTTTGAAGAAACATCAGTTTCAAGTTACGAATTTCAAATCAATGGCATTCTCAACTCAAGGGGTCTTAGGGCATGATTCTTGAAGCTTTAAAAAGATGAGATTAAAAGCGTTGCAATGGGAAAAGAATGGAATCAAATAGATGTTTGAGCTGAAAGTTGCAATGGGTCAAAGTTGGGAAAAAGAGGTTGACTTTCCATACTTAGAAATATTTCAAGTTTTTCTTCAAAAGTGACCTATAATATTTTGCATACAAACATGGCCTTCCTCTTGGAATTTGCTCTTGACCAAAAAAGATGGCATGGAATAGACCTCTTGAATGAATTTTGAAACTTGAATCCTTCAAAATATCCAAAAATTGAGAGAGTTATGAATTGTTGAAGTTGGCAAAAATCATTAAATGACCTATAATCTTTTGTATCCTTAAGGCATCCTCCATTTTCTCACTTTTCACATAAAAGTAGGAATAAAGTTCACATCCTCAAGATCATTTTGGAAAAAGATTGGGCTCAAGGTCATATCAATTGACCAAGTTATGATCATTTTAAGTCACACATGGGAAGTTGGGGGTTCATCTGGAGCACTTGTAATATTACTTCATCATCAAGTTTCTTCCACATGAAAACTCCTTGAAAATTTTAAAGTGATTTGTTAATAACCCTTTTAGGAGAAGGATGTTTTTGGAATCTCTCAAAAATACCAAAAGATGAGCAAGATATACTTCTTTGAAGTTCAAAACCCTAACTCCTAGATCAAGAAAATGCTTTGAGGAACTTTGACAATTTTAAACAACCTTCTTGTACCAACACTTTTGCTTTGTAGATAGAAGTTGTTGATGATTATAATTAGAACTCATAGCAACCAAAACCACTTACATATCTTGAGAATTGAGAGAAATATGCACTTGTGACCAATGGGAACAAGCCCTTGTCAAACCATGACAACTTCTTCAATCAACCCCTTGTACTTTTGAATCAATCTTGATCACTTTGAAATGAAGTGAACCAAAATAAAACTTTCCATTCCATTTCTTCCAAAACAACTTCAATGGTGGTGTTTGAATTTCTCAAGCTTTATTGACTAGGTCATGGAAATAAACTCATGAACCCATGGATCAACTTGCTAAGCCACATTTCCTTTACCTACATTATTAACATGTAAGACAAACCAACATTGCATTTTATTAATTAAAAGGAAAGTAAAAACAAAACATGCATGACCACAAAAGAAAAACAAGTCAAGGTGCTTGGTGATTCCTCAAAGAGCAAAGCTAAAGATAGGGAGGAGAACCAAAAGCTCTAATGTGATCTTGTTGTAATTGAATCAATATGGTAAGATGAAGGGATCTTGAGAGAAAAAATTGTGGTACAACACAATATCCGTTGAAAGTTTTAAAATTCTTAGGGTTATGTTGAGGCTGGTTGCGTATGTGCATTAGGTCTACGGTTGTTCTGTATATGTAGTGAATCTCATTAGGTTTATATTTGTAGCAAAATATCCATGCCTTGATGAGAAATATCTTCTTTCCAAATATTGGATTGTTGGCTTGTTTTGGAACAAATCCAACCTTCCTTCTCTTCATGATTCTTCTTTGATTTTCCATCATGTTTTGTCCATCATTTGAATAGAAAAATATTCTCAATCAAATCTTCCATTATTTCTATTATTTACTTTATTTAATTTTGCATTTTAATGGATAAAATATCAAAATAAATAGTATAAATAATAAAAATAATGGATTACTGAGCTCAGGGGTCATGGGCCATGTTAGAAACAAGTTTCAAGCATGAAAAGATGGGCCCATTTGGAAAAATTCAAGTTAGGTCAATATTGGCTTTATGCATTTTCCAAAAATTGGTCAAATTTAACAATGCATATCTGTCTCAATTTTAACCCTAAGAGGATGTTCTTGGAATTTTTAGAGATATTAGGATGCCCTCTAAACAACCTTTTTGGTTTCATCTCAGTTGGATCTTCCATGTTCATGTAAGGAGCTTTGACCCAAAAGGTGTTTTTGTTGACTTTTTGAAAGGACCTATAATGTATGAGCTTGTATCTTTTGATTAGGGAATTTATTGAACTTGAGGGATGAAGAGGAGTTGTAGGGGATTTGATTATCTTCAAAATGAGCCTTGGTGGAACAATTTCTGATAAAGTATGAGAAAGTTATACCTGGTCAAAGTTTGGTTGACTTTTCCTATAGAAACCCTAATTTTCCATTTTTGACTTTTGATGAGTTAGGATCATTTCTTCAGGAATCATGATCAACACTTGATAAAATGAAGGATATCACTTCAAAATGTTGATGTTGACCAAAAATCTTGAAGTTTGACTGTATTTGGGCCACAGTTGACTTTTGACCTAGTACAGTTGATTTCCAGGTATTTGAGCAGTTGACTGAGCAAACTTGTTGTTCAAGGAATGAAACTTGGCATGGATGATCTTGAGGACATATTAGAACAATGGAGAACATTTTGGATCCTTGGGACTCACACATCTTTCTTAAAATTGAAACCCTAGTTAGAGGTTTATTGCCTTAGGAGGAGAATTTGTCTGGTCAATTCTTGGTCGTCCTTGAGCAATTTAGGGGCCTCTAGAGGCATGTCTTGAGTGAAATGGGAGGTGAAGTTTTAGGGTGAAACAACTTCCCCTGTTCAATCTTCTTAAACCTGAGGATGTATATTGGGCGGTCTTCCTTTCGTGATCTGAAGGTGGAAGATGATTGAACACTAGAGTGCCTAGAAATTTGCACTCGTTTGAAATGATGCTTGACTGTGTAGATAATATCGGGAATGGGCTTATAGATGCCATTTGGAGAATATGATGGATGATCTTCAGATATGGGCTTAAAGATGCCATCCGGAGAATATGACGGAGAGTCGTCGGAGATGTGCTTAAAGATGCCATCTAGAACAATGTTGATTTCATGAGATATTATTTTGTGGGAATACCTATTCCTATTATTGAGGAGGACTCCGTTGAGGAATGTTGGTTTCTATTTAGGTAATAGAGTTTGGGAGCTTCAGTTGGCCATTACTCTATTGGGGAGTTATCTCTTGATTGAAGAGACGAAAGTGAACTGCTATCTGGTCGAGATCCAGGCTCCATGGTGACTTGTTGAGGATAATAAGGTTGACTACTATCTAGTCGCGTTCCATGCTACACAGCGCTTACTGGGGAAATGAGATTAAACTTTTATCTGGTCGTACTCCAGTCTTCACAGTAACTCAAACTATTATCTGGTCAGAATCCAGGATTCAGAGATTGACAAAGTAAACTGCTATCTGGTCAGATTCCAAGCTTCACAGTGTCTTTAATTGTTGATTGACTATTATCCGGTCGAACTCCGGGCTTCAGCCATGATGTTAACTACTATCTGGTCAGGTCCAGGCTTTGTAGTTTCTTCAACTGGAATAGAAATCAGAGAGATCTTAGTGTCGATCTAACTGAACCAGAGAAGGTCTTGAATTAACTTTGACTGGAATGGAAATCAGAAGAATCTTAGTATCAATTCAACGGAACCAGACAAAAGTCTTGGAACATCTTCAACTGGAATAGAAATCAGAGAGATCTTAGTATCGATCTAACTTAACCAGAGAAAGTATTGAATTAACTTTGACTGGAATGGAAATCAGAAAAATCTTGGTATCGATTTAACTGAACCAGAAAAAAGTCTTGAGATATCTCCAACTGGAATAGAAATCAAGAAAATCTTAGTATCGATTTAGTTGAACCAGAGGAAGGTCTTGAATTAACTTTGACTGGAATGGAAATCAGAAGAATCTTAGTATCGATTCCATTGAACCAGACAAAAGTCTTGGAATATCTTCAACTAGAATAGAAATCAGAGATCTTAGTATCGATCTGACTGTACCAGAGAAGGTCTTGAATCAACATTGACTATAATGGAGATCATAAAAATCTTATTATCGATTTAACTGAACCAGACAAAAGTCTTGGAATATCTTCAACTAGAATAGAAATCAGAGAGATCTTAGTATCGATCTAACTGAACTAGAGAAGGTCTTGAATCAACTTTGACTAGAATGGAGATCAGAAAAATCTTAGTATCAATTTAACTGAACTAGACAAAAGTCTTGGAATATCTTCAACTGGAATAGAAATCAAAGAGATCTTAGTATCGATCTAACTGAACCAGAGAATGTCTTGAATCAACTTGACTGGAATGGAGATTAGAAAAATCTTAGTATCGATTTAACTGAACCAGACAAAAGTCTTGAGGTATCTTTAACTGGAATAGAAATAAAGTAAATCTTAGTATTAATTTAGTTGAACCAGGGGAAGGTCTTGAATTAACTTTGACTGGAATGGAAATCATAATAATCTTAGTATCAATTCCACTGAACTAGACAAAAGTCTTGGAATATCTTCAACTGGAATAGAAATTATAGAGATCTTAGTATCGATCTGACTGAACTAGAGAAGGTCTTGAATCAACTTAGACTGGAATGGAGATCAGAAAAATCTTAATATCGATTTAACTGAACCAGACAAAATTCTTGGAATATCTTCAACTGGAATAGAAATCAGAGAGATCTTAGTATCGATTTAACTGAACCAAAGAAGGTCTTGAATCAAATTTGACTAGAATGAAGATCAGAAAAATCTTAGTATCGATTTAACTGAACCAGACAAAATTCTTGGAATATCTTCAACTGGAATAGAAATCAGAGAGATCTTAGTATCAATCTAACTGAACCAGAGAAGGTCTCAAGGACATCTTTCTGAGGAAAATGTTGAAATATCCCTTCAGTAGATGTATCTTTTGAAAATACTACCAGGTCACGTAAATAGTCAACGGTGTTTGTTGATTTGATCTTTCCTGAAAACGGTAAAGAGTTAGTCGTGTGCAATGTCATGATGTATGAAATGCATTATGATGATAATCTCAAAATAAATGAGATTACGATGTATGCGATGTGTATGCGCATGCCATAATGTATGAATATGGGATTCTATTGTGACATTTCTTAGCTTGGGAAAGTAAACCCCGGACTGCTGCTGAAGAGAATTGGGAAGCTGAATCCTTCATTTCCACTGAAGATGATGAATGGATATGATTTTCTGGGGATTTCCTCTTTCTGTGTAATGATGTTCTACCAGGGATTGACTTTGTGGAGAGAGAGAATGCTTTGTTGGAAGGTTTTTCTGATGTAGAGAAATAAACTCTCTTGGGGGCCTGAACTTCCGCAGTTAGAGAAATAAATTCTACCCGGAGGAGGTTTTATAAACTGTTTGCAATTATAAAACTTGGCTGGGGAATACAGATTTCAGCTCTTTGAAGGCACTTTGCTGGAGGAGATAATTCCTGCTTGGGGAAGAAGAGATCAAAACTCTGGTTGTTTCTACTCTGTGGGGAACATAGACATCACAGGGTCGTATGTAATGGTGACTTCGTCTCAAACTGTCTCTGCCCCTGTACCTACTGGAAGGAGTAAATGTCGAGACATAAATGACTTTTTTAGACTTTGCCCTGTTTCTTAAAGTCATTAGGAACTGTCTTTCTGTTTCTTATGCAAGTATTTGTAAACAGTAATCATATTCAAATGCATATGTCAAGAATAATCATTGGGTGTTTTTGCAAAACAAAACAGAAAAATAAAACAAATAGTTTTGTACTTTCAAGGAATGATTTGTATTGATTTTTTGAAGTTCGCCTATAACATGCATTTTGTACAAAGAAACTGACATTCTAGTAGGAGAACACCGTCGTAAGAAATGAAAATTAACATAAAATAGTGTACAAAGAGAAAACAACTATGTGTAACAATCCCATTGAGTTTCAATTCTTCTATTACCACTATGTCCTTAAGCGTCTCATCACTTTTCTACTTGTCCGAAGCTGACTGGATTGATCGGTGCCGTTTGAGCTTGATAGTTGATACTGAAGTCTGGTCGCAAGGTGCTCCAATGGGACATAGTTATACGCTTCAAATCCATAACTTTTGCCTGGACCTCCCTTTCGGGTTTTCAGTCAACCGGGATACCCTTTTTTGCCCAAGCCGCCTTTTCAGGTTTTCGACTTGGCGGGTGTACATATTCTTTTTTGTATTCATCCCTAATTTATTCCCGAACCTTTTTGGTTCGCCGGGATACCCTTATTTTTTTCCTAGGCCAGTCAACCTAGCGGGTCTTGATTTATGCGTAGTATCTTTTCACTATGTCCGCATTAGCAGGGCGAGGAAGGTCGTCACCATCCATGGTGGTCAGAATCATGGCTCCACCGTAAAATATGCTTTTGATTACAAATGGCCCGTCGTACGTGGGAGTCCATTTTCCCCTGGGATCACCTTGTGGAAGTATGATGCGTTTGATTACTAGATCACCCACTTGATATACTTGACGTCTGACCTTTTTGTTGAAAGCCTTGATCATTCGCTTTTGGTATATCTGACCATGACAGACAACAACAAGCCTTTTCTCATCAATCAGATTCAGTTGATCAAGTCGAGTCTGGGTCCAATCATCTTCATTTAAACCTGCATCCTTCATGATCCTCAAATAAGGGATCTGAACCTCAATAGGTAGGACAACCTCCATACCATATACCAGAGAATAAGGTGTTTCCCCTGTTGACGTATGTGCTGAGGTGCGGTAACTATGAAGAGAAAATGGTAACATCTCGTGTCAGTCTTTGTATGTCACTGTCATCTTCTGTATGATTTTCTTGATATTCTTGTTAGCAGCCTCCACAATGCCATTCATCTTCGGCTGGTAAGGGGAAGAATTATGATGTTGGATCTTGAATTGTTTCCAGAGTTCGGTGATCATTGTATTATTGAGATTTGTACCATTGTCTGTAATGATTCTCTCTGGCACACCATACCGACAAATCAGATTATGCTTGATAAACCGCGCCACAACATTCTTTGTAATAGTAGAAAAAGAGGAAGCCTCAACCCACTTCTTGAAGTAATCAATGGCCACTAGGATAAAACGTTGCCCATTAGAAGCGGTATGTCTAATCTCTCCGATCATGTCAATGCCCCACATTGCAAAGGGCCAGGAAGACGTCAAGATGTTCAAGGGAACCAGAGGTACATGTACTTTATCAGCATAGATTTGGCATTTGTGACAAGTTCGGGAATGCTGATAATAGTCTTCTTCCATAGTGGACCAATAGTATCCTGCCCGTAGGATCTTTTTAGCCATGGTATGTCCACTAGAGTGGGTGCCAAAGGTACCTTCATGTAAATCAGCCATAATCCTCTCTGCTTCGCTCTTGTCTACACACCGAAGTAAAGTAGAGTCGTGGTTGCACTTGTAGAGGATTCCATTAATGAGGAAGAACTTTGCAGAGAACCTTCTCAAAAACTTCTTATCATTGACAAATGCTCCCTCGGGATATTCTTAAGCCTCGAGATACCTTTTGACTTCATGGAACCAAGGTTTGTCTGCTACCTCTTCAGTATCAATATCGTAGCAGTATGCTGGTTCATCCAACCTCTCAATAGTAATCCGAGGAGCCTCGTTGTCCCACTTGACCTTGAACATGGACGACATAGTAGCTAGCGCGTCCTCTAACTGGTTCTCTTCTCGTGGAAAATGTTCAAAGGCGACCTCTTCAAAGTGTGGGAGCAATGTCAGCACATGTTCTTTGTTAGGGATGAGATTCGGGTGCTTCATGTCCCACTCGCCTTTGATTTGACTTATTACCAAGGATGAATCCCCGAAAACACTCAAGAACTTGATCCTCAGGTCAATAGCAGCTTTGAGACCCATGATGCATGTCTCATACTCCGCCATATTGTTGGTACAATTGAAACATAATCTAGCAGTGAAATGAGTATGACAGCCTTCGGGAGATATGATTACAGCACCAATGCCATTCCCGAGTGCGTTGGAGGCTCCATCAAAAACCATAGTCCATTGGGATCCTTCCTCAGGTCCTTCATCTGGTCCAGGTTCTTCACAGTTAGTTACTAACATGATATTCTCATCCGGGAACTCAAAATTCATGGACTGGTAGTCATCCATAGCCTGATGAGCCAAATGATCATCTAGTACACTTCCCTTGATTTCTTTCTGGGACGTGTATTAGATATTGTACTCGGTCAAGATCATTTTCCATCTTTCTATTCTTCCGGAGAGAGCGGGCTTCTCGAAGATGTACTTGATCGGATCCATCTTAGATATCAACAAAGTAGTGTGGGTCAACATATATTGTCTCAGTCGGCGAGCAACCCATTCCAAAGCACAATAAGTTTTCTCGAGCAGTGAGTATCTTATTTCACAGTCGGTAAATTTTTTTCTAAGGTAGTATATTGTATGCTCTTTTCGACCGAACTCGTCATGTTGCCCCAACACACACCCCATTGAATTATCTAACACTGTTAAGTACATTATCAAAGGTCTTCCTTCAATCAGAGGCATCATAATTGGAGGCTCTTGAAGGTATTCTTTGATTCTTTCAAAGGCAGTCTGGCATTCATCATTCCATTTTACCACTTGATCTTTCTTCAAGAGTTTGAAAATTGACTCACAAGTAGCAGTTAAATGGGAAATTAACCTGGCAATGTAATTTAGGCGTCCCAAGAAACCTCTAACCTACTTCTCAGTGTGAGGAGCCGACATCTCTTATATATCCTTCACCTTTGCAGGGTCTACTTGAATTCCCTTATTACTAACAATGAAACCTAGAAGTTTACCAGACCTTACCCCGAAGGTGAAGTTGTTCGGATTTAACCTCGTCTTATACGTCTTCAACCTATCAAACACCTTTTGTAGATGATCAAGGTGCTCCTCCTCAGTTTGAGACCTGACTATTATGTCATCAACATAGACCTATATCTCATGGTGGAACATGTCATGGAACAGAGATACCATGGCTCTCTGATAGGTTTCCCCGACGTTCTTAAACCCAAACGACATCACTTTATAACAGAAAGTGCCCCATTATATGACGAAGGTTGTCTTCTCCATGTCCTCAGGTGCCATCTTGATCTGATTGTAACCAGAGAAATCGTCCATGAAGGAAAAGATCTTCTGTTGTGCAGTTTTATCAACCAGAACATCGATGTGGGGGAGCGGAAAGTCATCCTTGGGGATTTCCCTATTCAAATCTTGGTAGTCCATACACATTCGTACCTTGCTGTCCTTTTCAGCCACCGGGACCACGTTAGCAACCCACTATGGATAAGAGGTGACAACTAAGAACCCATCGTTGAAATGTTTCATAACCTCTACTTTGATCTTCTCTGACATTTCAGGGCACATACGACGAACCTTCTGCTTTATCGGAAGGAAATCTTCTTTAGTCGGCAGGCGATGAACCACAATATCGGTGTCTAGTCCAGGCATATCTTCATATGACCAGGCAAAGATCTCGACATAATTATGCAACATCTGTATCAACCGTTGTTTGACACTGAGCTCCAGACTTGCACCTATCTTGACTTCTTTTCTATCCTTTTCTATGCCCAAGTTTATTGTCTCAACTGGCTCTTCATGAAGTTATATAGCCCTTTCTTCCTGTTGTAACAGCCTAGCAAGTTCTCTGGGTACCTCACAATCTTCCTCACCTTCGTCCTTGGCTTGGTTGATCGGATTTTCAAAGTCATAACCGACAATAGTAGAACTGTTATCAATGGGATCCAGAGTGGATATGGATCTGCAGTTTGATACGTGAGTTTGTGTAAGAGCACAACTGTATAGACAAAGTAAAAAGCAGAAAAGAAAAACAGAGAGGACAAAATTTGTATGCATAAACGTCCAATGCTTTATTAATTCCATATGAAATTGAAACATGATAGCCCTCACAAATAAACCATTGTGCCCCGGGTAAGACACATGGCCATAGAGTTTATTACATATCCAAAAAATAAGAAAGACAACTACTTCTGAATGAAAGTGATTGGTACAAAGTCTTTTATTGTCTAGTTACTGGGTCCACCGTTGGTAGTATGGAAGATCCATCTATCCACGTTATAGCTACTGTCAGCATCTTTGATGGCAGAGACAACATCAATATTGTTGATTCCTGGGCCATGCTTAGGCATGGGTGCAGTTATGACGTTGGGAGTCTCGGGGGGATCGAATTCAATCTCCTTTGCCTCGATTAGATCCTGCACCTTGTTCTTCAAAGCCCAGCAGTCGTTCGTGTCATGTCGCAGAGTCTCAGAATGGTAGGCGCATCGAGCATTTGGATTGTAGCGAGGAGAGGCAGTATTAGGATTCTCTGGAGCTTCCCTCAGAGTCACCAGATTAGACTTTAACAACTGTGGCAAAACTTGAGACAAAGTCATATTTATCCGGGTAAACTGTCTTACCAGCCTTTCTGCTCTAGGCTTATTGTTCCTTTGTTCAGTAGGTGCAAGTTTAGAAATCATAACAGCCCCTACCGTCAGACGGTGTTCAGTTCTGTCCTGATTCCTTTTGCTATATGTGGCACTGACTTCCTTCTTCCTAGAAAATGGCTTCTTTACCATACTGGAGGATGCATCCTTCTGAATCTTACCACTTCTAATTCCATCTTCCACTCTTTCACCTGTCAAGATCAGCTCAGTAAAACCCGCTGAAGAGCTTCCAATCAGATGGTTGAAAAATGGTCTAGATAAGGTACCCAAAAACATATCCACTAGCTCCCTATCAGACAAGGGAGGCTGAACTCTTCCTGCTAAGTCCCTCCACTTATGAGCATAGTATTTAAAGCCCTCGCTCGAACCCATAAACATACTTTGGAGTTGTGTATGGGTGGGAGCAAGGTCTGCATTATACTGACACTGCTTGTAGAAAGCAGCGACCAGGTCTTCCCAATTACGAATGTTGGTCCCTTCCAGCTGGTAGAACCATTCTAGTTAAGTCCCGGATAGACTATCTTGAAAGAAGTTGACCCATAAGTCCTTGTCAGCAGTGTGAGGTTGGATATTCCTCACATAATATCGGCGATGCATCTTGGGACATGAAACCCCATCATATTTGGAAAACACCGGAAGCTTGAACTTTTGTGGGATGGAAACCCCAGAAACCAAACCCAGCTCTTCAAAATCCAGCCCATGCAATTTCTGGATTTCCATTACATTTAGACGCTCTTCCAACTGTTTGTATTTTTTGTCGGCCGGAGGGTACTGCTCTTCATTGTAGTCAGTCTCATTATTAGATTCCCTTGGACTAGGGTCTTCCTCTTTTGGCTCCCCTTCTTGATTATCTCCTTCTTTTGATGAAGATGTCAGCTTAACCACTTGCCTTAGTGGTCCTGTGAACCTCCTTCCCAAGTTTACCACACGAGCTTTCTTCCTTGGCTTCTTTGTCTTCTCTTTAACAATCATGGATTTCAGTTCCTCTTGCCCCTTAGTCTGAGCCATGATTATCTGTTAAAACTGAGCATTCTAAGTCTGCAGATCCTTCACTATTTGTTCTAGAGCCATTGTTGAAATAAACAGCGAAGAAGATGAGAAACCTGCTTTGAAACCTGCTTATGCAATGATATGTATGATATATGTATGCAATGTTTTCAAGGACTTCTAAGACTCAAATTTTCTTAAACAGAAAGAGAACAAACGTTAATTGTATTAAGATGTTTTATTGATCACAATAATGCCTCTTGGGCTTACAATGGCGGTAACAAAGCAAAAATAACCCTCTAAGCAAAGAGATTCAATCTTCCCACCGGCACATCCTCTTTGGTGCAATGTAAGCATTTATACTCTTCTCCTCGTGAAGTAACCTGGTGAGCTCTGAAACCTTCTTCTCGCTGGCGTAGAATTGGGTTTCGAAAGTATCCCGTTCTTCTTTGAGTTGGACCCAGGATTTCCGTAGCTCCTTAAAATCAGTTGGCATGTCAGGATGAAGAACAATGTAAGGAGTGTCTCCCACAATAATCGACTCCATAATCACAGGTAAGATGGTGGGGTAAGGCATTATAAGACATTGAGCACGAGCTCGTACCCATTTGAGGTAAGGCTTAACAGGGATGGAATTCCTGTGCCCCAGTGTCTTGCTATTAACTCTGTTTATCATGCCCCAAGCTCGAATGAACCTCTTATGATAACCCTGAACGTCATTCTCATAGTCAAATTTTATTCCTTGGACGAGTGTGTCGTGAGTACCATCCCTTCTAGCATAACCAAATTGTCACAACGCCAAACAAGGATTATAAGCGATTCCTCCCCTAATTCCTAAGAGAGGGAAATTAGGGAATTCCCCACAACGATCAATGATAGTGATACTATCTAAGGACCGAGAACACTAATGAATATCCTAATGTGTAAGGGACATCAACCTATCAGACCATCTCACACCCTGCTCATTTCTCAAAATAGACCGAGGTAGGTGATAAATAAACCACCTAGCCAATATAGGAGTGCAACACAGGAGGGTCCCTCTTCTCTTTAGAGTGCGAGTATGCAGAGAGTGTAGAATATCCCCAAGCAAATTAGGCACCATATTATGAGACAGAAAAACCTTAATCGCATTCACATCTATGAGTTGGTCCGTGTTAGGGAATAATACCATCCCATACATGAGAAGGGACAACACTTCTTCAAAAGCTTGTAAATCCAGGTTATCCCAAAAATAGTGAGCTTTCTCAAATAGAAACTTAACTGGAAATCCTTAGACACCTCTTCTGGTTTCCCAATTTTCCACTACATCAAACTGTTGTAAAGACAGAGCTTGAGAAATCTCTTCGGCCTTTGGGTCTCTTTCCATACCGTTCAATGGTAGCTGATTAAGGATAGGTACCCCCAATAACTGAGAAAACTCCTCCATAGTAGGAACTAACTGGTAATTAGGAAAAGTGAAGTAGTGGTGCAACAGGTCAAAGAACTGAAAGAGCACCTTTAACATTTCTTCATCAGGGTTTGAAGTGACTAGGTTGAGAAGTCGACCATGTTTTTCAGTGACGGGAGAGCTTTCGGGAATCCTTGATGCTAAGTCCTTGAGTTGAGGAGGTACTTTCACAAGGTTGACTTGGATAGTGTTCCTGCGAGCGGATGTCATGTCCTACAAAAACAAGACAAAGATAAGCCCTAGAAAATCCTTGAAATGGTTAGTATGATATGCCATGTTATGATGTCATGATTATGCTAAGAAATCAGATATATAGCAAGCACAAGCAAATCACACAAAGACCTTTGGTTTAAGGCTTGCATGGGTTTTAAGGTAATACCCTCTTGAAGTTTGGATTGGTTCAACATGTCCTATAAATAGTAATCAGGTTCTAAGGGATCTCAATATCACTGATCTTTCCCACAAGTTTCGTTTTGATAGGCAACTGACTTGCAACTAAATCGGGAGTCAAATCTCAATGAGTGTAGCATCGTGTATCTGCCGACTTTGGGAATACACCAAAGACGGTAATCTCGCTGCATCCTAATGGCCAAGTTTTTTAATTAAAGGTTCTAAGATCAGTTGATGCTTCATGACACCATACAACGGCCCTGTATTCTCCTTGATTAACTCAATGGCTACCGGTACCAACCAAAGTGTCTCATCAACATAGACATCGCTTCAACCGTGTCGGTATACCCCACACAGTTTCCATGATCTATTTCTACTTACCTAAAAGGTTTCCCCAGATCCAGGTGTAGGATCTATAGTAACCCAAACAGTACCCTTATAATTAAAGCAAACAAACAGTCAAAGAAGCAAAATGATCTAGACCCTAAGGTAAATCCCACTTTATAATTATCCCCAGCAGAGTCGCCAGTTCTGTGATACGGTGGCAGAACCGACTGTTATTACTGGTTTGCATTTTTTGTTTGCAAATGTCGCGGTAAGCAAGAGTCGCCACCAACTTTTCTTTTATCCAACAAAGGAAAGGGTGAAAAGAACAGAAAAAGACCTTTTTTCGAGATTTCTGAGTAAGGGGGGTAGATAATGGAAAGGGAAGGTGTTAGCACCCTTTCCATCTGTGGTTTTCCACGGGCTCTTAGGTACTTGCTCGTTTTGAAAAAACAATTTTCATGTTTGTGTGTTTTGAAAGATTTTGTTTGCTTTATGGTAACCTTTGTATCAGTCCTCAAGAGTGTGATAAAGTGTTTTTGAAAGTAGTTTTTGAAAGTGTGTAAGTGTAGAAAATCAGATCTGAGCAAGTACTTAAGAACTGTCTACCTACTCGAAAAAGGGTGTTCTTTTCCTCCTACCCTTTAGATAGTGTTATCCTACTATTAGTGAGTAGGTAGCCCTATTGTTGGATGTTGAGGGACTATCGAAAGAGACATTTATGGTCATTGAAGGTAACACATAGAGATACCTTAGCATTTCGAAGGGACTGTCACCATATAGGCAACATCGAGGGACAAGATCATTTCTCATAGGCAACTCGAGGGACGTTAAGGGACCATGATATTTATGATGACTTTGAAACTGAGGGTCATTGCTAAGATATCCCTACGTTCGAGGGACATGACCATTGTTTTCTGAGGAAACCAAGTGAGGTATACCCTAGGGGTGCAAGTGTGCAACAATGTACTTTTTTCAGATATTTATCTTGAAGTTAATGACCTAATGATTAATTGATTTAATCTTGTCACGCACTTCTAATTTACTAACTACTTGTATACAAGCATATAATAAATATAAAGCGAGAAATAAAATTCATACAACTATTACAGGGCTTTGGTGTAGATACATAAATAATGACTAGAAAGTAAAATGTGGAAATTGAAAACCCTAATTAAACTATTACAAATCGGGCACAATTACATAATAACATAACCGTATGAAAAATAATAGCGCGCAAAAATTAAGACTGGCCTACGTTTGAAACCCTAAAAAAATCTAATTGCCTATTAAAAATACTTTTGGTATTTTATGAAAAAATATTTGAAATTTAACCTAATTTCTAATTAATTTTAGATTAAACAAAAATTTAAAATTTAATTAAATTAATTGCAAAAAATTAATTTTATTAAAAAAACTCTAAGTCCTAAAAAATTTATGATTTTATGATTTAAAAAAAAAAGCGAATAAACACAAAATAAACTAATAAAAAAATAGAATAAAGAAGTTAGAAAAATGGGCCTGAGGGGGGTGAGAAACCCAATTGGAGGGTAGGCTGCTGAAATTTGTCAAAGCCCAGATCTTGTGGCCCACAGCTTGCATGAGATCCAGTGGGAGGGATGCTTGGGAGGTCCATCATGGGGAAGCGTTTTTGGGCGCTGGATCTGGAGGATGAGTGATCCAATGGTATAGAGAATGGGACGCTTGGTGCACACGCTTGCCTTCGCGACACTGAATCTGCAGACATGAATTAGAAAAAATAATTGGCAAGATGGGGGGATCGAACCCCTGCCCTTGCCCTTTGTAGTGCTTAATCATGGAATGCTTGTACCGTTGGGACAATTGTACTTCCGTTCATATAAGCATATTAATAAATATATAAAATAAATCCAGTCCTAATGCTGACTGTGAAGAACACGCATGCCAAGTGGGTCCCCTGAAATTTGAATAAACCAATTGTTTCTTCCTTTTTATCCATGCAAGCGTCAACGCCGGTCAATCCACCAGGGGTGGTGGCTCTGGTCATCCCTTCCGGTTGGCCAAAATATTAAAACCTGTGAAATCTCATGAAAACGAACATGAAAATAATCCTACTAGCCTAATTAGACCCTTGCTAACACAAGGGCATGGTTGGTTTTCTCTGAAGAGGCTTGTATCTTGAGATACGAAGCTTGGCTGAAGCTTTTCCCTAACAATGGAAAACCTCCATCCCTGCGTTAAACCTTTCATGTAATGACTCTAAACACACATAATCATTAGTATAAACACAAATATGCATATGAAAATCATTTATATCACATGAAAAAAAAGTTTGAGATCGTCAAAAATACCAAACAGAGTAATGGTGATACGCTTGATTTGGATGTTGCACTGCTTGCTTGAAGACTGGGCTGGGGTCTTGGAAGCCTCAGGGAGGTTTTTGAATGCTTGAAAGATCCTGATATTGGCTGGAACACGAGATATGTGTTTGCAATATCCTTTGAAAATTTGAAAATTCTTAGGGTTATGCTGAGGCCGACTGTGCATGTGCATTAGGTCTAGGGTTGTTATGTACATGTAGTGAATCTCATTAGGTTTATATTTATAGCAAAATATCCATGCCTTGATGAGAAATATCTTCTTTCCAAATATTGGATTTTTGGCTTGTTTTGGAACAAATCCAACCTTCCTTCTCTCCCCGATTCTTCTTTGATTTTCCAGCATGTTTTTTCCATCATTTGAATAGAAAAAGATTCTCAATCAAATCTTCCATTATTTCTATTATTTACTTTATTTAATTTTGTATTTTAATGGATAAAATATCAAAATAAATAGTATAAATAATAAAAGTAATGGATGGCTGAGCTCAAGGGTCGTGGGCCATGTTAGAAACAAGTTTCAAGCATGAAAAGATAGGCCTCTTTGGAAAAAATTCAAGTTAGGTCAATATTGGCTTTATGCATTTTCCAAAAATTGGTCAATTTTAACAATGCACATCTCTCTCAATTTTAACCCTAAGAGGATTTTCTTTGACTTTTTAGAGAGCTTAGGTTGTCCTATAAACAACCTTTTTTGTTTTATCTCAATTGGATCTTCCATGTTCATGTAAGGATCTTTGAACCAAAAGGGGTTTTTGTTGACTTTTTGTAAGGACCTATAATGTATGAGCTTGTATCGTTTGATTAGGGAATTTCTTGAACTTGAGGGCTGAAAAGGAGTTGTAGGGGATTGGATTATCTTCAAAATGAGCCTTGGTGGAACAATTTCTGATAAAGTATGAGAAAGTTATGCCTGGTCAAAGTTTTTGTTGACTTTTCCTATAGAAACCCTAATTTGCTATTTTTAACTTTTAATGAGTTAGGAGAATTTATTGAGGAATCATGATCAACCCTTGATAAAATGATGGAATTACTTAAAAATGTTGATGTTGACCAAAAATCTTGAAGTTTGACTGTATTTGGGCCACAGTTAACTTTTGACCTAGTATAGTTAATTTCCCGGTATTTGAGCAGTTGACTGAGAAAACTTGTTGTTCAAGGCATGAAACTTGGCATGGATGATCTTGAGGACATATTAGAACAATGGAGAACATTTTGGATCCTTGGGAATCACACATCTTGCTTAAAATTGAAACCCTAGTTAGAGGTTTATTTCCTTAGGAGGAGAATTTGTCTGGTCAATTCTTAGTCGTCCTTGAGCAATTTGTGGACCTCTAGAGGCGTGTCTTGAGTGAAATGGGAGGGAAAATTTTGGGGTGCAACATCCTCTAACCAGGTTGATATCAAAAATTGGAAACTCTCTTGGACAAAAAGCAACCATGTTTACAGCATTTTCTCCTTCATGCTTAGGTAAAGGATTATCTTTCACGTTAGAGCCAACATCTTTAAAGGATAAAAGGCCAGATCTCACCATATTTTGTACTTCAGATTTCAAAGGATAACAGTTCTCAATATTGTGCCCTGGTGCTCCCGGATGAAAAGCACTAGTCTGGTCTGCCTTATAATACCAAGGTAAAGGTGATAGTATAGCAGGGGGCGGCCTGGTCTGAACCAACTTCTTCTGAATTAAAGACGAAAATAATTATTCATAGCTCATTGGAATGGATTAAAAAGCTTCTATCTTCTAACTTTGCCCTTGGATCCCCTGAGGAGATGGTCTTTGATAGGCAATTATGGTTGGAGCTATATTGACAACAAGAGTCGTAGAATCAACCTGTTGTTGGTACCGTTGATGCCTTCTAGGTGGCCTAATCTTTCTTTCTCCAATAATAGCATTTGTTTCGCTTTCTTTATTTTGAGAGAACCCATATGACGACTTCTTCGTCCCTTCATCTTTTGTCAAGTGTCATTCTCTAACAGCCTCTTCCAAACGAACACCCAAGCTTACCATTTCGGTAAAATCACTCGGCGCACTGGCGACCATCCTTTCATAATAAAATGATCCAAGGGTTTTCAAGAAGACCTTGGTCCTTTCTTGTTCTCCCACAGGTGGCACCACCTGGGCAGCTATCTCGCACCATCTATGTGCATTTTTTTTGAACAACTCCTTGTCTCTCTGAGCCATTTCCCTCAACTGGTCGCGGTCAGGCGCCATGGACATATTGTACTTGTACGGCTTAATAAAGGATTCTCCTAGATCATTGAAGGTGCGGATACTACTACTGTCCAGACTCATATACCACTTCAGAGCAGCACCCGTTAAACTATCTTGGAAGAAATGAATGAGCAAACATTTATCATCAGTATGGGTAGACATTTTTATGATATACATCACAAGGTGGTCACGAGGGAAAGAGTTTCCCTTGTACCTCTCAAATTTCGGTACTTTAAACTTGGATGGAACCTTTACGTTGGGAATTAGGCAGAGCTCACTGACATTTTTTCCAAACAATTCTTTTCCTTGAAGGGTCTTCATTTCCTTCTGCATCTCATTGAACTGGTCCTAAAAATCATCCAACGGGTCATAGAAACCCTCACTTTCACTCGGTGGAGGAACAGGACGATAAACTTCATCATTAAAAAATGGCATAGCATTCACCGAAGGATGTGCAATATAGTGGATCTCATTTCTAGCAGCATGAGTAACATGCACCATAGGAGGTGCGGGAGTAGCAACAGCTTGAATAATTGGAGCGACTGGAGAATCAAGATTAAAACCTTCTGGAATGAAGGTTTCAGGCATTCTGCACGGGTAACCCTAAGGCATACGGTTCTGTGTAGCAGTAACTGGGGTAATAGAAACAGGAACTGATGGACCTTCAGAAGCATTTGTTGTTTGTTGAGGCTGAGCATGTATGGGATAATTATGAGCCGCCACCAATGATTCCATCAAAGCAGTCAGATTGGCCATACCGGCATTCAAAGCAGTAACTTCTTCGCATAGCTCATGATTCCTTTGTTCAAGATTCTCCATTTTCTTCCTGGAATTAGTTCAAGTATTGTACCTGTGAGACAGCTTGCTGAGCGAAGTAGAGAAATTAAGTAAGACACTTGGGTATGAACATAAATGAAATAAATATGTACCAGATGATGCATGATATGTAATGCACATGATTTATTTTATTATTATTAATATTTTAAGGGATTCAAATAATTATAGACAATTTTGAAATTATTAAAGTACTAACACATTTTGAAGTACTGAAAATCTCATTATAATAAATTCAAAATGGATTACAACTTTTTAGTATAAGTTTCAATAATCCCAAGTACAAGAAGAGATAGAATCTAAAATCCTAAGAAAGAAAAGCTGATGAAGATCACTCCACACACTGAAGTTTTCCTGTGAGTCTTGCAATCTAAGCCTTCAACTACTTGTTCTCTTCTGCATACCTGTTGACAACCACTTTCCAATCACCTGAGTTGAGAAGTGAATGACTAAGTCCTGATCAAGCTTTAAAGGAAAATAAATCCTATTTCTTTTCCATCATCTCTACAGCACGACTCTCAAGAATCTCAATTAGGTCATCCTTCTCCTTCAAGTCTGCTCGGTAGGACATCTCTAAAGTCTGACACTTATTCTTCCAGGCCTCCTTCTACTGCTGCATCCTAACTAGGGAAAGCCGAAGCTCTTCCAAATAATATAAAATGGGAGGAGTGGTCTTCACAAACATATCAGTCATAGGTGCTTCATGGGAATATGGTATCTTCAACTGAATTTCCCCTGCATGTACCCACTGGAGATAAGGTTTCAAAGAAACAACTCCTCTAGGTCCCAAGTCCTTCCTACTCTTCCTGTGAACATGGTGCCTAGCATTTGCAATCTCCTCCTTAGCTTTCTTATGATCCTTTCCCTCTTTGAGAAAGAAACCACTCAGATGAATACTATTTGGTTTATCTCTCATCGGATATCCAAGCTGACATCATGCAAGAACGGGATTGTAGTTAATCCCTCCCTTTGTACCAAGAAGAAGTACATTGGGGAAACTGACACAACTATCAAAAAAATATACGTCATGGTAAACTTGATGATACCAAACAATATCTATATGAGTGAGGGTCATAATCTTTGGATCCCAACGAGGTTCCTTTTTGACATCCCAGAAAGCATCGGACCAGGGTAAGTGAGAAATAAACCACTGATACATCAAAGGTGTACAACAAATGATCATCCCTTTATGATAAGAATCCCGAAGATGAATGGAGTAATAAGCATCTCCTAATAATTTAGGGACTAGATTCCCTATCAAAAAGATCTTGATGGAATTAATATCCACAAAATTGTCGACGTTCGAAAATAAGAACAACCCATAAGCAAGCAGGGAAAAAATAGCTTCAAAAGCAATTGTACTCTTCATCCTAAAAAAATAACGAGATTTCTCTAATAAAAACTGAGTGGGTAATCCTCTAATTCCTCCTTTAGTAGTCATGTAGGCCTCAATCTCAGACTTTCCCAAATGAACCATAGCAACAATCTCATGAGACTTTGGCTCCTCCTCCAAACCGGTGAAAGGAACATGATCGATAATAGGTAAACCCATTAGATAAGAATACTCCTCCAATGTAGGCATCAATTGATATTTAGGGAAAGTGAAAATTTGATACATCGGATCATAGAATTGGACCAAAGTCGAGAGAATCCCATCCTTCATCCTGAGCTTCATGAGAGACACGATGGATCCATACTTCTTTTGAAAATCTGTAGAACTCTCAATCTCAGGAATCAGACTCATCAAATCATCTATCTTAGGATTCTTGAAACTGTACTTTCGAGTCTTTCTTTTTCCTGAATCCATGGTTAAAAGTACCTGAGATATTCGCAAAAAGTCAACTTTAAGTCCATTAAACCAAAATGTTTTAAAAGATGCTCATGGGTGCATGAATGCATGATGCAACAATCACACACAAGATCACAAACATGGGGGTTCATATGTTCGATGTCGCGAGCATGAGGCTGAAGGTACTACCCACAAGGTATGGTTTAATAGTTTATCACTTGTCGAACAAGGTTCTAAGAAGATCCCAGAGTCTACATCCTTCCTTCGGATATTACCAATGTCCTGATTGACTCGATAATTAGTAATATTCTCAGGAAAAATTTGTATGAGTGTAGTATCGCGTGACAACCATTTCCATATTACTTTGTCATAGTTTCTGCACTACACCTAAAAGGCCAAGATGGGTTAAAGGTTCTATGGTCCTCAGTTTAAGTAGGCTCCCAGGTCGAAAGCAGTATTTCTTCCCAATTACTCGGTAAACGACACTATAGTCAAAGGAGCCTCCACTGAGTGGGGGATCTCATGCCTCCTTTTTTGGGATCACTCCCTCAAAGTTAACATAACTATACCACTCGTCCTATCTTAAGTTTTCCCAAGTACAGGTAGAGGACTTTTGAGAAATTACAAAGCATCCTGAAAACCGGGAAAATCCAGACAAACATACATACAATATATAACTTATAAATAACAATAGCACATACACATATAAACAAATATAGGCTCAACCCACTTAGGGATGGACAAGCATTTGGTCAATCTGTGGGAGGAGATGAAGGGATTATCCTAAAGCATAAGGTAAGAGCTAGGGAAAAGAACCGTCTAACCAAAAAGAAGCCAACACTTGACACAATGAGTCAATGTAGAATTCTCATCCTTTGGATTGAAACCAAACAAGCAAGGATAATAAACCTCTTAAGAAAACCAAGCTTCAAGTGCATTAATTCTTCACAAAAATTGGGTAGAGTAACAATTGTATACAGATGAATTCCTGATTACAGACAATGCATGTAATCAAAATAACCTGCAAGAAAAAGAAACAAATAACCCAGTGTCTTGAGGTAAGCTCCAAGATCTCCAGACAAAATAACAATATAAGTCACAAGGTCTCAAGGTAGTCAAGGTCTCTAATCCTAAGTCCAAAAAGTCCACAACTCCAAAATTCCAAGGATAGTAACCAAATAGTCCAAGTAACATTAAAGCTTTTTTATTGTTCAAATTGGTTATTAGTTATCTTCAAAAAGAAAATCAAAGCTAAAATGAGCAAAGTAAAAAAAATGACATAAAGATAAATGCTCAAGTGAGCAAAGATGAAAATAACATGAAACATAAATGCTAAAATAAATGTGCTTAAAGTAAAAAGCATTAAATAAAGTCCATTGTTAGAAATTAGAGGTTAGTTAAATGACCATCTCGAAACTTACATTTAAAAACTCATTAGAAGATTGATAAAATAAAAGTCTCTCAACAACAAGTTTCATTTGTTTTTTGTCAAGTATATCATTCATTTCAAAATCTCAAGGCAATAATAAATGATCAATGAGGTTTAAATGATTCACTTAGTTCCAAAATTTATGAAGATTCATTAGAGGATTGATAAGACCAAAGCCTCCTAACAATGGAACTCAAGGTTATTGGATAAAAGGTTTCAAATTAAACATACTTGGGCTTGCAAATATAGGTTTGTGGCACGAATGATCATTTCTTGAATCAGGACAAAATTTAGCATTATGTTACGCAATCGTAAGTGGACTTATATAGAAGTCGCACCTATTTTGAGGCCGGACAATAGTAATCTATGTGCCATTTGTTTGGAGTGATGATATGTAGATCATCCTCTAACAACATGTAGCACAAAGGAGAAGAGGATGAGATAATGAGGGGGGAATACATTTGAATCAAACATTTAATCAAACTATCATTAAAATCATCCATCCATTTTAGTGGAGTTAAGCTCAACACTCAAGATTCAATGATGTTAATGAAGTTTATGATCAACAATCACATAGCCAAAATATTTTTTTTTTAAAATCGCATTTAATGAATAAAATAAAATAGGAAAAATGATTTTTAAATTGTTTTTAAAATGAAAATAAAAGGTAAAATAGTAAACTATGTTCAAAGTATCAAAGGAAATTTTAAAAAGACCATGGAAAAATCAGAGCTGACCTCAAATATTTTTTATAAATTTGTTGCTATTTTTTTAAAACAGTAAAGTATTTTTAAAATAATTAAAATCACTCAAATAAGTGAAACAAAGATAAAAAAATAGAAGTCGAAATAAAATTCTAGAAAAATTTCAGAAGGTCAGAAGTGAGTAAAATGATTTTTATAAAAAATTTCAGAATTTAAAAACATCAAAAAGTATTTTTTTAAATAATTAGAAACAAATCAAAATAAAGGAAAAATTATAAAAAATATCAAATCTGAAAATAAAATTATGAAAAAATAAAAATCAGAAAGAGAATATTTAAAAATATTTTTGTGAATCTTTCATAATTTTTTAGTCAAAAATGAATTTTCTATGATTTTTTGAATTTTAAATCAATTAAAGTAAAAAATCAGAAAATAAAATAACAAACCAAAAAAATATGGGTCATCTAATAATTGTCAAAACGTGTTAGTAAACAGATCCAGTGGATATGGCGCGTTGTGCATGTCATGGACTTTATTAGATTTCACACTGAATCAATCTTTATTAAATAAAAACAACTTAAAATGTGGCAGGTTGGATGAAGTCAGACCTACTAAAGTAATCATATCCAAGAGCTCCTGAAACACGTGCGTGGTAAAGCAAACACACTACATTTGTTTCAAAAAAATATCGTGGCACACCATCATTGGTTGAAGCACGACACGTAGGTCGTCTTGAATCTCCAGATGCCCTAGATTGAGGTTCCACAAACTGTAAAATTAGAGAACCAGACCGGTACCATTAGATTCGTCTCCTCAAGACAATTCTAATGGTATCGTCGTGCCAAATTTATATAAACTGTACAAGGCTGAATTTGAAGAAAACCAGAAAAAATAGCGAGCACGAAAATCCCAAGTATCTCAATAAATTCTCAATGAAAATGCAAACTGTAAGAAGTGTGAGAATCAGAATGATGAATAGAGTAGAATAGGGCTTTATTTGGTTCAATTTCATTGAGAATTGTACCAGAACGAAGTAGCGGAAAAATGTTCTGAAACTGGACTTGGTTAGCACGATTTAGGACACCTCAAGGATCGATTCTTCTTCTGTTAGCTTCAGGGAAGTTTAAGGATGAAGGATCAATGAAGAAATTGGATTGAAAAATGGAGAAAATAGGAATTCGAATACTCAGAAAAGTGAGTTATGTAGGGTGTTTGGCAGGGTGATTTTGGCTGTTTGAGCTTAAGGAAATGAGAGGAGTGAGGTCATCTATTTATAGGGAAGCAAATGGGATTCTCAAGTGTGTGGAATGATGAAGTTTAGAGGGAGGGAATTCATGTGAAATTGCAAACATGAAAAGTATGACTCCTATTTTTCTCAAAACTCAATTAAAACTTGCGTTTCAAGGCACTAATCCGTTTTGGAAGATTGTTAAACATGATTAGAAGTAAAAATGCGCAAAGATTTAGTGATTAGGAGCTGAATTGTGCATTTCAAATTCTGACTTGGAGGAAAAAAAATCAGTTTCAAGTGGTTGTCTTTGAACTCATGGTGTGCATAATTTAGGGAACCTTAGGGCATGATTCTTGAATAATTTGAAAGATAAGGTCACAAAATTTACAATGTCCAAATAATGGGATCAATTGGATACCTGGGCTAAAATTTGTGATGAGTCAAAGTTGAGAAAAAGATGATGACTTTTTGTACTTAGAAAAATTCTAAGTTTTTCTTCAAAAGTGACCTATAATGTTTTGATTCCAAACAAGACTTCCTTCCAAAATTGAGCTTTGATGATTGATGCTAGCTTGAAGTAGACATCACAAAGAGAATTGTGAAACTTGAATCACTCAAAAATATCAAGTATTGAAAAAGTTATGGCCTTGCAAAATTGGTGAAAATTCATGAGATGACCTATAATCTTTTGGGTTCTTAGGGCATCTTTCACTCATTTTCAATCTTTGCACATAAAAGAAGAGTTGAATTTCACATCCTTAAGATAATTTTGGAAAAAGAATGGGCTCAAGTAGATAAAAATTGACCAAGTTATGATCTTTTGAAGTCACATAAGGGAATTTGATGGCCTATCTAGAGGACTTGTACTCTTTCTTCATCATTAGGCATATTCCACATAAAAGTTTCTTGAAATTTTTGAAGTGTTTGGTTGATAAATATTTAAAGAGAAGCATGTCTTTGGAATCACTCAAAAATACCAAAATATGAGCAAGGTATAGCCCTTAGAAGTTCAAAACCCTAGCTCCTAGAGCACCAAAATAACTTAGAAACCCCTTTCAATATTGACAAACTTTCTTGCATAATTACTATTTCCATGTGAATAGAAGTTGTTTTGGATGATAATAAGAACCCATAGAAACAAAAACCAACTCCAAATGTTAAGAATTAAGATATTTATGCACTTGTGATCAAGAAATCAAGAACTTGCCCAATTAGGTCAAACTTCTTCAATCAACTCTTGCATCTTTTGATTTTCTTTGAAAAATTGAGGCCTGATGAATATAGTAAACCTTGCAATGATATTAGTTCAAAGTATATTCAATGATGAAGCTTGAATCTCAATGAAACTTTGTTAAAGAAGGCATGGAAATAAACTCATGAACCTATAAGTCAAACTGATGAAATGTGTTGTGCCCTCACCTATAATATCATCAATTAGAGAAAACATTCATTGTATTTATTAGTTAAAAGTTAATCAATACAAAACATAGATAATCACAATATATAAATCAAGGTGCTTGGTGATTCCCCATAAGCAAACCTAGAGATAGGAGGAACAACCAAACCCTAGTGTGATCTTGTTGTGATTGAGTTGATAAGAGATGATAAAGGAGTCTTACGGGCAAAAATTGGGGTACAACACCCAATCCTTGAAATGTTATTTTGCTTAAATATAAAATCAGCCATAAACAAAACGATCTTGGAAGTAAAGTAAAAATAAAATCAAATATTCAAATTCCAGAACTCCCAAAACAGCATAATCGAGCTGGAAAAGGAAATAAAATATGGAAGTTTCGCACACCGATTACGGGTCATAACACACGTTACAGCCACCCTTAATCGGCCATAGGTCTTTGTACTGGGCACACGCGTTTGATGGGAATTTTTCATGGAGCTTGTTACTCGCCATAACATGTGTTACGTGTACCCATAACCTGTCTCTGGTTTTTATACTAGAGACTTCCGCTTTTTGCACTTTTCTCCATTCTTTACTCGATTTGATTCCTTTTTCTTTCGGTATGATCAAGAGGGTCTGAAAATAATAAAAACATAATACCAAAGCATAAAATGTAGAAAAGGAAAGGAAAACAAGCAAAAAATGACAAGAATACAACTAAAATTCCCTCATAAAAACGATATAAAACACACTTATCAGTTGGCAAGAACAACGCTCAATGATTATGGTCTACCAGAATGTTTTTGGGTCGATGCTATTAGCACGACATGTTATGTCTTAAATAGGATACTTAATCGTTCCTATATTGACAAAACTCCTTATGAAATTTTAAAAGTTAGAAAACCAAATTTGTCTCATCTTCATGTCTTTGGATGTAAATGTTTTGTTTTAAATAATGGAAAAGATAATCTTGGTAAGTTTGACACGAAAGCCGATAAAGGTATTTTACTTGGATATTCCCAATCTAGTAAAGCATATAGAGTTTATAACAAAATATTACTTATTGTTGAAGAGTCAATTCATGTTACTTTTGATGAGACTTGCCCAAATAGTATTGGGAAAGGTATTTCTTTTCATGGTGTAGGTGCATCTATGGAAGACATACTCAAAGACACAGATAAAGGAGTTGATCAACCTAAAAGAATGGAAATTGAGAAGGAGGAAGATGACAACCAAGAAAAGAAACATGATGAAAGTCAAGAAGAAGATGATAGTCTTCCATTGGAGTGGAGAACCTCCAAGGATAATCCAATTGAAAACATTATTTGTGATATCACCAAAGGGCTAACAACTTGTTCTAAGATAAGTAATTTTTGTTATCACCATGAGTACATATCACATGTTGAACCTAAAAATGCTAAGGATGCCTTACTTGATGAGCATTGGCTTATGTCCATGCAAGAAGAATTGAATCAATTTAAAAGAAATGATGTTTGAGACCTTGTTTCTCGTCCACAAAATCATCAAATTACAGGAACTCGATGGGTATTTAGGAATAAGATTGATGAACATGGATTGATAAAAGAAATAAAGTCAGTCTTATGGATCAAGGGTATAACCAAGAGAAAGGAATTTATTATAAGGAGACTTATGCTTCGTTTGCTCGACTTGAGGCTATACGCCTTTTATTAGCGTATGCATGTTCTAAGAACTTAAAATTATATCAAATGGATGTTAAAAGTGTGTTTCTTAATGGATACATAAGTGAAGGAGTCTCACAACCTCCCGGTTTTGAAAATTATGATTTTCCTAATCATGTGTTTAAGTTTAAACATGCTTTGTATGGTCTTAAACAAGCCCCTAGGGCATGGTATGACCAAATTAGAAAGTTCTTGCTAGACCAAAGATACTCTAAAGGGAAGGTAGACACTACACTCTTTATTAAACGTCAAGGAAAACACATTTTACTCGTCCAAATTTATGTTGATGATATCATTTTTGGATCAACTAACATGCATCTTGTCAAGGGTTTCTCTAGGGTTATCCATGGAGAGTTTGAAATGAGTCTAATGGGAGAGTTGAACTAATTTCTCGGACTAAAAATTAATTAAGTCGATGAAGTAACATTTGTATGTCAAACCAAGTATTGTCTCGAATTACTGAAAAGATTAGGTATGGACGGTGCAAAGAAAATTCGCACACCTATGGCAACAAACAATAACTTGGATATAAATGAAAAGGGTAAGGAAGTTGAGGTCAAAAGGTATATAGGTATGATTGGATCTCTTCTTTATCTTACAACATCTAGGCCCGATATTATGTTTAGTGTTTATATGTGTGCATGATATCAATCTGTTCCTAAGGAATCAAACTTAAAAGTGGTTAAGCGCATTCTTAGATACCTTATTGGTACCTCTAAGTTTGGGTTTTGGTATTCCAATGGAAACAATTGTAGCTTGGTTGGTTACTCCGATTCTGATTTTGCAGATTTCAAATTGGGTAGGAAAAGTATTAGTGAGACTTGTCACATGTTTTCAAAATCCTAGGTTAGTTGGCATAGAAAAAATCAAGTTTTCGTTGCTTTGTCAACAGCAGAGGCGAAACACGTGGCAGCAGGTAGTTGTTGTTTCCAAATTTTATGGCTTAAGCAATAACTATTTGACTTTGGTGTTGAAAATTCGTGTATTCCTATCATGTGTGACAACAGTAGTGCAATTAATCTAACCAAAAATCATATACTATATTCTCGCACTAAATATATTGAGATTCGTCACTACTTCCTTCGTGATCATGTTGAAAAATGGGATGTTGTGTTTGAGCATGTTGATAGTAAAAATCGACTTTCTGGTATTTTCGCTAAACCTCTTGTAACCAAACCTTTTATCAACATACATGGGGAATTAGGGATAATTGATATCTCCAGTGTTTCTTAGTTTTATCTTGTTGCTTGCACTTTATATTCTCACTATAACCTTTTGTTTAGGTATTTTACATAATGTGAGTGCAATTTCCATTCCATCAAGAGTGAGGTAATGTCGTTTCAATTTCTCCTGGAAAGTAATATTTGCCTTAATGCATGTTACTTGTTTACTTCCAAAAATGCTTGTTATTCTATCAAATGATGAAAACCATGAATGTTCCTTTCCAAAAATTCTTGATTAATAACCATAGTGTGTTATTAATCTATATGCTTAAAATGACATAATGTATTAATTCTCACATTTGTATAAGTTCGTTCTTGTTGTGCAAGCATGTGTTGAAGACATGAAACTCAGTTTTGAAGCTTGTAGCCTCTGGAAGACTCAGGTCGACACATGCATTGCACAAGTCAACACATACTGAAGCGTTTCTGAATTTGCAGAAATTCTTATTTTATGTATCGACACATACAAATTTCAGGTTGACATGTTTACTATTGTTTTAAAGCCTGTAGCTTCTGACTTGTTTTGGGCGATACATACCTTCCTTCAGGTTAAAACATACAACTTAAACTTAATGTATGTGTCGACACATATGATTTATAGGTCAACACATACCGATTGTTTTGGTCAATTTTTTAAATCTTTTTAATTCCAAAAAAGTCATTTGTTTCCCTAAATTTCCAAAACTATAAATACATCATTCATGCATTATTTACAACTTGATAATACCATAAAATTAGCATATATTTTCTCTTCATCTTCAACCTCTAACCTATTCATACACACTAACAAACCATTGTAATAATTTTTTGTTGGGGAGCCATCTAGGTGAGATTTGATAACGTCCAATTAGGTTCCTATGTAGCTGAGAATATTAGGTTGAGATTTGTATGGGGTCTTCATTTAGAAAAACCGTGGGTTTGTCCTCCAAGATCCTTGATTGATATGGGGTTTTTTGTGCAAGACATTTAAAATGGGATTGCAGCCAAGTAAAATCCTTTGGAGATAAAGAACACAAAGGATCCTTTGGAGATAAAGAACTCAAAGGAAATAGCGAGAGAATTGCGGGTCATAATTAAAGTCTTGTGTTGCAATAGTGAAATTGACGGTGCACGAAAATTTTGGAGATAAATTATGCAAAGGAGTAGCAAGATTGAGATAGTTAATTTGCAACTATTGTGTCTTGGTCTTTATCAAGATCAAAGGAAGAGACGGGGTTGAATCAACAACAAGCATTAGTGTTTGTGGAGTTGCTCTTGAAAACTTATCTTGTATCAACTTTTTTTGCATAATAAGAATTATCCTAATTCCATTGGAATTAGGTGCAGATGTACCCACACACGAGGATGAAAGTGGGGAACTGTGAAGATAGATCCTTGTGTCTCTTTTCTTATCGCTTTTACTTGCTTTAATATTCATCAATTAATTTGTCAAATAGCATTGTGTTATCAATTGAATTGTAAGAAATTGTCCGGACTATTTTTGATTGAAATCAAGTGTTGATATTTCTTATAATCACTTTTAATTATAAGTGATTTTGTGTAACAACACAACTTAAAGGAAAATTCCGAAAACTCAATTGCACACCAAGTGTTTGACAAATTGATTGTTAGTTCTTTTGAATATTGCCATTGGAAATAGCTTTACTAGTAACTTTCTATAAACATTAAATAAGTTGTAAATGGATTCAAGCATATTACTTCAAATTGTCATATTTGCTTCATATTCAAATTGTTTTTATTTGCATATCAGAGTCTCCAATAACGATTCGTATAGACGACTTATTTTCAAAAAATGCTTCCGCTCAAACTCTTTTGCAAACAAACTTTCAAAACCAGAATTTTTTGCATTTTTTAAATTGGATATCTATTCACCCTCTCTAGATATTTTTTCGTTGTCTAACAATTTTAGAATTTGAAAATTGTGCTATTTATAATGATCATGCACCTCTTAATTTTTCAGAAGCAATTATTTGAGAAAATCTTATGAATAATTTTCAATCTTCCATAGTTAAGAAAATATTGCAGATGGAAAGAGGTGATAGAAAAAATGCAGTGTTTCGGTAAAAATTCAAAAGGAAAAAAGGCTAGTTGATTAATAATAAAGTCTAATCGATTACCTTGTTCCAACATGCTAAAAATGTGTAGAAAAGAGAGTGATAATCAATTACATATCCATTTGAAACAAATGGCTAATCGAGTATGCCATCCCTTTTATGGGAGGCTAATCGATTGCTTTAGTGAAAGAGGGAAGATGTTAATCGATTACCACTATATTGAAATCAAGTTTCTTTTGGAAGAAGTGTAGTTAATCGATTCACGCATCTTTCTTTGAAAGGAGGTTAATCGATTACCACTTTGTGAACTTAGAACATTTTCATAATTTTGAAAGTGCCACTTCATGCAAATTTTGAAAAGTGATGAACCAATGCATAACATGTTTTTCGGAATATTTTACTTTGAGCATCTAAGATTATACTATTAATGCATATTGTACTTTAGCTTACTCTTGATTAAATTTTGAAACATCCTTTTTAAGATACTTTAACTCCTGTCTTGATATAATTTCCATGTTGAATCTTTTTCTTCTTATGCATATTTGTCTTCATAAAGATATCTTCAATAAGAGACTTATCTTCATAATCTTCCTCTTTTTGATGATGATAAATAATTTACGCTTGTTGGATTTCGTAGAAATTTCCCATAGGTTGATTATCCCCCCTTTGTTAACGAGTCTTTGAATTCATTTGAGTTAATCAACTTTTGTACCTAGAGTGAAATACAAACAAGGAAACAACAAGCATGAGCATCCTTCTACCTCTTTTGACATTATCAAAAAAAAGGGAAAGATGGGTGAAATATGAAAGATAAAGTTATATACCCACAGCCATATATAGGAAAATAACATTCAACATATATTTAAAGCAAGGAAGATAATAGAGCATATGTCTTAAAATTACATAACCAAAAAATACTTGAAATATAAAGACTTACAGCAAATAAACATGGTCCAAAGCTAATCTTGGTTCATATCACTTGGTCCTTCTCCTCGACGAGAAGTGACATATCGATCCACCTTATCAACAAGACCAACCACATCTTGCCTAACCAAGCCAAACTCCTCTCGCATATATCCAAAGTTGAGATTCATATGATTAAAACCAACATTCATGATATTAATTATATATTGGTTAGAAGGACCATCTTCTTTAGGTTAAGCATAATTATTCTTCAAATAAGATATGGTATTGGTAGACTTTTTGAAGAGAACACACATTTTTCTGTTCAAAACATCAGAATTTATCTCACATCCATCAGTAGTAAGATCCAAAGACGTATCATTTGAGATCTTAACATTGCACCTCCAAAAAATCTATGTTAACACAACATCATATGGAAGACTAACATTGTCATCGTCATGAAGTTCCATGTGATACATAATCACGTAGGGCCAATTAACATGTATTTCATTCAAAAAATCATATAGCAACTGCATTTTTACATCAATGATTTGAGCATAATTCTCACTTTTGGGTACCAACACATAAACAATAAAGTAGTGTAACATCCTTTCATTAATAAACAGATTTCCTACATCCCAATAATGTTTCACATTTGATCTAGCTGCTTATTTTCTTTCCTTGATTAATTCTTCTTCTGTCAATCTTGATAAACTAAAATAGAAAACCTTTTGGCATAGTTTGGAAGGTTATCCTTGTGAAAAGCCTTAATTTAGACACCCTCATATGGAGCTTTCAAAAAATTTCCTAGTTATTGTATAGTCAAACTAATAGGAACACCTTTAACATAAGAAGTTATGGTGTCATTCTCAATAACTAGGTTTCAAGATAATAATTTCACTAACTTAGGATAATAAAACTTAGCATTATCATATAAACAATTGTAGACATTTTGAACACCAAGTAATTTAGGAAAATAAAAAAATTCTTCAGGAAATATTGGGAGGTTACCATACTTTGAGTGATAATATTTTTGTGATAAAAGAGCTTGGTGAACTTTTATTGTTGAATAAGACAAGGTAGAAGCTTTGTTAAATCTACTGAAGATCTTGTTTTTTAAGTAGTATCCATTATTTTTCCCTTTGAAGAATAAGCCACTAAAATGAAGGGAAAAAAGCTTTGAGTGGTGGTCTTTGTAGAAAATGAAGATGAAACTTTGGAACTTTATTATTCTTATGAAAGGTAGCGACTTATATCTCTGGGTGGGATATATTTTTTTTTATTGTTTCTATTGAGAGAGAAAGGGGTGATAATCTTATTAGAGAGAGAGAAAGAGATAATTCTTTGCTGAAAAATTGCTTGTGATAGACATTTAATGGCGAAGTTGTACTCACAATGAACATTTTGAACTTTATTTACTTTCTCTTTATTGGATTGGTCACTTGCCTTGACAAAGATAGTTTTACTAGTAATTGGATTATCAAATTTTGAATAACCAAGTTCACTTTCATCTTTGGAATATCTTTGTCTACTAAGGACACCTTCCAATCCAATATGTCCTTTTTCATATCTTTCAATGACTCTTTTTAATTGGACAATTTGAAAAGAAAGTGAATTACACTCATTGCATGTAAAATTTTGTTTTTATTTATAAAAATAATATTGTTTTCTTTATCAAAATCTTTTTTCATTATGTAAATCTTCTCTTCAAGAGATGGAATTTGTTTCTTTTGTGTTGACACAGTTTTGTACAGAATTTTACATTCATTGAGTAATTCATCTATTGATTTTTGTGTATCATTAACATAAGAAATTTTTTCATTACTAACCTTATCTTCTTCGTTGTCTAAATGATTAGATGCCATCAATGCAATATTTTTGCATTATTCGCTTTCTGAATTGGATAATGAATTTACTTCATTATTATACCATGCAATATATGCCTTTTTAGACTTTGATGATGTTCTTCCTTTATGACCACTTTTCTTGGTAAGTTTTGAACAATCTTCCTTCATGTATCATTGCTTCTTACATTTAAAGCATTTGAGATTTTGGGTTTGTTGTACCCCAAAATTTTCCCTCCCTTTTACTCAAGACATTCTCCTAGGGTTCTCAAATGCTCAAGGGTGCTCAAGAATTGATCAGACAAATTCTCCTCCTAAGCAATAGACTTACAACTAGGGTTTCATCTTTCTCAAGGAATTTTAGGTCTCAAAGGTCTCAATTGATTTCATGGTCTCTTATATGTCTCCAAGAATGCTCATACCAAATTTCATGCCTTGCATCATAAATTTACTCAGTCAATGGCTCAGATAACTATTAATCAACTGTATTGGACAAAAAAGTAAACTATGGTTAACATATAATCAAACTTTAAGATTTTGGTCTACATCAAGATTTCTAAGTCATATTCATCATTTGATCAAGGGTTGGTCATGATTCATCAAGGAAAATTCTCAAATCATCAAAAGTCAAAAGTTTCCAAATTAGGGTTTTCTTTAGGAGAAGTCAACTAAACTTTGACCAAATATAACTTTCATCTGCTTCATCAGATTTTCCTCAACCAAAGCTCATTTTAAAGGAAATTCAATTATATACAACTCTGTCTCTCTAAGGTCAAGTCTAAAAAATTATTCATTTGAGATATATGGGCCAATACATTATAGATCATTTCAAAATTCAACCAAAAGACACTTTTTGTCAAGGCAAGTTACATTAAGATAAAGTGTTCAAATGCAAAAATTATCAAAATATGAATTGTATAGGACATCTTGAGATTTCCAAAAACTCAAAGATCACCTTCAAATGATAAAAATTAAGAGAGTTATGATCAGTGTAAGTTGGGAAATTTTGAGAAAATGCACGAAACCAAAAGTGACCAAACTTGGAATTTTGGTCTATTGGGCTATTACTTCAAAGTCCATACATTTTCTACACTTCATATACACCTCAATACTTGTTCATACACCTCCCTTTGGTTTATTATATTTTTTTTTTTTTATTATTTTAAAAGTCAAAACAAAATAAAATAAGGCAAGGCTTTTTCATACAAGTCCAAGCCCACCATATGTTGACCCAATGCTCTTCTATATATTTTCTTCATTCATACAAACTCTGACCACGAAAAACCTTGCAAGAAACCATCTTCCAAAAACTTCAAAATTTGTCATACTAGGGCAAACTTGAACTCTCTCATATAGCCATCCTCAAGCTAAGCAATCATCCCAATCGATTTCTGAGGCGCCATAGAGTAAGACTGGATCATTCTTGATGATCAAAGAGGCCTAAAACTTGCATTCCATGCATCATCATTTTATATGTTTTTGTGAATTTTGTTTCTTGATTTTTATGATGCTTTGACTTGAACTAAGGTTTGCAATGTTTTTCTGAGATAAAACGATGCAGGTTTGATCCCTTGCATGAGTCTCATAACGCCAGAATAACCTATCACCGTGTTTGGACCGATTTGCCTTATTGTGTTCATATCTAACTGTGAAAGATGATTTAGCTCAAACTAATTATTCCATTGAATTCACAGGGATATATTTAGAGGGGTAGGGTACTCTCAGATCTCTAACTTTCATTATTTTGCAAGAACAAGAAAAGGGTTCACTAGAGAAGACGACCGGAGCTAGGGCTCTGATGCCTTTCTTGTCATGCAATATTATTTTAATTATATATGTTTTGTTTCAGTTTAAACAATGGATGTATCACCACCCCAGTGGTTAAAACGCGTGCACTAAGGCTTTCCTCTATCAAGGCGTGGGTTCGATCCCTACCTTTTGTGACTTTTTTTCATAATTTCTGATTTTTGCAGGTTAACATACAAAGCACGTTGGTTCTCTTTCCTAGACACAGGCACGCGCCTGGCTCAATGGTGAAGGTCTTGGTGGAAAGAGAAAAGGGCGTGGGTTCAACACCCACCCCTGGCAGTATTCTTTTAAACTTTGTTTTTCTTAATATTTTCCTTATTTTTGCGTTTACAAACCCTAAATTCATCAAACCAAAAACCTTTTAACAAACCTAATTTTTTTCAAAACCTTTTTACAAACCTTAATCAAAATTAGGGTTTAGGCTTTTAATTTAATTAATAAATTTATTTTTTAATTAAAATTAATTAGGGTTTTTTAGGTTGATCATTAAAACCTTTTTATAAAAAAAAATCATGAAAAACCTTTTCGTTTTCCTTTTTCCTATTTTTACATGTTGCGTAGTTTATTCTTCTCACATTTTCTCTCGATTATTATATCTGCTCACAGTTTGTAATAGTAATTAGGGTTTATTTTCCGCACTCTGCTATTTTGTAACTGCCCTGAAGCATTGTAATAGTCTAGGGTTTTCTTTCCGCATTTACTTTCCGCACATTTCTTGCTTTCCTATTTTACTATATTGCTATTAGTAATTAGGTCTTGTATGGAAAGATTAAAAGAAAACATTAGCTAACCCTAATTGCAAGATTACAATAACTGAACATAATACACTTCTCACACTCGCACCTCTAGGGTAACCTCCCTTGTTGCCTTTCAATAAAAAGCAGGCATGTCCCTCGAACATGGAGACGCTTTAGCACAGTCCCTCGAAAATAAAGATCGTAGTCCCTCGATGACCCTTTCGATATTTCCTTCGGTAAACTATCTAGTCCCTTAAATGATAATTGTTAAAGCGTCCCTACCAGTTGCCTTCGATGACTGTTCGATGATCCACGCTTGTCCCTTCACATCCGATGATAGGGCTTTCTACTACCTAATGGTAGGATATCACTATTTAAAGGAGGAGGAAATTACAAGAAATACTTTGAGTAGGGAGACTGTTGTTAATTGCTTGCTCACAAACATTTCAAAACAAAAACATTTTTTCACAAACACTCTTCAAAAAATATTTTCAAAAACCCTTTGTACGCATTCTCAAGGACAGATACGAGAATCATTACAATGTCTTGCCATACAATTTGCATCTTCAAAATATTTTTTCAAACACACATTCACAAATAAAAAAATAAAAAAAAAGTGAGCTAGCGATTAAGAGACTGTATATAACTACATATGAAAAGGGTTCTAACACCTTCCCTTTTCATAATCTACCCCCCGAACTCAAAAATCTCGAAGGTCTTTCCTGTTCTTTTCACCCTTTCCTTATTGGATAAAATAAAAGTTAGTTGTGACTCTTGTTATCTGCATATTTGCGATAAAACATAAAACCAAGTCAATTCTCTCACCGTATTACATAACTGGAGACTCTGCTGGGGACGAACTAAAAAAAGGGGTTACCTTAGAGCTTAGGGTCACTTTATATGTTTTTACTTATTTGCTTTGATTGCTTTACATTTAGGGTTTTCTCGGGTTTAGTTTTTGCAAAGATCCTATACATGGATCTGGGGGTTCCCTCGGGTCATGGAAACTATACGACGTAGACCGATATGGCTTAAGTTATGGGTACGTTAGTGCGACACATTGGTTTGTACTGGTGTCCCTCGAGTCAGTCGGGGAGAATACTAGGCTGGCGCATGGTGTCATAAGCACTAACTGACCTTTAAAACCTTAATTGACCCAACTTGGACATTAGAAGGTGGTGATACAGCCGGCTTTGGTGCAATCCAAAGTTGGTTTATACTCGATGTTGCGCTCATTGAGATTTGACTAAGGGTGTTTGAGGTTTGATTTGGATCGATTTTAAAGCAAAAACTCATTTGATCCAAAGATAAATTCACTTGCGGCTCGATCCGGTTTTGGATGATATATTAAAAAAAATTCAATCTGATCCGATCCAATTTTATGCGGTTTAATTTGGATCAGTTTTTGGATATCCAAATTACACATTATATTTTTATTAATATTATAAAACTACTAATAAATCATAGATTTGATATAATATATAACATACAGTATATTAAAAGTTAATATTACAAAATGAGAGTGATTTATTATGGTTGAAATAATAAAAATAAATAGACTATACCAAGCTAATAAATATTATTAAAAAAATTATTATCATCTAATAATAAATTCACATAACATATCATACTAATAAAAATTAAATAAGTATAAAAATATATGTATGCGGTTCGGTTTGGTTTAGATCGGTTTTGAAAAATTCATTTGAAATCTTATCTGAATCGATTGGTTATCATAAAATGATATCCAAACACATCCAAAAAAATTTGGTTTTTTGTGGTTTTCAGTTTTTTGGATCGGTTTTTGATTTTTTATTTGGATTGGTTTAGATTTGAACACCCCTAGATTCGACTCTCGGGTTTTTTTTTGTGGCAAGTCAATTGTCGTGCTAAACAAAACCTGTGAGAAAAATCAGTGATATTGAGATCTCTAGAACTCGGTTACTATTTTAGGACATGTTGAGCCAACTAAACTTCAAGAGGGTACTTACCTACGAATCCCATGCAACCTTAAACCTAAGGCTCTTGTGTGATTTGTTTGTGTTTGTTATCTATTCAAACATGACATTATAACATCATAACATCATATCATGACATTTTCACTAACCATTTCAAGGATCTATGGGATTTTTCTTTGTTCTTTGTTTCAGGGTCATGGCCTCCAATCGCAAAAATACTATCTTAATCAACTTTGTAAAGGTACCTTCCAAGCTTGAGGAATTAGTCTCAAAGGTTCCTGACAATTCTCAATTCACCAAGAGACATGGTCATCTACTCAATTTGGTTACTACCGGTTTCAAAGAAGACATGATGAGTGTTCTGTTCCAGTTCTTTGATCCTAAGCATCACTATTTTACCTTCCCAGATTATCAGTTGGTGCCCACAATAGAAGAATTCTCTAATTTACTTGGAGTGCCTATTCTTGATCAGATACCTTTCACCGGTCTAGAGCAAGTTCCAAAACCTGAACACGTTACAGTAGCCTTACATCTGAAACGATCGGACATCGTCTCTAATTGGGAAACAAGAAATGGAGTCAAGGGTTTTCTTCCTAAATTTCTGATAGAGAAGGCTAATTGGTTTCTATATGCCATGAGTTTTCGTGCTTTTGAGGATATTTTGGGTTTTGCTAATCTACGGTTTGGTGCTTTTCCCTAACCCGAACCAACTCATAGATGTAAACACCATCAAAATATTTCTTACCCATAATCTAGTGCCTACTTTGCTTGGAGATATTCTACATTCTCTTCACACTCGTACTATAAGGAAGCGAGGGACTCTTATGTGTTGCATACCTCTACTTTCTAGGTGGTTTATTTTGCACCTCCCCCGATCAGTAATGAAGAATGAACAAGGCTTGAGGTGGTCTCAAAGGGTGATGTCACTCGCTCATTCAGATGTCCATTGGTGTTTCCAATCTCAGGAGGATATCACTATTATTAACCGCTGCATGGAATTCCCTAATGTGCCACTCATTGTCATAAGGGGAGGTATCACTTACAACCCCTCCCTAGCTCTTCGTCACTTTGGTTATGCTCGAAGAGACGGTCCTCATGATATGCTCATCCAGAGTATAATATTCGACTATGAGAACGATCCTCAAAGTTACCATCAAAGGTTTACACGTGCTTGGGGCATGATCAATAAGATTGATAGTAGGACTTTGGGGCATAAGAATTTCATTCCTCTGGAGCCTTACCTCAGATGGGCGTGATCTCGTGCTTAAAATCTTATGACGCCATATCGTACTATCCTACCAATGATTGTAGAAGCTGTTGTTGAAGGAGATGTTCCTCATACCATTACTCATCCTGATATGCCTACTGACTTCGAAGAACTACATAAGTCATGGATTCAACTCAAGGAAGAAACGAATACCTTTGAGACTCAGTTCTATGCTAGTGAGAAGAAAGTATTGGAGTAGACGAAACGACTCCATGAAGAATAAAGCCTTAATGCATTATTCAACACAAAGAGGAAGCGTCCATGGGAGAGTTGAGTTCATATTTTGCTTCTTTGTAACTCTTTTTATTGTCATTATAAGCCTATAAGGCAATTATAATTTGAGCTTGTTACTAAAACTTCTTTGTTTCCTTTTGTTTAACAAATTTAAATCCCACAAAGATCCTTAAAAACATTGCACTTGCATCTACATATCATGCATAACAGGTACTTTCTAGACAGGTTTTCTCATCTTCTTGCTATTTATTTTAGATAAAAGATGGCTCTCAAACAAACCGTAAAAGACCTTCACGCTCAAAACGCCCAATTCCAAGAGACGCTCCTGAACTTAGCCAAGGGGCAGCAAGAACTGATGGCGCTCATTGCCAAGAAGAAAAAGACTAAGAAATCGGATGGTATCCTCAACATGGGGAAAAGGTTTAAAGGTCCTCCTAAACAAGCTCAGAGCTGTTATATTCCCTCTGATGAAGATGACAATCATGGTGAAGAAGATAAGAGTGTGAAGGATGATAGAGGAAGTAACCTTGGGGCTGGATAAGATTATGAAGAAGACTATTCTGATGAGCAATATCCTCCTGCTGATGACATATACAAACAACTGAAAAATCATCTGAATGTCATGGAAATCCAGAAAGTGTATGGGCTGGATTTTGAAGAGCTAGGTCTTATCTCGGGGGTTGTTATCCCCCACAAATTCAAGGTCCGTACTTTTTCCAAATATGATGGTGTTTCTTTTCCTAAGCTACATCTGAGGTCTTACGTCCGGAAGATCCAACCCCATACTGCTGACAAAAAGTTATGGGTTCACTTCTTTCAAGAGATTTTATCTGGGATACAACTGGAGTGGTTATATCAGCTGGATGGAACTGATATACGTACTTGGGAAGACATGGCTTCTGCTTTTTACAAGCAGTATCAATACCATGATGACCTTGCACCAACTCGTGTGTAACTACAAAGAATGACTATGGTCTCTCATGGAGGGTTTAAAGAGTATGCCCAGAAGTGGAGAGATTTAGCTGGAAGGGTTTAACCTCCTTTGTATGATAGGGAGTTGGTTGACATGTTCATGGGAACTTTGACAGGGCCTTTATTTAATCATTTGATCAGAAGTTCCTCATCTGGTTTTATTGAGTTAATACTAACAGCGGAACGGGTTTAAAATGGTATCCAAAGTGGAAAGATTCAAGTGGTTGCATATTCGAGTATTGTAAAGAAGGCGTTCAACAATAAAAAGGAAACCAATGGTGTTTATGGCCAGAAGGGACGTGCTAGAAGCGACCGTAATTAGTTCGTAGGAGTTGTGCTAATTTCTAATCCAGCACTTGCGCAACAACATCAGTAGAATAATCAGCGTAGGTCAGATGCACCTAGAAGGCAGTTTACAAAGATCAGCATGCCATTGTCTCAGGAATTACAACACTTACTAAAAGCAGACTTGATAACATTAAGGGATCCTCCTTAGAATCCTAACACCTCCTCTTCTCATTACATTCCAAATGTGAAGTGTGCTTACCATTCTAATAGCCCTGGGCACGACACCAATAGTTGTTGGGCGCTGAAAAATAAAATTCAGGATATGATTGACAACAAAGAAATTGAATTTGATCCAGCTGAGACTCTTAATGTGATTACAGCACCTATGCTGAAGCACGACAAAGGCGTTAATGCTATTGATGGAGTCAATGTGATAGAAGATGCTGGTAGTGACTATGACCTCGGCAGGTGGATATTTCCTACCATCAAAAACTGGAAGACTGAAGACCTTATCTCAATCTCCTTTAGTCATGAGTAATGGCTATTTTCTGTTTATTGCTTGAAAAGTTTTGGTTATGTAATTTTTAAACAATGACTTTAAGCCTTGTGCCTTACCCGAGGCACAATGGTCCATTTGTTAAGGGTTGTCATTTCATTCGCATATTTTCATTTAATAAAGCATTGGATGTTTTGCATTCAAATTTTGTGCTCTTTGTCTTTCTTTTTTATTACACTTTCAAAATAGCTATGTGTTCTTACACACACGTGCACAATAAATTGCAGATCCACATCTACTCTGGATTTCGTTGATAACGATTCTGTTGTTGCCACTTATGACTTTGAAAATTTGATCTACCAAGCCGAGGACAAAGGTGAGGAAGATTGTAAAATACTTGGAGAACTTTCCAGACTGTTAGTGCAAGAGGAAAAGGCTATACAACCGCATGAAGAGCCAGTTGAAGTTGTAAATTTGGGTACTAAAGACGACAAGAAAGAAGTCAAGATAGGTTCCAACCTAGAGGACAGTGTCAAGAATAGGTTAATACAGATGTTGCATGACTATGTTGAGATCTTTTCTTGGTCATACAAAGACATGCCAGGGCTCGATACTGATATTATAGTTCATCGTTTGCCGATGAAAGAACGTTGTTCTCTGATAAAGCAGAAGGTTCGTCGTATGCGTCCCAAGATGTCTGAGAAGATCAAGGATGAGGTTATGAAGCAATTCAATGCAGGTTTCTTAGCAGTTACATCATATCCTCAGTGGGTTACAAATGTGGTGACAATACCTAAAAAGGATGGAAAAGTACGTATGTGTGTAGATTACAGGGACCTGAACAGGGCCAGCCCCAAAGATGACTTTCCGCTTCCACATATTGATGTTCTGGTCAATAACACCGCTCAGCATAAAGTATTCTCCTTCATGGACGGTTTCTTGGTTTATAATTAGATCGAGATGGCACCTGAAGACATGGAGAAGACTACCTACGTCGCACAATGGGGGAACTTTCTGCTACAAGGTTATGCCTTTTGGGTTGAAGAACGTTAGCGCGACGTATCAGCGTTCCATGGTAGCTTTATTCCATGACATGATACACCATCAGATAAAGGTTTACATTGACGACATGATAGCCAGATCTCAGACTGAATAAGAACATCTCAACCACCTACATAAGCTGTTTGAAAGACTGAAAAAGTACAAGCTAAGGTTGAATCCAAACAAGTGCACTTTTGGGGTAAGATCCGGTAAACTCCTAGGTTTCATTGTCAATGACAAAAGTATTGAAGTTGATCCTTCCAAGGTTAAAGCTATTAAAGAAATGCCCGTTCCCCATACCGAGAAGTAAGTCAGAGGTTCCTTGGGATGACTAAATTATATTGCCAGGTTTATTTCCCATCTGACTGCCACTTGTGAGTCGATCTTCAAGTTGCTAAAGAATGATCAAGTACTAAAGTGGAAAGACAACTGCCAAATAGCCTTTGAAAGAATCAAGGAATACCTACAAGAACCTCTGATTTTGATGCCACTAGTTGAAGGAAGACCTCTAATCATGTACTTAACAGTGTTAGAGAATTCAATGGGGTGTGTATTGGGCCAGCATGACGAGTCTGGTCGAAAAGAGCATGCAATATACTACCTTAGAAAAAAGTTACCGACTATGAAACAAGATACTCACTGCTCGAGAAAACTTACTGAGCTTTGGCATGGGTTTCTCGCCGACTAATACAGTATATGTTAACCCATACTACTTTGTTTATCTCTAAAATAGATCCCATCAAATACATATTCGAGAAGCCAACCCTCTCCGGAAGGATAACTCGATGGCAAATGGTCTTAATAGAACACGAAATTCAGTACACCACTCAGAAGGCAATTAAAGGAAGTGTATTGGCAGATCATTTGGTGCATCAAGTTGTAGATGACTACCAATGTATGAATTTCGAGTTCCTGGATGAGAATATTATGCTAGTTACAAATTGTGAATAGCCTGGACCGTACGAAGGACCTGAGCCAGGATCCTGATGGACTTCACGGAGATTACTTTCAGTCACATCCCACGAGAAGAAATCATAAGGTAGACGCTTTGGCAACCCTATTAGCTATATTCAAAGTGACATGGCCGAACCACGAACCATGTATCACAATCAGACACTTCGAAGAGCCCGCACATTGCCTTGTTATTGAAGAAGGACCGGATGGTAAGCCTTGGTTTTATGACATCAAAAAATACCTCGAAAGGAAAGAATATCCAGAAAATGCCTCTATCATCGAAAAGTGAACCCTTTGAAGACTAGCCTCGAAATTCTTTCTCAATAATGAAGTGTTATACAAAATAAACTATGACATGGTACTACTCAGGTGTGTGGAGAAGCAAGAAGCAGATACGCTTATGAGAGAAATCCACGAGGGTACTTTTGGAACTCATACAAATGGACACGCCATGGCCAGAAATATTCTGCGAGCAGGGTATTATTGGTTGACAATGGAGGATGACTACTATCACTACACAAAGACGTGTCACAAATGTATGATCTACGCTGATAAGATAAATGTGCCGCCAACTCCTCTGAATGTCATGAGCTCCCCTTGGCCATTCTCAATGTGGGGAGTTGATATGATTGGCATGATCGAGCCAAAAGCATCAAACGGACACTGTTTCATACTGGTAGATATCGATTACTTCACCAAATGGGTGGAAGCGGCATCCTACGCCAATGTAACAAGTCAAGTGGTTACACGCTTCATCAAGCAGAATATCATATGCAGATATGGGGTCCCAAGCCGGATAATTACAGATAACGGGTCCAATCTTAACAACAAGACGATGAAGGAGCTATGCGATAGTTTCAAAATAGAACATCATAACTCCTCACCATACAGACCCAAGATGAACGGGGACGTCGAAGCAGCCAATAAAAATATCAACAAAATCATTCAGAAAATGGTGAATACATACAAAGATTGGCACGAAATGCTTCCCTTCGCTCTACATGGCTATCGCACTTCTGTGTGTGCACCGACAGGCGTGACTTCTTTTTATCTAGTATATGGAATGAAAGCAGTACTTCCAGTTGGAATAGAGATACCATCACTTCTAGTTATAATGGAGACACTGCTCGAAGAGGCGGAATGGGTTTAGACACGGCTCGATCAGCTCAACCTTATTAAAGAAAAGCGCTTGACCGCTCTATGTCACAGTCAATTGCATCAGAAACGGATGAAGAGGGCCTTTGACAAGAAAGTTCTTCCTCGAACATTCAAAGAAGGGGATTTAGTGCTCAAGAAGATTCTGCTACCTCTCCTTGATTCACATGGTAAATGGACACACAACTACGAAGTTCGATACATAGTCAAAACAACATTCTCTGGCGGTGGCCTCATCCTCACAACAATGGATGGGGAAGAACTAACGCATCCGGCAAACTCAGATGCAGTAAAAAAATACTATGTATAAAAAGCTCGCTAAGCTTGAACCCTAAACATGCGACTTAGGCAAAAAGGAGCGTCCCGATGGATCGAAAACCCTAAAGGGCGATCTAGGCAAAAATTAGGGGCATATAAACAAAAAAACACTATCCCGGCGGATTGAAAACCCGAAAGGGCAATCCAGGAAAAAATTAGGGATTTCATACAAAGAAATAAAGAACAAAAAGACTGTGATCTAAGAAGTGCAACTACGAACCACAAAGGGAAAGATGGTTTTGAATCATACAACTCAGAAGCAAAGGAGATAAGGGCTATTAAAAAGATATTGGGGAACAGCAGCAGCAATTATCATTTTTCATTGCCATTTACAGTTTCAAAATTTTTTGTAATTACATCTTTCTAGGAATTGCACCTTTTACTCTCGCCTATTCAGAGGAACATTAATAAAACATTCACTTTTCTTTTCATCTTTCAAATTGTGTTTTTTCTTTTCTTAGGCTTGTTTGCAAAATATTCCGATTATTGTTGGTGAATATTTTCTTAAAATCATTTCGGTGGAATTAACAAATAAAAGCATTTGACAAAAAACACCGAAAAAGAATTTTGGTTAGAAAAACATCGAAAGAAAATCCACGTCTACGCTCACAACACAAAAGTCTACATACATACGTCCACACTTACGCCTGCACTTACAACACAAAAGTCGACACACTTCTACACCTACGCCTGCACGTGCAACACAAAGCAATCAAGAACTTGCTAAAAATCTTCATCATATTCAAAACAAATCAAAGATACTACGGCAATACAACATACAACACCAGGGGTTGGTAATTCAAAACCAGTGGCTTAAAGGAGAGAGTGCCAGAAATAGTCTTCATAACATTTCAAGGCATACACGCGTGCTACACGCATTTCACACAAACATTTTGCATATCCAAAGCATACATACACTATACACTTTTGCATACATACAATAAACATATACTCAGGGTTCTATATCTATCAACAAATAAACAATCTCACCCTTGATTCAGCCATCTAAGGGTCAGTCATCAAAACACTTCTCCTACGATTCAACCCGTCACTTAAGTCTCCATGTCATAACGTGTTTAGCCCATCACCTCAGACTCCATGCAGTGATGTGTTCCTTACAACATAGCATTACCTAAGTCTTCATGCAGTAATCTACAAAGCTCAGTACATTGCATAACACTCCATGCAGCAATGTATTCTCCTCATCTAACCCACTGCCTAAGACACCGCGTAGCAGTGTGGTTCCTTGTTCCGTAATAAAGACCATTACCTAAGACGTCATGCAGTAATGTGCTTCTTTATTCCGTAACACAAATCATCGCCTAAGATGACATGCAGCAATGTTCGAAAACCAAAACGAGCCTATCTCCTAAGACGACATGTAACGATTCGTAAACCTAACCCACTGCCTAAGACATCGTGCAGCAGTGCGGTTCCTTGTTCCGTAATAAAGACCATTTCCTAAGATGTCTTGAAACAATGTGTTTCTTTATTATGCAACACAAACCATCGCCTAAGACGACATGCATCAATGCTCGAAAATCAAAACCTAGCTTATCGCCTAAGACGTCATACAGCGATTCACAAACATAACCCATAGCCTCAGTCTCCAACCAGCCATGCATCATCATGTATGGACTTATTCATCCCCCAAAAGGACGAATAAGAAAAAGTAAATCAAGACATACAAGATTGCTCTCTCAAGCTTAAAACCAGTTGCCTCGTTATCAAACCCTGGTAAGCGATATATCATCAGCTTTTCCTACTTCCTCAAGACTCGTAAGGGTATGCTACATCAACGTAACCTTATGTTTATCGGACAAATTTTTGGGTATTCCAAGTATTCAATAAACTCCTAATCAGAATGTGCAAGACTCGCGTATTCTCACACTATTCGATTGGAAGACAATTGAATAAGGGCAGCTGTCGTACTCTAAATTTTCCCTACCGCGATGATTATATTTTCAAGATTTAAAATAAAAGAAATATTTAATTAAAGATGGTACAACAGTATCTGATGGCCCATCTTTATCCTAGTTGGTTAGAGGGTGTATTTTAATTCAGGAGAGTGGGGCTTTCTAAATCATTAAGACCCATGTATCTGTAAGCCCATTCGCGAAGCATGTTGGCCAAGGGCCCATGAGATTCGAAAATGGAAAATTATTTCAAAAATAATTACTAAGTAATTAAGGAATTAAGCTCATTTAAGAAAGGTTGTTGTTAGTAAGAAGAGGGGTGAAATTGCAATATACGAGCCCATTTCGTTTGGCCCATTTCCATTTTTGTTAGAAAACAAACAGGGGGTGTGGTTATAAGTCTTGGTCCATGGAGTTTTAGCCAAGCCCATATGGTATTCTTGTTATTGCACTAGCTCAAATTTAAAACATGGTCTTGTTTAGATAGTAAAGTTGTTAGGCTAGTCCATTTTGTTTTGGGTTTAAACAATTTTATTAAAGTGGTTATTTTTGCCTTTAATAAATGTTACGGTAGCTTATTAAAAGTTCTTGTAGTAAATTTGATCATTGGTTTGTGAAGAAATTATTTTTATTGTTACTATTTCTATAAAAAAATGTTTTTTATAAATTATTAGTAGATTTGGTAAAAGGTTTTATTAATTAATTAAGAGATTTTGACAAAAGGTCCGATTAGATCAATTGTTTTGTGGCCCAATCCAAAGTACAACATAAAGAAAAAACGTGTTGGGATGGATAAAACAAAACATAGCAACGCAGGCCCAAATAGACTAACAAACACTGTAGGAATTCAACCAAAATTCACGCACGTTTTCAACCAACTGTTATTGTAGAAATCAAACGTAGTAAAATCAAATATTCTAAAGAAGTAAATTCCATATTTTTTTATAGTATAAAATCTAAACAAAACAAAATCCATAAAATTAAAAATCTAAAAACATATCCAATCTCTATTACAAATCAAATCCGAAAATTACAATACAAAAATTCAAAATCAATTACAATATATACATGAAACAATTAACATAAAGACCTAAATCCCTAATTGTTCTATGTTCCTTAATCTTTGCTAAAAACTTGATTCAAGCCCAAAATCTAAAACCCTATAAAAGGAAATCAAGAAGAACAGAAGAAAGGGGATTCAGATTACAGAGAAAATTAATAACAAAGGAAAAGTTTGAATACAGAGAGAGCTTGATAAAGAGACCACGAAGCTAGGGAACAGGAGCACAAAGACCTCACTCGCTGTTGAAGAAGAAGGTTGATGCGATTGGGGTTTCGTTATCTGAAACCCTAATCGCTAGTCGTTGATCGCCGACCACCACCATCTTCATTCTCATCGCTGCTACTCCACCGCAACCTGCAAAATTGAAGGAGAACAGGGATCAATACTAAATCTGGAAAGTTCAAAGTCAGAGATCAAACAAAATCGCGAAGGGTAACACCGACTTAGATCATCATGTTTTTGCTCTTATACTGGTTGAGGGGGTTTGTGACACCCCAAATAATTCGATTATTAAATAATTAGAATTTTTAATTATTAATTTAATTGGAAATTTAATTATTGGTATTTTTGGATTATTGGAATTAATTTAATTAATTAAAGGAAAGAAGTATTGGTGGTGTGAAGAGTGATTAAAGAGTGTGAGGGGTAAAATACTCTACTCTTACTAATTACTAATTTAATTATTTTATTGGAATAATAAAAGGAGTATTAAAATGAAAAAGAAGAGAAAGAGAGTTATTTTGGAATATTCATCATACGTGCATTTGAGAAGAGGAAAAAGAAGGAGAAAACCGGAAGCGTCAGAATTCGAAGAACCCACAAGGTAAGGGGTGATTTTGATTAGTTAATTTGTATTATCGGTTTAGATATTCAATAGTATGGATCATAGTATGTTAGGGAATCCCGGTTTGTAATTCTAGGGTTCCGTAGAATTGTCCCTATTGCGTCGAATTGTAGGTTGAAAACCATTTGGGTGTCAGATGATAAAAAGGAATGATGAAATAATGTTGTTTGATGTTATAATGGTGCAAAATGGATGTGTTTTGGTGTTTCTCATGTTGCAATTCGTATGGGTATGTTTGGAATTGGTTTAGAATGAATAAATGTTGTCAAAAGTGCAGAATTTGACTCTGCAGGTCGTGGGAACCGGTTCCCAGTGGGGAGGAACCAGGTTCCACTGTGTGAATTTATAAAAACTGGCAAAAATGCACGTAGGAACTGGTTCCTGTATAGGTAGGAACCGGGTTCCCATACATTTTTCCAGAAGCGTGATTTTTGAACTTCGCAGGAACCGGTTCCTGCATATGTAGGAACCGGGTTCTGCTGTAACTTTTTTGAAAAATATTAAACTTTGAAAATTCATAACTTTCAAACCGTAAGTCCGTTTTGAGTTCCGTTTTGGACGTTATTTATTAAATTTAATGCTCTATTTTATAAAATGAAAAGATTTCCTAAGACCTGAAATTATTTTGAAAATGAGTCAAATCCCGGAATAAGTGATTATTGGCTAACACACATGGGTGTGTATGTAGCAGTGAACCTGTGATGGATGGATGTATTAGTATTGTGTGAATGAAAGGCATGTTAATGTTGCTAATGATGGTGTGCATGATCGTTGAGATATCATGTTTTTGGTTTTGGTTCAGTTATGATAAAATGATGTATTTCATAGACTGATTTGATGTTGCATGCTAGTGATGTGCATGCATATGCATTGTTTTGGTGAAGTTAATTCCCATTGTGTGTAATTTGACTTGTATTGCCGTTAACCGATACCCGGGTGATGATGGGTGGTTAGGCTGGATTCGTGTCCGGGTGTTTATGGACGAATCGATGGTTGCTGTATCCGGTTGATGATGGATCAGTGATGGGTGACTTGGTCACGTGTTGGTACCACATGCATTGTGTCTGCATTTGTGTTTGCATGGAATTGTAACATGTTAGGATGTCTTCCAGTGTTATAATTCTTTGGTTGATTATTGATTTGTGCATAATGACTTGTATGATTGGAACTGCGTGTTGAATCTGAATTTATGCTAAAATGGGTGAAATAATATGTGTTGTACCCCAAAATTTGCCCTCCCATATTCTTCAAGAAATTGCCAAGTCATGCTTCAAAATTCCCCAAGGGTTGCACAGTGCAAAGGTCTCCTATACAGTCAAAATTAGGGTTTGTGTTCTGATCAAGAAAATGAAGTGTTCAAAGGTCCAATCAAGTCTCACATGCCTATAAATATGGTCAAGCATCCTCATATCAAGTTTCAAGACATTCAGCACAAAACTGCACAGTCAAAAACCCTAATTGCACTACAGTCAACTGTAGGGGCAAAATGGTCATTTGACAGTCAAAAGTTCAAATTTTTGATCAACATATCATTTTGAAGCCACAAACATCATTTTATCAATGCTTGATCATGATTCTCAAAGCTTGGCTCAAAAATCATCAAGATGCAAAAGTTTCCTTATTTGGACAGCTGAAAAAGTCAACTATAAATTGACCAGGGCATAACTTTCACATGGATTATCAGAAAAATTCCATCCAAAGCTCATTTTGAAGAGAAAGACATTTCCCACAACTCATCTTCATACTTCAAGTCCAATAAATGCTCTCACAAAAAGTTATCAATTTCAACATTATAGGTCATTTTCAAAAGTCAACAAAAAGGGACTTCAAGTCAAAGGCCATAACTTGATATTGGTAAATCAAAATGACATGGGACCAAAGGCATTGGTTAGAGGACTCAAAGACCTTTCCAAAATGTCCAAGAACATGAGAAAAGCTTAAAAATTGAGCAAGTTATGCCTTGTGGAAGTTGGGAAATTTTTGGATATTTTGAAAAGTCAACATTGATCCAAATGGCCTAAAATTGCTAATGGGCCCATGTTTCTTCCACAATTCATCACCCAAGGCATATGCACGACTACTTGGCCCAAAGGGAAGTCTTTATTCATTTTTTATTTATTTATTTGAATTTTTATTTATAATAATTCATTTAAATCAAATTAAATATATGGAAAATGCTTAACCTAATTTTTTCAGTCTTTTTGTGCACATTATATCATCAATAATTCGTGCATATCCCAATATGGAAAGATTTGGATTGATTGGTATGATTGAGAACAAAAAACACATGAAAAAAGATTTGATTTTCATGGTGAAGAAATCAAATATTGAATCCTTTAATTCATGGATCTTTGGACAAATTCTTTGACCTAATTCATTACTACTTATACAAGGAACAAAAACCTAGTCCTAATGACCATGAAGCTGCGCTAGAAATTGATCATCAAACTTGAAAATTTTTGCAAGAAACTCAAAAACTGAAAACCCTTTTGCAGGTTGATTCAAGGCTTAATAGCTGTTCAAACACCTTCCTGGAGGTTCATTGAACGATTCTCAATCAAGAACACTCATCAAAACCTCAAGAATTGGTATACAGAACCTGAAATATCTCATGAAAAATTCATAATCGTGGTTTAAAATCTATGCATTTTCATGGCATTTTAATTATTGATTCATATTCCTTATGCTATTCTGAAACTAACCCATGCGTTTGATTGAGTTTTTGCAAGCTGTAGACGATTTCACCATTATCGTTTTCTAGGGTTTACAGGACCTTGGATTAGGGGTTTTTGAATGAGGAAAAATTGGCCCTCAAGACCACCACCATTCAACTCAGCGCGTTTGGACGATCTCAAACATACCCTCGCGCCTAATTTATGGAGCCCATAGGGCTAATCGTTATTTTTCCAAAACCGGCCTAAGAAAACGCTCAGAAAACCGTTGCTTAATATGTTCTTATTTCAGGAAAATAAAACACGCGAAGAAGACGAACTCGTGGCCAGCAACCATTGGCTCTTTTAAATTTCGCGCGTTTTGAACCACTAACCATTGTTTTCTTATTATATTATTCTTCGTTTATTTTATATACAAAGCGCAACAATTGGCATAGTGGCAAGGCACAAACGCTGGCAACATCCATGACCTGGGTTCGAGTCCCAGGTCTTCATACTTTCCATATATTATTTTGCAATTCATATTCCCATGCAGGCTCAACATCAAAGCGTACCATACGCCCTCCAGATCAAACTGTCCACGTGCATATCATGATCAATCCAAAGGCTGAGAATTAGAGAACAGCGTGGACGTGAGTCAATGTGCCAGCACGCTAACTGGAAAAGTCAAACGGATCATTCTAATGGGCCAGAATTGCTTGGGCTATACCTCCTATCTGGGGACTGATACCCCCAAGGTTTGCAAAATTTTGTTATTTTTATATTTTTTAATTATTATTCTTTTAATCAATTTAATATTTTCATAAATATAAAAAATACCCATAAAAATCAGAAAAAAGAGAAAAAACAATAAATATTTTATTTTTTAGTATTTTCATAAATAAATGCATATAATTAAATTTAGTTTTAGATTAGGTTAATTTTAATTCTTTTAATAAAAAAAATCTAAAAAAACATAGAATTAGGGTTTTAATTAATTTCATCTTTTTTCCTTTTTCTCCCATAATAATTAAATAATTTTATTTATTTTTATAATTAAATTTGCATATAAAAATTAGGATTAATTTTAGGTTAAAAAACTTCAATATTTTCTTAATAAATTAAAAATAATTAGGATTAGGGTTTGCATCTTATTTTAATTTTAATTAATTCTCTTTTTCATATTAAGTCTTAAAAATCATAAAATACCAAAAACAAAAACAATTTCTTTTCTTTTTTTTATTAATTAACTCATGTAATTTTAATATTTTGCAAAAAAGGGTCCAACGCCCTCGTTTCGATTTAATTATTAATTCGTATATTATTTTATTCCGTTTAAATATTCATGTATCTCCCCCGAAGCCATGTATTTAATTACTCGCACTTTTAATTCTTTATTTACTTTGTTTATTTATTTTCTGTCAAATCGGGTTCGAGAAACATTTGGCGATGTGGACCCGCGCCTTTGTAATAGTTTAGAATTTTTTACTTTCCCGCAATATTTTAACTGTTAACAAATAGCATGAAAGAATGTATGGACAAAAATAAAAACAAGCGTAGAACACCAATAACATGACAAGATAAATGCAAATGAAAACGACACACGAATCGCACACACCACCCCTAGGGTACGCCTCACTGTTGCCTTGCCTCGAAAGGTGATCGTCGAGTAGAGGATGTCTTAGTAAGTCCTCATGATCCGGGAACCTGGCATGAGGGTAGCTTATAAGGTGTCTTCCCATTGCTCTGGTGATCACCATGTCCCTACAACCTCGAATTGACCCGAACACCTCCAACAGTGGTGCTACCTACCTCTCAATGGTGGGATGGCACTACTTTAAAGGACATTTACACAGACAAATTCCTTAGGGTAGGTAGACGACTCTAGATACTTGCTCTAATTTCAAAACAAATCAAAAATACTTTTCACACCGACACCTTTTCAAAAGCTTTCGAAAGCAATTTTTCAAACACTCTTGAGGACCGATACAAGAGTCGAACTGAAATTTTCAAAGAAACTTTTTTAAAACCCACAGTTGAAAAGCAAACAAACCATTTTTGAAAACACAAATGAGCAAGTACCTAAGAGCCCATGGATAACCATGGATAGAAAGGGTGCTAACACCTTCCCTTTCTATAATCTACCTCCCGAACCGAGAGCAATCTCTTTAAGGAATATTTCTGTGCTTTTGTCCTTTCCATTTGGAGAAAATAAAAGACGGTGGCGACTCTTGCTTCTGCGACATTTCGCGAACCAGCTTTAAACAGTCAGTTCCAGATCCACCGATCACAGAACTGGCGACTCTGCTGGGGAATTAAACTTAAAGTGAGGTGTACCTTAGGGTTAGTTCATAACTGTGTTTTCAATTGTATTGACTTGTCTGCTTTAAATTTGTGGGTTGCATGGGAGTTACATAGATCCTAACCCGGATCTGGGGATACCCTGTTTAGGTAGCATAAGCTGTGAGGGACCTGTCCGGCGTATACCGACATGGGTGAAGCAGTGGCTACGTTGGTGTGGCGCCTTGGTCTGTACCGATATCCCTCGTGTTGAAACGGGGAGAATATGGGTCTTCCAAGGAGTCATTAAGCACCAACAGACCTTAGAACCTTAAATGACACAACTTGGCCACTAGAACAGTAGCAGTATGCTACGCCCATTGAGGCTAAACTCTCGTGATGGTTCTGGCCGCAAGAAAAGATTGCGATGCTGGAGTTATGACCGATTGAGGGTAGTCAATGATATTGGGATCCTCTAAGAACCCGGTTACCTTGATAGGACAGGTATGAACCAACCAACTTCAAGAGGGTAATACCCAGACCCCATGCTGGCCTAAACTCTAAGGGTTCTATTGTGTGACTTGTGTGCCTTCGTACTTGACTATCTGCATGCTTGTTACCTGACACTTGTTTCTTGCAGGTTTTAGTTTGTAGTCTTTAATTAGGACTCATAACAGGTTTTATTTGAGTTTCTTGCAGGTTTTGGCTTGTAGTCCTTAATCAGGACTCATAACAGAGTTACTCACATTACCCCATGCATACCATGACATCATACCATTGCATACACCCTAACCCATTTCAAGGATCTCAAGGGCTTGTGATGCAGGTCAGGATGAACCAACTGTCCAGCAAGGGGCAAAGGGGATTTATTTTCCTCTAAACAAGGTTGTCAGGGGCTATGACCCACTGGATATGGTGAGCCTTTGACTCTTGAAGAAGGACTCTCAAAAACATGAAGTACCTTCAATCAAGTTACCAGTTTCCAACTCTAACAATTTGTTTACCCCTCGAGGTTCTTGAAATCATTGCATGCAGATCATACATATCATTGCATAATAGGTACCCTTTCTCTGCAGGTTGCTTACCTTCTTCGCTGTTTATTTCAGCAGTCTCGTCATGAATCCTGAATCCTCAACCGAGCACACTATCAAGGCCCTCCAGGCTCAGAACGCCCAGTTCCAAGGGCTGATCATGAATTTGACCCAGGGGCAACAAGATCTGAAGGCTCTGCTCTTGAAGAAGGAAAAGAAGAAGAAGAGGACTGTCTTGTTCAGCCCTAGACGCAGATCTAGGAACACACTGCAGGATGAAGCTGAGAGGACAACTCCGTCCGTGGGGAAAGGCAGTCATCAAGAAGAAAGGGTTCCCAGTCCAATGGTCTCCGACAATGAGACATATTTCAACGACGAACAGTACCCTCCGGCTGAGGATAGGTACAAACAGTTGGGAGACCGGCTAAGTGCTATGGAGATACAAAAAGTGCCTGGCCTGGACTTCGAGGATCTAGGTCTGTCTTCTGGGGTAGTGATCCCGCACAAGTTTAAGGCACCTGCCTTTGCTAAATACGACGGGGCATCCTGTCCTAAATTGCATCTCAGGGCTTACACAAGGAGGATCCAGCCCTATACAGCTGACAAAAACTTATGGATCCATTTCTTCCAAGAGAGTCTTTCAGGGACTCAGCTCGAGTGGTTCTATCAATTGAATGGAGCCAACATCCATACCTGGGAAGACCTAGCCACTGCTTTCTACAAGCATTACCAGTACAATGCCGACCTTGCTCCTACACGTACCCAACTCCAGGGTATGTCGCTGGGGTCAAGTGAAGGTTTCAAGGAATACGCGCAGAGATGGAGAGACCTTGCTGGAAGGGTGCAGCCTCCATTAACTGACCGGGAACTCGTTGATATGTTCTTGGGGACCCTATCCAGGCCATTCTTCAATCATCTCATCGGTAATTCATCTGCAGGATTTACCGACCTCATCCTAACTGGTGAAAGAATTGAAGCTGGTATCAAGAGTGGGAAAATTCAAGAGGCCACACCTTCTGATACTTACAAAAAGCCTTACACGGGAAGGAAAGAATCTAATTCTGCATACAGCCAAAAGAGTCGTCGTGACCAACATGCAGGGGCAGTCATGATCTCTGGTTCTGCACCACGCCGCCAACCACAAAAGGGAAACCAGCGAAGGCCAGACGAGCCTAAAAGACAATTCACCAACATTAACATGCCATGGTCACAAGCATTGCATCACATGTTGAAGATGAACCTGATTGCAGTGATCAACCCTCCTACAAACCCCAAGACCTCCTCTCCAAGCTACAATCCAGAAGCAAGGTGTGCTTATCATTCTGATAGCCCGGGGCACGATACTGAGGACTGTTGGGCACTGAAGTACAAGATTCAGAACATGATCGATGCCAAAGAGATCGAGTTCGAGCCTGCCGAGACTCCCAACGTGATCACTGCTCCATTGCCAAAACATGGCTAGAGTCGAGAGATTTTTGTTCATTTGAATTCAAGTTGTATTTTTTCTTTTCTTGTTCAGATAAACAATTATCATGTTAAACTCTTTTATTTCATGAATGCATTACACATGTTTGTCTTGATTTAATTATGTTTACTATGCTTAAAACTGCTTTCATATTTTTGTGATGGTCAACTCTTAATTGGAAATTCTAAGCCTCTTGAGGGAGGATGACGAAAACGATACCATAATTTACAGTATGCTTTTGAACAGACCCCGCTGATGAGGTACATGCATTGTTTCAATCCCTAAACACTGGAGTTATAAGGAAGATAATCCCTCGTCAACCCCATCTGAGCCAAAGAAGTAGGAGTTTTTCTTTTCAAAAATTTAAACCCTTAATCATAACCCGGGGCAGGGTAGTTCTCTCGGTTGATCCAAGTGCGCAACAAATGGCACCAAAGAGATCCTTACGAAAAAAGACAGTGATGGTTCAGAACAATCATAAAGACAGGCAGTCGTGATCAAAAAAAAATCATAAATGAAAAGCCCAAGAAGTCAGAACCTATAAAAGGGACTTACGAAACTGGGGCATCCCGCTGACTATAATTCCAAAAAAGGGAAACAGTTCAGGCAAAAAAGAAAGGGATAACAAAAATCATACAAGAAAGAGGTCCTACAAAACCTCAACAAAAAAGGGAGATGACTTCCTATTCAAAATAAATTGTCAACATCCGAACCATCACCGAAAAATCAGAGCAAAGACTCAAACAAGGTCTAACGCATGATCAGCTGAGTTTAGGTTTGAAGAACATCATGAAGAGCGGGTGGGTACAAATAATTTGAGCCTTTATCCTTTGTTTCTTAAACCATGAACCAGGCCACGTTATAACCCTTAAAAGTCCTAGCTGAAGCATGGGTTAGTTTGAAGGCATACTGTTACAAAAGGTATCCTGACTCCTTAAGGCTCGCTGTAAAAATTTTGAGTTGACATCACGTTTTACAAAATCCACTGGCCTTTATTGAAAAAATGCATTTTCAAAAAATTTCAAGACAGACATAAACTTTGCATTCTTAAGATAACATTGCTTGCATATGATTATTTGTCTGAACAGCAAAGAACTTTGCGCAACGAATATCCGATGAACGAAGATCTTCTCAACAAAAGAGTCCCTCTAGTGGAAGGAGCACTTTCAATCAAGGGGCATGGCATGATCAAAGACTATCATCTGGGGCAGTCCAGTCACAACCTGGAGAATCACCCAAGATGTCCAACAACAGGGGAAACTCCCTACATTATGAAAGCATGGACATAGTCGAAAAGATATTACGCATGAACAAAAGACCCGCTAGGTTGACACACCTAGGCAAAAATAAGGGCTTCCCGGCGAACCAAAAGGGTTCGGGCAAAAATAAGGGATGAAACGAAAAAATCTGTACACCCGGCGAGTCGAAAACCTGAAAAGGCGGCTTGGGCAAAAATGGGTATCCCGGTGGACTGAAAACCCGAAAGGGCGGTCCAGGCAAAAATTAGGGATTTAAGCGTACAACTATGTCCCGGCATCTCGTCACTTGTCTGCCAGAAGAGTTGTCAGATGACCTCCAAGGTATCTTCCCCTTCACCTCAGAAACAGGGGCAATAATGAGTCGTCCAGGCGATCTAGTTGCTCTGTCAACCAAAACACTAAGGTCAATATAAAGATGATTACCATTTGCCTTTACAAATCCCAGATCAGCATTAAAAATCAGGTAGCCTTACCCCGGTTCCTCCAGAAGTCTTACACGGATTTATCTCAAGTTTTACACGAACTTACCTCCAGGTATCCTTACCCCGGTACCTCCAGAAATCTCACATGGATTTATCACAAGTAACCTAACCCCGGTTCCTCCAGAAATCTCACATGGATTTATCAAAAGGTAACCTAACCCCGGTTCCTCCAGAAATCTCACATGGATTTATCCCAAGGTAACCTAACCCCGGTTCCTCCAGAAATCTCACATGGATTTATCACAAGTAACCTAACCCCGGTTCCTCCAGAAATCTCACATGGATTTATCACAAGTAACCTAACCCCGGTTCCTCCAGAAATCTCACATGGATTTATCACAAGTAACCTAACCCCGGTTCCTCCAGAAGTCTCACATGGACCTATCTCAAGATGACCTTACCTCGGTTCGTCAAGAAGTTTTACACGAACTTATCCTGCCGTAACCTAACCCCGGTTCCTCCAGAAGTCTTACATGGACCTATCTCAAGATGACCTTACCTCGGTTCGTCAAGAAGTTTTACACAAACTTATCCTGCGGCAACCTAACCCCGGTTCCCCTAGAAGTCTTACAGGGATTTAGCTCAAGATAACCTCACCCCGGTTCATCAAGAAGTTTTACATGAACTTACCTCACCAGGCAACCCTACACAGGTTCTCCTTCTCCGGACGTAGTTTTACACGAACTCGACATCAAGCAACCCTACACCGGTTCCTTCTCTTCAAGATGCAGTTTTACACGGACTCGTCACCCAGAGACCCTACACAAGTTCTCCCTTTCCAAAAAAACGAAGTTTTACACGAACTCATCATCAAAATGACCCTACACAGGTTCCTTCTCCATTTCAGATGCGGTTTTACATGAGCTCATCAGCAGGTAACCCTACATAGGTTCCCTCTTTCAACTTACAAAATTACAGTTCAAAACCTCCCCAGGAGAGTCCAATCCAGTTCCCCAGGAAAATTGGAGTCCATCTCCCCAAGCAGTAAGCTTATCCCCAGTAAATTCTGGAAGCTTATCCCTCACAGAGCACGAACGTGTCGCCGGCTTTATTTAAAGAGTTATTTCCTTAACAGGATATAACTGGGTTATCCTCAGCCAAAAGCCATGGAAAGGTCGTCGTCGACACAGTTATTTCTTATCCCCAGCGAAGTCTATCAACACTTCCAATACAGCAAAGATATCCTCAGCAAGTTATTATCAACAATTCAGCAAAAGCATCCCTCTCCCTACAGAGTATCACTTCCCAGCATGGTCGCTAGAGTATTTTTCTCCCTGCAGAATCTTCCATTTGCCAAGTTTATTCCTCAACGGAGTCATCTTCTCCTACCAGTATTCTTGCAGTTATCATCCCCAGCGGAAGCAAAATCTATTCTCCAAATATCAGCCCAGGAGTGATTTCCCGGCACCCGTCATAGATTTACTTTCCTAGACGAAAAACACATTCATAAAATATCACATACATCATTATAGCATGCATAGACGCATCATATCATACAAATCTCATTATGTTGAGAACATCATTGCTTGATCCATATCATGCATTACATATGACTGATCTTTACCTTTCAGGAAGGATTCAGCTAAATTCTCCATCATATTTCAAGACCTAGACCGGTTCAGTTAATCAACTCCAAAGATTTCTTATCCAGTCCAAGGCCTTCTCTAGTCCAGCTAAATCGACTCCCAACAGATTTTTCTGATGAAGACTCAGTAGAAGTTATCAGATTATAATGGTTCTCTCTCCGACGGTGCATGAGATTTCCATTTTTAGGTTTTTCTTTGAGATTATATTTTCCTATTGGTTCTCTCTCCGACGGTGCATGAGATTTCCATTTTGGGTTTTTCTTTGAGATTATAATTTCCTATTGGTTCTCTCTCCGACGGTACATGAGATTTCCATTTTAGGTTTTTCTTTGAGATTATAATTTCCTAATGGTTCTCTCTCCGACGGTGCATGAGATTTCCATTTTTAGGTTTTTCTTTGAGATTATAATGTCCTATTGGTTCTCTCTCCGACGGTGCATGAGATTTCCATTTTAGGTTTTTCTTTTAGATTATAATTTCCTAATGGTTCTCTCTCCGACGGTGCATGAGATTTCCATTTTTAGGTTTTTCTTTGAGATTATAATTTCCTATTGGTTCTCTCTCCGACGGTGCATGAGATTTCCATTTTAGGTTTTTCTTTGAGATTATATTTTCCTATTGGTTCTCTCTCTGACGGCGCATGAGATTTCCATTTTGGGTTTTTCTTTGAGATTATAATTTCCTATTGGTTCTCTCTCCGACGGTGCATGAGATTTCCATTTTAGGTTTTTCTTTGAGATTATAATTTCCTATTGGTTCTCTCTCCGATGGTGCATGAGATTTCCATTTTAGGTTTTTCTTTGAGATTATAATTTCCTATTGGTTCTCTCTCCGACGGTGCATGAGATTTCCATTTTAGGTTCTTCTTTGAGATTATAATGTCCTATTGGTTCTCTCTCCGACGGTGCATGAGATTTCCATTTTAGGTTTTTCTTTGAGATTATAATGTCCTATTGGTTCTCTCTCCGACGGTGCATGAGATTTCCATTTTAGGTTTTCCTTTGAGATTATAATGTCCTATTGGTTCTCTCTCCGACGGTGCATGAGATTTCCATTTTAGGTTCTTCTTTGAGATTATAATTTCCTTTGGTTCTCTTCCCGATACTGCGAAGATGGTAATTCCCACCAAGATTTTCTCAACGAGCGTTGTTGAAGTTAAAGTCACCCAAGGTTCTCTCACCGTTCATGCTGAGGTAGTAACCACCCCTGGTTCATTCATCACCGTTTGAAGCTCCAGATCCATCTCTTGTAACCAGTCAGGACACATCTATATCAAGCATCTGAAAACAGCTCCTGCAACATGTCAGGTAATCATTTTCTGTTTTGCAGGTACGCAAGTTCTCGCTAAGGAATCTCTTACGCGATCAACATCCAGATGGCATCTATAAGCCCATCATCCTATTCATCAACCTCTAAATGGCATCTATAAGCCCATTCCCATCATCACACTGCTACTATGTGAGCGCAAATTTCTGGGCACTCTAGTGTTCAATCATCTTCTACCCTCGGATTACGAAAGGCACGTCAGCCAATCTGCATCCTCAGGTCTAAGAAGATTGAACAGGGGAAACTGTTGTACCCTAAAATTTGCCCTCCCATATTCTTCAAGAAATTGCCAAGTCATGCTTCAAAATTCCCCAAGGGTTGCACAGTGCAAAGGTCTCCTATACAGTCAAAATTAGGGTTTGTGTTCTGATCAAGAAAATGAAGTGTTCAAAGGGCCAATCAAGTCTCACATGCCTATAAATATGGTCAAGCATCCTCATATCAAGTTTCAAGACATTCAGCACAAAACTGCACAGTCAAAAACCCTAATTGCACTACAGTCAACTGTAGGGGCAAAATGGTCATTTGACAGTCAAAAGTTCAAATTTTTGATCAACATATCATTTTGAAGCCACAAACATCATTTGATCAATGCTTGATCATGATTCTCAAAGCTTGGCTCAAAAATCATCAAGATGCAAAAGTTTCCTTATTTGGACAGTTGAAAAAGTCAATTGTAAATTGACCAGGGCATAACTTTCACATGGATTATCAGAAAAATTCCATCCAAAGCTCATTTTGAAGAGAAAGACATTTCCCACAACTCATCTTCATACTTCAAGTCCAAGAAATGCTCTCACAAAAAGTTATCAATTTCAACATTATAGGTCATTTTCAAAAGTCAACAAAAAGGGACTTCAAGTCAAAGGCCATAACTTGAGATTGGTAAATCAAAATGACATGGGACCAAAGGCATTGGTTATAGGACTCAAAGACCTTTCCAAAATGTCCAAGAACATGAGAAAAGCTTAAAAATTGAGCAAGTTATGCCTTGTGGAAGTTGGGAAATTTTTGGATATTTTGAAAAGTCAACATTGATCCAAATGGCCTAAAATTGCTAATGGGCCCATGTTTCTTCCACAATTCATCACCCAAGGCATATGCACGACTACTTGGCCCAAAGGGAAGTCTTTATTCATTTTTTATTTATTTATTTGAATTTTTATTTATAATAATTCATTTAAATCAAATTAAATATATGGAAAATGCTTAACCTAATTTTTTCAATCTTTTTGTGCACATTATATCATCAATAATTCGTGCATATCCCAATATGGAAAGATTTGGATTGATTGGTATGATTGAGAACAAAAAACACATGAAAAAAGATTTGATTTTCATGGTGAAGAAATAAAATATTGAATCCTTTAATTCATGGATCTTTGGACAAATTCTTTGACCTAATTCATTACTACTTATACAAGGAACAAAAACCTAGTCCTAATGACCATGAAGCTGCGCTAGAAATTGATCATCAAACTTGAAATTTTTTGCAAGAAACTCAAAAACTGAAAACCCTTTTGCAGGTTGATTCAAGGCTTAATAGTTGTTCAAACACCTTCCTGGAGGTTCATTGAACGATTCTCAATCAAGAACACTCATCAAAACCTCAAGAATTGGTATACATAACCTGAAATATCTCATGAAAAATTCATAATCGTGGTTTAAAATCTATGCATTTTCATGGCATTTTAATTATTGATTCATATTCCTTATGCTATTCTGAAACTAACCCATGCGTTTGATTGAGTTTTTGCAAGCTGTAGACGATTTCACCATTATCGTTTTCTAGGGTTTACAGGACCTTGGATTAGGGGTTTTTGAATGAGGAAAAATTGGCCCTCAAGACCACCACCATTCAACTCAGCGCGTCTGGACGATCTCAAACATACCCTCGCGCCTAATTTATGGAGCCCATAGGGCTAATCGTTATTTTTCCAAAACCGGCCTAAGAAAATGCTCAGAAAACCGTTGCTTAATATGTTCTTATTTCAGGAAAATAAAACACGCGAAGAAGACGAACTCGTGGCCAGCAACCATTGGCTCTTTTAAATTTCGCGCGTTTTGAACCACTAACCATTGTTTTCTTATTATATTATTCTTCGTTTATTTTATATACAAAGCGCAACAATTGGCATAGTTGCAAGGCACATACGCTGGCAACATCCATGACCTGGGTTCGAGTCCCAGGTCTTCATACTTTCCATATATTATTTTGCAATTCATATTCCCATGCAGGCTCAACATCAAAGCGTACCATACGCCCTCCAGATCAAACTGTCCATGTGCATATCAGGATCAATCCAAAGGCTGAGAATTAGAGAACAGCGTGGACGTGAGTCAATGTGCCAGCACGCTAACTGGAAAAGTCAAACGGATCATGCTAATGGGCCAGAATTGCTTGGGCTATACCTCCTATCTGGGGACTGATACCCCCAAGGTTTGCAAAATTTTGTTATTTTTATCTTTTTTAATTATTATTCTTTTAATCAATTTAATATTTTCATAAATATAAAAAATACCCATAAAAATCAGAAAAAAGAGAAAAAACAATAAATATTTTATTTTTTAGTATTTTCATAAATAAATGCATATAATTAAATTTAGTTTTAGATTAGGTTAATTTTAATTCTTTTAATAAAAAAAATCTAAAAAAACATAGAATTAGGGTTTTAATTAATTTCATCTTTTTTCCTTTTTCTCCCATAATAATTAAATAATTTTATTTATTTTTATAATTAAATTTGCATATAAAAATTAGGATTAATTTTAGGTTAAAAAACTTCAATATTTTCTTAATAAATTAAAAATAATTAGGATTAGGGTTTGCATCTTATTTTAATTTTAACTAATTCTCTTTTTCATATTAAGTCTTAAAAATCATAAAATACCAAAAACAAAAACAATTTCTTTTCTTTTTTTTATTAATTAACTCATGTAATTTTAATATTTTGCAAAAAAGGGTCCAACGCCCTCGTTTCGATTTAATTATTAATTCGTATATTATTTTATTCCGTTTAAATATTCATGTATCTCCCCCGAAGCCATGTATTTAATTACTCGCACTTTTAATTCTTTATTTACTTTGTTTATTTATTTTCTGTCAAATCGGGTTCGAGAAACATTTGGCGATGTGGACCCGCGCCTTTGTAATAGTTTAGAATTTTTTACTTTCCCGCAATATTTTAACTGTTAACAAATAGCATGAAAGAATGTATGGACAAAAATAAAAACAAGCGTAGAACACCAATAACATGACAAGATAAATGCAAATGAAAACGACACACGAATCGCACACACCACCCCTAGGGTACGCCTCACTGTTGCCTTGCCTCGAAAGGTGATCGTCGAGTAGAGGATGTCTTAGTAAGTCCTCATGATCCGGGAACCTGGCATGAGGGTAGCTTCTAAGGTGTCTTCCCATTGCTCTGGTGATCACCATGTCCCTACAACCTCGAATTGACCCGAACACCTCCAACGGTGGTGCTACCTACCTCTCAATGGTGGGATGGCACTACTTTAAAGGACATTTACACAGACAAATTCCTTAGGGTAGGTAGACGACTCTAGATACTTGCTCTAATTTCAAAATAAATCAAAAATACTTTTCACACCGACACCTTTTCAAAAGCTTTCGAAAGCAATTTTTCAAACACTCTTGAGGACCGATACAAGAGTCGAACTGAAATTTTCAAAGAAACTTTTTTAAAACCCACAGTTGAAAAGCAAACAAACCATTTTTGAAAACACAAATGAGCAAGTACCTAAGAGCCCGTGGATAACCATGGATAGAAAGGGTGCTAACACCTTCCCTTTCTATAATCTACCTCCCGAACCGAGAGCAATCTCTTTAAGGAATTTTTCTGTGCTTTTGTCCTTTCCATTTGGAGAAAATAAAAGACGATGGCGACTCTTGCTTCCGCGACATTTCGCGAACCAGCGTTAAACAGTCAGTTCCAGATCCACCGATCACAATATACTTGTGATATAATGTTGATTGAGAAGCTTATAATGCATGTTAATTATGAGAAATCTCACCCTTACTTTAAAAATTTCAGATTAAAGTTAGCAGCTCAGGAGTTGGTGAGGATGGCTCTAGAGATATGTTACTTTAAGTCCGCGTGTCAGTGTCGTGCTCTGATAGGTTGTAACACTGGGGAACGTTTAGTTGAGGAATTAGTTATTATTCAATTGTTTCTTTGAGTTTCATTGGGAATAATTATGTTTTGGTTTATTCCGTTTTGGTTATGGTATTTTTCCGCTTTGTAAGACATGGTCTTAATTTGATTGAATTATTTGAATAATGACCCTCAGTGTAGCATGACTACTGTTTTATTGGAAGTTTTATTTATTTCATAATTGTGACATCCCTTGTTCCGTGTTAACTCTGATGGAATATGTCTTTAATCATTGATATAATTAATATTATTCAGGGTATTTTAGATGGGGTGTTACAATAGTGGTATCAGAGCATAGTCGGTCTTGTCTTGTGTCGTTATCCCTTTTGTATGCGACTAGTGTAAGATGACATTATCGATACTTGTGTACTGATGAGGTTGTTTTGTAATGTTACGAGAACAATGGCCGGAAGAGGTAACTGAAGAAACGACGATGCTATTGCTGAAGCATTGGGAATGTTGGCTGGAGTACTCGGAGGGAACCAACAGGGAGCTGTGATTGGTGCTGACCGACAATTGGGGAATTTTCAGAGGAATAATCCTCCGTTGTTCAAGGGTGCACATGATCCCGAAGGTGCTCAGAAGTGTTTGAAGGAGATCGAGAGGATCTTCAGAGTAATTGACTGTGCTGAAGGGCTGAAGGTGAGATACGAAACTCACATGTTAGCAGAGGAAGCTGATGACTGGTGGGTTGCTACCAGAACTGAAATGGAAGAAGATGGTATTGCGTTGACTTGGGCTGTGTTCAGGAGGGCTTTTCTGAGGAGGTACTTTCCTGAGGACATCAGAGGCAAGAAGGAAATTGAGTTTCTGGAACTCAAGCAGGGTAACAGGACTGTCAGTGAGTATGCTTCGAAGTTTACTGAGTTAGCGAAGTATTATGCTCATTATACTAACGATACAGATGGAGAATTTTCCAAATGTATCAAGTTTGAGAATGGTCTTCGTGATGAGATTAAGCAGGGTATTCGGTATCAGCGTATCCGAAGATTTCCTGATCTGATTGACTGTAGTAGGATTTTAGAGGAGGATCTTGCTAGCACTAAGTCGAATGCTCGAGGGTATGTTGATAGGAAGGGTAAGCAGCAGATGGATCGTGGTAAGCCTTATGATAGAAGTAATCAGAGACCCGGTGGTTGGAAGAAGTTTGGTGGAGGAGATTCTAGTTCTTCCATTAAGTGCTACAAGTGTGGTGAGACGGGACATCGTATGGTGGATTGCAAAAGTAATGATAAGAAGTGTTTCAAGTGTGGGAAACTCGGCCATGTGGCCAATGATTGCAGAGTAAGAGTGTTGACTTGTTACAACTATGGTGAAGAAGGTTATACTCATCCTCAGTGTACAAAACCCAAGAAGGAGCAAGCTGGTGGTAAAGTGTTTGCATTGTCTGGGTCAGAGACTAAGCCAGATGATCGGCTGATTAAAGGTACATGTTTTATTAATGACATACCTTTGATTGCGATTATTGATACTGGAGCTACGCATTCTTTTATTGCTTTGGATTGTGCTAAAAGATTGAACTTGGAAATTTCTAATATGGATGGAAGTATGGTTATTGATACTCCTGCGTCGGGTTCAGTGACTACTTCGTATGTTTGTAGGAATTGTCCTATTGTGATTTTTGGTAGGGGTTTCGGTATGGATTTAGTGTGCCTACCGTTAGAACAACTTGATATCATCCTTGGAATGAACTGGTTGGAATTCAACCAGGTTCATATCAACTGTTTTGCGAAAGCGGTTATTTTTCCTGAAGAGGTTGGTGTCGAAGATGTGACTATGTCGGTTAAACAGATGAACCTAGCTGTGAAAGATGGTGCTGTGGTATTTATGCTGTATTCTGCAATAGAAGCGGACGGAAAAGCAAAGAGTGATGGATTGCCAGTGGTGAATGAATTTCCATAGGTGTTTCCGGAAGACGTTAGTGAATTGCCACCTGAGAGGGAGGTAGAATTTACTATAGATTTGATTCTTGGAACTAGTCCGGTGTCGATGGCGCCTTACCGTATGTAGGCATCTGAATTAGCGGAGTTAAAGAAACAGTTGGAGGAGTTACTTGAGAAGAAGTTTATTCGTCCGAGTGTTTCGCCGTGGGGTGCTCCGGTGTTGTTGGTTAAGAAGAAAGAAGGTTCAATGAGATTATGTGTTGATTACAGATAGCTGAATAAAGTTACAATCAAGAATCGATATCCTTTGCTGAGGATCGATGATTTGATGGATCAACTAGTTGGAGCTTGTGTATTTAGTAAGATTGATCTGAGATATGGATATCATCAGATTCATGTGAAGTCGGAAGATATTCAGAAAACTGCATTTAGAACGAGGTATGGACATTACGAGTATTCTGTTATGCCGTTTGGAGTTACTAATGCACCTGGTGTTTTCATGGAGTATATGAACAGGATATTTCGTCCGTATCTTGATAAGTTTGTGGTGGTGTTCATTGATGATATTCTAATTTATTCGAAGAGCGATGAAGAGCATGCAGAACATCTCAGAGTTGTGTTGGAATTGTTGAAAGAGAAGAAGCTTTATGCGAAGTTGTCCAAGTGTGAATTCTGGTTAAGTGAAGTAAGTTTTCTTGGCCATGTAATTTCCAATAATGGAATTGTTGTGGATCCTACGAAGGTAGAAGCAGTATCTCAGTGGGAAGCACCTAAGAATGCTTATGAGATCCGTAGTTTTCTGGGTCTTGCAGGTTATTACAGGTAGTTTATAGAAGGATTTTCCAAATTAGCGTTACCGTTGACTAAGTTGACCAGGAAGGGTCAGATGTTTGTTTGGGATGTTGAATGTGAGAAAGGATTTCAAGAGCTGAAGAGGAGGTTGACAAGTGCTCCGATCTTGATTTTGCCAAATTCGACTAAGTCTTTTGTTGTGTATTGTGACGCATCATTAATGGGATTAGGTGGTGTGTTGATGCAAGATAAGCAGGTGGTGGCTTATGCTTCGAGACAATTGAAAGTACATGAAAGGAATTATCCGACTCATGATTTGGAGTTGGCAGCTGTTGTGTTTGTTTTGAAGTTATGGAGGCATTATTTATATGGTTCTCGGTTTAAGGTGTTCAGTGATCACAAAAGTCTGAGGTATCTCTTTGATCAGAAAGAGTTGAATATGAGGCAGAGGAGATGGTTAGAATTTCTAAAGGATTATGATTTCGGTTTGAATTACCATCCTGGTAAGGCAAACGTTGTTGTGGATGCCTTGAGTAGGAAGTCCTTGCATATGTCGATGTTAATGGTCTGTGAGTTAGATTTGGTTGAGCAGTTCAGAGATTTAAGTTTGGTATGTGAAACTACTCTGAATAGTGTGAAATTGGGTATGTTGAAACTGACTAGTGGTATTCTGGAAGAAATTCGGAATGGACAGAAGTCCGATGTTGGATTAGTTGATAAATTGACATTGATCAACCAAGGTCAAGGAGGCGGGTTCCGGATTGATGAGAATGGTGTTATGAGATTTGGTAATAGGGTGTGTATTCCGGATGTTGCAGAGATTAGGAAGAGTATTTTGGAAGAAGGACATCGTAGTGGATTGAGTATTCATCCTGGTGCTACTAAAATGTACCATGATTTCAATAAGTTGTTTTGGTGGCCGGGAATGAAAAAAGGAAATTGCTGAGTTTGTGTATGCTTGTTTGGTTTGTCAGAAGTCAAAGATTGAGCATCAGAAACCGTCAGGATTGATGGAACCGTTGTTTGTTCCGGAATGGAAATGGGATGGAATCTCTATGGATTTTGTGTCTGGTTTGCCAAGGACATCGAAGAATTGTGATTCTATCTGGGTTATTGTTGATCGGTTGACGAAATCTGCTCACTTTATTCCAATAAGAATGGATTATCCAATGGAAAGGTTGGCAGAATTGTATGTTGAGAAGATTGTGAGTTTGCACGGTATTCCTTCTAGTATTGTGTCGGATCGAGATCCGAGATTTACATCTAAATTCTGGACGGGATTGCAAGAAGCTTTGGGTACTAAGTTGCGTTTGAGTTCCGCTTATCATCCACAGACAGATGGTCAGACGGAGAGAACGATTCAGTCGTTAGAAGATTTGTTAAGAGCTTGTGTGTTGGAGAAAGGTGGAGCTTGGGATAGTTATCTACCATTGATTGAGTTTACCTACAACAATAGTTTTCATTCGAGCATTGGTATGGCTCTGTTTGAGGCATTGTATGGTAGGAGGTGTCGGACACCGTTGTGTTGGTATGAATCTGGAGAGAGTGCTGTGATTGGACCGGAAATTGTCCAACAGACTTCGGAAAAGATTAAGATGATTCTGGAGAAGATGAGGACTTCTCAGAGTCGTCAGAAAAGTTATCACGATGAGAGGAGGAAAGATCTTGAGTTTAGCGAAGGAGAACATGTTTTTATGCGAGTTACTCCGATGACTGGTATTGGTCGAGCTTTGAAGTCAAAGAAGTTGACTCCACATTTTATTGGTCCGTTTCAGATTACCAAGAGAGTTGGGAAAGTTTCTTATCAGATTGCTTTTCCATCGTCACTTGCAAAGTTGCATGATGTTTTTCATGTATCTTAGCTAAGGAAGTACATTGTTGATCCATCTCATGAGATTCGGGTAGACGATATACAGGTATGAGAGAATTTGACTGTGGAAGCGGTACCTGCGAGAATTGAGGATCGGAAGTTGAAACAGTTATGAGGCAAGGAGATCGCGTTGGTAAGAGTGGCTTGGGGAGGACCAGCAGATGGAAATGTCACTTGGGAGCTGGAGAGTCAGATGAAGGACTCGTATCCTGAACTGTTCGTCTAAGGTATGTTTTCGAGGACGAAAACTCTTTTAGTTGGGGAGAGTTGTGACACTCCAAATAATCCGATTATTAAATAATTAGAATTTTTAATTATTAATTTAATTGGAAATTTAATTATTGGTATTTTTGGATTATTGGAATTAATTTAATTAATTAAAGGAAAGAAGTATTGGTGGTGTGAAGAGTGATTAGAGGGTGTGAGGGGTAAAATACTCTACTCTTACTAATTACTAATTTAATTATTTTATTGGAATAATAAAAGGAGTATTAAAAGGAAAAAGAAGAGAAAGAGAGTTATTTTGGAATATTCATCATACGTGCATTTGAGAAGAGGAAAAAGAAGGAGAAAACCGGAAGCGTCAGAATTCGAAGAACCCACAAGGTAAGGGGTGATTTCGATTAGTTAATTCGTATTATCAGTTTAGATATTCAATAGTATGGATCATAGTATGTTAGGGAATCCCGGTTTGTAATTCTAGGGTTCCGTAGAATTGTCCCTATTGCGTCGAATTGTAGGTTGAAAACCATTAGGGTGTCAGATGATAAAAAGGAATGATGAAATAATGTTGTTTGATGTTATAATGGTGCAAAATGGATGTGTTTTGGTGTTTCTCATGTTGCAATTCGTATGGGTATGTTTGGAATTGGTTTAGAATGAATAAATGCTGTCAAAAGTGCAGAATTTGACTCTGCAGGTCGTGGGAACCGGTTCCCAGTGGGGAGGAACCGGGTTCCACTGTGTGAATTTATAAAAACTGGCAAAAATGCACGTAGGAACCGGTTCCTGTATAGGTAGGAACCGGGTTCCCATACATTTTTCCAGAAGCGTGATTTTTGAACTTCGCAGGAACCGGTTCCTGCATATGTAGGAATCGGGTTCTGCTGTAACTTTTTGAAAAATATTAAACTTTGAAAATTCATAACTTTCAAACCGTAAGTCCGTTTTGAGTGCCCTTTTGGACGTTATTTCTTAAATTTAATGCTATATTTTAGAAAATGAAAAGATTTCCTAAGACCTGAAATTATTTTGAAAATGAGTCAAATCCCGGAATAAGTGATTATTGGCTAACGCACATGGGTGTGTATGTAGCAGTGAACCTGTGATGGATGGATGTATTAGTATTGTGTGAATGAAAGGCATGTTTATGTTGCTAATGATAGTGTGCATGATCGTTGAGATATCATGTTTTTGGTTTTGGTTCAGTTATGATAAATTGATGTATTTCATAGACTGATTTGATGTTGCATGCTAGTGATGTGCGTGCATATGCATTGTTTTGGTGAAGTTAATTCCCATTGTGTGGAATTTGACTTGTATTGCCGTTAACCGATACCCGGGTGATGATGGGTGGTTAGGCTGGATTTGTGTCCGGGTGTTTATGGACGAATTGATGGTTGCTGTATCCGGTTGATGATGGATCAGTGTTGGGTGACTTGGTCACGTGTTGGTACCACATGCATTGTGTCTGCATTTGTGTTTGCATGGAATTGTAACATGTTAGGATGTCTTCCAGTGTTACAATTCTTTGGTTGATTATTGATTTGTGCATAATGACTTGTATGATTGGAACTGCGTGTTGAATATGAATTTATGCTAAAATGGGTGAAATAATATGCTTGTGATATAATGTTGATTGAGAAGCTTATAATGCATGTTAATTATGAGAAATCTCACCCTTACTTTAACAATTTCAGATTAAAGTTAGCAGCTCATGAGTTGGTGAGGATGGCTCTAGAGCTATGTTACTTTAAGTCTGCGTGTCAGTGTCGTGCTCTGATAGGTTGTAACACTGGGGAACGTTTAGTTGAGGAATTAGTTATTATTCAATTGTTTCTTTGAATTTCATTGGGAATAATTATGTTTTGGTTTATTCCGTTTTGGTTATGGTATTTTTCCGCTGTGTAAGACATGGTCTTAATTTGATTGAATTATTTGAATAATGACCCTCAGTGTAGCATGACTACTGTTTTATTGGAAGTTTTATTTATTTCATAATTGTGACATCCCGTGTTCTGTGTTAACTCTGATGGAATATGTCTTTAATCATTGATATAATTAATATTATTCGGGGTATTTTAGAAGGGGTGTTACAGGGTTTGTGGGGTAGAGTCGTTGGGTTTGTTCTTCAGCTCCGCCGCGAGGTTTGGCTAGGTTTAGGGTTAGAAAAAGGGTAGGAAAAGGGTTTGGTGAGGAGAAAAGGGTTGTTGAACGAGAGAGAAAGAGAGCTGTAAAAAAAATAATTGTGATAAAATGTTAAACAATATTTTTATACCATGTGATACAATACCTGTGCGCCTATCCTAATTATCATACACCCTTCACTTTTATCCATTAGATCTTCAACATACGGTCGTAGGCCAAGTCCCACTGTAGCCTCCATGCATCCTTGCCCACCCAATCAATCTGGGCCCTTCTCAAATGAACAATGGACCGACCCAATTCTGGTTTATACCCCCTTCTGCCATTTTATTAAAACACAGAACCATTTGCACCCCCCCTATGAATTTATATTTGGGCCTAACCCAACATAACTATTAGCACCCCCAATTTCTACTGCCACAACTAGAATTACACCCCCCAGGAATTAAATTATTTGCTATTTTTTTTATAATTCTTATTTTTAATTCTATTTTCCTTTTTTTATTATTTATTTCTTTAATAATAATTATTGTTATTAATATAATTATTATTATAATTATTATAATTATTGTTTAATGTTATTGTAAATATTATTTATATAATCACTTAAAAAATTATTTTATATAAAAAACTCATGTACATATATTAATTTTTTATTTGCATTAAAATATATTTTAAACATGCATTAATTAAGATATTTTTAAATTAATACAATTAAAATATACTAACAAATCTCAAACTATTTTTTTCGCGAATAAACTAATCTAAACAACGGTTTTTTGCAAAAGGGTTTCAAACGGATTTTGACTAATCGCGCATTTAGCCAAAATCTCCACAATCACTTCTCTCGGTCAAATACGAGGTAATTCAAAATACATTTGCAACCCCTAAAAAAAACCAACCCCATACGAACTACGAATTGGGACTCTGATTCCTCATAAGAGGATACATAGACATACGATCAAAAATCGTGGCGAGTTCACCTAATTAAAATTTAAAACCCTATTTACCCGAACTTAAACTTAAACCTAACATCCTTAAGAATAAGGTATATGAAAGGTGCCTAACACCTTCCTTTTGTCTAATGAGGTCTGAAACTTAGAATCTCTATCTTGCGAACTAGGGTTTCCTATTAGATTCCCTTCCTTAGGATAAAAACTAGTAGTGGGGACTCTGATTTAAAAACCAGTCGCAACAGCTGGCGACTCTGCTGGCGACTTAAACTTTAAGTTTTAGGTTTTATTTTGGGTTTTACTTGTATATATTTATTTGCTTTATTTACTTATTTATTGCAGTTGTTTATTGAATTTATTTATTGCATTTATTTATTTCTTGTCTATTTTTCTTTATTATTATATATTTTCTATATGGCGGGTTTTATTTCAAAAAAATATTCTCAAATAAACCCTTAGAAAGAAGGTTCGTCTATTAGCTTAGGGGATACATCATCCCTGCGAGTTTATGTGACGACTTCGCCTAGATTTGGTGGACTTCTGAAAAAGGAATACTTATCGAGAGATATCCTCTTGACGATTAGGAATTTGGAAGAACACCCATGACTCTTTGTAATGACCTTAACCTAAAATCTTATGACGAGACCTTTCACGACTTTGAGACGTAATTCTCGGTCCGTAAAGAGACTCCACCTAAGGGAGACCCTTGTGCCGTGTCCCTCTGGTGTTATTCATGACACCCTTAAGGAAACCACCTTTTGGGAGGGTAGATTAACTGTAGATCAAAATTAAGGAGCCTACCTTATAAGGGTACCTGTCACAAAAATTTATCATAAAATCCCGTCACTCAGCCATACAGCCATGCATTCATATATTTCATATATTCATCATTTGTTTCTTTTATTATTCTTATTTACAAGGTACAAAAAAAAAGATAATAAAATCAAGATTTTTGGTGATTGTCTTTAAAAAATGGATACCATAGGGAAACAACTTATCTGCGTCAATGTCTTCAAGCCGGACATTTTTTAAATCAAAGCTATAAAGGAGAAATTATCTGAGACAACTCTGAAGATGTACGCCCGTCGCTATGGGGATATGCTTGACTTGACCAGAGTAGAGGTTAAAATGGATGTTGTTTCTGCCCTCGTTCAGTTTTAAGACCCTCCACTGAGATGTTTCACTTTCCAAGACTTCCAGCTAGCACCAGCTCTGGAAGAATTTTACAGAATTCTGAACTTTTCCAAAGATAAGGCCTATGTAGGTATCAGACAAATGATTAAAGTCAAAGTCTTGGAAAAAGGCTTAGGGATCCCTTACCCTGAGTTAGTTCAAAATTACCGAAGAGAAGGTCTGATACAAGGAATCAAAAGGATGTACTTAGAATCCAAGGCGCTCGAATTTGTTAATTATAAAGAATGGGAACCTTGTGTCGATTGTTTAGGGCTACTTGTATTTGGTGTAATTTTATTTCCTCAGACTGTGGACTATATTGACCCTACGGCCATTAGCATATTTTGGGGTGCGAAAGTCTTTAATACGGATCCAACTCCCGCCTTGCTTGCTGACATTTATTACACCTTGCACACGATGTAAGAAAAAAGAAAAGAAATTCTAAATTGTTGCATTCCACTTCTATATACTTGGTTCATGACCCATCTTTACAAAGAAGACTATATGATTCCAAACGCGAGTAGCCTCAAAAGTTAAGGTCTCTCACTGCTAACTCGGTATTATAGTATTCTAGGAAGCTGGATATTGGGGACATCACTATTAGCTGTGGGGATTTTCCTAATGTCCTGTTGATCGGATCTCGAGGTTGCATTAATTACAACCCTACTTTGGCCCTACGACAGTTAGGGTATCCTTTAGAAGACAGACCTTCGGAAGAATAACTCCAACCATTGATCATCCACAACATGGGTATAAAAGACCAAGGGTTTCTCAACAAGGTTATCCGGGCTTGGAATAAAGTTAACAAAAGGAAAGCCGAAAGAAAGAATGCCATAACAAGAGAATCTTACACCAGATGGGTCCGAGATAAGGTATAAACTATCAAGCTGCCATTTGATATAGATCCAGAGTATAAGTCAGAGGCCCCAGAGGTTATGCCTATATCCTTGGAAGAAGTCAACAATCTGAAGAGTGCCCTAAAGTAAGCTCAAAGGGAAAAATAAGAACTAGAACTCAACCTTCTCAATCTGACCAAAGAGAAGAAGCAGATGTAGCTCATACTAGAGTCAAAGGACCAACAAATTAAGAAAGATCAAAAGGCATTGGAAAAAGAGAGTCTCAAATAGAAGCGTACAACTGAAGGGCTGTTGAGTGCAACCTTCAACCTGGATTCCCACAGCCAAAAGTTAGAAGAGGCTGCTACTGAAATCGGAAGGTTAACCAGATGGTATGAAAAGGCAACACATGACAAAAAGGTGCTAGAGGAAAATCTAAGAGCCCAGATCCAAAGTTTGGCGCAAGCTTCCTTAGATCAAGAAGAGCAAGTAAAGTACCTCACAACCGAACTTCAAGACAGCCAAGAATCAGAGGTCAAAGCATGCCTTGAAAGGGTAGAGGTAGAAAGACTCCTGACTCAGAGAACTCAAGAATATGAGCATGTGTGCCTAGAGTTACAGGGTCTCCAAAAAGATTTCCTTATTCAACAGAGACTTTATATGGAAATGAGGGGGTGAAAAGATGTATTGGGAAGAGCAATATACCAAGATCGCCCAAGCTGGGAGAGATAACCATAAGATAATCCCGCATATTTACCAGGAGTACGAGTATTACAAGGACAAGCATGAATGACTCGCCTTCTTAGCTAATAACCTCATTGAGGATATCCCTAGAAGTTTAAGAGACGCAGAAAGTGTAATGGTTCCTCTTCCAAAGGAAGTTGAAGACTTTCTCAAGCTTTTTCGAGAAATGGTGGATGGTTTTAGAGTGGATATCCGCAAGTGCGCCTAGAATATTTATTTCCCTTTCGTTTATGTTTCATGCAAACTAGTTTTGATTTCAAGTTGTAATATTTTTCAATATCTGGATTATTTTACTTTCAATAAAGGAATTTTGTTTTAGTATCTCGTTGGCGTATCTATTTTAAAGCTAGTCACAAAATAAAATAATAATAATAAGAAAAAGATAAGTATGTACCCAAATGAATAAGACATTTAAAACAAAAAACCATTACATGTTCATAATCATACGCATGCATGCATTCATAAACACATGCATATCATACCAAAGCTCATATTTTTCAAAATCTCTCCAGTTAAACCATTGGTAGAAGAAGATCACCACCTACTTGGCCTCCATATCAAACAAGGGCCTACCAACAAAAAGCAATGGAACAAATCGAGGAAACTCATGCTACATTCAAAGTGGATCTCGACCAAGTAAAGGGTGATGTAAGTTCAATGAAAGGAGATCTGAGTCAAGTTCTCCTAGCTTTGAAGAACATCATTGACAGGCAGGACCAGATTCCCAGGGTAGCCTTCAAAGAAGTAGCCCAAACAATTGGTGCATCAAGCGGTCACCAACTAAGAAAAGAGCCAGAAGCAGGACCCCAAAAGTCCGTCATGGCCCAACAAGAGACCAGAGAAGCTGAAACTGAAGGGTTTGTCCCACCTCCGTCAAAATCAGGGGCGTCTCATACCCTACAGATTCTAGTCAAGAATGCAGACAATTACTTGGATCTGCAATACAGAGACCACGACTCAGAGGATGCCAACCAGGCACCCTTAAAGACAACTCGTACCCATGCTGTTGAGAATCCACTAGTAATGAATTAGTATAAAGCTCTGAAGGAAAGGTTAAAAGTTGTAGAGGGTTTTGATGCCTTCGAAGTAGACGCTCTCGAAATGGGCCTAGTTCCTAATGTGGTAATTCTGCCAAAGTTCAAAGTTCCTGACTTTGGGAAATACAAGGGACTCACCTGTCTGAGAAATCATTTGTGCATGTATTGCAGGAAGATGCATGCCCATGCCCATGATCAGAAGCTTCTGATTCACTGTTTTCAAGATAGCCTGAATGGGGCATCTTTAGACTTGTATATGCAATTGGAGCAAACACATATTCGAACATGGGTAGATCTTGCTAATGCTTTCTTAAAGAATTACAAATATAATTTGGACATGGCGCCTACCCGCATACAACTCTAAAATATGTCCCAGAAGAAAGAAGAGTCCTTCAAAGAGTATGCTCAGAGCTGGAGGGAGATGGCATCCTGTGTGCAACCACCACTGTTAGAGAAGGAATTAGTAGACATGTTCATGGGGACTTTACAAGGGTTGTATTATGAGAAGATGGTTGGATGTATCTCTTCGGGGTTCTCAGATCTAGTAACTATCAGTGAAAGAATTGAGACTGGAATAAAGAGTGGGAAAATACCAGTGGGGCCATTAAATGCCCCCTATAATTCAAAAAGTCCTACTTCAAATTTCCCAAAAAGAAAGGAGGGAGAAGTTAATGTTGTAGGCTCACAACCCAGGGCACAACAACTGTTGATGATTCCACAAGGACAATAACAAGGAAGAAGGCCTCCAAGAAATTTTGATCCACTCCCCATGTCGCCTAGCCAGTTATTACAAAACTTGGTCATGGCATCCTTGGTGGAAATCAAGCCTCTAGCTCCTCTAGTCGGGCCACTCCTATGAAGGTACAATGCCGACGCCGGATGCGAATACCATGCTAACTCTCCGGGACACACCATAAGGCAATGTTAGAATTCAAGCATAAAGTTTAGGACTTGTTAGAATCTCAAGACATCGTGTTTGGTAAGCCTAACATCAAATAAAACCCCATGCCTCCGCATGGTGGGCCGACAATAAATGCGATTGAAGTAGTCACTAACTTTGGGGCAAACAAACATGCAAAGACCCCAATCAACTTGTTGAAGGAATACTTGTTCGAATGTGGGTTCCTATTGGAAAATAAATGGAGCCTTTGAAAGAACTCTGCAAAAGCTAGTGGACCAGGGGATAGTCCAATTCGGACCATACCCTGAAGAAAAATATGTAGCTGCGATTGAAAGAAAGAAACCATTGGTAATCCCTTTCCAAGGCTCAAATATTAGCAAAAGGACTCTGGTGATCCTATGGGAAGAATCAACAGAAACCATGGGAACTGCACTGAAGAAGGCTCTCCTAATACCAGCTATTCCAAATGCCGCGATGATAATTAAGGGACTGCCACCTATCCCTTATAAATATAACAAAGCAGTGCCATGGAGTTATGACTCAGACGTGTACATTAATGGAGTAAAACAAGAAAATGAGCCCTCACCAAGTCAGGGAACTGCAATTTCAAATACAGCAGGGACAGGGGGTATGAACCGAAGCAGACGAATCTTTTGAGCCGAACCACCAAAGAAGAAAGATGAGACCCCAACAAAAGACAAGGGAAAAGCAGTGGTGGAAACAAGTTAAGAAACTGAACCTCCTAGCAAAAGCTTTACTGATCAAGAGGCATATGAGTTTCTGAAAATAATCAAGAGAAGGTACTACAGGGTGGTAGACCAGCTTCACCAAACTCCAGCTAAGATCTCCATACTCTCACTACTCATCAACTCTGAAGCGCATAAAGACTCTTTGATGAAGGTACTAAGTGTAGCTCACATTGTGGAAGAGATTACTGTGAATCAATTTGACAATGTTGTAGCAAATCTAACATCCAGATCATACCTGGGTTTTAGTAACAATGAATTATTGCCACAAGGCCGAGCTCACAACAAGGCACTCCATATCACTATGCAAATAGGTACTACCAGCCTATCCAGGGTCCTCACTAATACCGGCTCCTCCCTTAACATGTTTCCAAAATCAAGTCTGATGAAGTTAACAATAGATGGCGTGGAGATGAGGCCAAGCTCTACAGTAGTGAAATCATTTGATGGTTCTCGAAGCTCGGTATTGGGGGAGGTGGACCTTCGAGTCAAAATAGGACCGCATATCTTCAATATCACTTTCCGGGTCATGGATATAGAATCGACGTACACTTGCTTACTGGGGAGACCTTGGATTCATGCTGCAGGGGCAGTCACTTCGGCCTTACATCAAAAGTTGAAGTTCCTGGTAGAAGGGAAATTAATCATAATCGACGGTGAGGAGGACATCTTCGTAAGTCACATCGAATCATATCGATATATCAGTACCGATGAAGACTGTATAGCCACTCTATTCCAAGCCCTGGAAATTTCTTCAATGGTGACTTTACCCGTGGAAAAAGGTAATAAGTCTAAGGTGACCTCATGGAGAGACTTATAAGCAACCATGTAATGTGATGCCTCGAAAGGTTGGGGAAAGCTCCCTGAAATTCTTGACAAGAAGAATCACTTTGGTTTGGGCTATGAAGCATCGAAAGCTACTCTGAAAGGTAAAGCACGGTTTCCTCCGATCCAAGAGACCTTTGTCAACAAGGGAACAGAGAATGGCGGACATATGGCAATGATATCCAGCAAAGCCAACACCAAAAAGGCCACTGACTTGATCCGAGAATGCGCCCCAGGAGAAGAACTCAAAAGATGGACTGTCGTGGAGATTCCCGAGACCTTTTTTTTCCTAAGTAACTTTTCTTGTTTTGAAAGAACCTATATCAAGCCTGAGGCATAAGGGTTGCTTGTAAGGGTTCCCCATTTTGTTTCAGACAATATTTACAATTAATAAAAGTTATATTTTGTTCTCAATTAAGATCCTTGTCTTTCTTTCGCATTTATCTCTTAAATTTGAAAATGGCAATACTTTCTATGCATATGCATTTTCAATGTTCATATACTAAAATCTGCACCAAAACATGATAAATGTGCAGATCCATGCCCAAAACCACCGATAATGTTACTGCTGTAACCCGATATAATTTTGATGCTCCTATCAACCAAGCCGAAGAGGAAGATGATGAAGATCTTGAACTCTCTGAAGAAATGGCAAGAGAAATAGAACAAAAGTACGACAACATACAACAGTATCAAGAGGCTATTGAGACCATTAATCTAGTACAGAGGAAGATCTGAAGGAAATTAAGCTAGGGGCAATGTTAGAGTAAAGCGTCAAAGAATGGTTGATCAAGTTACTACATGAGTAGGTAGATATATTCGCTTGGTCCTACAGGGACATGCCAGGTTTAGATACAGACATTGTGGTGCACAAACTACCTCTCAAAGAAGGTTGTTTGCTAGTCAGGCAGAAGCTTAGGAGAACTTGTCCAGATATATCTAGCAAAATTAGAGAGTAAGTGCTTAAACAGTTCGACGTAAGGTTCTTAACAATCATGGATTATCCGCCATGGATAGCTAATATTTTTCCAGTACCCACGAAAGATGGAAAGGTACGCATGTGTGTGGACTATCGAGATCTGAATAAAGCAAGTCCCAAAGATGACTTCCCGTTACCCCACATAGATATTTTGGTAGATAACACGGCTCAAGCCTCAGTATTCTCATTCATGGATGGTCTATCGGGCTATAATAAAATCAAAATGGCACTCGAAGACATGGAAAAGGCCACTTTCATGACACCTTGGGGAACCTTCTGCTACAAAGTTATGTCATTCGGTCTCAAAAATTTAGGGGCAACATATCAAAGGGCCATGGTCACACTATTCCATGATATGATTCACAAAGAAGTTGAAGTGTACATAGATGATATGATCGCCAAATCCCATACGGAGGAGGAACACATCATACATTTACAAAGGTTATTCGAATGATTGCACAAGTTCAGACTAAGGTTAAATCCGAACAAATGTACATTTGGCGTCAGATCAGGCAAGTTGCTAAGTTTCATTGTAAGTCAATATGGTATCAAGGTAGACCCCGACAAAGTAAAAGCTATACAAGGGATTCCAACACCGAGAACAGAAAAAGAAGTTTGTGGTTTCTTAGGGCGATTGAATTACATCTCAAGGTTCATATCGCATATAACAGCCACGTGTGAGCCGATATTCAAATTATTGCGAAAATATCAAACGGTAGTATGGAATGATGATTTCCAGACAGCCTTCGAGACAATAAAACAATATCTACAAGAGCCACTGATCTTAATGCCACCAGTTCCCGGAAGACCACTCATTATGTATCTAACAGTGCTCGAAGGATGAATGGGTTGTGTTTTGGGACAGCAGGACGAAATAGGAAGAAAAGATCATGCAATTTACTACTTCAGCAAGAAATTTACTGACTGTGAAACCAGGTATTCGCTCCTCGAAAAAACTTGTTGTGCATTTGCTTAGGCTACTAAGCGGTTGAGGAAATATATATTAACCCATACCACATGGTTAATAGCAAGAATGGATCCTTTAAAGTGTGTGTTTGAAAAACTGGCTCTTACAGGGAGAATTGCCTGATAGCAGATGCTATTATCATAATACAACATCCAATATGCCACTCAGAAGGCCATCAAGGGGGGTATATTAGTTGATCATCTAGCTCACCAACCGCTGCCAGAATATCAACCATTTGAAGTTTACATTTCCAGATGAAAATGTCATGATTATAGGTGACTATGAAATACCAGGACCTAACGAAGGACCTGAGCTAGGGGCACGTTGGACACTCATGTTCGACGGGGCTTTAATGCACTAGGGCACGATATAAGGGCAGTTTTTACTTCTCGAAAGAATTATCACAAGCCATATACTGCAAGGTTGTGTTTTGATTGCACCAACAACATCACTAAGTACGAAGCCTGTATACTAAGACTGGAAGCTTCCATCAATCTGAGAATAAAGCACCTCGAAGTATTTGGGGACTCCGAATTAGTCATATACCAAATCAACAGCGAGTGGGATACTAAACACCAAAAAGTGATACCATATCGGGATCATGTTTTGAAGTTGGCTGTGGAATTCATGGAGATTACTTTCAGTCATATCCCACGAGAAGAAAATCAAATGGAAGACGCTCTGGGAACCCTATCAGCTATGTTCAAAGTGACCTGGCCGAACCACGCATCACAATCAGACACTTCGAAGAGCCCACACATTGCCTTGCTATTGAAGAAGGACCGAATGACAAGCCTTGGTTTTATGACATCAAAAATTACATCGAAAGGTAAGAATATCTAGAAAATGCCTCTATCATTGACAAGCGAACCCTCCGGAGACTAGCCTCGAAATTATTTCTGAGTAATGGAGTGTTATACAAAAGAAACTACAACATGGTACTACTCAGGTGTGTGTAGAAGAAAGAAGCATATACGCTTATGAGAGGAATCCACGAGGGTACTTTTGGAACTCATACAAATGGGCACGCCATGGCTAGAAAGATTCTGCGAGCAGGGTATTATTGGTTGACAATGGAAACTGACTGCTATCACTACACAAAGACGTGTCACAAATGCATGATCTACACTAATAAGATAAATGTGCCACCAACTCCTCTGAATGTCATAAGCTTCCCTTGGCCATTCTCAATGTGGGGAATTGATATGATTGGCATGATTGAGCCGAAAGCATCCAACGAACACCATTTCATACTGGTAGCTATCGATTACTTCACCAAATGGGTGGAAGCAGCATCCAACACCAATTTAACAAGTCAACTGGTTACACGCTTCATCAAGCAGAATATCATATGCAGATGCGGGGTCCCAAGCCGGATAATTACATATAACGGGTCCAATCTGAACAACAAGACGATGAAGGAGCTATGCGATAGTTTCAAAATCGAACATCATAACTCCTCACCATACAGACCCAAGATGAACGGAGTCGTCGAAGCATCCATTAAAAATATCAAGAAAATTATTCAGAAAATGCTGAAGACATACAAAGATTGGCACGAAATGCTTCCCTTTGCTCTACATGGCTATTGCACTTCTGTGCGCACATCGACAGGCACAACTCCTTTTTCTCTAGTATATGGCATGAAAGCAGTACTTCCAGTTGAAATAGAGATATCATCACTTCGAGTTCTAATGGAGACAAAGCTAGAAGAGGCATAATGGGTTCATACCCGGCTCGATTAGCTTAAACTTATTGAAGAAAAGCGCTTGACTGCTTTATGTCACAGTCAATTACATCAGAAACGGATGAAGAGGGCCTTTGACAAGAAAGTTCGTCCTTGAACATTCAAAGAGGGGGATTTAGTGCTCAAGAAGATTCTGCTACCTCGCCTCGATTCATGTGGTAAATGGACACCCAACTACAAAGGTTTATACATAGTCAAAACAACATTCTTCGGCGGTGGCCTCATCCTCACAACAATGGATGGGGAAGAACTACCGCATCCGACAAACTCAGACGTAGTCAAAAAATACTATGTATAAATAGCTCGCTAAGCTCGAACTGTAAATGGGCGACTTAGGAAAAAAGTAGCGTCTCGGTGGATCGAAAACCCTAAAGGGAGATCCAGGAAAAAATTAGGGGCATATAAACAAAAAAAACTATCCTGATGGATTGAAAACCCGAAAGGGAAATCCAGGCAAAAATTAGGGATTTCATACAAAGAAATAAAGAACAAAAAGACTGCGATCTAAGAACTGCGACTACGAACCACGAAGTGAGAGATGGATTTGAATCATACAACTCAGAAGCAAAGGAGATAAGGGCTATTAAAAAGATATTGGGGAACAGCAGTAGCAATTATCATTTTTCATTGCCATTTACAGTTTTAAAAATTTCTGTAATTACCTCTTTCTAGGAATTGCATCTTGTACTCTCGCCTATTCAGAGGCATATTAATAAAACATTCACTTTTCTTTTCATCTTTCAAATTGTGTTTTTTATTTTCTTAGGCTTGTTTGCAAAATACTACGATTATTGCTGGTGAATATTGTCTTGAAATCATTTTGGGGGAATTAACAAATAAAAGCATTTAACAAAAAACATCGAAAAAGAATTTTTGTTAGAAAAACATCAAAAGAAAATCTGCGTCTACGCTCAGAAAAAAAAAGTCTACATACATATGTCCACACCTACGCCTGCACTTACAAAACAAAAGTCGACACACTTCTACACCTACGCCTTCACCTGCAAAACAAAGAAATCAAGAACATGCTAAAAATCTTCATCATATTAAAAAAAAATCAAAGATACTACGACAACACAACATACAACACCAGGGGTTGGTAATTCAAAACCAATGGCTTAAAGGAGAGAGTGCCAGAAATAGTCTTCATAACATTTCAAGGCATACACGTGTGCTACACGCATTTCACACACACATTTTGCATATCCAAAGCATACATACACTATACATTTTTGCATACATACAATACGCATATACTCAAGGTTCTATATCAATCAGCAAATAAATAATCTCACCATCGATTCCGCCATGTAAGGGTCAGTCATCAAAACATTTCTCCTACGATTCAACACGTCACCTAAGTCTCCATGTCGTGACGTGTAAAGCCCATCACCTCAGACTCCTTGCAGTGATTTGTTCCTTACAACGTAGCATTACCTAAGTCTTCATGCAGTAATGTATGAAGCTCGGTACATTTCCTAAGACTCCACGCAGCTATGTATTCTCCTCATCTAACCCACTGCCTAAGACATCGTGCAGTAGTGCGATTCCTTGTTCTGTAATAAAGACCATTGCCTAAGATGTCGTGCATCAATGTGTTTCTTTATTCTGTAACACAGATCATCGCCTAAGACGACATGTAGCGATATTCAAAAACAAAAACTAGCCTATCGCCTAAGACGACATGTAACGATTCGCGAACCTAACCCACTGCCTAAGACATCGTGAAGTAGTGTGGTTCCTTGTTCCATAATAAAGACCATTGCCTAAGACGTCGTGCAACAATGTGTTTCTTTATTCCGCAGCACAGACCATCGCCCAAGACGACATGCAGCGACGCTCGAAAACCAAAACCTAGCTTATCGCCTAAGACGTCATGCAGTGATTCATGAACATAACCCATGGCCTCAGTCTCCAACCATCCATGCATCATCAAATATTGACTTATTCATCCCCAAAAGGATGAATAAGTAAAATCAAACCAAGACATACAAGATTGCTCTCTCAAGCTCAAAACCAGTTGCCTCGTCATCAAACCCTGGTAAGCGATATATCATCAGCTTTGCCTACTTCCTCAAGACTCATAAGGGTATGCTACATCAACGTAACATATGTTTGTCGGACAAATTTTGGGGTATCCCAAGTATTAAATAAACTCCCAATCAGAATGCACAAGACTCGTGTATTCTCACGCTATTCGATTTTGGATGACAATTGAATAGGGGCAGCTGTCGGACCCCAAATTTTCCCTACCGCGGCGATTATATTTTCAAGACTTAAAATAGAAGAAATATTTAATTAAAGATGATATATCAGTATTTGAATGCCCATCTTTATCCAAGTTGGTTAGAGGGTGTAGTTTAATTCAGGAGAATGGGGCTTTCTAAATCATAAAGACCCATGTATTCGTAAGCCCATTCGCGAAGCATGTTGGCCAAGGGCACATGAGATTCGAAAATGGAAAATTCTTTTAAAAATAACTACTAAGTTATTAAGTAATTAAGCTCATTTAAGAAAGGTCGTTGTTAGTAAGAAGAGGGGTGAAATTGCAATATACGAGCCCATTTCGTTTGGCCCATTTCCATTTTTGTTAAAAAACAAAGAGATGATGTGGTTATAAGTATAGGTCCATGGAGTTTTAACCAAGCCCATTTGGTATTATTGTTATTGCACTAGCTCAAATTTAAAACATGGTCTTGTTTAGATAGTAAAGGTGTTAGGCTAGCCCCTTTTGTTTTGGGTTTAAACAATTTTATTAAAGTGGTTATTTTTGCCTTTAATAAATGTTACGGTAGCTTATTAAAAGTTCTTGTAGTAAATTTGATCATTGGTTTGTAAACAGATTTTGAGAAAAGGTCTGATTAGATCAATTATTTTGTGGCCCAATCCAAAGTACAGCAGAAAGAAAAAATGTGTTCGGTTGGACAAAACAAAACATAGTAACGCAGGCCCAAATAGACTAACAAACACTACAGGAATTCAACCAAAATTTGCGCATGTTTTCAACCAACTGTTAATGTAGAAATCAAATGTAGTAAAATCAAATTTTCTAAAGAAGCAAATTCCAGATTTGTTTACAGTATAAAATCTAAATAAATCAAAATCCAGAAAATTACAAATCTAAAAATCTCTACAAATCCAATCTCTATTGCAAAACAAATCCGAAAATTACAATACATAAATTCAAAATCAATTACAATATATACATAAATCAATTAACATAAAGACATAAATCCTTAATTTTTTTATGTTCCTAAATCTATGCTAACAAACTTGATTCAGGCTCAAAATCTGAAACCCTATAAAAGGAAATCAAGAAGAACAGATGAAAGGGGATTCAGATTACAGAGAAAATTAACAACAAAGAAAATTTGAATATGGAGATAGCTTGATACATAGACCGCGGAGCTTGGGAACGGAAGCACAAAGACCTCACTCGCTGTTGAAGAAGAAGGTTGATGCGATTGGGGCTTCGAGATCCGAAACTCTAATTGCTAGCCGTTGATCGCTGTCCACCACCATCTTCAATCTTATCATCGCTACTCCACCGCATCCTACAAAAACGAAGGAGAACAGGGATGAATACTAAATCCAGAACGTTCAAAGTCAGAGAGAAAATAAAATCGCGAAGGGTAACACCGACTTAGCTCATCATTTTTTTCTCTTATACTGGTTGGGGGGTTTGTGGGGGTAGAGTCGCTGGGTTTGTTCTTCAGCACCGCCGCGAGGTTTGGCTGGGTTTAGGGTTAGAAAAAGGGTAGGGAAAGGATTTCGTTAGGAGAAAATGGGCTGTTGAACGAGAGAGAAAGAGATCTATAAAAAAATAATAAAAATTAATTGTGATAAAATGTTAAACAATGTTGTTATACCGTGTGATACAATACCTGCACGCCTATCCTAATTGTTGTACCCCAATTTTTTCCCCTAAGATCCCTTCATCATACCATGTTGATTCAATCACAACAAGATCACATTAGGGCTTTTGGTTCTCCTCCCTATCTTTAGATTTGCTCTTTGAGGTATCACCAAACACCTTGACTTGTTTCCTTTTGTGATCATGAATATTTTGTCTTGATTTTCTTTCTAATTAATAAAATGCAATGTTGGTTTGTCTTACTTGTTAATAATGTAGGTAAAGGCAATGAGGGTTAGCAAGTTGCTCCATGGGTTCATGAGTTTATTTCCATGCCCTAGTCAATAAAGCTTGAGAATTCCAAACCTCACCATTGAAGTTATTTTGGAAGAAATGGCATGGCTAGGTTTATCTTGGTTCACCACATTTAAAATTTATCAAGATTGATTCAAAAGTAGAAGGGGTTGATTGAAGAAGTAGTCATATTTTGACAAGACTTTGTTCCCCTTGGTCACAAGTGCATATTTCTCTCAATTCTCAAGATATGGAAGTGGTTTTGATGGCTATCAATTCTCATTATCATCCTCAACAACTTCTATTTACAAAGCAAAAGTGTTGGTATAAGAAGGTTGTTCAAAATTGTCAAAGTTCCTCAAAGCATTTTCTTGATCTAGGAGCTAGGGTTTTGAAATTCAAAGAAGTATATCTTGCTCATCTTTTGGTATTTTTGAGTGATTCCAAAGACATACTTCTCTTCAAAGGGTTATTAACAAATCACTTCAAAAGTTTCAAGGAGTTTTCATGTGGAAGAAACTTGATGATGAAAAAGAGTACAAGTCCTCCAGATGAACCCACATTTTCCCATGTGTGACTTCAAATGATCATAACTTGGTCAATTTTGATCACCTTGATCCCACTCTTTTTCCATAATTATCTTGAGGATGTGCACTTTATGCCTTATTTTATGTGAAAAGTCAGAGAATGGATGGAAGATGCCCTAAGGATACAAAATATTATAGGTCATTTCATGATTTTTTGCCAACTTCAACAATTCATAACTCTCTCAATTTTTGGATATTTTGAATGGTTCAAGTTTCAAAATTTCATTCAAGAGGTTTATTTCATGCCATATTTTTTGTTCAAAAGAAAATTCCAAGTGGAAGGCCATGTTTGGATGCAAAACATTATAGGTCACTTTTGAAGAAAAATTTAAAATATTTCTAAGTATGGAAAGTCAACCTTTTTTTACCCAACTTTGACTCAATGCAAATTTCAGATCAAGCATCCATTTGATTCCATTACTTTTCCATTTTAAATCTTGTAATATCATCTTTTTAAAGCATCAAGAATCATGCCTTAAGACCCCTTGAGCTGAGAATGCAATTGGATTGAACTTGGTAACTTGGAACTAAAGTTTCTTTATAAGTCAGAATTTAAAATTCATGTTTTGTCCTCTAAACATCAAATTAGCACGTGTTTGTGATCTAAACATGTTTAACCAAGTTGCCAAAGTGGATTAGAGCTTTAAAACGCAAGGATTAGATGAGTTTTGATGCAAATCAACTCACACTTTGCTCGTGCATCAGGTTCACACGATTTCCCTCCAAACTTCATCATTTCACACGCTTCAACATTCCATTTTATTCCCTATAAATAGAGGGTCATCCCCCATTCATTTCCTCAAGCTTTGAGAGCCAAAAACACTCTGTCAAAACCTCACACGAACTTCAAATTTTTTAAATCAGTTTCTATGATTCCAGCCTTTTCTTCCAAAATTCTTTGCACATTCATCTTCCTTAAGCATCATACAAAGTCTCCAGCACTTAAACCAAGCAAAATGAGCTATAATTCAAGCTACAGAAGTCTAGTTTCAGAGCTTCTTTCTTGAACTTCGAAAAGGTATAATTCTCCACCATTTGGATCCAAATAAAGCACTAACATGTTCTACTCCTTCTCCTGATTCTTGTGCTTCTTACAATTTTTAAATCCATTGAGAATTGAGAGAGAAATATCAAATTGAAGGTGCTCGTTATTTTTTGGGTTTTTGATTCATATCTCTTTGTATACCTTATATAAATTTGGTGCGATGGTGGTGTTAGGATCGTCTTGAAGAGACGAATCCAATGATACTGGTCTGGGATCCTAATTTTTCCATTTGAAAGATCTCACAAAATCTCCATTGCACGGTGCCTGGAGGTTGAAGAGGATGACACGTCTTGTCTCAGCCAATGATAGTGTGCCAAACGTTTTAATTTCATTGGTTGCCCTTTTTCTAATCCCATGCGCATCTTACTAAGGTCCATATCAAACACAACGCGTCTGGTTCATTGGATTAGCTTACTAACGTGTTTTGACTATGATCTGATGGCCCATATCTTTTTGGTTTAATTTTATTTTCTGATTTTATATTTTAATTGATTTAATTTTCAAAAATTCATAACTCTTTTATTTTTATCCAAAAATTATGAAATAATTCACAAAAATACTTTGAAACATTTCTGATGTCATGACTATTTTTTCACATTTTTATTTTGAAATTTGATATTTTTTATATTTTTTGCATTGTTTGCTTTGTTTTAATTACTTTAAAAATACTTTCTGACATTTTTTTTAATTCTAAAAAATTTCATAAATATCATTTTACATATTTCTGACTTTTTGAAAATTTTATGGAATTTTATATTGATGTTTACTATTTTTGATCTATTTTTTATTTGTTTGAGCAATTTTAATTAGCTTAAAAATAGTTTCTGACTTTAAAAAATTACCAAAAATTTTATAAAAATATTTGAGTCCATTTCTGATTTTTCTATGGTCCTACTTATTTTTTCTTGAGTAGTTTGAACATAGTTGATATTTTTCTTTCTTATTTCCTTTTTAAAACCTTTTTAAAACCTTTTTTTAATGTATATATATTAAATGCAATATTATTTTGTGATTATTTTATGGCTGATCTTGGGTTGGATTTTTGATCATGAACTTTGTTAACATCATTGGATTAATGGTGTTGAGTTTAACTCCGAAAAAATGGATGAATGATTTTAATAATATTTTGATTAAAATTTAATTCAAATATGATTCGTATTCTTTCCCACCCCTCTTCATATCATCTCTTTCTTATTGCACTAAGTGTTATTGGAGCATGATCTCTATATCATGTCTCAAAATAAATGGTGCTTAGATTGCTATTGACCGGCCTCAAAATAGGTGTGACTTCTATATAAGTCCACTTACGATTGCTTAACATAGCGCTAAATTTTGTCTGAATTCGAATAAATGATCATTTGTGGCCCAAACTTATGTTTGCAATCCCAAGTATGTTAATTTGATCTCTTTGATCCAATAACTTTGAGATTTATTGTGTGGAGGCTTTGGTTCTACCAATCCTCTAATGGATCTACAACACATTTGGTCAACACGGATCACTTAAACATCGTTGATCATTAAAGGGTATTTGTGAGAATTCCAAATGGATGATATACTTGACAAAAAGCAAATGCAGCTTGTTGTGTGGAGGCTTTGGTTCTACCAATCCTCTAATGAGTTCCAAATGCAAGTTTCAAGATGGTCATCCAACTAACTACTAATTATTAAATTGTTCTACTTTATGATTTTATTTTTATGCTTTATGTACCATTTACTTTAAGTATTACATTTCATGCCATTTTTATTTTGCTCCCTTGAGCATTTATATTCTTGTTATATTTATTTTGCTCACTTGAGCTTTTCTCTTCTTTTTCAAGACACCTAATAATCAACATGAACCATAAAAAGCTTTAATGATACTTGGACTATTTGGTTACTATCCTTGGCATTATAGAGTATTGGACTTCTTGGACTTAGGATTAGAAACCTTGACCTATGTTGGAGACCTTGTGACCTTAATTGATATTTTGTATGGAGTTCTTGAGGTTTACCTCAAGACATTGAATTGTTTGTTTGTTTTATGTGCAGGTTATTGTGATTACATTCTTTGTTTGTAATCTGGATTTACCCGTATACAGTCGTTACTCTGCCCAATTTTTGTGAAGACTTAATACACTTGTAGTGATGCAAACAACTATACTTCTACAATATATTGTGGGTAGTAAATATCTTTTCCACACGGACAATGATGATGATGTCCCATCTCATAAAATTAACCAACACATTTGTGTTTTAAATTTTTAAAGATGAACTACGTGTACCCTGATCCCCTATTACGCAGAAGGTGGTACATAGGCACTAAAGGTTTGCAACCGCGGCGGATGCAAAAATCATTAAAAAACACTTCTTTTCTCACCTCCACCATCTATTTTACCTACAACATTTTATAGCCAAAATTTACAGATTTTACAAAGAGGTTCCTGTGGAGTACCATAGATGTTTAGGGTGCTAATACCTTCCCTTTGCATAACCAACCCACCTTACCTAGAATCTTTCCCCCCTCTTTTGGGTTATTAGCTCTTTTCCCATTCATTTGGAAACAATAAAGCGCGATGGAGATTTTTATTTTGATATGTATAAGTCTAGTCAATCTAATGACTTAGTCTTTAACATTTGTACTGCTACAGAGAAAAAATGGCGACTTCACTGGGGAAATATTGACCTCTTGTTGGTTCATCCCTAAGTGGGTTAAGCCTATCTTTGTTTATATCTGTATATGTGTTATTGTTGTTTATGTGTTATATGTTGTATATATGTTTGCTTGGATTTTCCTGGTTTTCAGGGTGCTTGGTGATTACTTATAAGTTCTATACCCGAACTTTGGAAAACTTTAAGATAGGACGGGAGGTATAGTCATGTTAACTTTTAGGGAGTAATCCCAAAAAAGGAGGCATGCGATCCCCCACTCCGTGGAGGCCCCTTTGATTGTAGTGTCGTTTACTGAGTAATCGGGAAGACATACTACTTTCGACCCGGGAGCCTGCTGAAGCTGGGGACCATAGAATACCTAACCCATCTTGGCCTTTTATGTGTAGTGTGGAAGCTATGACGGAGCAATTCGGAAATAGTTGTCACACGATACTATGCCCAGACGAGTTTTTCCTTAGAATATTACTAATTACCGAGTTAATCAGGAAGTTGTTAATATTTGAAGGAAGGATGTAGACTCTAGGAACCTCTAGAACCTTGTTCGGCAGGTGATAACTTTTAGACCATACCTTATGGGCAGTACCTTCGACCTCATGCTCGTGATGTTGAACCTATGAACCCTATATTTGTGATCTTGTGTGTGATTGTTACATCATGCATCCATCCACTCATAAGCATCTTCTGAAGAAATTTGTATTTCAAGGGACTTGAAAGTTGACCATTTGTGAATATCTCCGGTACCTTTTGACCATGGATTCTGGAAAAAGAAAGAACGGAAAATATAGTTTCAAAGATCCCAAGATAGATGATTTGATCGGTCTAATTCCAGAGATTGAGTGTTCTGCATATTTTCGGAAGAAGTATGGATCCATCATTCCTCTCATGAAGCTTAGGATGAAGGAGGGTATTCTCTCGACCTTGGTCCAGTCCTATGATCCGATGTATCATTGCTTTACTTTCCCCTACTATGAGTTGATACCTACATTGGAGGAGTATTCTTATCTGTTGGATTTAACTATTACCGATCGTGTTCCTTTTAATTGTTTGGAGGGTGAGCCCAAACCACATGAGTTTCTTCTTAGATTCATCTGGGGAAGTCTGAGGTTGAAGCCCATATGACTACTAAAGGAGGGATTAGAGGATTACCAACTCAGTTCTTATTAGAGAAAGCTCGTTAATTTTCCAGGATGAAGAGTACAGTCGCTTTTGAGGCCATCTTTGCTCTACTTGCTTACGGGTTGTTCTTATTTCCTAATATGGACACGTTTGTTGACATTAATGCTATCAGGACCTTCATGATTGGAAACCCGATTCCTATATTGTTGGGTGATTCTTATTACTCTATTCATCTTCGGAATTCTTATCATGGGGGGATGATTGTCTATTGCACGCCTCTATTGTACCAGTGGTTTATCTCTCATATGCCTCAGTCTGATGCTTTCTGGGATGTCAGGAAGGAACCCCGATGGGCTCCTAAGATCAAGGCACTTACTCACTCAAATATTGATTGGTATCATCGAGTTTACCAGGATATAGATATTGTTGAAAGTTGTGGTAGTTTCCCCAATGTACCTCTTCTTGGTACAAAGGGAGGAATTAACTACCACCATGTTTTTGCACGACGACAGCTTGGTTATCCGATGAGGGATAAACCAAATAGTATTCATTTGAGTAGTTTCTTTCTGAAGGAGGGTGAAGACCATAAGGAATCTAGGGAGCATATTGCGAAGGCCTGATGTCACATTCATAGGAAAAGTAGGAAAGACTTGGGACCTAGAGGAGCTGTTTCTTTGGAGCCTTATCTTCAGTGGGTCCAAACGAGAGCTATTCAGTTAAAGATGTCGTATTCCTGGGAAGCACCTATGCCTGATTTGTTTGTGAATACCACTCCTCCCTTATTGGATGATGTGGAAGAGCTACAACTTGCTTTAGTTAGGATGCAACAGGAAAAGGATGCTTGGAAGAATAAGTGCCAAACTTTAGATATTTCCTGTAGAGCAGAGTTGAAGGAGAAAGACGACTTGATTGAGATTCTTGAGAGTCGGGCTGTAGAGATGATGGAGAGGCAAGGAATTTATTTTCTCCTAAGCCTTAGTCAGATGCTAGTTTCTCACTTCCTAATTCAGGTGATTGGAAGGAGGTTGCCACCAGATATGCGGAAGAAAACCAGAGGTTGAAGGCTCAGATTTCCAGGCTTACAGGGAAGCGCCACCATATAGAGTGATCTCCACCAGATTTGCTTCTTAGGGTTTTAGACTTTATTTTCATCTTGTACTTGGGATTATTGAAACTTGTAATCCATTTTGAAGTTATCATAATAATTTTTTTTCTAGTATTTCAAATATGTTATTACTTTGATATTTTCAATGTGTCTATAAATCTTTAAGTCCCTTGAAATATTAAAATAAATCGTGGGCATTGCACATATTTCTTGCATTTCTTGGCATATCCAGGTATCTTACCAAGATTTTTTACTTCGTTCAGCAAGCTGTCTCACCACTACAACACTCGAGCTAATTCAGAAGGAGGGTGTAAAACTTAGAACAAGAGAAGCGCAAGCTGCGCGAGGAAGTTTCTGCTCTGAAGGTCGGCATGGCCAATCTTAATGCTCTAATGGAATCTCTGGTGGCTGCTCAGAATCAGCCACCAAGTGTTCAACCTCAACAAACAAGGTTTGCTACTGAAGCTCCGATTGTTCCTGTGTCTGCTACTCTAGATGTTGTTCAGAATCGTATGCCTCTAGGTTATCCATGGGGAATGCCAGAGAACTTTGTGCCTGAAGGTTTCAATCTTGGTCCTCAAGAAGCTCTGGTTGTTCAGACTATTGTTACTCCTGCACCTTCTGTGGTTTATGTTGCTCCTGCTGCACCTCCTTCGGTGAATATGGTCCCATTTGCTAATGATGATATGTATCGTCCTTTTCCTCCACCAAGTGAAGACTTGGGTCTCTATGATATAATGTATGATTTTAAAGAACAATTTGACAAGATGCAGAGGGAGATGAAGGCCCTTAGGGGAAAGGAATTTTTCGGGCAGAATGTGAATGATTTATGCTTGGTCCCGGATGTCAAGATACCTGCGAAGTTTTAAGTCCTGGAGTTCGAGAAGTACAAGGGCAACACTTGTATTTGTTCTTATCTTGTGATGTATGTAAGGATAATGTCTACCCACACTGATGATCAATGTCTGTTGATTCACATTTTTTAGGATAGTTTGACTGGTGCTGCGTTGAAGTGGTATATGAGTTTGGAAGTGTCAATATCCATACTTTCAACGACTTGGGAGAAGCATTTATCAAACAATACAAATACAACATGGACATGGCGCCTGAACGTGATCAACTCAGGGCCATGGTCCAGAAGGACAGGGAATCATTCAAAGAATATGCACAGAGATGGCATGAGGTAGCCACCCAAGTGATTCCTCCCATGGAAGAGAAGGAGATGACTAAGATTTTCTTGAATACTCTGGGTGCTTTCTACTATGAAAGGATGGTAGCGAGTGCGCCAAGTGAATTTACTGAAATGGTAGGCATGGGTATCCGCTTAGAAGAGGCTGTTAGAGAGGGTCGTTTAGAAAAGGGTGAAAGTTCTGGAAATATGGAGAAGCCATCTTATGGGTTTTCCAAAAAGAAGGAAGGAGATACAAACATTGTTATACAAGAAAGGAGGGTTAATCCTCCTAGAAGAAATTATCAGCGTCATCAGTAAGTCGCCTCAGTTATTCCAATTGTTGGTGTAGCTCCAACCACCGTTGCTTATTAGAGACCATACCATCAGGGGAATCAAGGATATAATCAGAGAAGGGAGAGTTATGACCTTATCCCTCTGAGTTATACAGAATTACTCTCGGCGTTAATTTAGAAGAAGTTGGTTCAGACCAGACCACCTCCCGCTGTACCATCACTGTTGCCTTGGTATTACAAGGCAGACCAAACATGTGCTTTTCATCAGGGAGCACCAGGGCATAATGTTGATAATTTCTATCCTTTGAAGACTGAGGTATGGAAATTGGTGAAGTCTGGTATTCTATCTTTCAAGGATGTGGGCCCTAATGTGAAAGATATTCCTCTACCAAAGCATGAAGGAGAAAATGTTGTGAACATGGTGGCCGGTTGTCCAGGTGACTTCCAGATTTTTGATGTTAATTTGTTTATAGGAGATTTGGTGAAAATGAATACAGACCTCTAAATTTAGCTACTATATACATGACCATGTCGGTTGTGCTATGTGCAGTATAGATATACAGGGTTGTGACAAGATAAAGGCTGATTTGCAGGAGATGATGGATAAGGGCCTCATCCATATAATCAGGCATAGGCCAGAGTATGAAGAGGAAGTAAACATGGTTTCTGGATGTCCTGGAGAGTTCAGAATCTTTGATGTGTAATATATGAATGAAGATCTTGTGCAATTGCATGCTACTTTCTGCCACATGGTTGGTCAGGAATAACATCAGTATTGATCTTGCCGAATTTGCTGTCGGGACTCCCGAGGATGTTCAATTGTTAGGAAAGGTGTTCAGTTATTATTGGATAATAGAACTATCAAGGTTACCGGTCAAAGGGATGATTACCATGAAGTTGATATGATTGAGGTTTGTTTGAACGAAGAAGAGTCTAATGATGAGTATGCCTCTGCAGATGAGTACTTCTCCTCAGATGAAGACTTGTTTTCCAGAGATGACTCTATAATAATTGATTGTGTTGAAGAGGGAGTAAATGTTATTGTGCCTTGTTTTGGTGCACCCGTCCATTTTGAAGTTGAATATCATAGCAAGCCAGCTATTACTCCATTGGTGATTAGTTTGCTGGGTTTTGTCCCCTACAAGTCAGATAAGGATGTACCCTACAAATATAATGCTACAATCTTAGAGGATGGTGTGGAAGTTCCCATCCTGCCAATGCCTAATGTTGGAAATATTGCTGAGACTAGCAGAGTGACCGGCAGTGGTCGTGTATTTGCGCCAGTTGTTCATGGAGATGTTAGCGCTGGAAAGAAAATTGTTGAAAATGATGAACCCAGGAAGGCTACGGGTGAATCTAGTGGAGCTACGCTAGAAAAAGAAGTGGGTGATATGTTAAAGATAATCAAGATGAGAGACTATAGAATTATGGATCAGCTACTGCAGACTCCTTCAAAAATATCTATCTTGTCTTTATTGATGAACTCCTCTGCTCACAGAGAATCTTTGATGAGGGTATTAGACCAAGATTTTCTGGAGAGTTATATGTCAGTAGACCAATTCAGCAGTGTGCTAGGGAACATTACGTCTTTTAATAACCTGAGTTTCTGCGACGATGAATTTCCCGATGAAGGAAGGAATCACAACCTGGCCCTCCACATCTTTATGAACTGTAAGAATGATTCATTATCCAATGTGCTGATTGATAATGGATCCGCATTGAATGTTATACCGAGGAGCACACTTATGAAGTTGAAATATCAAGGAACGCCCATGCGCCCAAGTGGCATTATTGTGAAAGCGTTTGATGGATCAAGGAAATCTGTTATTGGTGAAATGGACTTTCCTATTCATATAGGCCCATATTTGTTTTAGATTACTTTCCAGGTCATGGATATTGTACCTGCTTATAGTTACTTGTTGGGACGACCGTGGATACATGAGGCAGGGGTTGTCACTTCGACTTTACACCAGAAGCTAAAGTTTGTACGTGAAGGAAAAATGGTAATTATAAATGGAGAATAAGCATTATTGATATCTCATTTGTCCTCTTTCAGCATTGTAAAGGCGGATGAAGCTGCTGTTGGAACCCAATTCCAAGCTTTATCCATTGACAACATAAGAGGAAATGAGAACTTTATAGCTTCGTTTAAGGATGCGCAACAGGTTATGCATAATGGCCATAGCGATGTTTGGGGACAAATTGTTGACCCACCTGTGAACAAGAATAGAGCTGGCTTGGGGTTCTCTGTGAAGAATGATAAGGATAAGAGCATGAAGCTGAAGGCTGTTGTAGGCAAGTATCAAGACATATTTCATAGTGGGGGTTATCTTCATCCAACTGTTCTCGGGATTAATCCCATTGTGGAAGATGAAGCAGAGCCAGAAATGCCGAATTATGTGACGCACGAAGTTAGGGTTCAGAACTGGATCACCATTGATGTTTCCTCTTGCATACATGTTTCAAAGTAATTTGTTTGTTAAAATTTTTGAAAAAAAGCTTTCACTCTACCCAAGGTGAAAGTATTGATGTTATATGGGCTTATCTGTTGCTGTGACTTTTAAAATCAATAATAAAAGTGATCTTTGTTTCCAAAATTGTGTTTTTGTTGTTTTTCTTTTTTCTTGGAAAATAGTAATCAGAAAAAAAACCTTTCAAAATAAATAATAAGTGAAATTCAATTTGCATGATCACTTGTTATATGTGTCAGTTTCTAAAAGCAATCAAAAATCATATGTGCAGATTAATTAAAAAAACTATTGAATACAATGACCATGCACTCTCTCCCAACTTTTAATGTCCAATGTATGGGGCCGAAGAAGAAGACTATGATGAGATTCCAGAAGAGGTCTCACGGTTGCTTGAGCGCGAGGAGAATTCCATTCAGGCATATAAAGAGCCATTGGAAGTAATCAATTTGGGTTCAGAAGAAGATCCGAAGGAAGTCAAGATTGGAGCATTGTTGCATCCTGATGTGAAGAGCAAGTTGATTGAGATGTTAAAAGAGTATGTGGATATTTTTTCTTGGTCTTACCAAGATATGCCTGGTCTAGATACAGATATTGTAGAGCACCGTTTGCGGCTGAAGCCAGAGTTCCCTCCAATCAAACAGAAGTTGTGAAGAACTCACCCAGATATGGCAGTGAAGATCAAAGTAGAAGTTCTAAAGCAGAATAATGTCAGTTTTCTTGTGACATCAGTGTACCCTCAGTGGATTGCCAATATTGTCCCAGTACCAAAGAAAGACGAAAAAGTTCGCATGTGCGTAGATTATAAAGATCTAAATAAAGCTAGTCCAAAAGATGATTTTCCATTACCACACATTGATATGTTAGTGGATAGCACAGCAAAATTCAAATTTTTCTCATTCATGGACGGATTTTCTGGGTATAATCAAATAAGGATGGCTCTTGAGGACATGGAAAAAACAACGTTTATCACACCCTGGGGAACATTCTGTTATAGAGTGATGCCCTTCGGGTTGAAGAACGCTGGTGCAACATACCAAAGGTCTATGACAACCTTATTCCATGATCTGATGCACAAGGAAATTGAGGTATATGTTGATGATATGATTGCTAAATCCCAGACTGAAGAAGGGCGTGTAGAAGATTTGTTGAAGTTGTTTCAGCCTTTGAGGAAGTATCGTCTCCCCTTGAATCCAAATAAATGTACCTTCGGTGTTCGATCAGGGAAATTATTGGGTTTCATTGTTAGCCGGAAAGGGATTGAAGTTGACCCTGATAAAGTCAAAGCAATTCAAAAGATGCCAGCGCCGAGAACTGAAAAGCAAGTCAGAGGGTTCCTCGGGCGTTTGAATTATATTTCTAGATTCATTTCCCACATGACTGCAACGTGTGAACCGATCTTTAAGTTGTTAAAGAAAGACCAAGGTTGTGTGTGGACAGATGACTGCCAAAGGGCATTTGAAAGTATTAAAGAATATCTACTTGAACCTCCTATCTTGCTCCCTCCTGTTGAAGAAAGACCATTGATTATGTATCTGACAGTGTTAGATAATTCCATGGGCTGTATTATGGGACAACAAGATGAAACAGGGAAGAAAGAGTATGCCATTTATTATCTCAGTAAAAAGTTTACTGATTGTGAATCGCGGTATTCCATGCTGGAAAAGACATGCTGGGCTCTGGCTTGGGCGGCAAAATGTTTGCGGCAATATATGTTGAATCACACTACTTGGTTGATCTCCAAAATGGATCCAATCAAGTACATTTTTGAAAAGCCTGCTCTTACTGGGAGAATTCCCCGCTGGAAGATGCTGTTATCTAAATATGATATCGAATACCGCACTCAAAAAGCTATTAAAAGCAGCATATTGGCAGATTATCTTGCTCATCAACCAGTCGATGATTATCAGTCTGTGAAGTATGATTTCCCTGATGAGGATGTGATGTTTCTGAAAGTAAAAGAATGTGATGAACCATTGCCTGAGGAAGGTCCTGATCCTGAATCTCATTGGAGTATGATATTTGATGGAGATGTGAATGCTTATGGTAAAGGAATAGGTGTTGTGATTGTCACTCCACATGGATCGCACATTCCTTTCACTGCAAGGTTGACATTTGATTGTACTAATAATATGACAGAATATGAGGCTTGCATCATGGGTCTCGAGGAAGCTATTGATCTCAGAATTAAAATTCTAGATGTGTATGGCAATTTAACTTTGGTAATAAATCAGATTAACGGAGAGTGGGATAATCGTCACCCCGGCTTGATCCCTTACAAAGATTATGCTAGAAGATTGTTACCATTCTTTAAAAAAGTTGAATTCCATCACATCCCCGGAGATGAAAATCAAATGGTGCATGCTCTAGCAACTCTGGCTTCTATGTATCAAGTGAATACTTAGAATGACATACCTCGAATTATAGTTCGGCGATTGGATAGGCCCGCTCATGTGTTTACAACAGAAGAGGTAGCAGATGAGAAACCTTAGTATTATGATATCAAGCATTTTCTTCAGACTCAGGAATACCATATTGGTGCTTCGAATAAAGATAGAAAGACATTGAGAAGATTGGCTAGCAGTTTCTTCCTCAGTGAAAACGTGTTGTACAAGAGATTATGACATGGTCCTACTCAGATGCATGGATAGACACGAAGAAGACATGTTGATGCATGAGGTTCATGAAGGTTCATTTAGCACTCATTCCAATGGACATTTGATGGCTAAAAAGATGCTAAGGGAAGGTTACTATTGGCTGACAATGGAATCTGATTGTTACAAATTTGCAAAGAAGTGCCATAAACGCCAGATTTATGCGGACAAGATTCATGTGCCTCTGAAACTTCTCAATGTTATTTCTTTCCCGTGGCCTTTCTCTATGTGGGGTATTGACATGATTGGAATGATAGAACCCAAAGCTTCGAATGGACACCGTTTATTTTGGTTTGGTTACTTCACCAAATGGGTGGAAGTTGCTTCATATGCTAATGTTACTAAGCATGTGGTTATGTGCTTCATTAAGAACAATATTATATGTCGATATGGTGTGCCGAGCAGAATTATCACCGACAATGGCTCGAATCTGAACAACAAGATAAGGACAGAACTTTGTGAGGAATTCAAGATTGTTCATCACAATTTATCTCCGTATAGGCCGAAGATGAATGGGGTTGTTTAAGCTGCTAATAAGAATATCAAGAAGATCATCCAGAAGATGGTTGTTACTTATAAAGATTGGCATGAAATGCTCCCTTTTGCTTTACATGAATATCAGACATTTGTCTGCAGTTCAACAGGAGCAACCCCATTCTCCCTTGTGTATGGAAGGGAAGCAGTGCTCCCAATCGAGGTTGAGATTCCCTCTTTGCATGTGATAATGGAAACCAAGTTATTGGAGGTTGAATGGGTCCATAACAGGTTTGACCAATTGAATTTGATCGAAGAGAAGAGAATGACGGCTTTGTGTCATGGGCAGATATACCAGAAGAGAATGAAGAAAGCTTTTGATAAGAAGGTCAAACCCCGTGAGTTCAGAGAAGGCGACCCCGTGCTTAGGAAGATCGTGTCTTTTAACGCTGATTCTAGGGAAAACTGGACTCCCAATTTTGAAGGTCCATATGTTGTCAAGAAAGTCTTCTCTGGCGGTGCATTAATTCTTGAAACTATGGATGGCGAGGAGTTCCCACGTCCCATGAATGCTGATGTAGTCAAGAAATACTTCGCCTAAAGAAATAAAAGAACAACTCGCTAAGTTGAAAACCCGAAAGGGTGGCTTAGGTAAAAAAAAACGTCTCGGTAGGCCGAAAACCCGAAAGGGCGGTCTAGGAAAAAATTAGAGACATAAATAGAATAAAATTCCCGCTAAGTTGAAAACCCGCAAGGGCAGCTTAGGAAAAATTTAGGGACTTTCTTGGCAAGTAACTACATCAGACAAGACTTGATCATGGAAGCAACAATCTTCTTGGATCCTCACCATACTTCAATAGAAGCTTCTGCTCAGAAATTCAAAGTTGTTAGAGGGAATAATGGTCATTGTATTTCAATGTATCTTTTCCATTATATATTACCATTTTCCAAACTTTGTAATTATCCATGGAGTCTCGCTATTCGCAGACTACCATTCTATCAATAAAATTTAAGCTGTTGCCCAATTCTTTGTAGTTCCTATTTTTATTCAGCTTACAAAGACTCAATTTATTATTGATGATAATTTTGTAAGAAAAAAGGATTAAATAAAAAAATTGTTTTTTTTTTCAAAAAAGAATTTAGAACTTACTTTTAATTTAGATTTTGTGATTCAAGAGGAAAACAAAAGTGGTGATCCCAGGAATGGACGAACTCCAGTAATTTTGGGAAGTTTTACTTCCCCTGGGAAGGTTTTCTCAGGACGTTTTCGCTGGTATACGTGTGATTTTTGTATATTGAAGACAATACTAATTGGCGTAAGGTGCAATATTGGGTTTATGATCCCAGTGTCCCCAGTCAAGTCTTGGTTCATTTTTCATTTTGGGTTTGCATGGTCTGAAGTCTCTATCCCATATTCCCCAGCAAAATCTTCCCTCATATGATAAAAGGTCTTGTTCCCTTGGTATGTTAATATCAAACCATTTGCAGAATGTTGTTCTTTTTGGAAGTAATTGGCATTTTTGTTGGTATTTATTTCCCAAGAAGGCTATCCCAGAGCATCTTTTTTGGAATAAGTTTGCATGCTATGAAGACTCAATCCAAGATTCTCCAGTGAAGGCCTTGCTTATTTGATAGAAGTCCTTTATCCCCAGAGAAATGGGTGCAATAATTACTCTCAAAGAAGAACGTATCTTGGTTTCCCCTCGATGATGTGGTGTTGACCTCCCCAATGAAGTCAGCATGAAGTCCCCAGTTGATGTCTCGATGATGAAGCATTATCTCCCTTAGTAAAGTCTGTGTGATTTTTCTCCTTTAAAGTTGGCCTAAATTCCCCAGGGGGTGTTTTGACAATTTGGTTTCCATCTGCCTTATTTGAAATCAGTTTTGCAATCCCCAGTAGAAGTGCTACACATGAAAACATTTATTTCCCCAGTGAAGTCTGAGTGTTATTCCCTGGTGAAGCCTAGAGAAGGATGTTATATCCCTGTATCTGTACTATTTTGTCGCTATGTTATGTTTCTCCCCGGTAAAGTTAAGCCATGCAGTAGGACTTTGTTTCCTCAGTTGGTGCTTATTTTCTTTTGGAATGATCGTCTTGGATGTGATTTAGCCGAGTGTTGTATGCACCCAAGTTGGTTTTGTTTGTTTATCCCCAGTATTATATGTCTGTTTTGTCAGCATCTACACAATAACACTCATACATTCATACATACATCAGGCATAGCTAAACTTAGAAAATCATTGCTCATTCGTATCCATTAATATCTTGTTGACATATTACCCTATTTTGATGAGTTGTGTTATCCTCTCCCCAATAGAGTGTCAACCATAAGCAGAAAGTGTGTATTCTTTCAATTTCCCCACTGAGTTATCCGTCGTGGAAGATTTTTTTTCTTTAGCCTTCTTACACAGCTCTTTATTTGGATGATTTGGGTTTCCCTCTTGAGTTTATTTCTCAAAGAATGTATTTTGGAAGACCGTTTTATTCCAGTTTATTTTTGGTTTGAATCCTTGATCCTCAACAATATTATTACTTTGGATTTCTGCAAGCTTCAAGTTTTGGTTTGAGGATGTGCATTTATTTTGCACGAGAAGACTTTATCTCCTCAGCAGGAGTATATTGGCATTTCCCCCAGGAAGTTACGATTCGTTCCCCTGGAATTCATGGTTCTTTCCCCAGGAGGTCATATTGCTTTCCCCAGAAAGTCATTTTTACAATCCTTCCTATAACAGCAAGTAGCAGGTCTCTTTATTTGAGCAACTTATATTTCCCTGTAAAAGTCGACATTACCTTTTTTGCTATCTTCTTTATGAGTGTATAGTTTGCAGTTCATTGTCAAATTACTCCCGTGGATGGCAATTCTTTCAATATCGCAGAAACAGTTCATTGTGAAATCTTTACAAGTGGTAGTCTCTTTATTTGAGATAACTTATTACCCTTTCCAGGAAGAATGCCTTGGTTAAAGAAGAAGTTGAGACCCATTCTAGGTGAAACGCCGGAATGTTGAAAAAACTTTTTATCTTTTTGCTACCTTCAGTGAATGTTGGTAGTTCATCATCAGTGAACGGCGGTGCTATGATATATTGTCTCTCTACCTTCAGTGAAAGTTGGTAGGTCACCATCAGTGAAAGTTGGTGATTGTTATCTTTTTGCTACCTTAAGTGAATGTTGGTAGTTCATCGTCAGTGAACGGCGGTGCTATGATATATTCTCTCTCTACCTTCAGTGAAAGTTGGTAGGTCACCATCAGTGAAAGTTGGTGATTGTTATCTTTTTTCTACCTTCAGTGAATGTTGGTAGTTCATCATCAGTGAACGACGATGCTATGATATATTATCTCTCTACCTTCAGTGAAAGTTGGTAGGTCACCATCAGTGAAAGTTGGTGATTGTTATCTTTTTGCTACCTTCAGTGAACGTTGGTAGTTCATCGTCAGTGAACAGCGGTGCTATGATATATCCTCTCTCTACCTTTAGTGAAAGTTGGTAGGTCACCATCATTGAAAGTTGGTGATTGTTATCTTTTTTCTACCTTCAGTGAATGTTGGTAGTTCATCGTCAGTGAATAGCGGTGCTTTGATATATCCTCTCTCTACCTTCAGCGAAAGTTGGTAGGTCACCATCAGTGAAAGTTGGTGATTGTTATCTTTTTGCTACCTTCAGTGAACGTTGGTAGTTCATCATTAGTGAACGGCGATGCTATGATATTTCTTTTCCTTCTACCTTCAGTGAAAGGTTGTAGTTCATCGTCAGTGAACATCGATCATTATTTCTCTCTATCTTCAGTAAATGTTGGTAGCTCACCGTTAGTAAACACCGGTGTTTTTATTTCTTTCCTCTTTCTACCTTCAGAGAACGTTGGTAGTTTCTCCTTCAGTAGAATTGGTTTATCCTTTGACTTTTTATCATCCTCTATGAGTCGGGTCTTTTGATCCACTAGTGATTTATTTTCCTGGTCGGGTTTCTCTTTTGTTTCTTTATTTCCTTTGTTAGATCCCCAGTTGTGTTTTGTGTCTCTTTGATTTTGTTCATATGAATTCATGCTCATAAGCATTGCATGGCATCTTAGGGCCGAAAATAGGGTTTGTTTTATATTTAAGTATCTTTGATCACGTCGACATGAAGATTTTTAACCTTCCTATCTCCGGATAGAAGAAACTTAAATAAGGCCAGCTGTTGTAACCTAAATTTTTCCCCTAAGATCCCTTCATCATACCATGTTGATTCAATCACAACAAGATCACATTAGGGCTTTTGGTTCTCCTCCCTATCTTTAGCTTTTCTCTTTGAGGAATCACCAAACACCTTGACTTGTTTTCTTTTGTGATCATGAATATTTTGTCTTGATTTTATTTCTAATTAATAAAATGCAATGTTGGTTTGTCTTACTTGTTAATAATGTACGTAAAGGCAACGAGGGTTAGCAAGTTGCTCCATGGGTTCATGATTTTATTTCCATGCTTTAGTCAATAAAGCTTGAGAAGTCCAAACCTCACCATTGAAGTTATTTTGGAAGAAATTTCATGGCAAGGTTTATCTTGGTTCACCACATTTAAAAGTTATCAATATTGATTCAAAAGTACAAGGGGTTGATTGAAGAAGTAGTCATGTTTGGACAAGACTTTGTTCCCCTTGGTCACAAGTGCATAATTCTCTCAATTCTCAAGATATGGAAGTGGTTTTTATGGCTATGAATTCTCATTATCATCCTCAACAAATTCTATTTACAAAGCAAAAGTGTTGGTATAAGAAGGTTGTTCAAAATTGTCAAAGTTCCTCAAAGCATTTTCTTGATCTAAGAGCTAGGGTTTTGAACTTCAAAGAAGTATATCTTGCTCGTCTTTTGGTATTTTTGAGTGATTCCAAATGCATCCTTCTCTTAAAAGGGTTATTAACAAATCAATTCAAAAGTTTCAAGGATTTTTCATGTGGAAGAAACTTGATGATGAAGAAAGAGTACAATTCCTCCAGATGAACCCCCATTTTCCCATGTGTGACTTCAAATGATCATAACTTGGTCAATTTTTATCCCCTTGAGCCCACTATTTTTCCATAATGATCTTGAGGATGTGAAATTTATGCCTTCTTTTAGTTGAAAAGTGAGAAAATGGATGGAAGATGCCCTAAGGATACAAAAGATTATAGGTCATTTCATGATTTTTTTGCCAACTTCAACAACTCATAACTCTCTCAATTTTTGGATATTTTGAATGGTTTAAGTTTCAAAATGTCATTCAAGAGGTCTATTTCATGCCATCTTTTTTGGTCAAGAGCAAATTCCAAGTGGAAGGCCATGTTTGGATGCAAAACATTATAGGTCACTTTTGAAGAAAAATTTGAAATATTTCTAAGTATGGAAAGTCAACCTTTTTTCCCCAACTTTGACTCAATGCAACTTTCAGCTCAAGCATCCATATGATTCCATTCTTTTTTCGTTGCAAAGCTTGTAATCTCATCTTTCTAAAGCATCAAGAATCATGCCTTAAGACCCCTTGAGCTGAGAATGCAATTGGATTAAACTTGGTAACTTAGAACTGAAGTTTCTTTATAAGTCAGAATTTAAAATTCATGTTTTTCCCTCTAAACATCAAATTAGCATGCGTTTGTGATCTAAACATGTTTAACCAAGTTGCCAAAGTGGATTAGAGCCTTAAAACGCAAGGATTGGATGAGTTTTGATGCAAATCAGATCACACTTTGCTCGTGCATCAGGTTCACAAGATTTCCCTCCAAACTTCATCATTTCACACGTTTGAACATTCCATTTGATTCCCTATAAATAAAGGGTCATCCCCCATTCATTTCCTCAAGCTTTGAGAGCCAAAAACACTCTGTCAAAACCTCACATGAACTTCAAATTTTTTAAATCAGTTTTTATGATTCCAGCCTTTTCTTCCAAAATTATTTGCACATTCATCTTCCTTAAGCATCATACAAACTCTCCAGCACTTAAACCAAGCAAAACGAGCTATAATTCAAGCTACAGAAGTCCAGTTTCAGAGCTTCTTTCTTGAACTTCGAAAAGGTAGAATTATCCACCATTTGGATCCAAATAAAGCACAAACATGTTCTAATCCTTCTCTTGATTCTTGTGCTTCTTACAATTTATAAATCATTGAGAATTGAGAGAGAAATCTCAAATTGAAGGTGCTCGCTATTTTCTGGATTTTGATTCATATCTCTTTGCATACCTTATATAAATTTGGCGCGATGGTGGTGTTAGGATCGTCTTGAAGAGACGAATCCAATGATACTGGTCTGGGATCCTAATTTTCCATTTGAAAGATCTCACAAAATCTCCATTGTAGGATGGCTGGAGGTTGAAGACGATGACATGTCTCGTCTCAGCGCGTCTTACTAAGGTCCATATCAAGCACAACGTGTCTGGTCTATTGGATTAGCTTACTAACGCGTTTTGACTATGATATGATGACTCATATCTTTTTGGTTTTATTTTATTTTCTGATTTTATATTTTAATTGATTTAATTTTCAAAAATTCAAAACTCTTATATTTTTTATCCAAAAATTATGAAAAAATTCACAAAAATACTTTGAATTATTTCTTATCTCATGACTATTTTTTCACATTTTTATTTTGACATTTGATATTTTTTTATATTTTTTGCATTGTTTTCTTTGTTTTAATTACTTTAAAAATACTTTCAGACATTTTTTTTTATTTCTAAAAAATTTCATAAATATCATTTTACATATTTCTGAATTTTTGAAAATTTTATGGAATTTTATATTGATGTTTACTATGTTTGATCTATTTTCTATTTGTTTGGGAAATTTTAATTAGCTTAAAAATTATTCCTGACTTTAAAAAATTACCAAAAATTTTATAAAAATATTTGAGTCCATTTCTGATTTTTCTATGGTCCTACTTATTTTTTATTGATTAGTTTGAACATAGTTGATATTTTTCTTTCTTATTTCCTTTTTAAAACCTTTTTTTTAATGTATATATATTAAATGCAATATTATTTTGTGATTATTTTTTGGCTGATCTTGGGTTGAATTTTTGATCATGAACTTTGTTAACATCATTGGATCCATAGTGTTGAGTTTAACTCCATAAAAATGGATGAATGATTTTAATAATAGTTTGATTAAAATTTAATTCAAATGTGGTTTGTATTCTTTCCCTCCCCTTTTCATCTCATCCCTTTCTTATTGTACTAAGTGTTATTGGAGCATGATCTCTATATCATGTCTCGAAACAAATGGTGCATAGATTTCTATTGACTGGCCTCAAAATATGTGCGACTTCTATATAAGTCCACTTACGATTTCTTAACATAGTGTTAAATTTTGTCCCGATTCGAAAAATGATCATTCGTGGCCCAAACCTATGTTTGCAAGCCCGAGTATGTTAATTTGATCTCTTTGATCCAATAAATTTGAGATTCATTGTATGGAGGCTTTGGTTCTACCAATCCTCTAATGGATCTACAACACTTTTGGTCAGCACGAATCACTTAAACATCGTTGATCATTAAAGGGTATTTGTGAGAATTCCAAATGGATGATATACTTGACAAAAAGTAAATGCAACTTGTTGTGTGGAGGCTTTGGTTCTACCAATCCTCTAATGAGTTCCAAATGCAAGTTTCAAGATGGTCATCCAACTAACCACTAATTATTAAATTGTTCAACTTTATGCTTTTATTTTTATGCTTTATGTACCATTTACTTTAAGCATTACATTTCATGTCATTTTTATTTTGCTCACTTGAGCATTTATATTCTTGTTATTTTTGTTTTGCTCACTTGAGCTTTTCTCTTCTTTTTTAAAACACCTAATAATCAACATGAACCATAAAAAGCTTTAATGATACTTGGACTATTTGGTTACTATCCTTGGCATTATGGAGTATTAGACTTCTTGGACTTAGGATTAGAAACTTTGACCTATGTTGGAGACCTTGTGACCATAATTGATATTTTGTATGGAGTTCTTGAGGTTTACCTCAAGACATTGGGTTGTTCGTTTGTTTTGAGTACAGGTTATTGTGATTACATTCTTTGTTTATAATCTGGAATTCACACGTATACAGTCGTTACTCTGCCCAATTTTTGTGAAGACTTAATACATTTGAAGCTTGGTTCTCTCAAGAGGTCTAGTATCTTTGCTTGTTTGGTTTTAATCCAAGGAATGGTAATTCTACCTTGACTCATACTGTCAAGTATTGGCTTCTTATTGGTTAGATGGTTCTTATACCTAGCTTTTACCTTATGCTTTAGGATAGTCTCTTCTTCTCCTCCCATCTTCTTTAATTTCAAAAATCTTCCTCCTCCTTTTGAAAACTCTTCTTGTTTCTAAACTTGAACCACTTTCATAATAAACTTGGACTTAGGTCCATGCATTTGCAAAGCATTTTCATAAATAAACTTCAATTAACTTAATAATACCTTGACATTTTTTGTGAGAAGATTAAAAGTCGATCAATCTCATTTCAAACCATTTTGCCACTTTGGCTTTTTACTTTAAAACTTTTTCTCAAAATATTGGACTCTTGTCAATCCTTGCAGTGATTCAAACCACTATACTTCTATAATATGTAGTGAAGTGAGATATTTTCAACTTGGGTGTTGAGTGAGGCATTGTTGATTTTAAAATCCAATCCTTATACTCCACTTTGAGATGATGCAAATTCTCCTTTCTCATGATTGTGGGTAGTAAGTATGTTTTCCACACGGACAATGACGATGATGTCTCATCTCATAAAATTAACCAACACATTTGTGTTTTAAATTTTTAAAGATGAACTACGTGTACCCTGATCCCCTATTGCACGGAAGGTGGTACATAGGCACTAAAGGTTCGCAACCACGGCAGGTGCAAAAATCATTAAAAAAACACTTCTTTTCTCACCTCCACCATCTATTTTACCCACAACGTTTTATAGCCAAAATATACAGATTTTACAAAGAGGTTCCTGCGGAGTACCATAAATTTTTAGGGTGCTAATACCTTCCCTTTTCATAACCAACCCCCTTACCTAGAATCTTTCCCCCCTCTTTTGGGTTATCTGCTCTTTTCCCATTCCTTTCGAAATAATTAAGCACGGTGGTGATTTTTATTTTGATTTGTATAAGTCTAGTCAATCCAATGACTTAGTCTTTAACATTTCTACCGCTACACTAATTATCATACACCCTTCACTTTTATCCGTTAGATCTTCATCAGACGGCCATAGGCCAAGTCCCACGGTAGCCTCCATGCATCCTCGCCTACCCAATCAATCTAGGCCCTTCTCAAATGAACAATGGGCCGTCCCAATTCAGGTTTATACCCCATTTTACCATTTTACTAAAACACAGAACCATTTGCACCCCCCCCCCCCCTTCTGAATTCATATTTGAGCCTAACCAAACATAACTATTAGCACCCCCTATTTCTACTGCCACAACTAAAATTACGCCCCCCATGAATTAATTTATTTTCTATTTTTTTAATAATTCCTATTTTTAATTCTATTTTCATTTTTTTATTATTTATTATTTTAATAATAATTATTGTTATTAATATAATTATTATTATAATTATTTTTTAATATTATTGTAAATATTATTTATATAATCATTTAAACAATTATTTTATATAAAAAACTCATGTACATATATTAATTTTTTATTTGCATTAAAATATATTTTAAACATGCATTAATTAAGATATTTTGCAATTAATAAGATCAAAAAATACTAACAAATCTCAAACTATTTTTTTCGCGAATAAACTAATCTAAACAATTGTTTTTTGCAAAAGGGTTTCAAACGAATTTTGACTAATCGCGCATTTAGCCAAAATCTCCGCAATCACTTCTCCCGGTCAAATGCGAGGTGATTCAAAATACATTTGCAACCCCTAAAAAAAACACCAACCCCATACGAACTACGAATTGGGACTCTGATTCATCCTAAGAGGATACGTAGGCATACAATCAAAAATCGTGGCAAGTTCCCCTAATTAAAATTTAAAACCCTATTTTACCCGAACTTAAACCTAAACCTAATATCCTTAAGAATTAGGTAGATGAAAGGTGCCTAACACCTTCCTTTTGTCTAATGAGGTTCGAAACTTAGAATCTTTATCTTGCGAACTATGGTTTCCTTTTAGATGCCCTTCCTTAGGATAAAAACTAGTAGTGGCGAATCTGATTTAAAAACCAGTCGCAACAAAGTGAATAGATACCTCGAGGCCCAAGAGTACCCCGAAGGGGCATCTATTAATTATAAGAAATCCCTACGAAGGTTCTCTGCTAAGTTCTTCCTGAGCAACATATTTTTATACAAGCGCAACCACGATTTGACTCTACTTCGTTGTGTAGATAAGAAGGAAGCTTAGAATATCATGGAAGATATGCACGAAGAGGTCTTCAATACTCATTCTAGTGTGCATATGATGGCAAAGAAAATCTTGAGAGCAGGATATTATTGGTCAACCATGGAAACTGATTGCCATAGCCATTCCATAACTTGTCACAAATGTCAGATTTATACTGACAAGGTACACATGCCTCTGGTCCCTCTGAATGCCTTGACTTCTCCTTGGCCATTTGTAATGTAGGGCATCGATATGATTGGAGAGATTAAGCCTATGACCTCTAATGGACATTGTTTCATCCTCGTTGCTATTGATTACTTCATGAAGTGGGTTGAAGTAACCTCATTTGCCTCTGTTACCAAGAATATAGTGGCTTAGTTCATCAAGCATAATCGTATTTATTGATATGGAATCCCTAAAAGGATCATCATAGATAATGGTACCAATCTCAAATATACTATGACCACAGAACTCTGCACGCAGTTCAAGATCAAGCACCATAACTCCTTTATGTATCGACCGAAGATGAATGGCACAGTGGAAGCCGCCAATAAGAACATCAAGAAGATTATACAGAAAATGATGGTGACGTATAAAGACTTCCATGAGATGGTACCGTTTGCTCTTCATGGCTATCATACTTCAGTACAAACATTAACTTCGGAAACCTCATTCTCTCTAGTCTATAGTATGGAAGCTATCCTACCTGTCGAAGTCCAGATTTCTTCTCTAAGGATTATGAAAGATACAGTTTTAGATGAAGGCGGGTGGATTCAGACTAGGCTGGACCAGCTAAATTTGATCGATGAGAAAAGGCTTGTGGTTGTTTGTCACGGTCAGATGTATAAAAAATGTACGATCAAAGACTTTAACAAGAAGGTCAAGCATCATGAATATCAGGTTGGTGACTTGGTAATAAAGCGCATCATCCTACCACAAGATGATCCCAGGGGCAAATGGACTCCCACCTATGAAGGGCAATTTGAAGACAAGAAGATATTTTTCGGTGGTGCAATGATACTTACCACCATGGATGGTGAAGACTTTATGCACCCTGTGAATGCGGACATAGTCAAAACATACTACGCATGAATATGACCCGCTAGGTTGACTGGCCTAGGTAAAAATAAGGGCATCCCGAAGAACCAAAAGGGTTCGGGAAAAAATTAGGGATACACATATAAAGACTGTACACCCGGAAAGTCGAAAACCTAAAAAGGAGGCTTGGGCAAAAAAGGGTATCTCGGTGGACTGAAAATCCGAAAGGGTGGTCCAGGAAAAAGTTAGAGATTAAAGTGTACAAATATGTCACGTTAGATCATCTACTTACAACAAGCTTTATTACCAACGTCGAGTTCAAATGGTATAGATCAATTCAATCAACTTCTTCCGATAGCGAGGGATGAGATGCTTGAAGACATAAAGGCAATAGCAGAGTTGAAACTCAATGAGATCGTTTCCACATAGTTGTTTTCTCTTTGTTTCACTTTGTACTCTTTTCATTTAACGATGATTTCCTCTTACTAGGATTTATGTCTCTATGTACAAAAACCATTTGTTTATAGGTAAATTATCAATACAAGTACAATTGCAAAATTCAAATTTTGTTTTATCTTTTCTGTTTTGCTTGCAAAAATGTCTAATGACAAAATTGAATGCAAATATGCATATAAATATGATTACTGTTAACAAATATATGCATAACAATAGGAATCAACATTTACTAAATACTCTAAGAATTAGGATAACGTTCAAGTCGCCCACAGATCCCCACTGAGCAACCTCCATGGGGTTATCCCCATAGAGTTACCTTCACAAGCTCATCCCAGACGGAGATACATTCCCCTGCAAGTCTAATATGCCTTCAAGACAGAAATTGGAGCATCTTCTAGCTATTAACATGACCATACTCCCCAACAGATCCCCCTAGCGGATAAAGGAGTTTGATCATTTCCCCAGCATATGACGCAAACTTCCTCGGCATAGTTCATAGGAATCTAATTCCCCAGCTGAGTTTATTTCTCCAACATTGTATAGTCCCCTACAAGGTTCTCTTCTCCAACATGGCTCATTTTCTCAGCAGGGTTTATTTCCACAAAGGAATCTAATTTCCCAAGAAAATTCATTTCTCTGACTACTACAAACCACCGGCAAAATTCCCATCTCCAGCAAAATGTAGTCAAGGCTACTATCCCTAGAGAGTTACTACGGAATCTGAAACCGGGACAAATATTAATTTTGTCCTCCCCATGAGAGTTTTCACCATACCTAAAACTCGGCCATATAGCACCTTCGAAGGTTATTCATCTCTTTTATCCCAAGTCAGGGTATCTAAGAACTAAAATCCCCAGTAGAGCAATGAACGACCGAAGGTCCAGAACTCTTCTATCCCCAAGCAGAAGTCAAACATCCCCAGTAGAGAAATTCTAAACAAAATTAAAGATTCATATTTTTCATCCCCAGCAACATTCAAAGATTTATTTTCCCCAGCCAAAGATGTTGTACCAAGCTACTGTTGCCGTTAGTGACATCTTATATCCATACATCATTTATAAAACATCATGTCATATGCATATGAAATGCATATAGCACACTCTAATTTACTTTGAGAACATCATTACGTGATGCATTACATATAACATGGCATTGCATAAAGACTAACTTTATCTTTTTAGGTAAAGTTCATAAACAGACGAATATCATCAACAATTCTCAAACATGTCAGAGATTAATCCCCGAAACGTGACGGGGCAACGATCTGTATGACCAGGTCCAAGATTAATTCCCGAAACAAGACGGGGCAACTATCTGTACGACCAGGCGGTATGAATTCCTGAAACAAGACAGGTTCTCCAACAAAAAAGCAGATCCTAGATTAACTCCCAAAACAGGACGTGGAAACTATCTGTATGATCAGGAAAATATTAACTCCTGAAACAGGACAGGGAAACTATCTATATAACCAGACAAAGATTAACTCCTGAAATAGGACGGGGAAACTATCGACATGGCAGGTGGTATGAATTCTGAAACATGACGGATTTACTAACAAAAAAACAAATTATGGATCAATTCCCGAAACAGGATGGGGTGAATATCTATATGATAAGCATTTCCATCAGAGATTAAATTTGACAAGAATTTCCCTTAGAGACTAAATCTGACAAGCAACTACTTAAGCACCTTCTCCATAGGTTCATTCTGGAAAGCATTCTTCAGATACAGTCAAGTGTAGACTCATTCTAATACTCCTATCAACAGTTATTTTGATGGAATCTATAATCCCATCTCCAATGACATTTTGTCACCTCTCCGAATGGCATCTTTAAGCCCATTCAAGCAATATTATCAACCAACAGTGTTACCTTCTGCACAGGTGAGTGCAAATTTTTGGGCACTTAAGTGTTCAATCCTCTTCCACCATCAGATCACGAATGGCAGACATGCCAATCTAACTCCTCATGTTTAATAATATTTAATAGGGGCATATGTTGTACCCCAAAATTTTCCCTCCCTTTTACTCAAGACATTCTTCTAGGGTTCTCAAATGCTCAAAGGTGCTCAAGAATCGATCTAACAAATTCTCCTCCTAAGCAATGGACTTACAACTATGGGTTTATCTTTCTCAAGGAATTTTGGGTTTTTAAGGCCTCAAGTGGATTTCATGGTGTCTTATATTTCTCCAAAAATGCTCATATCAAGTTTCATGCCTTGCATCACAAGTTTGCTCAGTCAATGGCTCAGATGACTAAAAAGCAACTATATTGGAAAAAAATTCAATTGTGGTCAACATACAGTCAAACTTCAAAATTTTGGTCAACATGAATATTTTGAAGTCATATTCATCATTTGATCAAGGGTTTATCATAATTCATCAAGAAAAATCTCAAATCATCAAAAGTCAAAAGTTGCCAAATTAGGATTTTCCTTAGGAGAAGTCAACTGATCTTTGACCAAGCATAACTTTTACATGCTTCATCATATTTTCCTCAACCAAAGCTCATTTTGAAGGAAATTAAATTCTCTACAACTTTGGCTCTCTAAGCTCAAGTCCAAAAAATGCTTCATTTGAGAGATATGGGCCAATACATTATAGGTCATTTCAAAAGTCAACTAAAAGACACTTTTTGTCAAGGCTACATACATCAAGCTAAATCTTCAAATGCAACAATTATAAAAATAGGGATTGTAGAGGACATCTTGAGCTTTCCAAAAAGTCAAAGATCACCTTCAGATGATAAAAATTGAGAGAGTTATGATCAGTGTATGTTGGGAAATTTTGAGAAAATGCATGAAACCAGAAGTGATCAAACTTGTAATTTTGGGCTATTGGGCTATTACTTCAAAGTTAGGACGTGTTTTACACTTCATATACACCTGAATACTTGTTCATACACCTCCTTTTGGTTTATTATATTTATTTTTTATTTTTATTATTTTAAAAGTCAAAACAAAATAAAATAAGGAAAGGCTTTTTCATACATGTCCAAGCCCACCATATGTTGACCTAATGCTATTCTATATATTCTCTTCATTCATACAAAACCCTGACCACGAAAAAACTTGCAAGAAACCATCTTCCAAAAACTTCAAAATTTGTCAAACTAGTGCAAACTTGAACTCTCTCATACAGCCATCCTCAAGGCCACGCAATCATCCCAATCGATTTTTGAGGCGCCATAGAGTAAGCTTGAATCATTCTTGATGATCAAAGAGGCCTAAAACCTGAATTCCATGCATCATCATTTTACATCTTTTTGTGAATTTCGTTTCTTGATTTTTATGATGCTTTGACTTGAACTAATGTTTGCAATGTGTTTCTGAGATAAAACGATGCAGGTTTGATCCCTTGCCTAAGTCTCATAATTCTGGAATAACCTATCACCATGTTTGGACCGATTTGCCTTATTGTGTTCATATCTCATTGTGAATTATGATTTAGCTCAAACTAATGATTCCATTGAATTCGCAGAGGTTGATTTAGGGGGGTAGGGTACCCTCAGATCTCTAACTTTCATTATTTTGCAGGAACAAGAAAAGGGTTCAGCGAAGAAGACAACCGAAGCTAGGGCTCCGACGCCTCTTTGGTCATGCAATGTGGTTTTAATTATATATGTTTTGTTTCAGTTTAAACAATGGATGTATCACCACCCCAGTGGTTAAAATACGCGCGCTAAGGCTTTCCTCTATCAAGGCGTGGGTTCGATCCTTGCCTTTTGTGACTTTTTTTCATAATTTTTTATTTTTGAAGGTTAACATATAAAGTGCTTTGGTTCCCTTTCCTAGACACGGGCGCGCGCCTGGCCTAGCGGTGAAGGTCTTGGTGGAAAGAGCAAAGGGCGTGGGTTCAACACCCACCCTGGCAGTATTCTTTTAAACTTTGTTTTTCTTCATATTTTCTTTATTTTTCCATTTAAAACCTGTTGTACCCAAAAAATTTCCCTCCCGTTTTCTTCAAGACATTCTTCTAGGGTTCTCAAATGCTCTAGGATGCTCAAGAATTTATCAGACAAATTCTCCTCCTAGGCAATGAGTCCATAACTAGGATTTTGTTGTTCTCAAGGAATATTGGGTTTCAAATGTCCCAAGTGGTTCCCATAGTTCTCCATAGTTCTTCAATAATGTCCATGTCAAGTTTCAAGTCTTGCATTACAAGTTTGCTCAGGCAATAGCTCAGATGATTGAAAGTCAACTGTATTGGGTAAAAAGTCAATATGGTCAACATACAGACAAACTTCAAGATTTTTGGTCAACAACAACATTTTGAAGTGATATTCATCATTTGATCAAGGGTTGATCATGATTCTTCAAGGAATGCCCTCAAATCATCAAAAGTCAAAAGTTGCCAAATTAGGGTTTCCTTAGGAGATGTCAACTGAACTTTGACCAAGCATAACTTCACATGCTTCATCAACTTTTCCCCAACCAAAGCCCATTTTTAAGGAAATTCAATTCTCTACAACTTTGTGATTGTATACTCAAGTCCAAAAAGTGCTTCATTTGAGAGATATGAGCCAATACGTTATAGGTCATTTCAAAAGTCAACAAAAAGACACTTTTTTTCAAGGCAACTTACATCAAGATAAATTCTCCAAATGCAAAAATGATCAAAAGAGAAATTTAAGAGGACATATTGAGCTTTCGAAAAAGTTCAAGATCACCTTGAAAAGATAAAAATTGAGAGAATTATTATCATTGCAAGTTGGGAAATTTTGGTAAAATTCATGAAGTGCAAAGTGAGCAAACTTGGAATTTTAGACTAATGGGCCTAACTTTTGATGTTCAAGCATGTTCACAATGTATTAGAGGACCTATAAATCCATTCACATATTTTTTATGATTTTTATTTCTTTTATATTATTTTTTATTCATTTAAATGCAAATCATTGACCAGGGCATGTGGGATTGTTTTTTGGATCAGTTGGAGGCCCAAGACAACTCATGACAAACATACAAAACCTTGTGAGCTCATATGGAAAGGAACTCTCAATATTGAAGTTTGTAAATATGTTTTATTCTTTTCTAAACTTGGCCATGATTGCATGAGATCCTTCCCATATTTGTTGATCATTCCAAACTTCTTGGGCCTCCAACTAAGCACAACAAGATCAGACCAAGAGGAAGAAAATATTGTCTCCAAACACCTCTAGAAAATTCTCAAAAAATTCAAAGGATTAGGGAAAATACAAACCCTATTATCTAACAGTTCCCAAGCCTTTTCAAGCCTCATATCATCTTCCTGAGGTTGTCAGGAGTCAATTCCAGGCCTTACTCATCACGAATCAATCCCAAAACCCTTCTTGCACTAGCTCTGATTGGTAAGTTGGTGATTTTCATTTTACTAATTTCAGTATGATTTCAATCATTGCAAGCATGCCAGCATGATTCATATACATTATTTGAGTCGTTCTAACATCTTACATGCGAGCTTTCATGCAGAAACATCATTGTGCCATTGTTAGGGCACAAAGCTTTTGAAGCTTTGGATCTCATGATGCAGGCATTGTTAGGCCAAACTAACCACACCATAGGATTCACAGGACCTTAATTATTCAATTAGGTTCGTTTTCCTTTTTGTTTCATTTGAATTTCGCAGGTTTGATTTTTTACATTGCCGAAGATGATGACCGGAACCACCGCCCAAGGTGGTTTGACCGGTGGGTGACTACGTGTGGCACAATGTGATCTCCTGATTGGTCCATTAAAAAAAACAGGGACCCACTCATATGCGCGTGTTTTTGTTTGTTCGGCCTTAGTACTCATTTTATATTATATATGTTTTGATTAATTAAACTTAACGGATGTATGGCCACCCCAGTGGTAGCGTGCTTGCCATTAAGACCTTGTTATGCCTGAACCTGAGCTCGATCCTGGAGCGGGACAAAACTTTTATATTTTGTGATTTTTACAGATACAGTACAAGCCACCCTCATGCGCATGCTATGCACCCTCCATCTCATCACCACCTGATCATCACAAAGCCAGATCCAGTGTTCCATATCCATATGCCCACATTGGACTCTCATTGGAGAGTAACACACTGGATCTCACGCCTATGGGCTTGCACGTTTGGGCCTCACGAATTTCCTTCCTTGCACCCATATTTATTAGTTTCAAGCCCATTTTTGTTTTTTCTTAATTATTTTGTTTTGTTTATTTTTTAAGATAACTAACTTTTTCCCATAATTAATTAAAAAAATAAAAATAACTTTTTTTTTAATTAAAATCAAATTAACTTAACTTTTGTAATTAATTTAACTTTCTTTTTTATTTAACTATATTAATTGAAATAATTAACTTAGCTTCTTTAGGGATTTTTATCATTAAATATTTCTTCAAACAATCAATTTCTTTTTTCTAAACTAAAAATCAATTAGGTTAGGTTAGTCATCAAGTTTGTTTTATCAAAAACGATCACAAAAAGAAAACATTTCTCCGTTGCTCTTTACTTTTACAATCTTTGCGCGTTCATTTACTTTCGCATTAGTTTTTACAATAATATATCTGCTAAAGGTTGTAATAGTTAATTAGGTTATTTTTACCGCTTTCTTTCTTTTCCCATTTTTATGGTTTGTACCTCTCCCCCGAAGCATTGTAATAGTGTAGGATCTTTCTTTTATGTCTTTACTGCTTTTACTTATTATTGTATAGTAACTAGGCTTGTATGGCAAGATCTAAAACAAAACTCTATAAAACCTAATCAAGAAAAATTAACTAAAAACAAATAACTTTCCACACACACACACACCTATAGAGTAACCTCACTTGTTGCCTTCGTATAAAACAGTCATGTCCCTCGAACATAGAACACTTTAGCAAAAGACACTCGATTAAAAAGATTACAGTCCCTCGATGACCCTTCGATGCTGCCTCGGTAAACTATCTTAGACCCTTACGATGAAATTGCTAAAGCGTCCTACAAGTTTCCTTTATGATTGTATGATGACCCGCGCTTGTCCCTCGTACATCCAACGATATGGCTTCCTAATAACCAATGGTAGGATAGCATTATCTAAAGGAAGAGGAAAAGAACAAAAGACTTTTGAGTAGGTAGATAGTTCTTAATCGCTTTCTCGGGAACATTTCAAAATATTTTTTCACACAATGACACTTTTTCAACAAATATTTTCAAAATAAACATTTTGTATGCATTCCCAACGATACGAGAATCATTACAAAATTTCCGCACTTAGGCATTTTCAAAATATTTTCAAACACACATTCACAAAGCATTTTCAAAGTGAGCTAGCGATTAAGAGCCCGTAGATAACTATGGATGAAAAGGGTGATAACACCTTTCCTTTTCATAACCTACCCCCGAACGCATAAAAATTCTCAAAGGTCTTTCCTGTTCTTTTCATCCTTTCCTTTATTAAATAAAAGAAAAGTCGGTGGCGACTCTTGCTAACCGCAACATTTGCGATAAAATGCAAAACAAGTCAATTCTCCTACCGTGTTACAGAACTGGCGACTCTGCTAGGGAATATTAAAGTGGGGTTACCTTAGAGTTAGATCACTTTTAAAATGCTTTACCTTCTTGATTTGTATGCTTTATGTTTCGGGTTTTTTACTAGGGTTTATTTTTGTAAAGATCCTATACCCGGATCTGGGGGCATTTTAGGTAAGTATCAATAGATCGTGGAAATTGTATGGCATAGACCGATATGGTTGAAGCGATGGCTACGTTAGTGCGACATATTGGTTGGTGTCAGTGTCCCTTTAGTCAGTCAAGGAGAATGTTGGGCTACCGCATGGTGTCATAAGCACTAACTGACCGTAGAACCTTAGTTGACACAACTTATCCATTAGAAAGTAGTGAGATGGCTGGCTTTGGTGCAGACTGAAGTTGGTTGATACTTGATACTACACTCATTGACATCATACTCTTGGGATATTTCGGTCGCAAATCAGATGTTATGCTGAAATAATGCCTGAGAGAAAGATCGGTGATATTGAGACTCCTAGAACCCGGTTACTTCTTTTAAGACAGGTTGAGCCAACTAAAACGCAAGAGGGTACTTACCTACAAACTCCATGCAAGCTTGAACCTAAGGCCTTGTGTGTTTTGTTTGTGTCTGATTATTTGTTTGATAATGACATCATAATATCATGACATCATAACATATCATTTTCACTAACCATTTCAAGGACCAAGGGATTTATCTTTGTTCTTTGTTGTAGGTTATGGCCTCTTCTCGTAGTAACACTACCCGGATCCAACTTTGTAAAGGTACCTTCTCAGCTTAAGGAGTTAGTCTCAAGGGTTCCCGAAATTTCTTAATTCATCAAAAGGCACGGTTGACTACTCATTCTGGTTACCTCAGGTCTTGAAGAAGACATGATGAGGGTTATATTCTAGTTCTTTGACCCTGCACATCACTGTTTCACCTTTCCAGATTATCAGTTGGTACTCACAACGGAAGAGTTCTCTAAACTACTGGGAGTATATGTTCTTGATCAGACACCCTTCACCGGTTTAGAGAAAGCTCCAAAACCAGAAGATATTACAGCAACCTTACATCTGAAGTGATTGGACATTATATCTAATTGGGAAACAAGAAGTGGATTCAAAGGCTTTCTTGCTAAATTTTTGATAGAAAAGGCTCAACTGTTTTTGGATGCTATGAGTTTTTAGGCTTTCGAGGAGATCTTGGCTCTGTTAATCTATGGATTGGTACTATTCCTTAATCCAGACCAACTCATAGATGTGAACACCATCAAAATATTTCTTGCTTGTAATCTTGTGCCTACCTTGCTTGGAGATATATTGCATTCTCTTCACTCTTACTATGAAGAAACGAGGAACTCTCATGTGTTGTATACCTCTGCTATCCAGGTGATTTATTTCGCACCTTCCCCGCTCGATAATAAAGAATGAACAAGGTTTGAGGTGGTCTCAAAGAATAATGTCACTCTCTTATACAGACATTTATTGGTACTCCCGATCTCACGAGGATATCACTATTATTGACTGTTGTGGGGAATTCCCTAATGTTCCACTCCTTGGCATTAAGGGAGGTATTACTTACAACCCTTCTCTAGCTCTACATCAATTTGGTTATGCTCGAAGAGACGATCCTCATGACACGTTTATCCAAGGTATTATATTTGATTACGAGAACGATCATCAAGGTTATCGTCAAAGTTTTATACATGCTTATGGCATGGTGAACAAGATTTATATAAAGACTTTATGACACAATAATTATATCCATCTGGAGCCGTATCTCAACTGGGTACGAGCTCATGCTCAAAACCTTATGATGCCATATCCTGTTGTCCTACCAGTAATCATAGATCCTATTGTCGAAGGAGACGTTTCTCGAACCATCCTTCATCGAGACATGCCTACTGACCTTGAAGAATTGCATAAGTCCTGGATTCAACTCAAGGAAGAACGTGACACCTTTGAGACTCAATTCTATGCAAGTGAGAAGAAAGTGTGGGATCTCACGAAGCAACTTCATGAGGAGCAGAGTCTTAACGCATATGTCAACACGAAGAAGAGGCGTCTATGAGAAACTTAAAACTTTAGGAGTTTTTAAGTTATCCTTTTGTAATCTTGTGTTTTCACATAAACTTACTAATAAAAATATTTGTTTCTGTTTCCTTTTGTTTAAAAATTTTAAATCTCATAAGGTCCTTGAAAACATTGCATATACATATTGTTGTACCCCAATTTTCCCTCTCTATTCTCAAGACATTTCTCACAAAAGATCCCAAATGCTCAAGAAGTTTCAAGAGTTTGATCAGACAAGTTCACCTCCTAAGCACTTAGCCCATAAATCATAGTTTTGATTTTCTCAAGGATAATTGGATTTTTGATGCCTAAAATTACTTCATGGTTCATTATAGGTCTTCAAGATTTCTCATACCAAGTTTCAAGCATTGCATCACAAATTTGCTCAGTCAATTGCCCAGATGACTGTATTAGGTAAAAAGTTAAATATGGTTAATATACAGTCAAACTTTATGATTTTTGGCCAACATCAACATTTTTAAGTAATATTCATCAATTGATCAAGTTTTGATTACAATTCCTAAAGAAAAACACTCAAGTCATCAAAGGGGAAAAATTGTCAAAATTAGGGTTTTGACTGAGAATGATTGATCATTGACTTCTGACCTAGTACATGAACTAATGGTTTGAAGCATGGTCTCAAGGATTCAAAAACAATATCTTGAACTAATTTCATGGCTCAAATCATTTCTCAAGATCATTGGATTGATAGTTGAAATTTGATCAACTGATGAAAAGTCAACTGATACACAAAAAGTCAAACTTTGACCTTTTTTATCAACATTGAATTTCAAAAATCAAGATTCATCAAGACATTCAAAAATATAAAACTTGATCATCAAGAATCAAGAAATTCAAAAATTCAATAAAAAAGTCAAGATTTCTAAGACTTAGAAAATTTCTAAGTGTTTTTATACTTGATAAATTCATTACTTCATGACAATTTTTCACCAAGATGCAAGTTGATTCAAGGAAAACTTTCAACATGAAAATTGTAGATCATGGTGAACTCTAAAACTTTTTTTAGAGGGTTGATGTCCAAAAAATTCTTATATTTGAAGATATAAGCACATAAAGACATGACATTTTTCATAAAAACACTTAGTGAATATTTTGGCAAGTTAGGCAGATTTTTGACCTAACTTCTTGGCCAATTTTCACCAAGCTCCAAGATGATTTAGCCAAAGTGGTCAACATGAAGGTTGTATACAATGTTTCAATCTTTTCAAAATGTCTAATAACTTGAAGATATCATTTTTAGCTAAGGTAATCGAAGAGAAGAAGTTGGGCATCCATTCTTGAATTACAAGTCATTTTCTTGATGAACACAGAATACAATCTCAATGTTATGCTGCATAATCTTGCTTTGCAAGCCTTCTAACTTGTGTATATACCCATTAATAATGTATTACACAAACTTTTGATCAATGGTCCAAGTGGTTTAAGCATTGTCCAAGACAATTTTCCATTTTGGGGACAAAATTAACATTGCCATTCTTGAAAAACAAGCTTTATGCACAAAGTCAATTCTTGAGCCTCTCACTTGTTCCCTCTGATCACACTCCATCTACAAGGTTAGAATCAATGTGATTAAAGTTTTTAACCACTCTATGATCAAAGGTACAAGGCATTGAAACTTGATTTTTCAAGAAAATCACATGTTGAGCTTAACATGTGATTTTGATTTATGATCAACTTGAGCTTCTCCAACCTTTCCCTATAAATAGAGACACCACTTTGCAAGCTAAGACACGAATACACAAGCCTTGAAACTCCCTCAAACTCCCTCATACCTGAAATTGCTCTCAAACTCCATTTTTGTGCCATTTCTGAATTTGAATTCCAAACTCACATTTCACTCGTGCGTTCTTACTCAAAGTCAATCACAAAGCTTCCATACATCATCTAGAAGTATCTAGGACCATGTTACACAATTGTAACACCTCCATCACCATTCTCTATTTCAAAAACCAGTCACCTGCACATTGATTTCTATAGGGAGATTCAGCCACGTTCAATCCAAAGTAAGCTTTGCATTAGCCTCCTAGGAGTCCACTGAAGCTATTCAGATCATCACAACACTTCCAGGAGTTCTTAAACTAAAAACATTATTTCCATTTTCAAGGTAACTTTTATGAACACTCAAATCCTTATACAAGCATCATTTTTCTCTGATTTCAAAAGATAAAATGTAGACATCATAGCCCTGAAGCTAACCATGCCCTTAGATTTCATTTATATTACCTGAGTGATGTGAATTTTGAGTTTGAACTTTCTAAAAAATTAGGTCATAATTTGGTACCAAGCAAAATTTGTGTTCATCTTTGATCCATAGCTTAAGTTATTTGCATATTTGAAATCGTGATGAAATTTCTAACAAGTTTGATGTTTACAATTTCAGGAATGGTTGAGAAATGAGTAAGTTCAAAAGTTCAAAAATGTGGTGCGAGGAAGAAGATGAAGTACACTCAGGACTTAGTTTATTTTAAATTTATTGCAACTGGTTTCATAATCGAATGTACAAGTCACCTCAGTGGCAAGGCGCGCCCGTATAAGGCATTGAACTATAGGGACCTGGGTTTGAGCCCCAGCGGTACCCTTTTGAATTTTTCCATATTATTTTGTATGATTTTTGTTGTTTATAGCGCCTGAGCCTTCCCCCATTGGGTCTGTCTATTTTTTCTACACTCTCACCCTTCAATCTGCTTAGAACCACCTGGCCCATTATCTTGTTTTTATTTCTGATTTTAAAACAAACAAAAACTATCTTTTGGGCCCTAAAACCAAAAACATTTTGCACACGCCCTTGTTTACTTTTAAACACCAGGCCCAATGTTTTTATTTTCTTTTATATTTTTTTATATTCTCTTTATTTATTTTATTTTATTTTATTAAAATACAAAAATATTTTCTTAAATAATTAGATTTAAAAACTGTTTTATTTTATTTTTATCTTATTTATTTTTATAATTAAAACACTAAAAAACATTTTCTTAACTAATTAATTTCTTTTTAGAGTTAAAAATAATTAGACTTAAGTTCTATTTAATTTTCTTTTGTATTTAAATTAGACCTTACGTTTTTGTTAAATAATTAATTAACTTTCCTTGTAAATTAATTAGATTAATTAGGTTAATTAAAACCTTTTCTATTGAAAACCCACAAAAAACAAATTCTTTTCTTTTACACTATTCTCGCACTTTTTATTATTTCACATTATTATTCATGTACATGGTTTATAATAGTAATTAGGGCTTTATTGCTTTATATCCCCCATTTGTAAATTTGTACCCCCCATTCCCAAAGCATTATAATAGCATAGGACATTTAAATTCTGTAATTTATCGCTTTCCATATTATTGCTAGTAATTAAGGTTTGTATGACAAGATTTAAAATGAATATTATACAATCCTAATTCAAAGATAAATACTTGAAATCAAAATACTTTACACACATGCACCTCTAGGGTAACCCACACTTGTTGCCTCGGATAAAAATAGTCATATCCCTCGAACGTGAGATGTTTTAGCAAAAGACCCTCGCTCAAAATATCATAGTCCCTCAATGACCCTTCAATGTTGCCTTCAGTAAATGATCTTAGTCCCTTACGACAATTTCTAAAACATCTTACAATTCTCCTTCTATGACTGTACGACGACCCACGCTTGTCCCTCACATCCAATGATATGGCTCTCTACTAACTAATGGTAGAAAAGCTCTATCTAAAGGAGGAGGAAAAGATCACAGACTCTTTGAGTAGGTAGATTATTCGTAATTTCTTACTCACAAACTAAAACCATTGTCACACTTCACACTTTCAAACATCTTTCAAAACAAACATTTTGTATACATTCTCAACAATACGAGAATCATTACAAAATGGCCTTACATTTCCATTTTTAAACATCTTTCCAAACACTTCCTTTCAACAAATATTTTCAAAACCAACACTTTGTATACATCCTCAACGATATGAGAATCATTGTAAAGTTTGCCAAATTTAGGCGTTTTCAAAATATTTTCAAACTTACACAAACACAAAAGCATTTCAAAGTGATCAAGCAATTAAGAGCCCGTAGATTACTACGGATCACAAAGGTGCTAACACCTTCCCTTTTCATAACCTACCCCCCGAACTCAAGAAAATTCTCAAAATGTCTTTCCTAATCTTTTTACCCTTTCCTTTATTAGATAAAAGAAAAGTTGGTGGCGACTCTTGCTATCCGCAACATTTACGATAAAATGCAAAACACCCAAGTCAGTTCTCCCACCATATTACAGAACTAGCAACTCTACTGGGAAGATTTGTAAACTAAAAGTGGGGTTACCTTAAGAGTTAGATCACCTTTATTTGCTTTATTTTTTTTTGCCTTGTATGCTTTAAATTTATGGGTAATGCTTGGGTTTATTACTTGTAAAAATCCTATACTCGGATTTGGGGGGAATTTAAGGTAAGTAGCAATAGATCGTGGAAATTGTACGACATAGACCGATATGGCTGAAGTGATAGCTACGTTAGTGTGACACATTTGTGGGTACCAGTGTCCCTTGTGTCGAATCAAGGAGAATACAGGGCCGTTGTGTGGTGTCATGAAGCACTAACTAACCGTAGAACCTTAGTTGAACAACTCGGCCATTAGAAAGTAGTGAGATAGCCGACTTTGGTGCAAAACTGAAGATTGGTTGATACTCGATATTACACTCATTGAGATCGAACTTTCAAGATATTTTGGCCATAAGAAAAGATTGATTGTGCTGAAAGAATGTCCGATGAAGAAAGATCAATAATATTGAGATTCCTTAGAACTCGGTTACTTTCTTTTAGAACAGGTTGAACCAACTAAACTTCAAGAGGGTACTTACCTATAAACCCCATGCAAGCCTAAACCTAAAGCCTTGTGTTCTTGTTTATGTGTGATTATTTGTTCATAAACATCATGACGTCATGCCATAGCATTCTCACTAACCATTTCAAGTATTTAGGAATTTACCTTTGTTCTGTTGTGTAGGATATGGCTTTCGCTCGTAGAAATACCATCCGAGTCAGCTTCGTAAAAGTGTCTCCTCAACTCAAAGAGTTAGCATCAAGGGTTATTGAAGATTCTCCCTTCACCAAAGGATATGGTCGACTTCTCAGTTTGGATACCTCAAGATTTCATGAAGAAATTATGTGTGTGCTCTTTCAGTTCTTTGATCCTATGCATCATTGCTTCACCTTTCCCGATTACCAATTGGTGCCCACATTGGAAGAATTCTCTCAACTATTAGGGGTTCCGGTAATTGATCAAATACCATTCACCAGTTCATAGGAAACTCCAAAGCTTGAAGTTATTGCCAAGTCCTTGCATTTGAAGAGATCTGACATTGTAGATAATTGAGAAACAAGGAGTGGAGTCGATGGTTTTCTAGCCAAGTTTTTGTTAGAGAATGCTCGACTATTTTTGGAAGATATGGGTTTTCAAGATTTTGAAGATGTCTTGGCTCTTCTAATCTATGGTTTAGTTTTGTTTCCTAATCCTGATCAACTCATAGATGTGAATATTGTCAAAATTTTCATTACTCATAATCTCGTGCCTACTTTGCTTGGAGACATTCTACATTGTCTTCACACTCGCACCATGAGGAAGAGACGGGATCTTACGTGTTGCATATCGTTTCTGTCTAGGTGGTTTATTTCGCACCTTATTCGATCACTATTAAATAATGAACAAGGATTGACGTGGTCTCAAAGGTTGATCTCACTCTCTCATTTGGATATTCGTTGGTGTTACCGATCTCTGGAAGACATTACTATCATTGACCTTTGTGGGGAGTTCCCTAATGTTTCACTCTTGGGAATTATGGGAGGTATTACTTATAACCCTTGACTAACTCTACGACAATTTGGCTATGCTCGAAGAGATGGTCCTCATGATGCACTTATCCATGGTATTATGTTCGACTATGAGAATAATGTCCAAGGTTATCGTCAAAGGTTTGTACGAGCTTGGGGCATGGTGAACAAGGTTGATAGAAAGACTTTGGGGAATAAGAATTCCATTCCTTTGGAGCCTTATCTTAAATGGGTGCGAGCTCACGCTCAAAGTCTCATGATGCCATATCCTTCCATCATACCAATAGTTGTGGAGCCTATTACCGAGGGAGAAACTTCAGATACTATTCTCCATCCGAATAGGCCTACCGACCTCGAAGAATTGCAGAGATCATGGATTCAACTCAAGGGGGAACGAGATACCTTTGAAGCTCGATTCTACACAAATGAGAAGAAAGTGTTGGAGTTTACAAGGTAACTCCACAAGGAGCAAAGCCTGAATGCCTACATTGCACCAAAGAGGAAGCGCCTGTGGGAGACTTGAGTCTTTTGATTTAGGAGTCTATTTTGTTATCTCTTTGAGACATTTTTGCTTTTTTTTCATTGTAAGCCTAAGTGGCATTTTTAATTTTTGAACTCATTAATACAATTATGGTGTTTGTGTCCTTTTTGGCTAAGCAAATTTAAATTCCTTAAGGTCCTTGAAAACATTGCATCCACATAGCATGCATAATATCATAAGCAGGTTTTCCAATACAGCTTTCCTCATCTTTTTACTGTTCATTTCAGTATAAGATGGCTCTAGAGCAAACCATTAAAGATCTTCATACTCAACACGCACAGTTCCAAGGGACCCTTCTCAACTTAGCTAAGGGACAGCAAGAAATGATGGCACTCCTTGTCACCAAGAAGAAGACCAAGAAACGGGTTGTTATTCTCAACATGGGAAGAAGGGTTAAGGGGCCTGCTCGACTAGCTCAAATAGAAGAGGCTTCTTCTAAGGATGAAGACAATCAAGAAAATGAGGTTATAAGTACTAGAGATAGGGGAGGAAACAACCAAAATACTGAGGACAAAGACTATTCCGAGGAGCAATACCCACCAGCGAATGATAAGTACAAACAACTCGAAGACCGACTTAAGGTTGTAGAGATCCAAATAGTGCCTAGTTTGGACTTTGGAGACTTAGGTCTGGTCCCTGGGATGGTCATTCCCCACAAATTCAAGGTCCATGTCTTTGCCAAATACGATGGGGTCTCCTGTCCAAAGATGCATCTGAGGTCTTGTGTCCATAAGATTCAACCGCACACCGCTGATAGAAAGTTATTGGTGCACTTCTTCCAAGAAAGCTCATATGGAACACAGTTGGAATGGTTCTATAAACTAGAAGGGACTAATATCCACACCTGGGAGGATCTAGATGTTTCCTTCTATAAACAATACCAATATAATGTTGATCTTGCACCAACTCGTGTGCAGTTGCGAAATATGACTATGGATTCAAATGAAGGTTTTAAAGAGTATGCTCAAAAGTGGAGGGACCTAGCTCGAAGGGTGAAGCCCCCATTGACTGCCAAAGAATTAGTGGACATGTTCATGGGCACCTTGACTGGTGCATTCTTCAATTTGCTGATTGAGAGTTCATCATTTAGGTTCACTGAATTGATTTTGACTGGCGAGCGAATGGAAAGAGGAATAAAAAATGGAAATATCCCAATGGCCTCAACCTCTAATGCTGTAAAGAAACCATTTGTTGGTAAGAAGGAAACTAATGTTGTTTATGGAAAAAGGAGTCGTGTCAAGAATGATTGTCACTAGTCGGTAGGAGCTGTATTGATTTCAAATCCGACCCCAATTCAACGACCACAACAATCAAACAGTCAACAACGACCTGATGTCCCAATAAGGAAATTCACTAGAATCAACATGCCACTGTCTCAAGCTTTACAACCTCTGTTGAAGTCAGGTTTGGTAACACTGAGGAATCCTCCTCAAAACCCTAATACTTCATCTCTGAAATACAACCCAAATGTAAAGTGTGCCTATCATTCCAATAGCTCTGGGCATGATACCAATGATTGTTGGGCCTTAAAAAGCAAGATCCAAGATTTGATTGATAACAAGGTGATCGAGTTTTACCCTCCATAAACCTCTAATGTCATTACTGCTCACATGCTCAATCATGCTAAAGGTGTCAATGTTATTGACGATGCCTCATTTGTCTTCGCCATTAATGATTTGACTACTCCCTTATTGACCGTTAAGAATAATTTACTAAGAGCCGATTTATTTCCTGCCTGCCTTTAAAATTATTACCATTGTGCTTCCCAAACCAATAGTTGTATGTGGCTAAAGAAAGGTATCCAATACCTGATTGATAGCCATGAAATTCTGTTCGAGAAAACTCCGTCCGTGAAAATTTTACCTCAAGATGTTTCCATAATCACAATCTCCAACACTCCTATTAGAATCACCTGTAAAGGCCTTATAAGGATCTCTGCTGAGCCAAGAGTGGCTCCCTTAATCATCACTACACCGGGGCCAATCCCCTATACCTCTGACAAAGCTGTGCTCTGGAACTATGGGGAAGAAGTTTATTGTCGTGGTGTCAAGCAAGAGCCATGGATTAATGAAAATAAAGAGTCTGAAGTTACAAACATTGATGGAACTAGTAAGGTCACTAGGATAGGAAGGGGCTTCTCTCTGGAGATCTCTCCTCCAATAGCAACTACAACACATGTTCGAATTCCTGCTGCTAGAACAACTATTGATAATCGAGGTAAAGAGAAAGTTACTTAGCCTACCCTAACGGAGGCACCACCAAAAGAAGTAACAATTGAAGACCCATCTAGACAAGAAATGGAAGAAATTATTAAGATCAGCCAAAAAAGTGATTAAAAAATAGTAGAACAGCTGGGGAAGACACTCTCAAAAATATCCATGTTGTCTTTGTTGTTATGCTCTGAAGCACATGCCTAAGCTTTGCTGAAATTTCAAAAGAATGCCCATGTACCACAAGAGACCACTGCTGATCAATTTGAGAACTGTGTTGCAAGCCTAACTGCTGATAATGGCTTGGGATTTCTGATGCAGATTTAACTCCGGCGAGGAAGAATCACAATAAAGCTCTCCACGTTTCTATTTAATGTAAAGGCACCACTCTGGCGCATGTGTTAGTAGATACTGGGTACTCCCTCAATGTTTTACCTAAAGGTGCTTTGGATAGACTGGACTGTGATAGGTTGGTACTAAAACCTAGTGATATTGTGGTAAGAGCCTTCGATGGGTCAAAGAGGATGGTTCATGAAGAGGTTGATCTCCCGATCAAGGTGGGATCTCAAGTCTTCAATTCAACTTTCTATGTAATGGATATTCGCCCGGCTTATTCATGCTTACTCTGATGCCCATGGATTCATGGGGCAGGTGCAGTTACCTATACATTACATCAAATGCTGAAGTACCCAGTGAAGGGGAAAGTTGTCACAGCCTTTGGAGAGGAAGACTATATAATCAATCCTTTGAGTTCTTTCAAATACATTGAAATGGATGGTGAATTCATTGAAACCCCCTGTCAAGAATTTGAAGTAATCCCTCCAACGATTGCTTTTGCTAAAGTTATGCCTGCTACCCTAAGAATGGCCTCTCTAAAGGATGTTAGGGCTGTTGTAGAATATGAAGGCTGCACTATCTGGAGACAACTTCCTGACATCCCCTACAAATCTGACAAATTTGGATTGGGTTTTACTTCAAAGGCTCAGAAAGAGGTCCAACATGCTCGTGTTGGTGGACCACCTCTTTGTATTAGCAACAATGAAGTCAATGCATTGGAAGATATTGATAATGAGGGTGACTTAGACGATTGGATATTCCCAACTGTTGATAGAGGGCTTAACAACTGGAAAGCCAAAGATTTCATCTCAATCTCCTTCAACCAGGAGTAATTGTTATTTCCTGTTTTTATTACTTTAAGAATTTTGTCTGTATAATTTCCTTCAAAACAATGACTTTAAACAATGTGCCTTGCCTGGGGTACAATGGTCCATTTGTTAAGGGTTTTTCATTTCATATATCATATGCTCATTTAATGAAAACATTGGATAACTTTGCATTCAAATTTTGTGCTCCTTGTCTTTCTTTTACTTTACTACATTTTCAAATAGCCATGTGACCTTACATACACACACACACACATTTGCAGATCCACATCCACTCTGGATCTCATTGACAACAACTCATCTATTTCCGTTTGTGACTTTGAAAATCCAATCTATCAAGACGAAGACGAAGGTGAAGAAGATTGTGAGATACCCGGAGAACTCGCCAGACTCCTGATACAAGAGGAAAAGGCCATCCAATCGCACGAAGAATCGGTAGAAGTAGTAAACTTGGGTAGTGAGGAAGATGAGAAAGAAGTCAAGATTGGCGCCAACTTGGAAGACAGTGTCAAGAGCATATTGGTACAAATGTTGCACGAATATGTTAAAGTCTTTACTTGGTCATAGGAAGACATGTCGGGGCTCGATACTGACATCGTGGTTCATCGTCTGCTAATGAAAGAAGGTTGTTCTCCGATCAAACAAATTTTTTGTCACATGCGCTCCGATATGTCTGAGAAGATCAAGGTCGAGGTAATGAAACAGTTTGATGCATGTTTCTTGGCTGTGACGTCGTATCCCCAATGGTTTGAAAATGTTTTTCTAATGCCAAAGAAAGACGGTAAGGTCCGTATGTATGTAGACTACAGGGATTTAAATAGGGTGAGTCCCAAAGATGACTTCCCACTATCGTATATTGATGTTTTAGTTGACAACACTGCTCAACACAAGGTGTTTTCCTTCATGAATGGCTTCTCGGGTTACAACCAAACCAAAATGGCGCCCGAAGACATGAAGAGGACTACTTTTGTCACACAGTAGGGAACCTTCTGTTATAAAGTCATGCCTTTTGGGCTAAAGAATGCAGACGCAACTTATTAACGGGCTATGGTGGCTTTATTTCATGACATGATTCATCATTAAATAGAAGTCTATGTGGATGACATGATAGCAAGATCCCAAACTGAAGAAGAGCACCTTGATCATCTGCACAAGTTGTTTGAAAGGTTGAAGAAATATAAGTTGAGGTTGAATCCCAACAAATACATCTTCGGGGTAAGGTTTGGTAAACTCCTAGGCTTTGTCGTCAATGGTAAAGGTATTGAAGTTGATCCCGCAAAGGCCAAAGCTATCCAAGAAATGCCAACTCCTCGTACTGAGAAAGAGGTTAGAGGTTTTCTAGGACGACTCAATTACATTGCCCGATTCATCTCTCACTTGACTGGTATTTGTGAACCACTCTTCAAACTGCAGAAGAAAGATCAAGTGGTAAGATGGAATGACGATTTCCAAATAGCTTTTGACAAGATCAAGGAATATTTACAAGAACCTCTAATCCTAATGCAACCAATTGAAGGAAGACCTTTGATCATGTACTTAATTGTTTTAGAGAATTCAATGGGGTGTGTGCTGGGACAGCATGACGAGTCTGGTTGAAAAGAGCATGCATTATACTACCTTAGCAAAAAGTTTACCGACTATGAAACAAGACATTCACTGCTCGAGAAAACTTGTTGCACTTTGGCATGGGCTGCTCGCCGACTAAGATAGTATATGTTGACTCATACCACTCTATTAATCTCTAAGATGGATCCCAATAAATACATATTTGAGAAGCCACCTCTCTCCAGAAGAATAGCTCGATGGAAAATGATCTTAACTGAATACAATATCCAGTATACTACACAAAAAGCAATAAAAGGAAGTGTGCTGGAAGATCCTTTGGCACATCAAGCTGTGGATGATTACCAATCTATGAACTTTGAATTCCCGGGAGAGAATATAATGTTGATTACAGATTGTGAAAATCCTGGAACGTATGAAAGACCTGAATAAGGATCCCGATGGACTATGGTTTTTGATGGAGCTTCCAACACTCTTGGTAACAAAATTGGTGTTGTGATCATTTCTCCCAAAGGTTGCCATACTCCTTTCACTACTAGACTTTGCTTCGATTGTACCAACAACATGGCTGAATACGAGGCGTGCATCTTGGGTCTTAAAGTTGCTATTGACCTAAGAATCAAATTCTTAAGTGTATATGGAGACTCATCTTTGGTAATCAGTCAACTTAAAGGAGAGTGGGATACAAAACATCCAAATCTTATCACTTACAAAGAGCTTGTGCTAACCATGATCCCATGCTTTGAAGAGGTTACCTTTGAGCATATTATGAGGGAAGAAAATCAGTTGTCAGATGCTTTGGCTACCATGTGTTCTATGTTCACAGTTAGATGGGACAATGAAGCTCCCCGAATTATTGTCGAAAGATTTGACGAACCAGCGCACTGATATGAGATTGACACTGATGGTGTAGAAGAGAAGCCTTGGTTTCATGAGGTGAAAATATATCTCGAAGCTCAAGAGTATCCTGAAGGGGCATCAGTCAATGATAAGAAATTCATGCGGAGGTTCTCAGTCAAGTTCTTCCTGAGAAATGGGATCTTATACAAGCGCAACCATGATTCAATTATGCTCCGTTGTGTGGGCAAGAAGGAAGCAGAGAAGATCATGGAGGATATGCATGAAGGTATCTTTGGTAATCATTCTAGTGGACAGACTATAGCCAAGAAGATTCTAAGAGCTGGTTACTATTGGTCGACCATGGAAACCGATTGTCATCACCACTCGAGGACTTGCCACAAGTGCCAAATTTATGTTGACAAGGTTCACGTGGCTCTGATTGCTTTGAATGTCATGGCCTCTTCTTGTCCATTTTCAATGTGGGTCATTAACATGATTGGAGAAATCAAACCTACTGCCTCTAATGGACACTGTTTCATTATTGTCGCCATTGACTACTTTACCAAGTGGATTGAAGAAGTTTCATTTGCCTCAGTTACCAAGAATGTCGTGGCCCGTTTCATCAAGCACAACCTCATCCGCCGGTATGGAATCCCTGAGAGGATCATCATTGACAATGGCACCAACCTTAACAATGCCATGATCACTGAGCTTTACACATAGTTCAAGATCAAGCATCACAACTCTTATCTATATAGGCCTAAGATGAATGGCGCAATAGAAGCTGCTAAAAGAATATAAAGAAGATTGTGCAAAAGATGGTGGTGACATATAAAGCATGAGATGCTACCATTTTCTCTTCATGGCTACTGTACTTAGGCACGAACATCAACTAGGGAAACCCCTTTCTATTTGGTCTATGGCATGGAAGCGGTCATGCCTGTCAAATTTCATATTCCCTCTCTAAGGATTGTTAAAGAAGAAATCTTAGACAAAGACAAATGGATTCAGACTAGGTTGGATTAGTTGAACTTGATTGACGAGAAGAGGATGGTTGTTGTTTGTCATGGTCAGATATATGAGAAACAAATAAGCAAAGCTTTCAACAAAAAGATCAAGCATCAGATATACCATGCTGGTAACTTGGTAATAAAGCGCATCATTCTGCCGCGAGGAGATCCCAGGGGTAAATGGACTTTCACTTATGAAGGGCCATTTGTTGTTCAAAAATTATTCTCGAGCGGTGCTATGATGCTAACCACTATGGATGGCCAAGATTTCCTACACCCTGTGAACACGGACATAGTCAAAAAATACTACGCATAGGAATGACCCGCTAGGTTGACATACCTAGGAAAAAATAAGGGTATCCCGGCGAACCAAAAGGGTTCGGGAAAAATAAGGGATATATACAAAAGATTATACACCCGGTAAGTCAAAAATATGAAAGGGCGGCTTGGGAAAAAAAGGGTATCCTGGTGGACTGAAAACCTGAAAGGGCGGTCCAGGCAAAAAATTGGGGATTCAAAGCATACGACTATGTCCCATTGGATCACTTACATGCAAGCTTTATTACCAAAGTCGAAAGTTCAAATGGTTCAATCAACTTCTTCTAGTGGAGAGGGATGAGATGCTCGAAGACATAGGGGCAATAATAGATTTTGGAACTTAATGAGATCACATCTACATGGCTATATATATTTGTTTTCACTTTTTACTTTTTCATTTCACGACGACTTCCTCTTACAAGGATTTTCGTCTCTTTGTACAAACTCGCTTGTTTATAGGAAAATCATCAATACAAATATACTTTAAAGTCTAAACCCTTTGTTTTTTTTGTTTTTTCTTGCAAAAACGTCCAATGACTAAAATTAAATTAACATATGCATATGAACATGATTAACTGCTAACAAATATACGCATAAGAATAGGAATAAACATTTACTCAAAAACTCTAGAAGCTGGGATGACATTAAAGCTGACCATAGATTCCCAGAGTCTCTTTCATAAGATTATCCCCAGTGAAGTCTTCAGAGCCACTTCTATGAAATTATCCCCCATGGAGTAGTCTTTATAAATAAAAGTACATTCCCCATAATCTCCCCAACAAATCACTTTAAGAAATAAAGGAGCTTAAATCTCTTCAAATATCCCCACGGAGTCTCAATCAGTACAATTTATGGAAATTATCTTCCTCAAACAAGTCAGAAGTTTAACCATCTCTTTTATCCCCAATCAGGGTATATAAGAAATAAATTCCCCAATAGAGTAACGGACGAGCAATGCTCCTGAACTCTATTCCCCAAGTAGAAATCAACATCCCCTGCAGAGTTTCCTCAAACAAGTAAGAAGGAATCCCCGACGAAAACATTCTAGACAAAAGTGAAAATACACCTACTCTTCATCCCCAGCAATAGTCAGGGATTTTTTTCCCAAGACAAAGATACACTTCAACAACATTACACATTCATACATCATAGCATATGCATACGAAATGCATATAGCACAATCTCATTTATTTTAAGAACATCATTACGCAATGCATTTCATACATCATGACATTGCATACAACAAACTCTTTAACTTTTCAAGAAAGATCAGACAACAAATGAATATCATCAACAACTGTCAAAACAGATTATAGGTCATTCCCTGACATAGGACAGGGAAAATATCTACATGATGAACACTCCCTTCAAACATATGTTGGCTCAAATTAAATCGACCAAAGATTTATTCTGATACTTCTTTCAGTAGACCTTTTCTGGTTCATATTAAATCAACTAAAGATTTATTCTGATACTTCTCTCAGTTAAAGATTTAAAGACCTCTGCTGGCTCAGATTAAATCGACCAAAGATTTATTCTGATACTTCTCTTAGTAGACCTTTTTCTGGCTTAGATTAAATCAACCAAAGATTTATTCTGATACTTCTCTTAGTTAAATATTTTCAAACATCTATTGGCTCAGATTAAATCGACCAAAGATTTATTCTGATACATCTCTCAGTAGACCTTTTTCTGACTCAGATTAAATCAGCCACTGATTTATTCTGATACTTCTCTCAGTTAAAGATTTAAAAAACATCTGTTGGCTCAGATTAAATCGACCAAATATTTATTTTGATACATCTATCAGTAGACCTTTTTTCTGTTTCAGTTTAAATCGACCAAAAATTTATTATGATACTTCTCCCAGTTAAAGTCGAACGTAGACTTAGTCTAATTTCTCTATCAACATATACTTTGGATGGCACCTATAAGTCCATCTCCGATAAATTTCAGTCACCTCTCCAAAATGGCATCTCTAATCCCATTCCCAATATAATCAACAAACAGTTTTACTTCGTGCACAGGCGAGTGCAAATTTTCGGGCACTTAAGTGTTCAATCATCTTCTACCTTCAAGTAACGAATGTCGAACATGTCAATCTAACTCTTCAGGTTTAATAAGATTTAACAGGGGCAGATTTTGTACCCCAAAATTTTCCCTCTCTATTCTCAAGACATTTCTCACAAAAGATCTCAAATGCTCAAGAATTTTCAAGAGTTTGATCAAACAAGTTCACCTCCTAAGCACTGAGCCCACAAATTAGGGTTTTGATTTTATCAAGGAAAATTGGACTTTTGATGCCTCAAATAACTTTCATGGTTCATTATAGGTCTTCATGATTGCTCATACAAATTTTTAAGCTTTTCATCACAAATTTGCTCAGTCAATTGCTCAGATGACTGAAAATCAGCTGTATTGGGTAAAAAAAGTCAAGTGTGGTCAATATACAGTCAAACTTCATGATTTTTTGCCAACATCATCATTTTGAAGTTATGTTCATAAATTTATCAAGTTTTGATCACAATTCCTCAAGAAAAACACTTAAACCATCAAAGGGGCAAAAATTGTCAAAATTAGGGTTTTGATTGAGAATGATTGATCATTGACTTTTGACCTAGTACCTGGCCTAATGGTTTGAAGAATTATCTAAAGGATTCAAACAAAATATCTTGACCTAATTTCATTTCTCAAACCATTTCTCAAATTATTTCTCAAGATCATTGGATTGATAGTTGAAATTTGATCAACTGATGAAAAGTCAACAAATACACAAAAAGTCAAACTTTGACCTTTTTTATCAACATTGAATTTCAAAAATCTAGATTCATCAAGAAATTCAAAAATATCAAACTTAATCATCAAGAGTAAAGAAAGTCAAACAGTCAATAAGAAAGTCAAGATTTCTAAGACTTATAAAATTTCTAAGTGTTTTTATACTTGATAAATTCATTACTTCATGACAATTTTTCACAAAGATGCAAGATGATTCAAGGAAAACTTTTAACATGAAAGTTGTAGATCTTGGTGAACTCTACAACTTTGTATTAGAGGGTTGGTGTACAAAAAATGCTTATATTTGAAGATATAAGCTGATAAAGACATGACATTTTTAATAAAAACACTTAGTGAAAATTTTGGCAAGTTAGGCAGTTTTTTAACCTAACTTTTTGGCCAATTTTCACCAAGCTCAAAGATGATATAGCCAGAGTGGTCAACATGAAGGTTGTATACAATGTTTCAAGATTTTCAAAATGTCCAAGAACTTGAAGAGATCATTGTTGAGCTAAGAGAATCAAAGAAAAGAAGATGGGCATCCATTCTTAAATTACAAGTCATTTTCTTGATGAACACATAATCCAATCTCAATGTTATGTTGCATAATATTGCTTTGCAGGCCTTCTAACTTGTGTATCTATCCATAATTAATGGATTACAAAAACTTGTGAGCTATGATCTAAGTGGTTTAAGCATTGTCCAAGCCAATTGGCCATTTTGAGGAGAAAGTTAACATTGCCATTCTTGAAAAGCAAGCATTATGCACAAAGTCAATTCTTGAGCCTCTCACTTGTTCCCTCTGATCACATTCCATCTATAAGGTCAGAAGCAATGTGATTAAAGTGTTTAAACACTCTATGATCAAAGGTACAAGGCATTGAAACTTAATTTTTCAAGAAAATCACATGTTGAGCTTAACATGTGATTTTGAATTATGATCAACTTGAGCTTCTCCGACCTTTCCCTATAAATAGAGACACCGTTTTTCAAGCTAAGACATGAATACACAATTGTAACACGGTGGGAGAACTGACTTGGTATGTTTTGCGTTTGATTGCAAATGTTGTGGTTAGCAAGAGTCGCCATCGACTTTTCTTTTATCCAAATAAAGGAAAGGGTGAAAAGAACAGGAAAGACCTTTTTGATTTTTTTCTTGAATTCGGGGGGTAGATTATGAAAAGGGAAGGTGTTAGCACCCTTTTCATCCATAGTTGTCTATGTGCTCTTATTGCTTGCTAGATCACTTGCTTTGTTTGAAAATATGCTTTGTGGTGATTTTTGAAAGTATTTTTGAAAAGGCGCCTTAGTTTAGGCAAACTTTGCAATGGTTCTTGTCTTATAAGAACGTATACAAAGTGTTGGGCTTTTTGAAAATATTTCATGTTTTGAAAGTGTTGGGTGTGTGTTTGCAAGGATGTTTATCTTGAAAATGAGCAAGCAACTAAGAACATTTCTACCTACTCAAAAGTCTTTTGTTCATTTCCTCGTTTCCTTTGATATTGCTATCTCACCATTAATTGGTAAGAAGCCTTATCTTTGAATGTAAAAAGGGACGGGCGTGGGTCATCATATAGTCATGATAGCAATGGTTTGAGATATCTTAGCATTTCTCTTGAGGGACTAAGATCATTTGAAAGGTAACATTTGTAGCGTCATCGAGGGACTAAGATCTTGTATTTTGATTGTTTTTGCTAAGACATCCCACATGCATAACATAATCATTATTATAAGGCAACAAGTGGAATTACCCTAAGGGTGCATGTGTGAATTGTGTGTTTGATTTTCATGCATTTAATCTTTGATTAGGGGTTGTCTACTTGTTGATTTTATCTTCTCATAGAAATCCTAATTACTAGCATTTATATTAAAGTGATAAATTGCAGAAAGTAAATATTTTACGCTATTACAATCGTTAGGGGGATGAGGTGTACAAATTTACAAATGGGGATTGCAAGAAATTAAAGTCCTAATTATCTATTACAACCATATTGAAATAATTTACAAGAAATGTAAAATGGCCTTGTTTGGTTTTTGTTAAGAGAAGAAATAAGTTTTCTTAGGAAAAATATTTTTAGTCTTTTGGTTTTAAAAGAAACAAAATAAAGTATGTGATGTATAAAAATATTTTTAGTGTTTTTGATTAATGAAAATAAAATGATTATAAAAATAATAAGAGGAAAAGGGGTCAGAATCAGCGCGTGGCTGTGATAAGAGAGAACATAAGTAAGGAGCAGAAACTCTGACTCTGATACGCTGCAAGAAAGAAAATGTTAGCAGAAAAGGAGAAGGTCATAAGTTCTGGGTCCGAGTACACTAAAGTTCTGAGGTTGCTGGTGTGATACGGTGGGAGAACTGACTTGGGATTTTGCGTTTGTTTTCGCACTTGTTCGGTTTAGCAAGAGTCGCCACCGACTTTTTATTTTATCCAAAGGAAAGGTCAAAAAGCACAGGAAAGACCTTTGAGATGTTTTTCTTGGGTTCGGGGGGTAGATTATGAAAAGGGAAGGTGCTAGCACCCTTTTCATCCATGGTTATGCATGGGCTCTTAGTTACTTGTTTTAGATCACTTGCCTTTGCTTCTCAATTGTTTGAAATGGTGCTTTATGTGTGTGGTTTTGAAAATGTTTCGAAAAAGATGCCTTGTCTAGGCAACCTTTGTAATGATTCTTGTTTGAATATATACAAAGGTGTGTGTCTTTTCGAAAAGATAATTCAATGTTTTGAAAGTTGTTTTTTGAAGTTGTTTTGAAGTTGTGTTGTGAAGTGTATTTGAAAAAAGGCAAGGATGTTTTGCAAGATTTTTGATCAAGTAACTAAGAGTTGTCTACCCTATTTTACTCAAAAGATCTTTCTTATGTTTTTAACCCTTTTAACATTGTTGTTTCACCATTGTGTTTGATGAACAACCTTGCGTTAGGATGTTAAACGGGACAGGCACGGGTCATCGTATACAATCATTGAAGGAAACTTGTGAGATGCTCTAGCAATTTTGTAAGGGACGAGATCGTTTTATCGAAGGCAACATCAAGGGTCATCGAGAGACTACGATCTTTGTTTATTGAAGGGGCATTTGCTAGAGTGTCTCATACTCGAGGGATATGATTGCATTTTCCGAGGCAACAAGCGAGGTTACCCTAGAGGTTCAAGTGTGAATTGTGTATTGATTTTCATGCATTTATATTGTATTAGGTCATCTAGCGATTGATTTTGAATCTTCGCATACAAACCCTAATTACTATACGGTATATGGAAAGCGATAAATTGTGGGAATTTAAAGTCTAAGTTATTACAAATAAGTATCTGAGGATGGGGGTACAAATGGTTACAAATGGGGATGAGTCTTATCAGAATAATAATTTCCAAGTATGTATTACAACCAAATTGAATTGTCGTATTCTCAATGTAAAAATATAATAAGGTATAAGATAATAAAAATCAAAGAGATATGAGATGTGTATATTTATTTACAAATAAATAAAAATTAACCTAATTAAAGACTTAAGTACTTATTATTTTGTTGTATTTTATTTTTTTTATTGATTATATAAACAAAAGGTTTTAAAGAAAAGAAAAATTATTTTAAGTTAAAATTCTATTATTTATGTATGTTGATTAAATGTAATAATTGTTAAGAAAAATTATTAAGAAAATTTATACAAAAATTTAATATATTCTTTTTATTTAACAAAAGAGAAAAAAGAATTAGATTATAGAAAATGAAAATAAAGTGATAAAAAGAGGTATTGGTTTTAAAAAGATAAATGGGCTTAGGGGAAGATTTTTGGATGGCCCAAATAAAAAAGGATAAAGAAAATAATAGATTAAAGAAGAGGGAAGGGGGTGTAGGCGCCAGAAAGCATTTGGGCTTTATGTTTTGTTGGGTGAAGGCCCATGTTGGGTTGAACAACATTGTTAGGGTTCGTTCATTTGTTTGGAAGTTAGGGTTTACAGCTTGTACAGCGGCGCCTCCTTCTCTCGTCTTCGTCCTCTTCGTCTCTCTCAAACCATGGGGCTTCTGATTCCTCCCTCCAAGCTCCAGGCTACCAGAATGTTGCCTTCATCCTCTCCTCTCCGTGACTATACAGTGCGGTGATTTAAAAGGTATCATTTTCGTTCTTGACGCATTTTCTTTACAGTTTTCATGTTTAATTCTTGTATGTTTTATTGTTTGCAAAGTTTAATCTTTGGCGTTTATGATGTGAGACGTAGGAAAATTGAGGAAAAATACCTTGGCATTTTGTTCTGTAAGACGATGGAAGGAGAGAGGACTTGGAACGGCGGCGCTCTTGGTGGCCGGAGAAGGAGGACGAGGATGACAGTGTTGCTAGCTTACCTCTGGTATTTCTGTATCTTTGTTTAATGATGACTTCGTTTCTGAAAACCCTATATCGCTTTGCTTCTAGATTTTTCCTCTTTCTTCTGGGTTCAATGATGAGGATGTTCTGAGACCTGCTTATCTTTGTTGGTTTGATGTTGATGAGCTTATATTCTGAAACTTCTTGACTTCCATTGATGATGAATGTATGTTCTGAGATTTTTTGTTGTTTTCTTCACTTATGACTTCTTCCTCTTTGCTATGTTAATGATGGTCAAATCTGAAACTTGCTTGTTTTTGTTGTTGATTTGGGGTTTGGATTTGTTTGAGTTTTGGTTTTGACAGGTTCTTTTGTTTTGGATTTGTTTGTTGAGTTTTGGGGAAGGCATGCCTGTTGTTAGCTTGCTTGTTTTTGGTATCTTGTGTGGTTGGAAACAGGCTTCAGTTGGAGGCAGTTTTACAGGTTGAACTGGTTTATGTGATTTGTGAGGCAGGATGATGAGTATTTGGTGTTTGTTGTTTAAACTATTTCTTTGCAGTTTTGTGCAGTTTAAGCTTTAAACTTGCAGTTTTGCAGGTTTGAATAGGTTTGTGTTTTTGAAAAGGGCAGGCTTGCTGCTGGCTTTGGAAGGCAGGCTTGCTTGAACAGGTTTTCTTGTTATTGATAAGGCAGGCTATGTGGAGAAAGCAGGCTTTGAAGGTTGTTGTGCTTGCTTCTTTGAAGGCAGGTTGTATGGAGAAAGCAGGCTTTGAAGGCTTATTGTGCTTGCTTCTGTTTACAAGCACTTTGTTGTTTTTACTGGTTTTTTGTGTTTTGTTGTGCTTGTGTTTACAAGCAGTTTTGCAGGTTTGATAACTTGTAGTTCTTGTGACTGCAGATTGAGTTGCTATTTTTGTGGCTCTCTCCCCCCTAGACTGTTTACAGTCTTGTTCTCTTATATCTTTTTAAGCCTGCCAAAACTGCAAACCTTTTTTCTGATCCTCTCTTTCTCTCTCCATAAAAGCATTTTAAATTTCTTACTATCTTTTTTCTCTGAAAAGCTTTGTTGGCCAGAATGTGATGATAAGTTTTGACAAGCCTTCTTTCTTGTATCTTGGTTTATCTCTGCATTATGTACTTTCTTTCCATATTTTCTGCATTATTCTTTTTGACAGCTTGTGCTTTGACAGCTTTGTGTACTTGGTTTGACAGTTTTGCAACTTAGTTTGCTTTTGTGTGCAGCTTTGCAACTTAGTTTGCTTTGTGACAGTTTTGCAACTTAGTTTGCTTTGCCTTGCTGCCTTATATCTTTGCATTTTGAAATAATTGTATGCTTGCAAATTATTTTTACTTTCCTCTTTGTGAACCAAGAAGAGAAATCTTCTTGTGATTTGCAAAGAGGACAAGTAAAACATGATGAACCCAAAGACAATCTGATTCCGGCCAACAAGCTTTAATGATGATTTATTTATCTGCTTCTGCTTGAAAATTCTCATACTAACTTCTTTTTCTGTCTTTGCAGGTAAATACCAGTTGGATGATGGAAGAAGCAGTAGAAGATCAAAGATTTCAAAATATTTAGGCTTTAGATTTATTTTCTTTTCATTTATTGTAATAAATATTATTGTAAACACTGTAAATTATAAATTTACAATATTCGAATAACATTTGTAACAATATTTGAAATAAATAAATAAAAGTCTTTGTCAAATAAGAATTCTTTACTGTCAAATATTTCATTCTTTCCTTTGCACTGTCTATTTAATTATTTAAATCTCTTAAATTAAAATAACTGGAAATGTATCCCAATGACTTTAACCCAAATGAAATAAATAATCAAAAAACTTTTCCGTCTCGCAACCTTGCTTTAACCACAATACGCCTGGCATTTCAATTAATCATATGCTTTGTACAGTTAAACAAACAAGCATTCCGTATGCTTTTCACTTTGCTGATCAAACCAATGCCTCAAATTTTTCAATCAAAGCCTCAGCTCCTATCCTAGATATTTAGGTTTTGAGAAGCAACCGGTAATCTGGAACAAGCGTAAAAATAATGTAACAGTCAATTGAATTATTGTGGATTCAATTTCTTCTGAGAAATACGAGTGAAAACCCTAATTCCAGATTTGTCGTCAAAGAAAAGTCTGCTTGATCAATTCCTGAGCCAATCTCAACAAAATCAATGGAAACCCTAATTCTGGATTGACTGATAAAGAAAAGTCTGTTTGACCGATTCTTGAGCCAATCTTGAAAGATCAGGGAAAACCCTCAAGTTATGATTTCTTGTGAAAAAGGGAGGGCAAATTTTGGGGTACAACAACTGGGAACAAGTGGAATCCTAGAAGTTCTGATGCAACTAGAAGCCTAGAAGTTCTAATGTTGTTGGAAGGTCAGAAGTTCTGGTTGTTGAGAGAGTCTGGCAGTTCTGATGTAGCTGGAAACCTAGAAGTTCTGATAATGGGTATGTGAGGTGTCAATGTTGTTGGATGGGAATGTCTAGAAATTCTTGTCAAGGATGGGGTAAAAATGTCATGGAATAAACATAAAAAAAGGTGTTTCTGGGGCTAGAACTCAGAACCATTAACACTAATGTCTTATGCATACGCTCTCTACCACTGGGGTGGCTATACATCCGGTATTAGAATAAAAAACATAAACATATATTACAAAGTAAGTTCTGATGATGAATTTCATCTCCTTCTTCATGCCAGTTAGAGCATCTGCAACTTAACCATTTCTCAACAAAACAGAAAATGCACACATAGTAGTTATGGAAGGTTTCATCATGGTTTCAGAAATCTAAAGTATCAGAACTGTAAATCAGAAGCAAGCATGAATTTTTCTAATCCTAATTTTGAATCCTAATTTCCTCAAGAAGTTCTGAACTGAAATTCTCTCTACTTAGGGAAAAAATGAATGAAATCTAAGAATATGTATAGAATCTGAGTCAGGATATCTACATTGTATCTTTGAACATGCAAACCTGTCAATGCCTAAGTAATGTGATGAGAGTCAGCAGAAGCTTACCTTGCAGCTGGAAAATGTTCTGTGAACTAGAACCTGGTTCTGATTACTGTGATGTTCTGGTCAGCTTCCTCAATTCTCAGAATGCTAGAACAACCCTTAACTTGAACTATGAATGGCTGGAGCATTCTGGATCAGCCAAGAAACAATGTTCTGATTTTTGAGATGGAGATTGGTAAAGAACGTGTTATAGTCTGAAAACAAAAGTTGGGACGGCTTCTAAATATGTATAAGAAAATGTATGGATGATTTGATCAAGAAACACGCAAGAAAAATTAGAGTTTGGATGCAAAAAATAGAAATTGGCAGGTTTTGTGTTTTTTTGTTTGCAAATTCATGTTCTTGGAAATTTTAACAAAGTTTCAAGGCTTTTTTCTCAAATTTTCCCACCACCTTACAGTTGCAAATGAAGTTCAATTTATAGGCAAGGATTTAGTATCTTGGAGAAGTCAAAATTACAGTCATCATATGCTAGGGCGCTGACTTGTTCTTGAAGCAAGTTTAAACAAGTATGGTTCAAGGCACAAAGTAGGGTGGTTAATAGCTTTAGTCGCGCTTAATCTGAATTTGTAAGCATGAATTAAGGAAAAGTACCCTCAAAAGCAAAAGCAAAGCATGGGCCCAGCACAAACATGTACAAAAGTTTGCTTTTCAAGGACAACAATGGTACTTCTATGTCACACGTGGAGAAATCCTTTGGAAAAAGACTCAAAATTGGGTGTGAGCATTAAATGATGATGAGATTTATCAAAACAGAAAACCTGTAATGTGAGATTATGTATCATAGCTTACTCTGGATCAGAATTTCAGCATCAGCGCAACTTAGAACAAATATCCAACTTTTGATCTTTGAATTTCCCTACTCCAGCATGTTCTGAAAGGGTTCTCAGAATTTTTAGAAAGCTTGTAACATGCTTTACAGACCCTCTTTGAATTACTCTTGCAAATTCTGATTGAACCTTTGTGAAAACTGGCCCAGAAGTTCTAACCAAAATTTGTCTTGGAAATTCCCAAAATTTACTGAGTGCTTTAGCTTCATGGATGTGTCTTCAAAGATTTATAACTTTAAATCACAGCATTTCTAGGAGAAGTTCTGTTCTGCAATGTTTTAGATCTCATTGAGATCTACAACTCTTGTGTTAGAAGTTCTTTCCAAATCAACTTGCATCATGGTGAAAATCTGGCCAGAAGTTCTGAACTTATCATATTTCCTGATCACTTAGAAAAAATTCTAAGTATTTAGAATTTTGACTTTTCCAAAGTAATTTTGACTTGTAATTTTCTTGATGAAACAAACTTCATATCCCAACATGTCTTGATGAAATATGATTCTTGAAACTTGATTTTCTATCCAAAAGTCAAAGTTTGACTTTTCAGTGTGCAATTGACCATTTTGCCCTTGTGTCAATTCCAAACCTAAATTGATGTATCAATGCTGCAAACTTGATGTCATGGAAGATCTTGTGAGAAAATTATTGAGAAATAAGAGGGCAAATTTTGGGGTACAACAGCTGTCCATGTTCAATCTTCTTAAACCTGAAGAGTTAGATTGGCGAGTCTGGCATTCGTGACTTGAAGGTGGAAGATGATTGAACACTAGAGTTCCCAGAAATTTACACTCGATGATGTATTAGTTGACTGCGCAGGGAATGGGCTTAGAGATGCCATTCAGAGTGACTGGGAGGTATCCGAATAAATATTTTGTTTCATTTAAACTGGAGTGGTAGATGTCTTTGTCTATAGATTTCTCTGCAAGAAAAAAGATTAGTTGCATGCAGATGTATGCATGGTGTAATGGTTCTCTCAAAATAAATGAGATTATGTTGTTTTCATTTGTCATGTATGCGTTATGGTTTATGAATGTGATGCATTCCTTGCAGCGTGTCTTTGTTTAGGAAAATAAATCCTTGACAACATGTTGATGCGCCTTGGGAAATGAGCTCACAGACTGCTGTTGGGGGTGAAGAGTATGCTCCTCTTGGTTTAGGATGTTTTTGCTGGGAATTTCTATTACGTTGTTTGAGGAGAAACTCCGCTGGGGAATACTGGCTTGTTTAAGAAGACTCTGTGGAGAGTGTTGATCTCTTCTTGGGAAAAGAGTTTAGGAGTTTTGATCGTTCAATGCTCTACTGGGGAAACATTCCTGACTGGAGAGCATCGAAAACCGGCTATTATCTGGTCGAAATTCAGTCTTGGCAGCAATCTATTGGGGATAATGAAGTTGACCGCTATTTGGTCGTATTCCAGGCTTCGCATTAACTTGCAGGGGAAGATCTGAATTAACTGTTATCTGGTCTGAATCCAGGCTTCACAGAAAATTACTGGAAGTTGAACTATTATTTGATCGAGTTTTAGGCTTCACAGTGGCTTACTGGGGAAGAATAAATTTACTGTTATCTGGTCATACTCTAGGCTTCGTAGAAAATTTTCTTGAAGTTAAATTGTTATCTGGTCAGATTCCAGGCTTCACAGTAACTTATTGACATTAAACTGCTATCTGGTCGGATTCCAGGCTTGCATATTTCTGAGGTGGATGGAGTTAATTGCTATCTGGTCGGGTCTAGTCTTCATAATAACTTGTCTGAAAATATGAAGTTGAACTGATATCTAGTCGGATCCAAGCTTCATAGTAACTTGCTTGAAATTAGTTGTTATCTGGTCGGATTCCAGGCTTCCAACAAATTTCTGAGGGGAATAAAGTTAATTGCTATCTGGTCGGGTCCAGGATTCACAATAACTTGCTTGAAAAGATGAAGTCGAACTGATATCTGGTCGGATCCAGGCTTCATAATAACTTTGCTTGAAATTAGTTGTTATATGGTCGGATTCCATGCTTCACAACAAATTTTTGAGGGAATAAAGTTAATTGTTATCTGGTCGAATTCCAGGCTTCATAATAACTCGTCTGAAAAGATGAAGTTGAACTGATATCTGGTCGGGTCCAGGCTTCACAGTAACTTGCTAGGGTAGAGGAAAACTCTACTGGGGAAAAGAAGTTAAACCCTTGTCTGGTTGAGTCCAAGTTTTTTCCAATATCTCGAAGAGTTAAACTATTATCTAGTCTGGTCCAGGCTTCATAGTGTCTTGAGAAGTTAACTATTATCTGGTCGGGTCCAGGATTCATAGTTACCGAAAGTTGTATTATTATCTGGTCGGATCCAGGCTTCATAATGACTTGAGAAGTTAACTATTATCTGGTCGGGTCCAGGCTTCATAGTTAATGAAAGTTGTACTATTATCTGGTCGGGTCTAGGTTTCATAGTATTTGAAAAGTTATACTATTATCTGGTCGGGTCCAGACTTCGTAGTATTTGAAAAGTTTCACTATTATCTGGTCGGGTCCAGGCTTCATAGTGTCTTGAAGTTAACTATTATCTGGTCGGGTCCAGACTTCATAGTTACTGAAAGTTATACTATTATTTGGTCGGGTCCAGGCTTCATAGTATTTGAAAAGTTTCACTAGTCCAGGCTTCATAGTATTTGAAAAGTTTCATTATTATCTGGTCGGGTCCATGCTTCATAGTGTCTTGAAGTTAACTATTATCTGGTCGGGTCCAAGCTTCATAGTTACTGAAAGTTGTACTATTATCTGGTCGGATCCAGGCTTCATATTACTCCGAGGGGTTACACTATTATTTGGTCTGGTCCAGGCTTCACAGTAACGGGAGTTAAACTACTACCTGGTTGGGTCCAGGCTTCATAGTCACTTTGTTGACGACTTCACTGGGGATCAGGGGTTGTGGTCCCCTGATTTGTAATAGTCTGAAAGGAAAACTCAAGCTGGAGGGGATAGATTAAGCCGGGGAACTAAATTATTTGTTGTTTGTTGTTTGTTGTTTGTTGTTTGTTGTTTGTTGTTTGTTGTTTGTTGTTTGTTGTTTGTTGTTTGTTGTTTGTTGTTTGTTGTTTGTTGTTTGTTGTTTGTTGTTTGTTGTTTGTTGTTTGTTAGGGAAATAAACCTTGTTGGGTAAATAAACCCTGTTGAGGAATATTTGACAAACTGCTGACAAGGTGAGTTCTTTTAGGAAGAAATCCATAAGGCTTCTTCTTTTAAGACCAACTCAGCTGGGGAGAGGGATGTCAAGAGATTGAGACTCTGGCTTGGGACTACCTTATGAAAATGAATTTGGGGAGATTTGTCACTGCTCCTGGTAGCAAGTGTTTCCACACCGTCATAAGATGTCTGTTTGATTGTACATGATTTGTTGCCGAAACTCATGTCCAATGTCCCAAGTGATTCAGATGAAGATCTGCCCCTGGTATATCTGGCACCCCTCGAGAGATTTCTTGGAATTTTGATGGGCTGCCCCAGATGGGTTGGATAGTGGTATGTCATGCCTCTTTGCTTATCGAAGATTTGTCATTGGAAGCGTCTTTCAATTTGAAGTGATTTTGTTTATTGAGAGAATTTTTGTTCACTGGATATTTGTGGTGTGAATTTCTTCGTTGTCAAACAATTAGCCATATGCAAACAAAGATATTCAAATAATGCAAAGTTTATGCTTGTCTTGAAGTTTTAAAAATGCGTATTAGCAGATAAAAGAAATTTTGTAAGAAAATTCAACTCAGGATTTAGAGTAAGCCTTGCAGGAGTCAGGATACCTTTTGCAACAGTATGCTTTCGGACTAACCCATGCTTCAATTAGGACTTTTGAAGGGTTGTAACGTGGCTTGGTTCACGGTTTGAGGAACAAAGGATAAGGCTCAAAGTGTATTTGTACCCGCCCATTCTTCGTGATGTTCTCCAGTCCTAAACTCAGTTAATTATGCATTAGAACTCCAATTGAATCTGGAATGGCGTTTTGGTGATGGTTTACACAAGTTAAGTTTGTTGGAAGGCAGTCATTTTTGCAACGTTCTTGGTGTTTATTGAGGATCTGTAGTGTCCTCTTTTTGGTGTGTTATCCCTGATTTTTGCCTAACTGTTCTTGTTTTGAGATTACAGTCAGCAGGATACCCCAGTTTTTCTTAAGTCTCCTTTGTAGGTTTTCACTTAGTGGGATTTTCTTTTTGAGAAATAACAACTGCCTATGTGATGGGGAACCATCACCGTCTTTTGATTCCATAGGAATGTTTTTGATGTCGTTCGTTGCATTATGAAGTGAAAGTTTGCGACTGAACGTGCATTTGAATTAACTGAGAGACTACCCTGCCCCAGGTTTTGATGAAAGGTTTCAATTTATGTAAAAAGGAAACTCCTACTTCTTTGGCTCAAATGGGTTTACTAGGGATTATCTTCCTTATAACTCCGGTGTTTAGGATTTGAAAGAACGCCTGTATATCATTAGCAAGGTCTGTCCAAAAGCATACTGTATGAGATCATGGCATTGTTTTTGTCATCCTCCCTCTAAAGGCTTGTAACTTTTGAAACAAGAGTTGAATATCATAAAGGGAGTAAATAGCATAGTTGAAATGTAATGAAAACGAATGGGTCAATTCAAGACAATCATATGCAATGCATTAATGAAACAGAGTTTGACATTAATAGATAAGTGTTTGAACAAATCAAAAGAGAAATTACAACTTGAAATTTCAAATGAACAAAAGCTTCTTTGTCTGAACTTATCACTTTAGGTGGTGAGCCTTTGAGTGACGGCAAAAGAATTCAGTCTGACCATATTGTGTGAACTCTAGGATTCCTTCATCGATCAAGTCTTGGATCTTATTTTTCAAAGCCCAACAGATATTCGTATCATGCCCAAGATTATTGGAATGGTATGCACAAATTGCATTGGGATGATAGCTAGGAGGGATATATTGGGATTCTGAGGAGGATCCCTTAATATGACCAAACTCAGCTTCAGCAAGTGTTGCAAGACTTGCGATATTGGTATGTTGAGTTTGGTAAACTACCTACCGGATGGGACCTGTTTACTCTGATTACTTTGTTCTTGTTGACAGGGTGGTTGTTGGGCTCGTGGTGTGGCAGCACATTGGAAAGGTTTATCCTCCACCAAACCGGCCTCTGGCCTCATGGGGGACTGGGCAGTGACTTGATCCCCAATCTTGATTGTTTGCTTCATACAGCTGCAACTGTCTTGATGAAGTTTGTTGATGAGGATCCTTAGCTCTTCTTGTCCCCGAGCTAAATTTTGGATCAGATCCATCTGGCCCACTAGTTGTCCCATCATCTGGACTTTCATTGTTGCCATTTTGGTTTGTAGCCGTTCCAACAGGTCATCCTTATTGTCCTCAAGATTCCCCATGATCATGCCCCTAGTGAGGAGCGCCTTCACCTCTTCTTGTCCCTTGGATAGGTTCAAGAATATCTCTTGAAGTTGAGCGTTTTGAGTCTGGATGTCTTTGATAGTTTGTTCTAAGGCCATCTCTACTGAAATAAACAGTAAGGAAATGAAATACTTGTGCGGGAGAAACCTGTTATGTTATGATGCATGAAAAATGTGCATGTAAATGATTTCAAGGATTTATGAAATTTAAATTTATCTAGACAAAGAATGAACAAACGTCAATTTTCATTAATTAGTTCAAAATGGTTACAATGTGCCTCTTGGGCCTACAAAATAAATCTCTAAGGTAAAAAGGTTGAACGCATCCTCTTTGGTGAAAGGTAGGTGTTCAAGCTCTATTCTTCATGGAGTTGCTTTGTAAGCTCTAAAACCCTTTTCTAACTTGTGTAGAACTGAGCTTCGAAGGTATCTCGTTCTTCTTTTAGCTGAATCCAACCCTTTTGCAAGTCTTCAAGAGAAGTAGGCATGTCGAGATAGAGGGCAGTGTACGTGACATCTTCTTCAACCACAGGTTCCATGATAACTGGTAGGATGGAGGGGTAAGGCATCACGAGTTTATGAGCATGAGCTCGTACCCACCTAAGGTAAGGCTCAAGGGGAATAGAATTCTTGCATCCCAACGTCTTACTATCCACTTTTCTTACCATCCTCTAAGCTCATATAAACCTCTGACGATAGCCTTGATCGTCACTCTCGTAGTCGAAAACCACTCCTTGGATAAGCATATCACGTGGACCATCTCTTCGGGAATAACCAAATTGTCACAAGGTTAAGAAAGGGTTGTAAGTGATACCTCCCATAATGCCAAGCAAAGGGACATTAGGGAATTCCCCACAATGGTTAATGATAGTAATGTTCTCTAAGGATCGAGAACGCCAGTGAATATCTGAATGTCTGAGTGACATCAACCTATGGGACCATCTCAAACCTTGATTGTTCTTCAACACGGATCGGGGGAGATGCGAGACAAACCACCTAGCCAATAGAGGAGTGCAACACATGAGGGTCCCTATTTATCTCATAGTGAGAGAGTGGAGAGAATGTAGGATATCTCCCAACAAAGTAGGCACCAGATTGCGAGACATGAAGATTTTGACAGCATTTACATCTATAAGTTGGTCAGGGTTTGGAAATAAAACCATCCCATAGATGAGAAGGGTCAAGATTTATTCAAAAGCTTGTAAATCCAAAGAGTTCCAACAATCTTGAGCTTTTTCAAACAAGAACTTGGCTAGGAAACCTCTGACACCACTCCTTGTTTCCCAATTAGTCGTGACATCGGATTGTTGCAAGTGTAGCGCTAGGGCAATCTCTCCGGGGCTTGGATCTCTTTCCATATCGTTGAAGGATAGTTGATTGAGAATAGGAATCCTCAGTAGTTGGTAGAATTCTTCCATAGTACGTACAAGCTGGTAATCGGGAAAGGTGAAGCAATGGTGCAAAGGGTCGAAGAACTGAAAAAGCACTTTCATCATGTCTTCATCAATGCTCGAGGTAACCAAGTTTAAGAGGCGACCATATCTTTCGGTGAATGAAGAATTCTCAAGGACCCTTGATGCTAACTCTTTGAGTTGAGAAGGAATTTTTACGAGATTGACTGGGATAGTATTCCTGCGAATGGAAGCCATGTCCTACAAAACAGAACAAAGATAAATCCTAAAATCCTTGAAATGCTTAGTACAAAAATGCAATGGTATGATGTTATGATGTTTATGATGTTATGTATAAGTAAGCAATTTGTTATGTACACACAAAGAAAACAAGTCCTTAGGTTTAGGCTTGCATGGAGTTTTATAGGTAAGTACCCTCTTGGAGTTTGGTTGGCTCAACATGTCCTAGTAATAATAATTGGGTTCTATGGGATCTCAACATCACTGATCTTTCCTCATCGGGCATTGTTTCAGCACAAGCCTCTTTAATGGCGACCGAAATATCTCGATAAGTCCGACCTCAATGAGCGTAGTATCGAGTATCAACCAATTTTCGACTGCACCAAATCCAGATACCTCACTACTTCCTAATGGCCAAGTTGGTCAAGTAAAGGTTCAAAAGTCAGTTAGTGCTTCATGACACCACACAGCGGCCCCGTATTCTCCTTGACTACTCAAGGGCCACTGGTACCAACAAATATGTCACACTAATGTAGCTATTGCTTAGACCATGTTGGTATACCCCGTACAATTTCCACAACATATTGCTACTTACCTATAAGGTATCCTAGATCCAGGTAGAGGATCAAGACAAGCCCAAACGAGGAACCAATAATATAAAGCAAGCAAGTCAAACAAGGAAAGCAAGTAAAGGTGATCTAGCCCTAAGGTAACCCCACTTTTAAGTATTCCCAAGCAGAGTCACCAGTTCTGTAACACGGTGGGAGAACTGACTTGGGATGTTTTGCATTTGATCGTAAATGTTGCGGTTAGCAAGAGTCGCCACCGCCTTTTCTTTTATCCAAATAAAGGAAAGGGTGAAAAGAAAAGGAAATACCTTTGAGATTATTTTCTTGAGTTCGGGGGGTAGATTATGAAAAGGGAACGTGTTAGCAACCTTTTCATCCATAGTTATCAATGGGCTCTTAGTTGCTTTCTAGATCACTTGCTTTGTTTGAAAATGTGCTTTGTGGTGACTTTTGAGAATTTTTTTTATTAATAACCAAGTATTAAAAAAATATTTCGCAAATAACCGGGTTTCGGAAAAAATTACGCAAATAACCATGTTTGAGATGGCTCCACAAAGGAGGAGCCAAGTCATTTGGCGCATGCACCTAGGGTTTTGCCCTAGGCGCCATCTCACTTGGCGCCTCCATTGGCTTTTAGCCAAGTGAGATGGCGCATGCTCCTTAAAAAGGAGAGGAGGCGCCATCTCACTTGGCGCCTAGGGCAAAACTAGGGTTTTTTGCCGTTTTATAAATAATTCGTCCGTTTCTTTGAAATTTCTCACACTTTCTCGCACTGTATTTTTATTTTGTACTCCCTTATTTACGTAATGACGTCGCCTATGATTTTTAGCAGAGATGGTTACGTTATATTCTCCGCCACGAAACCCGCGATGAAAATGAAATTCTGGCACATTCACTCCATGGAGCGTCTGAAGCGGGAGTTGATGCGGTGGCTAGATGGAGACATCGCCGAGGGGGAAAAAATTCGAAGGATCCAGCGAAAACGAACAACAACCTCGCATGCGACAGGAAGACCTAATGTGTGGTTGGAGGAAGTCAAAACAGACAGTGATGTAATGCTGATGATGCATGGGTCAGATGAAATTGTGTTAACAGTTGTAATTTCCTAGATTGATTATCGTTAATCATTGTTGTACGCGAAAACCCTAATTTAATTTCCTAGATTGATTATCGTTAATCATTGTTGTACGCGAAAACCCTAATGTAATTTCCTATATTGAATTTCTTAAATTGTGTGAACAGTTTTATTAACGGAAAACCCATAATGTTTACAACACAAATATTGAAAAGATTTATTGTATTACAAAATTTATGTGGTCGAGCCAGACGCCCGATTCGGACAGTTTTTGCGATTGTGTCCGACCTGACGGCATAAACCACACTTTCTTTCCAACCTGTCAAGATCGTCCATTTCTGTTGTTATGCGCCTGCTTTTGGGACGACCCTTCTTGTTCCTTCGCATTTGGTCATTGTGCCAAACTATATCACCGCTGTATTCAGGCCAATAGTCCGGTTTTGCCACCAAAGGAAAGTTGTTGTTGTAAACAGTTAGCAACGTCTCAGATTTATAAACGTTTGATAGCAGTTGAAGCGCGTCTTGATGGGTATGCGCACAAGCGGCAATGACATGAGAGCAAGGCATACGAAAAGCTTGAAACCTGCCACAATCGCACCATTGAGAAGGTAAAATGACCCTGTATTCCTGTCTTGCCAGGCCTTCATTGTGGTCAATTGTCTCTTTCACAATGAAGTTGTGGCTATGGCGGTCAAACCGTGTAACCATGTGAGTGTTGGCTTTTGCACTTTCAGCCTTAATATATTTCATACAGCTTTCACTCCACAGTTGTCCTGATTGCAAGACCGAATACCACATTTCACCTCTTTTGGCAAATAACGCAGCCATCCTAAAATACGTGGATTTCACCAAGGCAGTGATGGGGAGGTTTCGTATGCCCTTGAATACCCCATTCATTGATTCAATGAGATTTGTTGTCATATGCCCCCATCTTTGGCCATTATCGTATGACCTAGTCCACTTTTCGACCGGTATATTGTCGATCCACGTACCGGCTTCTGGGTTAGACAAACGGATCTCGTTGCGGTAATATTTGAATGTGGGCTGTGTCAGTGCGTATCCCGCATTCATCACCGCTTTCCGCAATGTTTTGTCCTTGACCTCCCTCGAGAAATTCTGGACGATATGCCTGATGCAATAGACATGCGTAGAAGGAGGGTCATGCCAACCATTTGCCGGATTATTATAGGCACTTTCAATAGAGGCATGTCTGTCCGAGATCAAACATAGATCCGGTTGAGGAGCCACGTGTGTACGAAGATTTTTCAGGAAAAAGCTCCAAGCACCACCGGTCTCCCCCTCGACAAGGGCAAACGCAACGGGGAAAATGTTATTGTTGCCATCTTGTGCAACTGCCATCAAAAGAGTGCCTTTGTACTTGCCATACAACCAAGTCCCGTCTATTTGTAGAATTGGTTTACATGATGCAAACCCTGCGATGCATGGTTGAAATGCCCAAAAGACGCGACTGAATATTCCGTTGCCATGTAGAACACTACCATCTTGGGCGTAAGCGGGCAATGTTTCCAGAACATAAACACTACCTGGAGAATATGTCTTTAGTGCATTGAGGTAGCGGGGAAGTTCTCGGTATGACTCCTCCCAGTTTCCATACACCCTTTCAATCGCCTTAGTCTTTGCTAACCACGCCTTACGGTAAGACGGAGTGTAGTTAAAAACTGTGGTGATGTGGGAGATGATTGTTTTCACCTTCAAAGAAGGGTCGTTGCTCACCAGGGGTAGGATTTCTTGACAGATTAGATCATGGTTGAGTTTTCGGTGGTCTTGTGATTGAGTGGAACTTACACAAGTATGGGTTGTCATGGAACCTATGACCCAGCAGTCACCCCTTAGTCTGTATGAAGCGGTCAGCTTGAACATGCAGTCAGGGTGGACACACTTGATCTTGTACCTTTCCGGGTTTACACGATCCACCTTATAATCAACCGAGTTGAGCATGTGAAATTTTTTGATGGCCCTTATGCATTCCTCTCTATTACGAAACTTGTCCTTCTCTTTTAAATTTTCATCTGATTGCATATACGGTTGGAAAAACAAGTCCGTAGAAGGTTCATCTCCGCCCATGTTGAAGTTTGTCATGTGCGTAGGTGGTGTGTAGATTTTGTCGGTAGGAATACTTGGGATGCCATCATCGTCAGAATCGTCGTTCACCATTTCATCGAACTCTAACTCGTTATCTTCTTCTTCATCATCAACTGCATCCACCTCGGCTTGCTCATTCTCCAAAGGATCAACCTCCTGTAACACCGGAGGCTCTACCTCCTGTGTCACCGGAGGCTCTTGAAACAGAACGTACAACTCAATAGAGTCGTTTCCAGAATAGACATGGCTGGAAATCATGTTCTGGAAATCCTCGTCATCTTGAATTGCAACCTTATAAAATATGACTTGGTTGTTTCCAAAATAGACTGGACTCTGATAAAATATCTGGGATATAGGGCCTCGTTCAAGTTTGGCCTCCAATCTTTTCTTAAAGTAGGAGAAATTTGCTTTCCCGTTTAAGAGAAATCGGACATTGTCGGTGTTTCTAAACAAAAACCCAACTGTGGGACACATGTATGTCTCACCGTTGAAATGTGCTTTGACAACAAATTGTGGTGAAGAGGCCATTGTGTAGAATTGTTTTAGGTATGAAGGTGGGAATGTTTTGGGTTTATTGATTATATGAAGGTATGAATGCTGGAATGTTTGAAGGTTAGATGACTGATTCGAAGGTTGGAAAATTTTACAGTTTATGTGAATGAATGTTATGTTCAACCTAAGGCAAAATATTTCAATTAAGTAAGTGATGCAACCCCCCAAGGCTGCCAATAATATTACATGCATGGGCTTATGCTGCCACCTAGCCTGGCCCTATTCTTCACACATAAAAGTTTTGTCTAAGCCTGCCACCCGTCTACTCCAATAGCCTTGCATGCAACAGAGAAAGGAATCCCAAAGGCTGTCACGTAGCCTGAGACAATGCTGTAAAACGTGACACCTCTTATTCGCCAAATGGGGTGGCGACAACATTCATTTTTGTACTATTTCGCCAAGTGAGATGGCGCCTCCCTTACTGTCCAATCGTATTACATGCATGGGCTTATGCTGCCACCTAGCCTGGCCCTATTCTTCACACATAAAAGTTTTGTCTAAGCCTGCCACCCGTCTACTCCAATAGCCTTGCATGCAACAGAGAAAGGAATCCCAAAGGCTGCCACCTAGCCTGAGACAATGCTGTAAAACGTGACACCTCTTATTCGCCAAATGGGGTGGCGACAACATTCATTTTTGTACTATTTCGCCAAGTGAGATGGCGCCTCCCTTACTGTCCAATCGTATTACATGCATGGGCTTATGCTGCCACCTAGCCTGGCCCTATTCTTCACACATAAAAGTTTTGTCTAAGCCTGCCACCCGTCTACTCCAATAGCCTTGCATGCAACAGAGAAAGGAATCCCAAAGGCTGCCACCTAGCCTGAGACAATGCTGTAAAACGTGACACCTCTTATTCGCCAAATGGGGTGGCGACAACATTCATTTTTGTACTATTTCGCCAAGTGAGATGGCGCCTCCCTTACTGTCCAATCGTATTACATGCATGGGCTTATGCTGCCACCTAGCCTGGCCCTATAATACACACATAAAAGTTTTGTCTAAGCCTGCCACCCGTCATCTCCAATAGGCATGCATGCAACAGAGAAAGGCATCCCAAAGGCTGCCACCTAGCCTGAGACAATGCTGTAAAACGTGACACCTCTTATTCGCCAAATGGGGTGGCGACAACATTCATTTTTGTACTATTTCGCCAAGTGAGATGGCGCCTCCCTTACTGTCCAATCGTATTACATGCATGGGCTTATGCTGCCACCTAGCCTGGCCCTATAATACACACATAAAAGTTTTGTCTAAGCCTGCCACCCGTCAGCTCCAATAGGCATGCATGCAACAGAGAAAGACACCTTACATTATTTGTAAATGCATGCATGCATATGTGTAACTCCCTAAGCATGCAAATGTGACACCTCGCATGCATGCAACCACTACATCAGAATTAGTTGCCTATAAATACATACCTTATGAAACATATCTCACACCCACACAACTCTCACTCTCTCACTCTCTGCTACGAAATATTTCTTAAGTCTATCATACTCCTTATTTCTTCCTAAGTCTTTCATTCACTCAAGCGTTCTGAAGAATGGCCCTTCTAACAATGGGAGATACTCACAGAGGCACAAGGGAAAACATTGCTGCATTTGTAAGTCTCTTCTTTGGTTATACATTTTTCATACTTTAAAAAACGTGTTGTTCATCTTAATTAATCTTACTCTTGTTTAATTATGATCTCAGGATACACAAAGATTCAGAATCCGTTCGCACAAATACCTGGCCCCCGACCCTTTTATCGTCCCTTATCTGGAATATGCAGGTTTTGGACACGTGATAAAGATCTCCAACTGCACCATTGACTCCAAATTCATCCTTGCAATGTTGGAGAGGTGGAGACCGGAGACCCATACATTTCACCTACCAATAGGTGAATGTACCATCACTCTCGAAGATGTCTACATGCTACTGGGCCTCCCTATTGACGGTAAAGCGGTGAACGGGTCGGTTCAACAACCCAACTCACAGTGTGAAGAACTGTTGGGTAGGGACATGGTAGAAGGGGGTGGAGCAAGAGGGCAGGGAATACTACTCACTGACCTGAAACGGCATTATGCAAGTATGGAATTAAATGAAAATTCCTCAGAAAATGACCGAGTAGTAAAAGCCCGGACGTATATAATGATACTTTTTGGTACTTTTTTATTTCCCGAAAGTACGGGAAATAGTGTAAATTTCATGTACTTACATTTACTAACCAATTTTGATAAAACTAGAAAATTTAGTTGGGGTTCTGCAGTATTAGCCCACCTGTACAGTTCCTTGTGCAAAAACGCAGTCAAGGAAAAATGTACATTTTATGGGTGCGCATTTTTACTACAAGCCTGGGGTTGGTGGAGGATGGAGTCCTTAAACCCCATCAACAACAACACTTTTGGTTTCCCTTACGCAACAAAGTAAGTCATTAAGTTATAGCATTTATAACTATTCTTCTCTTTCCAAAATATATGCTAAAAATAACATGTTTCTCATTTCCTATAGGTACTGCGTGAGGGGTATGGATTACGGCAAGAATCCCAGATTCAATGTCGCACTCTACCGGAATCTGTTGGATCACCTAGGCCCAGATGACGTAAGTCGTAGCTTTTAACTTTTGTTCATTTTATTTATTTATACATTACTTTTGCGCTTACCTGATTTAAATTTTATCGCAGTTCGTCTGGAGACCATATTTGGGTTTGGACCATTCTCCAAATCCAGAGGATGCAGCAACTTGGACTGCAAAGACTGCACTCATTCGGTTCAACATTGTGGAGATGCACCACAGCGACCGCGTGAAGATGCAGTTCGGAATGATCCAAGAGATACCAAGTGACCCAACAGATTTGTCCCCCTGGCATCTAAAAAGGGTCGACGCCCAGTGGAATCTAACCAACTGGAAAGACTTTGCTCCAGAATGGTGTAAAATGTGGCAAAGGCGTCACCGCTACATCTTGCAATCCCCTGTTTTCCTTACTCAAGGTAACATGCGACACACCGATCAATATATGTCGTGGTACAGGTCGGTTAGTAACCCAGATATGCACGTGTCTCATCCGAGGTACTTGGTTGACCCACGCACACAATGGGCACAACCCTCGATTCCCCACCAACAAACCCAAAATCCTTCAACCTCAAACCCACCCCCAAGAAGAAACAGACCAACAAACACACAACCACATTCCCCACCACAACACAACTACAACCAAATGCCGTACTACCAACCACAGTCACCGCCAAACTACCAATACCCAGATATGCCTCAAACCCAACCACAATACCAACCCCAATACCAGCAAACCCACATACCCCATACCCAATTTCAGTCTTCCACATATCCCAATATGGGGCCCTCAACATCCAGCCTTAGCCCTGATATGGGAATGTCAGAAGATTACGACCAACCCGACCAAACCTACCATCAACCACCATATCACCAAACAACCCAACATCCACAGTACCAAACACCCCAAGATCCATTTCCTTTCTACCCCCCATACTCAGACGACCAATGCTACCGACCAACCATGGAACCCCACCCACCGCCAACACGACCAAACTTCGAGGGCATGGGTAACCGACTGTACCAGAGCGGATCTTCGAGATACGGAGATCTTACTGATTTTATGGATTCGGATCGCATTGACTTCGCTGGGCCATCGACCTTGCCGCAACAGGAAACGAGACGGCACCCAGCAAGAGAAAGGCGAGGACGGGGATGCGGAACTGGGGGTCATTACCGGGTTCCTGGGGATCATTGATGTATCTTTTTTTTTTTCAGTATTTTTTGTATCTATTTTTTTACTGTTATTTAAATGTAAAACAGTTGAATGTAATTTTTTTTTTCAAATAAAAAATCAATTTTGGTTATCTCTGTCTAATACGCAACGCGCAGGAAAGGAAAAAAAAATTTTTTTTTTGACCTACTTTTCCACATAGGCGCCATCTCATTTGGCTTAGGGCTTGCCATTTGCCCTTAGGCGCCAAATGAGATGGCGCCTCCCTTATAAAAATAGGAGGATGCGCCAAATGAGATGGCTCCTCCTTTGTGGAGCCATCTCAAACATGGTTATTTGCGTAATTTTTTCCGAAACCCGGTTATTTGCGAAATATTTTTTTAATACTTGGTTATTAATAAAAAAAATTCGACTTTTGAAAGTATTTTTGAAAAGGCGCCTTCGTTTAGGCAAACTTTACAATGGTTATTGTCTTATAAGAACGTATACAAAGTGTTGGACTTTTTGAAAATATTTCATGTTTTGAAAGTGTTGGGTGTGTGTTTTCAAGGATGTTTATCTTGAAAATGAGCAAGCAACTAAGAGCGTTTCTACCTACTCAAAAGTCTTTTGTTCATTTCCTTCTTTCCTTTGATATTGCTATCTCACCATTAATTAGTAAGAATCCTTATCATTGGATATAAAAAGGGACGGGCGTGGGTCATCGTATAGTCATGATAGAAATGTTGTGAGATATCTTAGCATTTCTCTTAAGGGACTAAGATCATTTGAAAGGCAACATTCGTAGCGTCATCGAGGGACTATGATCTTATATTTTAATTGTTTTTGCTAAGACATCTCACATACATAAAATGATCATTTTTATAAGGTAACAAGTGGAATTACCCTAAGGGTGCATGTGTGAATTGTGTGTTTGATTGCATGCATTTAGTCTTTGATTAGGGGTTATCTACTTGTTGATTTTATCTTCTCATGCAAATCCTAATTACAAGCATTCATATGAAAGCGCTAAATTGCGGAAAGTAAATATTCTACGCTATTACAATCATTAGGGGGATGGGGTGTACAAATTTACAAATGGGGATTGCAAGAAATTAAAGTCTTAATTATCTACTACAACCATATTGAAATAATGTACAGGAAAGGTAAAATGGCCTTGTTTGGTTTTTGTTAAGAGAAGAAATAAGTTTGCTTAGGAAAAATATTTTTAGTCTTTTGGTTTTAAAAGAAACAAAATAAAGTATGTGATGTATAAAAATATTTTTGGTGTTTTTGATTAATAAAAATAAAATGATGATAAAAATAATAAGAGGAAAAGGGGTCAGAATCAGCGCATGGCTGTGATAAGAGAGAACAAAATTAAGGAGTAGAAACTCTGACTGTGATTACGCTGCAAGAAAGAAAATGTTAGCAGAAAAGGAAAAGGTCATAAGTTCTGGGTCCGGGTACACTAAAGTTAAAGGGTTGCTGGGAACAAGTGGAATCCTAGAAGTTCTGATGCAACTGGCAGCCTAGAAGTTCTAATGTTGTCGGAAGGTCAGAAGTTCTAGTTGTTGAGAGAGTCTGGTTGTTCTGATGTAGTTGGAAACCTAGAAGTTCTAGTGTCACTTGCAAGCTAGAAGTTCTAATAATGGGTATTTGAGGTGTCAATGTTGTTGGATGGGAATGTCTAGAAGTTCCGGTCCAGGATGGGGTAAAAATGGCAGGGAATAAATATAAAAAAAGGTGTTTCTGGGGCTAGAACTCAGGACCATTAACACTAATGTCTTATGCACACGCTCTCTACCACTGGGGTGGCTATACATCCGGTATTAGAAGCAAAAACATAAACATATATTACAAAGCAAGTTCTGATGATGAATTTCATCTCCTTCTCCATGCCAGTCAGAGCATCTGCAAGTTAGCCTTTTCTCAAAAAAACAGAAAATGCACACATAGCAGTTAGGGCGGGTTTCATCATGGTTTCAGAAATATAAAGTATCAGAACTGTAAATCAGAAGCAAGCATGAATTTTTCTAATCCTAATTCTGAATCCTAATTTACTCAAGAATTTCTGAACTGAAATTCTCTCTACCTAGGCAAAAAAATGCATGAAATTTAAGAATATGTACAGAATCAGAGTCAGGATGTCTACATTGTATCTTTGAAAATGCAAACCTGTCAATGCCTAAGTAATATGATGAGAGTCAGCAGAAGCTTACCTTGCAGATGGAAAATGTTTTGTGAACTAGAACCTGGTTCTAATTGCTGTGATGTTCTGGTCAGCTTCCTCAATTCTCAGAAAGCTAGAACAACCTTTAACTTGACTTATGAATGGCTGGAGCATTCTGGATCAGCCAAGAAACAATGTTCTGATTTTTGAGATGGAGATTGATGAAGAACGTGTTACAGTCTGAAAACAGAAGTTAGGACGACTTCTAAATATGTATCAGAAACTATATGGATGATTTGATCAAGAAACACGCAAGAAAAATTAGAGTTTGGATGCAAAAAACAGAAACTGGCAGGTTTTGTGTTTTTTTTGTTTGCAGTTTCAAGTTCTTGGAAATTTCAGCAAAGTTTCAAGGCTTTTTTCTCAAACTTTCCCCCCACCTTACAGTTGCAAATGAAGTTCAATTTATAGGCAAGGATTTAGTAGCTTGGAGAAGTCAAAAGTACAGTCATCATATGCCAGGACGCTGACTTGTTCTTGAAGCAAGTTTAAACAAGTATGGTTCAAGGCATAAAGTAGGGTGGTTAACAGCTTTAGCCATGCTTAATCTGAATTTGTAAGCATGAATTAAGGAAAAGTACCCCCAGAAGCAAAAGAAAAGCATGGGCTCAGCACAAACTTGTACAAAAGATTACTTTTCAAGGGCAACAATGGTACTTCTATGTCACACGTGGGGAAATCCTTTGGATAAAGACTCAAAAGTGGATGTGAGCATTAAATGATGATGAGATTTATCAAAACAAAAAACCTGCAATGTGAGATTATGTATCATAGGTTACTCTGGATCAGTAGTTCAGCATCAGCGCAAGTTAGAACAAATATCCAACTTCTGATCGTTGAATTTCCCTGCTCCAGTATGTTCTGAAAGGGTTCTCAGACTTTTCAGAAAGCTTGTAACATGATTTAAAGACCCTCTTTGAATTAATATTTCAAATTTTGATTGAACCTTCGTGAAAATTGGCCCAGAAGTTCTAACCAAAATTTGTCTTGGAAATGCCCAGAATTTACTGAGTGCTTCAGCTTCATGGACGTGTCTTCAAAGATTTATAACTTGAAATCCAAGCATTTCTAGGAGAAGTTATGTTCTATAATGTTTTAGATCTCATTGAGATCTATAAATCTTGTGTTAGAAGTTCTTTCTGAATCAACTTGCATCATGGTGAAAATATGGCCAGAAGTTCTGAACTTATCATATTTCCTAAACACTTAGAAAAATTTTTAAGTATTTAGAATTTTGACTTTTCTCAAGTAATTTTGACTTGTGATTTTCTTGATGAAACAAACTTCATATTCTAACATGTCTTGATGAAATATGATTCTTGAAACTTGATTTTTGATCCAAAAGTCAAAGTTTGACTTTTCAGTGTGCAATTGACTATTTTTCCCTTGTGTCAATTCCAAACCTAAATTGATGTATCAATGCTGCAAACTTGATGTCATGGAAGATCTTGTGTGAAAATTCTTGAGAAATGAGAGGGAAAATTTTGGGGTACAACAACAAGCATTGAAACTCCCTCAAACTCCCTCAAACCAGAAATTGCTCTCAAACTCCATTTTTGTGCCATTTCTAACTTTGAATTCCAAACTCACATTTCACTCGTGCGTTCTTACTCAAAGTCAATCACAAAGCTTCCATACATCATCTAGAAGTGATCCAAGACCCTGTTACACAACTGTAACACCTCCATTACCATTCTCCATTTCAAAAACCAGTCACCTGCACATTGATTTCTACAGGGAGATTCAGCCACGCTCAATCCAAAGTAAGCTTTGGATTAGCTTACTAGGATTCCACTTAAGTTATGCAGATCATCACAACACTTCCAAGAGTGTCCAAACTCAAAACACAACTTCCATTTTCAAGGTAAGTTTTCTGAACTTTCAAATCCTTATACAAGCATCATTTGTCTCTAATTTTAAAAGATAAAATGTAGACATCATAGCCTTGAAGCTAACCATGCCCTTAGATTTCATTTATATTACCTGAGTGATGTGAGTTTTGAGTTTGAACTTTCTGAAAAATTAGGTCAGAATTTGGTACCAAGCAAAATTCGTGTTCATCTTTGATCTATATCTTAAGTTATTTACGTATTTGAAATCGTGATGAAATTTCTAACAAGTTTGATGTTTATAATTTATGGAATAGTTGAGAAATGAGTAAGTTCAGAAGTTCAAAAATGTGGCGCGAGGAAGAATATGAAGTACAATCAAGACTTGGTTTATTTTAAATTTATTTCAACATATTTCATAACTGGATGTACAAGCCACCCCAGTGGCAAGGCCAGCGCGTATAAGGCATTGAACTATAGGGACCTGGGTTCGAGCCCCAACGGTACCCTTTTGAATTTTTCCATATTATTTTGTATGATTTTTGTTGTTTACAGCATCTGGGCCTTCCCCTCTTGGGCCTATCTATTTTTTCTGCACTCTCACCCTCTAATCTGCTTACAACCACCTGGCCCATTATCTTGATTTTATTTCTGATTTTAAAACAAACAATAACTATCTTTTTGACCCTAAAACCAGACCCAATATTTTTATTTTCTTTTATATTTTTTTATATTCTCTTTATTTATTTTATTTTATTTTATTAAAATACAATAATATTTTCTTAAATAATTAGATTTAAAAACTGTTTTATTTTATTTTTATCTTATTTATTTTTATAATTAAAACACTAAAAAACATTTTCTTAACTAATTAATTTCTTTTTAGAGTTGAAAATAATTAGACTTAAGTTCTATTTCATTTTCTTTTGTATTTAAATTAGACCTTACGTTTTTGTTAAATAATTAATTAACTTTCCTTGTAAATTAATTAGATTAATTAGGTTAATTAAAACCTTTTCTATCAAAAACCCACAAAAAACAAATTCTTTTCTTTTACACTATTCTCGCACTTTTTATTATTTCACATTATTATTCATGTACATGGTTTATAATAGTAATTAGGGCTTTATTGCTTTATATCCCTCATTTGTAAATTTGTACCCCCCATTCCCAAAGTATTATAATAGCATAGGACATTTAAATTTTGTAATTTATCGCTTTCCATATTATTGCTAGTAATTAAGGTTTGTATGACAAGATTTAAAATCAATATTATACAATCCTAATTCAAAGTTAAATACTTGAAATCAAAATACTTTACACACATGCACCTCTAGGGTAACCCACACTTGATGCCTCGGATAAAAATAGTCATGTCCCTCGAATGTGAGATGTTTTAGCAAAAGACCCTCGATTAAAATATCATAGTCCCTCGATGACCCTTCAATGTTGCCTTCGGTAAATGATCTAAGTCCCTTACGACAATTGCTAAAACATCTTACAAGTTTCCTTCTATGAATGTACGACAACCCACGCCTGTCCCTCACATCCAATGATATGCCTCTCTACTAACTAATGGTAGACAAGCACTATCTAAAGGAGGAGGAAAAGAACAAAGAATTTTTGAGTAGGTAGATTGTTCGTAATTGCTTGCTCACAAACTAAAACCATTTTCACCCTTTATACTTTCAAACATCTTTCAAAACAAACATGTTGTATACATTCTCAACGATACGAGAATCATTACAAAATGGTCTTACATTGGCATTTTTAAACATCTTTCCAAACACTTCCTTTCAACAAATATTTTCAAAACCAACACTTTGTATACATCCTCAATGATATGAGAATCATTACAAAGTTTTCCAAATTTAGGCGTTTTCAAAATATTTTCAAACTTACATAAACACAAAAGCATTTCAACGTGATCAGGAAATTAAGAGCATGTAGATAACTATGGATGAAAAGGGTGCTAACACCTTCCCTTTTCATAACCTACCCCCTGAACTCAAGAAAATTCTCAAAAGGTCTTTCATGTTCTTTTCACCCTTTCCTTTATTGGATGAAAGAAAAGTCGGTGGCGACTCTTTCTATCCACAACATTTACGATACAATGCAAAACACCCAAATCAGTTCTCCCACCGTATTACACATATCACGCATATCACTACATGACAAGTGTTTCAAGACATGTTTCTTATCTTTTTGTTGTTTATTTCAGCAGAAAGAATGGATCTTGAACAAAAAATTAAGGATCTCTAGGATCAGAACACCCAGTTCCAACAATTGTTCCTAAATCTAGCCAAGGGGCAGGAAGAACTGAAGGACCTCATCACTAACGAGAGGGGAGCGAAAATCTAGAAACCAGTTGGCATCCTTAACATGGGTAGGAGACTCAAAGGTCCAGTCGAATGAGCTTTGGAGTTTGCACAAAATGATAACCAAGAGGAAGATAATAAAAGTATGAAGGCTGACAATCAAGTTTTTGATGAAGAAGAGCAGACTATTCAGATGAACAATGCTATGGAGATCCAGAGAGTTCCTGAGTTGGATTTTAAAGAGTTGGGTCTTATCTCGGGGGTTGTTATCCCTCACAATTTCAAGGCTCCCGTCTTTTCCAAATACGACGACGTGTCTTGTCCTAAGCTTCATCTGCGGTCTTATGTCCGAAAAATCCAACCCCATACTACTGATAGAAAATTATAGGTTCATTTCTTTCAAGAGAGCTTGTCAGGGATGCAATTAGAATGGTTCTATCAGCTGGAAGGAACTAACATTCACACTTGGGAAGACTTGGTTGCTGCGTTTTACAGGCAGTATAAATATAATGCCGACCTTGCACCGACTCGGGTGCAATTATAAAATATGTTTATGGGCTCGAACGAGGGTTTTAAAGAATATGCCCAGAAGTGGAGAGACTTAGCTGGAAGGGTGTAACCTCCCTTATATGATCGGGAGCTAATTGATATGTTCATGGGCACTCTGACAGGTCCATTCTTTAATCTGCTAATTGGGAGTTCTTCATCTGGTTTTACTGAGCTAATACGGACAGGGAAATGAGTTGAAAGCGACATCAAGAGCGGGAAGATTCCAGTGGCTACGTCTTCTAGTGATGTAAAGAAGGCGTTCAGTAATAAGAAGGAAACCAATTCTGTTTATGGCCAGAAGGGCCGTAGTAAGAATGATCAACATCAGTCTGTGGGAGCGATGTTGATTTCTAATCCTGCACCTATTCAACAACAACAGGGGAATCAACGTAGGTCAGACGCTCCGAGGAGGCAGTTCACCAAGATTAATATGCCATTATCTCAGGAATTTCAACATTTGTTAAAAGCAGAATTGATAACACTATGGGATCCTCCTCAGAATCCCAACACCTCCTTTCCTAAGTACAACCCAAATGCGAAGTGTGCCTATCATTCTAATAATCTTAGGCACGATACCAACAACGGCTGGTCCCTGAAGAACAAAATCTAGGATATGATCAACACAAGAGAGATTGAATTTGATCCTCCTGAGACCCCTAATGTGATTACTGCACCTATGCCCAGTCATAGTAAAGTTGTTGATGCTATCAACGATGTTTCTTATGTCTCCACTATAAGTGACTTGACCACTCCCTTGATAATTATTAAAAAGAATTTGTTGCAAGCCGGTTTATTTCCGGGTTACCTTTAAAGTTGTTACCATTGTGCGTCCTAATATGATGGTTGTATGTGGCTGAAGAAGGGTATTCAGTGTTTGATTGATAGCCGTGATATTTTGTTTGAGAAGACTCCATTCCTGAAGATTTTGTATGAAAGTATGTCTCAAGAGTTGAGAATTGAATATGTTTCTATAATCACAATTTCCAATACTCCTGTAAGGATCACCTCTAAAGGTCCTATAAAAATTCTTGCCGAGCCTAGGGTGGTTCCCCTAATCATTACTCCACCAGGGCCATTCCCATATTCCTATGACAAGACTGCTCCCTGGAATTATGGAGCTGAAGTTTATTACCATGGTGTTAAGAAAGAACCATGGATTGTTAAAGATGAAGATACTGAAGTTACAAACCTTAATGTCGAAAATATTGTCGGGACTAGTAAAGTTACCAAAACAGGAAGGGTCTTCTCTTCAGAGATATCCCCTCCAAAGACTATCATTACACCAGTATGTGTCCCTGTTGCTGGGTCAGCTGTTGACACTCGGGGCAAAGAGAAAATGATTGAGCCTGCCCAGACGGAGGCACCATCAAAAGATGTTAATGTTGAAGATTCCTCCAAACAAGAGATGGAGGAAATACTGAAAATCATTCGCAAAAGTGACTACAATATCGTTGAACAGTTGAGGAAGACGCCCTCCAAGATATCTATGTTATCCTTGTTATTGTGCTCTAAAGCCTATGCTCAGGCTTTGGTAAAATTTTTGAAGACTGCTCATGTACCACAAGAGACCTCTGTTGATCAGTTTGAGAAATGTGTTGCAAGCCTAATAGCTGATAATGGGTTAGGTTTTTTTTATGCTGACTTAACTCCGGTAGAAAGAATCATAACAAGGCCCTGCACGTCTCTATTGAGTGTAGGGGCACTACCTTGGCGCATGTGTTAGTGGATAAGGGTTCCTCATTAAATGTATTACCAAAAGGTGCTCTAGATAGACTGGACTGTAAAGGGGTTGTGCTGAAACCCAGTGATATCGTGGTAAGAGCCTTTGATGGGTCAAGGAGAATGGTACACAGAGAGGTTGATCTTATGATCAAAGTGGGATCTCAGGTATTCGATTCCACCTTCTATGTAATGGATATTCGTCCGGCCTATTCTTGTTTGCTTGGACGCCCCTGGATTCATGGGGCAGGTGTTGTTACCTCTACCTTGCACCAAAAATTAAAGTGTCATGTGAAAGGGAAAGTTTTTACGGTTTGTGGATAAGAAGAGTGTATGGTGAACCATTTGAACTCTTTCAAATATGTTGAGATGGATGGTGAATTCATTGAAACTCACTGCCAGACCTTTTAAGTAATCTCTTCGATGATTGTCGTTGCTAAAGCTACTCTTGCTACTCCTAAGATTACCAAGGATCCACCAAGAATGGCTTCTTTGAAAGATGTTAGGGGTTGTGGTAGAAGAAGGTGGTTTCACTATTTGGCAACCACATGAAGAACCAGTAGAAGTTGTAAACTTGGATACTGAGACAGACCAGAAATAAGTCAAGATAGGCGCCAATTTAGAGAGCAGTGTAAAGAACAGGTTAAGTCAGATGTTGCATGACTATGTTGAAATCTTTTCTTGGTCGTACAAAGACATGCTAAAGCTCGATACTGATATTGTTGTCCATCGTCTGCCAATTAAAGAGGGTTGTTCTCCGATTAAGCAGAAGGTTCATCTCATGCGTCCCAAGATGTCTGAGAAGATCAAAGTCGAGGTTATGAAGCAATTCAACGCAGGCTTCTTAGCAGTGACATCATATCCTCAATGGCTTGCTAATATTGTTCCGGTACCAAAGAAAGAAGGCAAAGTGCGTATGTGTGTAGACTACAGGGATCTGAATAGGGCAAGCCCTAAAGATGATTTCCCACTTCCGCATATTAATGTTCTGGTCGACAACACTGTTCAACATAAGGTATTCTCTTTCATGGGCGGTTTCTCAGGGTATAATCAGATCAAGATGGCACCCGAAGATATGGAGAAAACTACCTTCGTCACACAGTGGGGCACTTTCTGCTACAAGGTTATGCCTTTTGGGTTAAAGAACGCCGGCGCAACTTATCAGCGTGCCATGGTAGCTTTATTCCATGACATGATTCATCACGAGATAGAAGTCTATGTTGAAGACATGATAGCCAAATCACAGACTGAAGAAGAGCATCTTGGTCATATGCATAAACTATTTGAGAGACTGAAGAAGTACAAGCTAAGGTTAAACTCGAACAAGTGTACCTTTGGGGTGAGATCTGGTAAACTCCTGGGTCTCGTCGTCAGTGGTAAAGGTATTAAAGTTTATACCGCCAAGGTCAAAGTCGTTCAAGAAATGTCGGCTCCTCGTACTGAGAAGGACGTTAGAGGCTTCTTAGGATGATTGAATTACATTTCTCGATTCATTTCTCATTTGACTGCTACTTGTGAGCCAATCTTCAAATTATTGAAGAAAGATCAAGTAGTAAAGTGGAACAATAACTGCCAAATAGACTTTGATAAAATTAAGGAGTACCTACAAGAATCTCTGATTCTGATGCCACCATTTGAAGGAAGACCTCTAATCATGTACCTAACAGTTCTAGAAAACTCAATGGGATGTGTACTGGGGCAGCATGACGAGTCTGGTCGAAAAGAGCATGCAATATACTACCTTAGCAAAAAGTTTACCAACTGTGAAACAAGATATTCACTGCTCGAGAAAACTTGATGCGCTTTGGCATGGGTTGCTCGCTGACTAAGACAGTATATGTTGACTCATACTACTCTATTGAACTCTAAAATGGATCCCATCAAGTACATATTCGAGAAGCCAGCCATCTCCGGAAGAATATCCTGATGGAAAATGGTCTTGATAGAATACAACATTTAGTACACCACTCAAAAGGAAATCAAGGGAAATGTACTGGCAGATCATTTGGCACATCAAGTCGTAGACGACTATCAGTCTATGAATTTCGAATTCCTGGAAGAGAACATTATGCTAGTTATAGATTTTGAAGAACCTGAACCGTATGAAGGACCTGAGCCAGGATCCAGATGGACTATGGTTTTTGACGAAGCTTCCAATGCACTTGGAAACTGAATTGGTGTTTTAATTATCTCTCCTCAGGGTTTCCATACGCCCTTCATCATAAGATTATTCTTTGATTATACCAACAACATGGCCGAATACAAAGTGTAAATTATGGGTATTAAAGTTTATATTGACTTAAGAATCAATTTCTTGGATGTATATGGGGACTCAGCCCTGGTGATCAGTCAGATCAAGGGAGAATAAGATACGAAGCAACCGAATCTCATTCCTTATAAAGAGCATGTGTTAACCTTAATCCTGTACTTCAAGAAAATCACTTTTGAGCACATCCCGCAAGAATAGAAACAGTTGGCAGACGCGTTGGCTATGATGTCATCCATGTTCAAGGTCAGATGGGACAACGAGGCTCCTAGAATTACCATTGAAAGAATGGACGAACCAGCACACTGCTATGAAGTTGACACTGATGGAGTAGAAGAAAAACCTTGGTTTTATGAAGTGAAGAGGTATCTTGAGGCTCAAGAGTACCTTGAAGAGGCGTTGATCAATGACAAGAAATTCCTATGGAGGTTCTCGGCTAAATTCTTCTTGAGCAATAGAATTTTATATAGGCATAATCATGATTCGACTCTGCTTTGTTGTATGGACAAGAAAGAAGTAGATAAGGTAATGAAAGATATGCACGAAGGCATGTTTGGAACTCATTCCAGTGGACATACTATGGATAAGAAGATTTTGAGAGCAGGTTACTATTGGTCGACTATAGAAACCGACTGTCACCACCATTCAAGAACCTGTCACAAGTGCCATATTTACACTGATAAAGTACACGTGCCTCCAATGCCTCTGAATATATTGACTGCTACTTGGCCGTTTGCAATGTGGGGCATTGATATGATTGGAGAGATCAAGCCTACTGCTTCTAACAGACATCACTTCATCCTTGTCTCTATTGATTACTTCACAAAGTGGGTTGAAGAAGCCTTGTCCGCCTCTGTTACCAAGAATGTCATGGCCCGGTTCATTAAGCATAACCTCATCTATCGGTATGGTATCCCCGAGAGGATTATCACAGACAATGGTACTGACCTCAACAACACTATGATCATTGAACTTTGTGCACAGTTCAAGATCAAGCACCACAACTCTTCTTTGTATCGACTGAATATGAATGGCGCAGTGGAAGCCTCCAATAAGAATATTAAGAAGATTGTGCAAATGATGGTTATGACCTACAAAGACTGGAATAATATGTTACCGTTTGCTCTTCATGGCTATCGCACTTTGGCTAGAACATCAACTGGGGAAACCCCATTCTCTCTGGTCTATGGTATGGAAGCTATCCCACCTATCGAAGTTCAGATTCCTTCTTTGAGAATTATGAAAGATGCAGACTTAGACGAAGACGAGTGGATTCAGACTAGGTTGGATCAATTAAATTTGATTAACGAGAAAAGGCTTACGGCTGTCTGTCACGGTCAAATGTATCAGAAGTGTATGATCAAGGCATTCAATAAGAAAAACAAGCATCAGGTATATCAGGCTGGTGAATTGGTAATAAAATGCATCATCCTTCCGCAGGGTGATCCCAGGGGAAAATGGACTCCCACTTAAGAAGGACCATTTGTAGTAGTCAAGAAGATATTTTCAGGCGGTGCCATGATACTAGCCACCATGGACGGTGAATATTTCCCGCACCTTGTGAACGCTGACATAGTCAAAAAATACTACGCATGAAAAAGTGATTCGCTAGGCTGACTGGCCTAGGAAAAAATAAGGGCATCATGGCGAACCAAAAGGGTTCGGGCAAAAATTAGGGATATAGATAAAAAAATGTACACCCGGAAAATCGAAAAACTTGAAAAGGCGGCTTGGGCAAAAAAGGGTATCTCGGTGGACTGAAAACCTGAAAGGACGGTCCAGGCAAAAGTTAGAGATTAAAGCGTATGACTATATCCTATTGGATCACTTACAACAAGCTTTATTATCAACATCAAGTTCAAACGATACGAATCAGTTTAGTTAACTTCTTCCGACGGTAAGGGATGATATGCTTGAAGACATAGGGAGCGATAGCAGAATTGAAACCCGACGAGATTATTTCCATATAGATATATGTTTTTGTTTTAACTTTGTACTCTTTTCATTTCACGATGATTTCTTCTTACTAGGATTTCTGTCTTTTGTACAAAACCGCCCATTTATGGGAAAACTATCAATAGAAATACAAATTTCAAAATTCAAACTTTTGATTTACCTTTTTCTGTTTTGTTTACAAAAACGTCCAATAAATAAATTGAATGAACATATGCATGTGAATATGATTATCATTAACAAGTATATGCATAAAAACAGGAATAAGCATTTGCTCAAGACTCTAGGAGTTGGGATAATGTTCAAGTCATCCACGTATCCCCACAGAAAAACTCTCATAAGATTATCCCCACATAGTAGTCTTAACAAGCTCATCTTCAACGAGGATATATTTCACCAGCAGATCCCCCTAGCGGATAATGGAATATGATCTTTTCCCCAGCAATGTCGCTAATCTACGAAGTCCTAATCTCCATCAGAGATTATGGCATCAGTACGGTTTATGGGAATTCTCTTCCCCAATTGAGTTTATTTCTCCAATGCTGTAAAATCCCTTGCAGAATTCCCTTTCTCCAGCAAGGCTCGTATTCTCCAGTAGAGCTTATTTCCCCAGCAAGGGTATTTCCTTAACATAGTATTCCTCCGTCAAAGTTTAGGGTTTATTTCCCCAACTGGGTTTATTTCCCCAAGCAGGATTTATTTCCCCAGCGGAGTCTAGTCTCCCCAGTTTGAGGCTATTTCTCTAACTACTACATATCATCGGAAAAAATTCTCTCTCCAGTAAGGGGCGGTCCAGACCACTAACCCAAGGGAGTTGCTATAGAAGGCCCAGATATCATTTAACCTTATCCTCTCCAGACGAGTTGACATCCATATCAGAAACTCGATCAGACAGCACTTCGAGAGGTTATCCATCTCTTTTATCCCCAGTCAGGGTATATAAGAATTAAATCCCCAATAGAGAAATGAACGACCAATGCTCTTGATCCATTCTCCCCAAATAGAAATCAATGTTCCCAGCGGAGTTTCCTCAAATAGAAAGTAGGAATCTCTATCAAGATCGAAGATACACATATTCTTCATCCTCAGCAATAGTCAGGGATTTATTTTCCCAATCAAAGATATTGCGTGGAGTTACTAATACACTTCAACAACATCTCACATTCATACATCATGTACAAACATCATAGCATATGCATACGAAATGCATACAGCACACTCTCATTTATTTTGAGAATATCATTAAGCAATGAATTACATACATCATACCATTGCATACAATTAACTCTTTATCTTTTCAGGTAAAAATCTAAAAGCAGATTCCTCAAAGGCTATATCTGATAAATAGCTACTTAAACACTCCCCCCAGAAGGTCAAGCTAAAAGAGCACCTTTTCTAGTTGAAGTTGGGCGTAGACATCTTCTAGTTTGGATGAAATCAGATGTAGATTTCTTTCTGATGCTCTATTTTTGGAAAAGTTAGACGTAGACTCTTTCTGATACCTTTTTCTAGTTGAAGTCGGACGTGAACTCTTTCCGGTACCTTTTCTAGATGAAGTTGGGCGTAGACATCTTCTAGTTCGGATGAAATTAGTCGTATATTTATTTCTGATGCTCTTTTTTTGGAAAACTTAGACGTAGACTCTTTCTGGTACCTTTTCTAGTTGAAGTTGGACATAGACTCTTTTCGGTACCTTTTCTAGTTAAAGCAGGCATAGACATCTTCTAGCTCAGATGAAATCAGGCGTAGATTTCTTTCTGATACTCTTTTTTGGAAAATTCAGACGTAGACTCTTTCCAGTACCTTTTCTAGTTGAAGTCAGGCGTAGACATCTTCTAGTTCAAATGAAATCAGACGTATATTTCTTTCTGATGCTATTTTTGGAAAAAGTCAGATGTAGACTCTTTTCGGTACCTTTACTAGTTGAAGTCGGGCGTAGACATCTTCTAGTTTGGATGAAATCAGGCGTAGATTTCTTTCTGATGCTCTTTTTGAAAAAATTCAGACGTAGACTCTTTCCAGTACCTTTTCTAGTTGAAGTCAGGCATAGACATCTTCTAGTTCGGATGAAATCAGGCGTAGATTTATTTCTGATGCTCTTTTTGGAAAAAGTCAGACGTAGACTATTTCTGGTACCTTTTCTAGTTGAAGTCAGACATAGACATCTTCTAGTTCGGATGAAATCATGCGTAGATTTCTTTCTGATGCTCTTTTTGGAAAAACTCAGGCGTAGAGTCTTTCCGGTACTTCTCTTAGTTGAAGTCGGCCATAGACATCTTCTAGTTCAGATGAAATCAGACATAGATTTCTTTTTTATGCTCTTTTTAGAAAAAGTCAGACGTAGACTCTTTCTGGTACCTTTTCTAGTTAAAGTCGGACATAGACATCTTTTAGTTAGGATGAAATCAGGCACAAATTTCTTTCTGATGCTCTTTTTGGAAAAATTCAGACGTAGAGTCTTTCCGATACTTCTCTTAGTTGAAGTCGGGCATAGACATCTTCTGGTTTAGATAAAATCGAGCATAGATTTATTCTGATTATTCTTTTGAACAAAGTCGGGTATGGACTTGTCTTAAATACATCTTCTAAGACAAAGTCAGGCGTAGACTTATTATGGTTTTCTTATCCATGGTTATCCTGGATGGCATCTATAAGCCCATCTCTGACGAATCTCCGTCACCTCTCCAAATGGCATCTTTAAGCCCGTTCCCGGTATAATAAACCAACAGTGTTACTTGGTGCATGTAAAAGTGCAAATTATTGGGCACTTAAGTGTTCAATCATCTTCTACCTTCAAGTCACGAATGGCCGACATGTCAATATAACTCTTCAAGTTTAAGAAGATTGAACAGGGGCATCTGTTGTACCCCAAAATTTTCCCTCCCATTTTCTTCAAGACATTCTTCTAAGGTTCTCAAATGCTCAAGGATGCTCAAGAATTGATCAGACAAATTATTCTCCTAAGCGATGAGCCCACAACTAGGTTTTGTGTTTCTCAAGGAATATTAGGTTTCAAAGGTCCCAAGTGGTTTCCATAGTTATCCATAGGTCTTCAACAATGTTCATCTCTGTAATACGGTGGGAGAACTAACTTGGTTATTTTGTGTTTGATCGCAATTGTTGCGGATAGTAAGAGTTGCCACCGGCTTTTCTTTTATCCATTAAGGAAAGGGTGAAAAGAACAGAAAAGACCTTTCAAGATTATTTCTTGAGTTCGGGGGGTAGGTTATGAAAAGGGAATGTATTAGCACCCTTTTCATCCGCAGTTATCTACGGGCTCTTAATTGCTTACTAGATAACTTGCTTTTGTTTGAAAATGTGCATGTGGTGTGGGTTTTGAAAGTATTTTGAAAACGTCTTTGTAATGATTCTCGTTTCTATAAGAACGCGTACAAAGTGTTGGTTTTTAAAAATAGTTCAAAGAGGTGTATATGGAATTTGTTTTTGAAAGTGATTTTGAAAAGTGTCTTTGTAATGATTCTCATCTCTATAAGAACGCGTACAAAGAGCTTTGTCTTTTGAAAATGTTTCAATTGAAAGTGTTGGTGTGTAAAATGTTTTTCTTGTGAACAAGCGAAAAAATATGAGCGTCCTACCTACTCAAAAGGTCTAATGTTCTTTTCCTCCTCCTTTACATGTTGCTATCTTACCATGTATTTGGTAAGAAGCCCCATCGTTGGATGTGAAGGGACGGGCGTGGGACGTTTATATAGTCATAGAAGGCAACCTATGGGATGTTTTAGCAATGTCGTTTAGGGACTAGATTATTTACCGAAGGCAACATCGAGGGCCATTGAGGGACTACGATTTTTTATCGAGGGTCTTTGCTAAAATTCCCATATTCGAGGGACATGACTATTTTCTGAGGAAAAAAGTGAGATTACCCTAGAGGTGCATGTGTGAATAGTGTATTTGATTGCATGCATTTTGTCGTTGATTTTTGGGTTGTCTACTTGTTGGTTTTATCTTGCCATACATCCTAATTACTAACATTTGAACAAAAGCAATAAAAATGCAGAAAATAAATCCTACACTATTACAACCATATTGAATAGAAAGAAAATGTAAAGACAAGAAAAAATAAAAGGAGAAAAATGAGTGCTTCGATTTGGGCAGCAGAACCCTTCGATTCCGCTTCTCTGGCTCCCTTCGATTTGGGCTTAGCATGAAGCATGAGATGCAGCCTTCGATTCTGCCTTTCTGCTTCCTTCGATTGGGGCCTGGAATCAGCATGAAGTGAATTCTTCACCCTAAGCTCCTTGCTGCCTTCTTCAATTGGGCCTGGAAGTCAGTGTGGACAACTTTCGTTTCTCCCTTTCTGCTCCTTCGAATGTCCTGGAAGTCAGTGTGTGACGAAGCCTATGGCCTTACTCTTTATTCTGCTTGCAAATGTGAAGCAACCAGGGGGAAGCCTAAAGCTTCGATTCATACTTCCTTCCTCCTATTTTCTTTCATTTGGGGTTTAAATAGCAACATTGCCTAAAGCCATGCTAGCATTGTCTCATGGCCAGGTTAGTTCTTAAAACATGTTTGATAAACAAAGGAAATAGACTATAAGATTAGCAATGAAAACAAACTGAAATGAAAAAAGAAACAAATGTTATGTACATGTTTTGAAACGAAAAAGCTTAAGGTCAGGATGACTTACCTTGCTTGAAGCTAGGGTGTGTGAGCTGGACCTTTAGTGGCTTCCCTGAGTGCTCCTGGATTCAAAGGAAAGAAGCAGGGGTTATGCTTCTAGTACTGGATTCGAATGAAGGAACCAAGCGTTGGATTTCTTCAGATTCGAAAGAGAAAAAAGAAACAAGTGTTGTGTTTCTTTAGATTCGAAGGGCCAAGGCAACAAGTGTGGTGTTTCTTCTGGATTCGAAGGGCCCAGGAAATAGGTGTTGTATTTCTTCTGGATTTTGGGTTTGTGTTTAGTGTTTGGGAATCTTAAGAGTTTAAGAGTTTTTAGAGTTTGATGATTTTTGAAGATTCTTTCCACACTACCTAACGTCTCTGGATGTGTTGTCTAGCCCCTTAGACATGTTATGGAGCCTCTTATTTATAGGTGAATGTTGGCTGAGGTTTAGGATGGAAAATAAAAGAATTTAAACAAAATGGTGTAAATACAGGAGCAGTGTAATGGAATGCCCTTGTATGCCAAAATGGTGTAAATACAGGAGCAGTGTAGCAGGACTGTTGTGCAGCAGTTTTGGAGCTTTATGGCCAGGGCATCAGGCTTGGACTTGCAGCAAGCATCTTTGAATATTTCATCTTTTCGTTTTGACCTCATATGTCCAACCTTCGACCAGACTCCTCTTCAGACAACAACATTTATTTCCAATCAAAGTGTCTTTCGAATGGGCCATTTGCAATTCTTCAAATGGGCTAGTAAGGTATATCCTTTGAAAGGGACCCCTATGTATGCCTTTCAAATCCACCAATACATGTCCTTTGAAGGGGCCACCAACCATGTGTGTTGAAGGTTTTCAAGGGTGGAATAAAAGCAAAGTATTTTAAAGGGAAATATTGTCCAGCCGAAGCTAGTGTAAATATAGCCAATGCCCTGTCAAAACCTCCATGCAGGAGGTCACTACTTTGTGACTCCAAGCAAGCATACAAGAGGCCATTTCTTAAACGAAGGTTTACATGAAGAGTCAATGCCCTGTCGAAGCCTGCATGCAGGAGGGTTTGAAGTAAGCTTAGAGGTGAATTCAAAGGGTGCATGAAGGTTGATTCGAAGTAGGTTGCTTCGAAGGAAACCAATGCCACAAACGAAGGATGACTCAAGCTTGCTCGAAGGAAGCCTAGATACCCAACCGAAGGATGTCTCAAGCCTGCTCGAAGGAAGCCTAGATGCCCAATCTAAGGATGTGGATTAAAAGCAAACTTTTGACTTGTAGAAAGGCACATTAACATCTTCAATTTTTCATTTTTCTTTTCCTTCGACCATCACCTTTGATCCATCGAAAGACATATTAACATCTTAATTTTTTTTTTCATTTTTCTTTTCCTTTAAATAGGTGTGTGTAACCACACATGTGAGAGAAATCTTGAGAAAATGAGAGGGCAAATTTTGGGGTTCAACAGCTTCCCCTATTTAATCTTCTTAAACCTGAAGAGTTAGATTGGCGAGTCTGTCATTCGTAACTTGAAGGTAGAAGATGATTGAACACTAGAGTTCCCAGAAATTTGCACTCGATGATGTGGTGGTTGATTATGTAGGGAATGGGCTTAAATATTCCATTTGGAGGGTTGTCGAAGATGGGATTACATATTCCATACAAAAGTGATTGGTGACAAAAATTGGAAGAAGTGTCAGAATAAATCTCTGGTCGATTTATACTGAAACAGTAGATGTAGTGGGATGAGTATCAGAATAATATCCATAAATGGATCGTATCTGAATCGTATCTGACTCGTATATGAAGATGTACTAAATAAGCGTAAGAATGACATTCGTATCTGGATCGTATTTGAACCGCTTTTGAGAAATGTGTTGAATGAGTGTCAGAATGACATCCATATCTGGATCGTATCTAGACTATATTTGAAAGGTGTGTTAAATGAGTGTCAGAATGACATCCGTATCTGGATCGTATTTGGACTGTATTTCAAAGAAACTGGAATGAGTATCAGAATGACATTCGTATATGGATTGTATCTAAACCATTTCTATGAGAAAAATCTGGAATAAGTATCAAAATAATATTCGTCTCTTGATCGTATCTGAACTGTTTCAGGAGTAAATATGGAATAAGTATCAGAATGCCAGCCGTATTTGGATCATATCTGAACTGTTTCTAGAAGAGAATCTGGAGTAAGTATCATAATTTCATCCGTATCTAGATCGCATTTGAACTGTTTCTAGAAGAAATTTGGAGTAAGTATCAGAATGTCAGTCTTATCTGGATCGCATCTGAACTGTTTCTAGAAGAGGAACTAGAATAAGTATCAGAGTGTCATCCGTATCTGGATCTCATCTGAACTTTTTCTAGAAGAGAATCTGGAGTAAGTATAAGAATGTCAGCCATATCTGGATCGCATCTGAACTATTTCTATAAGAGAATCTGGAATAAGTATCAGAATGTCAGTCGTATCTGGATCGCATCTAAACTGTTTTTGGAAGAGAATCTGGAATAAGTATCAAAATGTCATCCGTATCTGAATCGCATCTGAATTGTTTCTAGAAGAGGATCTGGAATAAGTATCAGAATGTCAGTCATATCTGGATCGCATCTAAACTGTTTCTAGAAGAGGATCTGGAATAAGTATCAGAATGTCAGTCGTATCTGGATTGCATCTGAACTGTTTCTAGAAGAGAATCTGGAATAAGTATCAGAATGTCAGTCGTATCTGCATCGCATCTGAACTGTTTCTATAAGAGGATCTGGAATAAGTATCATAATGTCAGTCGTATCTGGATCGCATCTGAACTATTTCTAGAAGAGAATCTGGAGTAAGTATCAGAGTGTCAACCGTATCTGGATCGCATCTGAACTATTTCTAAAAGAGAATCTGGAATAAGTATCAGAATGTCAGCCATATTTGGATTGCATCTAAATTGTTTCTAAAAGAGGATCTGGAATAAGTATCATAATGTCAGCCATATCTAGATCGCATCTGAACTATTTCTAAAAGATAATCTGGAATAAGTATTAGAATGTAAGCCGTATCTGGATCGCATCTAAATTGTTTCTAGAAGAGAATCTGGAATAAGTATCATAATGTCAGTCATATCTGGATCGCATCTGAAATGTTTTTTAGAAGAGAATATGGAATAAGTATCAGAATGCCAGTCGTATCTGGATCACATCTGAACTATTTCTAGAAGAGAATCTAGAATAAGTATCAGAATGTCAGCCATATCTGGATCGCATCTGAACTTTTTCTAGAAGAGGATCTGGAATAAGTATCAGAATGTCAGTCGTATCTGGATCACATCTGAGTTGTTTCTAAAAGAGAATCTGGAATATGTATCCGAATGTCAACTATATCTGGATCGCATCTGAATTGTTTCTAGAAGAGAATCTAGAATAAGTATTAGAATGTCAGACGTATCTGGATCGCATCTGAACTATTTCTAGAAGAAAATCTGGAATAGTATCAGAATGTCAGTCGTATCTGGATCGCATTTGAACTGTTTCTAGAAGAGTGTATGAGAAGGAGCCTGTGTAGGATTGCTTCAGCTGGTCGTGTAGATAGTTGTCCTTGCTTGTTTCAGGAATTAATCTACAGTCAATTGTCCTCAGATAGTTGTCATGTCTTATTACATGTATTAATCTGGAACTTGTTGAAAATTGTTGATGATAATTATCTGTTGATTGATCTTTCCTGAAAAGGTAAAGAGTTAGTTGTATGCAATGTCATGATGTATGAGATGCATGGCGTAATGATGTTCTCAAGATAAATGAGATTATGCTATATGTGTTTCGTATGCATATGCTATGACACATGAAATGTGAAATATTGTTGGAATGTAATTTTGTCTTGGAAAATAAATCCTTGACAAATGTTGGGGAGTTTTGGGAAGCTGAATCCCGGACGGACGTTGGGGATGAAGAGTATGCACACCTTGAGACCTTGTTTTAGAACTTTTCCTCTGGAGATTCCTATTTTGTTGTTTGAGGAGAACTCTATTAGGGAATATTGAATTTGTTTGAGGGAAAACTATGTGGAGAGTGTTGATTCCTGCTTGGGGAAAAATAGTTCAAGAGTTTTAGCTTCCCGTTGCTCTAATGGGGAGTTATCTCTTGATTGAAGAGAAAAGAAGTTAACAACTTGTTTGGGATAAAGAAGTTAATTGTTATCTGGTTGTCTCCCAGGCTTTGCGTCAATTCACTAGGGATTATAGAAAAGTCTACTGGGGAAGAGGGGTTATGGTCCCCTTGACTTGTGATAGTCTGAGAGGCAAATTCAAGCTGGGGAATCTTGCTGCTTGTTGGGGAAATAAACCTTAATGCCAATCTGCTGGAGAGGTATTTTCTTTTGGCAGAACTCCTCGAGGATTCTTCTTGAGACCAAACTTAGCTGGGAAGAAAGGTTTTCCAGAGATTGAAACTCTGGCAGGGAATTGCCTAGATCCAACTTTGTGGGGACTTGACTGGGGTCATCCTACGAAAAGGACTTTGTGGGAATTTGTCGCTGCCCCTAGTAACAAGTGTTTGTAGCACTTCCAGGAAATGTTTGCTTGACTGTACGTAACCCTTTGCTGGAATTCATGTTCAATTCCCCAAGTGATTCAGATACAGACCTACCCCTGGTTACTCAGCACTTCTTGAGAGATTTCTTGGAATCTTGACTTGACTGCCCCGGACGAGTTGGATAGTGACATGTCATTCCCCCTTGCTTATGGGAGATTTTGTCATTTGGAAGCGTCATCCCATCTGAAGTGATTTTGTTCACTGAGAGAGTTTTTGTTCGCTGGATATTCGTCGTGTGAATTTCTCCGCTGTCAAACAAATAGCTATATGCAAACAACGATATTCAAAGTAATGCAAAGTTTATGCTTGTCTTGAAGTTTTGAAAATACGTTTTAGCAAGTAAAGATTTTTGTGGGAATATGAATTCAACTCAGAATTTGGAGTAAAGCCTTACAGGAGTCAGGATACCTTTTGTAACAGTATGCTTTCGAACTAACCCATGCTTCAATTAGGACTTTTGAGGGGTTGTATCGTGGTCTGGTTCACAGTTTAAGAAACAAAGGATAAGGCTCAAAGTGTATTTGTACCCTGTTCTTCGTGATGTTCTCCAGTCCTAAGCTCAGTCAATTGTGCGTTTGAACTCCTATTGAGTCTGAATGACATTTTGGTGATGGTTCGGATAAGTTAAGTTTATCGGGAGGAAGTCATTTTTGCAACGTTTTTCATGTTTTCGAGGATTTGTAGTGTCCTCTTTTTTATTTACTATCCCTGATTTTTTTTCCTGACTGTTCTTGTTTTGAGATTACGGTCAACGAGATTCCCAAGTTTTTTTCTTAAGTCTCCTTCGTAGGTTTTGACTTAGTGGGCTTTTCTTTTGAGAGATAATGACTGCCTATTTGGTAAGGAACCACCACCATCTTTTGGTTCAGAAGGATGTTTTTGGTATCATTCATTGTGTATGAAGTGAGAGCTTGCGACTGAACGCGCACTTGAATTAACTGAGAGACTACCCTGCCCTAGGTTTTGATTAAAGGTTTCAATTTGTGTAAAAAAGGAAACTCCTACTTCTTTGGCGCGAAAGGGTTGAATAGGGATTATCTTCCTTATAACTCCAACATTTAGAGTTTGAAGGAAACGCTTGTACACCGTCAGCAAGGTCTGTCCAAAAGCATACTGTATGAGATTATGGCATTGTTTTTGTCATCCTCCCTCTAAAGGCTTGTAACTTTTAGCAAGAGTTGAATGTCATAAAGAGAGTAAAAAGCATAGCTTAAATAGAGTGAAAATGAATGGATTAATTCAAGACAAACATATTTAATGCATTAATGAGAGTAACCAAAGTATGACATAAAGATAAGTGTTTAAGCAAACAAAGAAATTACAACTGAAAATTCGAATAAACAGAAAATTACCTCGCCTAGACCGTCACTTCATATGGATGCCCTTGAGGGGTGGTAGAAGAGCTCCAGTTGACCGTCTTGTGTGAACTCCAATGCTCATTCGTCGATCAGGTCTTGAATCTTGTTTTTCAACGTCCAACAACTATCAGTATCGTGCCCGGACTGTTGGAATGATATGCACACCTTTCTTCATGATTTTAAGGGTTAGAAGCAGTGTAAGGATTCTGAGGAGGATCCCTTAATGTGACCAAATTCATCTTCAGCATGTGTTGCAAGACTTGCGATATTGGCATGTCGAGTTTGGTATACTTCCTATCGGATGTAACCCGTTTACGCCGATTACCCTGTTGTTGTTGGGCTCGTGATTTAGCAACAATTTGGAAAGGTCAGCTCTCCCTCAAAGCGGCTTCTTGTCTCATGGGAGGCTGAATAATGACTTGATCCCTAATATCTACTGTTTGTTTCATACGGTTGCAACTGTCTTGATGAAGTTTGTTGACGAGGGTCCTTAGCTCCTCTTGTCCCCGAGCTAAGTTTTAGATAAGAGCCATCTAGCCCATTAGTTATCCCATCATCTGGACTTTCATTATTGTCATTTCAGTTTGTAACCGTTTCAACTGGTCATCCTTGTTGTCCTCAGGATTCTTCATGGTCAAGCCCCTAGTGAGGAGTGCTTTCACTTCTTCTTTCCCCTTGGATAAGTTCAATAAAATTTCTTGAAGTTGAGCATTTTGAGTTTGAATTTCCTTGGTAGTCTGTTCTTGAGCCATCTCTACTGAAATAAACAATAAGCAGATAAGAGACATGTGTGGGGAAATTCTGTCATGATATGATGCATGGTATGTGGATGCATGTTTTCAAGGATATCGCAGGGTAAACACAAAAAGATGTTAGAAGTTGAATTTTGATCAACCGCTTTGATTGGAGAACTTCGTATCAGTGGATGTCCTTCCATGAGAATCAAGCTCACCATGCCAAGTGGGTCATATCCCTTGACTCAAGTTACCGTGCTTTGGTCTTTGATGGTGTTTGATTATAGAAGGAATCCTCTTTCCCCTTGATAGGCGTCTGGTTCAACATGACCCTACATCATAGGCCCTTGAGATCCTTGAAATGGTTATTTAAAATTCTATGGTATGATGCCATGATGTTATGTACAAGTATGCAAAGCAAGCAAGTTTTTTATATACAAATAGTCATATACACACAAAGCAAACAAGTCCTTAGGTTTAGGCTTGCATGGAGTTTTATAGGTAAGTACCCTCTTGAAGTTTAGTTGGCTCAACCTGTCCTAGAAAATAACTGGGTTCTAGGGGATCTCAATATCACTGATCTTTCTTTATTGGTCATTGTTTTAGCGCAGGCCTCTTTAATGGCGACCAAAATATCCCGAAAGTCCGATCTCAATGAGCGTAGCCTCGAGTATCAACCAACTTCGGACTACACCAAAGCCGGCTATCTAACTAATTCCTAATGGCCAAGTTGTTCAATTAAGGTTCTAAGGTCGGTTAGTGCTTCATGACACCACACAGTGGTCCTGTATTCTCCTTGACTACTCAAGGGCTACCGATATTGTGGTATGGTGGGAGAACTGACTTGGGTGTTTTACGTTTTATCGCAAATGTTGCGGTTAGCAAGAGTCGCCGCCGACTTTTCTTTTATCCAAAAGGAAAGGCTGAAAAGAACAGGAAAGACCTTTGAGATTATTTCTTGAGTTCGGGGGGGTAGATTATGAAAAGGGAAGGTGTTAGCACCCTTTTCATCCATAGTTATCTATGGGCTCTTAGTTGCTTTCTATATCACTTGCTTTTGTTTGAAAATGTGCTTTGTGTGGTTTTTGAAAGTATTTTAAAAATGCGCCTTCGTTAAGGCAAACTTTGTAATAGTTCTCGTTTGTAAGAACGTATACAAAGTGTTGGGCTTTTGAAATTATTTCATGTTTGGAAAATGTTTTGAAAGTGTTTTGAAAGTGTTGGTGTTGGTTTTGAAAAATAAGCAAGGGTGATTGATTTGAAAATGAGCAAGAAACTAGGAACAATCTACCTACTCAAAAGTCTTTGTTCATTTCTTCCTTTCCTTAGATATTGCTATCTTACCATTGATTTGGTAAGAATCCTTATCTTTGGATGTAAAGGGACGGGTGTGGGTCATCGTATAGTCACGATAGCAATGTTGTAAGATGTCTTAGAATTTCTCTTTGAGGTACTTAAGATCATTTTAAAAGGCAACATTGATAGCGTCATCGAGGGACTATGATCTTGTATTTTTATTGCTTTTTGCTAAGACATCTCACATGCATAACATGGCCATTTTGGTAAGGCAACAAAGTGGAATTACCCTAAGGGTGTAAGTGTGCAAGTGTGTTTGATTTACATGCATTGTTTATCTTGAATTAGGGTTTGCTATTTGTTTATCTTAGTCTTTCCATACAAACCCTAATTAGTAGCATTTATATAAAGCGATAAATTGCGGAAATTAAAATTACTACGCTATTACATCATTAGGGGAGGGGTGTTGTACCCCAAAATTTTCCCTCTCATATCTCAAGAAAAATCATATTTCATCAAGACATGTTGGAATATGAAGTTTATTTCGTCAAGAAGTTCAAAAGTTAAATTTTACCTTGGAAAAGTCAAATTCTAAATACTTAGAATTTTTCTAAAGTATTTAAGAAAAATGACACTTCAGAACTTCTGAGCCGGCCTCCAGGCAGGAGCAGTCAGAAGTTGTAAACGTAGTTCAACATATAACCTTCAGTCAGAACATGGCTTTTTCAGCATCTACGCAAGTTCAGTCAGAGTTTGCTAGAGTAATGCAAAGAAAGCAATGAAGCCTGAAAGCTCCTTCAGAACATGCTAGAGTCAGAAGGTAAGAGGATCAGAAGATTGGATGTTACACTAAAGCAGAACCTCTGGTTCAGAGTTTTCAGAGGCAAATCAAAGAAATTTACTAGAAGGCCTGAGGATCCCTCAGAACTTGCTGAGGCAACAGGATACCAAGATCAGAACTTGAGTGCGCTGTTTTGGACTATGTTGAAGTGGAACTGCTGGCTCAGATTTAAGTAATGGTGCAAATCTCATATTACAAGATTTCTGATTTTAACAAATCTCATCACCATTTAATGCTCATTAATGCTCACAACCACTTTTGAGTCTTTGTCCAAAGGGTCTCTCCACGTGTAGGGTAGGAATACCTTTTACAGATTTAGGTATGGGTTCATGCGCTAATTTTCGCTTATGGGTGTCACTTTTCCTTAATCCTTGCTTACTAATCCAGCCTAGGCTAAAAGTTGTCAATCATCACAACCTTTTTGAACTTTCTTCAAGAGTAAGTCAGCATCTAGTGCATGATATTGGCGCCAATTGACATTTTAAAACCCACAAAGCTTTGCCTATAAATAGAATGCCATTGGTCACTGAAAAGAGGCCCAGAAAAAATTGCTGAAAGGAGACAGAAAGTTTGAGCAAGAAAAAAACCTTGAATATCTGCCCAAAATTCCTAGAGTTTCAAAAACTGTAAACACAACATACAAACCATTAACTTTGGATCCTTTGCTTTCAAACTCCATTTGTTCTCAAAATATTTCTTGACTAAAAAACACCCATACAGTTTCTGACCCACACGTTGGAAACTGCCATAACTTATGTATTCATACTACTATATACCCTCCATCCACCCATTCAAAGAAGCTGTTCAGAACGTCATCAGAGTTAAGGCTAACTCCAGTTCACAGAACCTCTTCCAGCTGCAAGGTAAGCACTTGCTGACTATCACCACATTGCTTAAGCATTACCAAATTTGCATGCTCAAAAACACAATGTAGATATCATGCTTCTGATGTTGTACATGTTCTAAGATTTTCACGCATCTGTATGCTTAAGTAGAGAACGAATCAGTTCAGAACTTTCCTGAAGAAACTAAAACTCAGAGTTAGGATTAGCAAAGGCGTGCTTGCCTCTGATTTATGGTTCTCATTCTCTTTATTTTTGAAGTGCTATGACACCTGCTGAAACTGTCCTAGGCATGTCTTCTGTTTTGTGGAGAAATAACCAAATTGCAGATGTTCTGACTAGCATAGAGGGAGACCAAGTTCTGACATTGGCACCAGTGCCTCTGGAGCCTGTTTTGTTATCAGTAATATCATAACTTCTGAAAATTACTATGTTCCCAGCAGGGTCAGAACCTCTGACCTTGTACATTTTCACTAACAGGTTTCTGTTTTGCAGCGTGCCAGGGTTAGAACCTCTGACCTATACATTTTCACTAACAGGTTTCTGTTCTGCAGCACGCCAGAGTCAGAACCTCTGACTTCCTTTTAGCAGCACGCTGATCCTCCTTTTTTCTTCCCCTTGTTATTTTCTTTTTTTTCTTTATTTTTCTCGCTGGCACTCTCCATTTTCATTAATCAGTAAAACACCAAAAATATTTCGTTCACACTTTATTTTATTCCTTAAAACAAAAAGACAAAAAAATATTTTCTTAAAACAAAAAAAGTTCATTTAATATTTTCTTGTATGTATTTCAATATGGTTGTAATAGTAATTTAGGGCTTTATTTTCATTTGCAATCCCCATTCATAAATTTGTACCCCCACCCCCTAAATATTGTAATGGCGTAGGACTTTACATTTCTGCAATTTATCGCTTTCAAATGTAAATGCTAGTAAATAGGCGTGTATGGCAAGATAAAACCAATAAATAGACCACCAAAAAATCAAAGACAAAAGCATGTAATCAAACACACTTGCACACAAACACCCTTAGGGTTTCTCCACTTGGTTGCCTTATACAAAAATAGCCATATTACGCATGCAAAGTATCTTGGTAAAACAAACAAAATCAAAAGATCATAGTCCCTCGATGACGCTATTCTAAGTTGCCTTATAAAATGATCTTAGTCCCTCAAAAATACTAAGATACTTTGCAACATTGCTAATTATGGTTATACGATGACTCATGCCTGTCCCGTTTACATCCAAAGATAGGGTTGTTTACCAAATCAATAGTAAGACAACAATGTCAAAGGAATAGAAAATGCATAAGAAAGGCATTTGAGTAGGTAGATTGCTTCTAATTACTTGCTCTATTTTCAAACAAATATCCTTGCTATTTTCAAAACAAAACACACACATTTCCAAAACATTTTACAAACATTGAAAAAAATTTCAAAAAGACAAACATCTTTGTATACATTCTTACGAACGAGAATCATTACAAAGATTGCCTAAACAATGGCCTCTTTTACAAAATACTTTCAAAACCACACAAAGCATAATTTCAAAACAAAAAGCAAGTGATCTAGCGAGTAACTAAGAGCCCATGGAAAACCATGGATGAAAAGAGTGCTAACACTTTCTCTTTTCATAATCTACCCCCCGAACTCAAGAAACAATATCAAAGGTCTTTCCTGTGCTTTTTCACCTTTCCTTTTGGATAAAAGAAAAGTCGGTGGCGACTCTTGCTAACCGCAACATTTGCGAACACAAACGCAAACCCTCAAGTCAGTTCTCCCACCGTATCACAGAACTGGTGACTCTGCTGGGGAATTATTGAAAAAAAAGTGGGTTACCTTAGCGCTAGATCACATTTACTTGCTTACATTGTTTGATTTGTTTTCTTTACATTACGGTTCTTTGTTTGGGTTTGAATCCTCTACCCAGATTTGGGGATACATTATAGGTAAATAGCAATACGTTGTGGAAATTGTGCGGGGTATACCAACATGGTATAAGCAATAGCTATGTTAGTGTGACATATTTGTGGGTACCGGTAGCCCTTGAGTAGTCAAGGAGAATACGGGGCCGCTGAGTGATATCATGAAGCACTAACGAAATTTTAGAACCTTTACTTGAGCAACTTGGCCTTTAGTATGTAGTGAGATGACCGACTTTGGTACAGTCCGAAGTTGGTAGATACTCGATACTACACTCATTGAGGGTTGGTTTCTTGGAATATTTTGGTCGCCATTAAAGAGGCTTGAGCTGAAACAATAACCAAGGAAACAATCCAGTGATATTGAGCTCCTTAGAACCCAATTACTATTACTAGGACAGGTTGAACCAACTAAACTTCAAGAGGGTACTTACCTATAAAACCCCATGCAAGCCTAAACTAGGAACTTGATTGATTTGCTTATATATGCATACTTGTACATAACATCATGGACATCATGAACATCATATGCATCCACTAACCATTTCAAGGATTTTTGAGATTCGCCTTTGTTCTTGTTTTGTAGGATATGGATTCACTCCGCAGGAAAACTATCCAAGTCAAACTTGTAAGAATTCCTCCACAACTCAAGGAGCTAGCTTCAAGGATCCCTGAGAACTCTCCATTCACCGAGAGGCATGGTTGTATACTCAACTTGGTCACCTCCAACACAGAGGAGGATATGATAAAGGTGCTTTTCTAGTTCTTTGATCCTTTGCACCATTGCTTCACATTTCCCGACTATTAGCTTGTGCCTACTTTGGAAGAATTCTCTCAAATTTTGAGGATTCCCATTCTCAATCAACTACCTTTCAACAGTACGGAAAGAGACCCAAAGCCAGAAGAGATTGCTCAAGCCCTACACTTGCACTCGTCTGATGTCACAACTCATTGAGAAACTAGGAGTGGTGTCAAAGGCTTCTTAGCAAAGTTTCTACTTGAGAAAGCCCAAATCTGTTGGAATTCCTTAGACTTGCAAGCCTTTGAGGAAATTGTGGCTCTTCTTATCTATGGGATGGTCTTGTTCCCCAATCCTGACCAACTCATAGATGTGAGTGCTGTCAAAATCTTCATGTCACGCAATCCGGTGCCCACATTGCTAGGGGATATCCTACACTCTTTTCACACTCGCACAATGAGGAAAAGAGGTATCCTTATGTGTTGCACTCCTCTCCTGGAAAGATGGTTTATTTATCATCTTCCCCAATCAGTCTTAAAGAATGAGCAAGGGTTAAGGTGGTCACAAAGGTTAATGACGCTCAAACATTCAGATATTCATTGGTGTTCTCGATCCAAAGAGAATGTTATCATTATTGACCGTTGTGGAGAATTCCCTAATGTTCCTCTACTTGGAATTAAGGGAGGCATCACCTACAACCCATGCTTAGCTCTAAGACAGTTTGGTTATGCCCGAAGGGATGGCCCATATGAGATGTTGATTCAAGGCTTAGTATTCGACTACGATAACAACAATCAAGGTCTTCGCCAAAGATTCACCCGAGAATGGAGGATGCTAAACAAGGTGGATAGAAAGACTTTGGGACACAAGAATTCCATCCCTCTTGAGCCTTACCTCAAGTGGGTACGAACCCGGGCTCAAAGTTTTATGATGCCTTATCCTTCCATTCTCCCAGTAATCATTGAGCCTGTTAAGGAAGGAGAAGTTCCATACACTATCCTACATCCTGACATGCCCACATCTCTTAAATACCTACAAAGGGATTGGATACAGCTCAAAGGAGAGCGAGATACTTTCGAAGCTCAATACTACGCAAGCGAGAAGAAGGTTTTGGAACTCACTAAGCTACTTCGTGAAGAGCAGACTCTAAATGCCTACATTGCACCGAAGAGGATGCGCACCACTTTTTTATCTTAGAGAGTATATTATTTTGCCCAAGGGGCATTGTTGTATTCAAACTCTGTCTTATTAATATAACGTGTGTTTCTTTTTGTCTAAAACGAACTTGAATCTTTGAAATCCTTGAAAACATTGCATATGCACATATCATTCATCATAACATAAACAGGTCTTTTGCAACAAGCTCCCTCATCTCTCTGCTGTTTATTTCAGCAAGATGGATCTCGAACAGACAGTCAAAGATCTTCAAGTTCAAAACACGCAATTTCAACAGTTACTCACAACCTTGGCCAAAGGACAAGAGGAGTTGAAGACTCTGTTGGCCAAAGAGAGGAAGAAGAAAGAGAAGAAACCAACCGGTGTTGTAATCACGGGGAGAAGGTTTCTAGGACAGACTAGAAGAACCTTGAATTTCACAACCACCTCTGATGAAGGAAAAGGAAAGGAAACAGCGGTTCCGTCAGAATCTGAAGAGGAGGAAGAAGAGGAAGACTACTCCGAAGAACAGTATCCTCTAGCAGATGATAAGTACAGACATCTTGAAGAACGCTTGAATGCTATGGAAATACAAAGAGTACCAGGTCTAGACTTTGAAGAATTGGGACTAGTGTCGGGAATTGTGATCCCACTGAAGGTCAAAGTTCCGTTGTTTGCAAAATATGATGGGGTGTCATGTCCTAAGATGCACCTCCGATCATATGTGAGAAAGATCCAGCTGCACTCCACCAATAAAGACTTGTGGGTGCATTTTTTTCCAAGATAGCCTATCGGGAACACAACTCGATTGGTTTTACCAACTGGAAAGGGAAGACGTCCACAACTGGGAAGATCTTGCCGCAACTTTCTATAAGCAATACCAGTATAATGCAGATTTGGCGCCAACCCGTACTCAACTTCAGAGTATGGTTATGGTTTCAAATGAGGGTTTCAAGGATTACGCGCAGAAATGGAGAGATCTAGCTGGGAGAGTTCAACCCCCTCTGTCTGAAAGGGAGTTGGTGGATATGTTCTTAGGCACTCTATCGGGCCCTTTCTTCAACCATCTGATTGGAAGCTCATCTGCTGGATTTACTGAGTTAATACTAACCGGAGAGAGGGTGGAAGCTGGCATAAAAAGTGGAAAGATTCAGAAGGATTCATCTTCCTCTACAGCTGTGAGAAAGCCTTTCACTGGGAAGAAGGAGGTATCTGCTGTTTACCCATAAAGGAACCAAAGGAGAGCTGAGCACCGACCAATGGTAGGAGCTGTTATGATCCCAAAGCCTACATCTGATCAACCAAGAAGTAATCAACCGAGGGTAGAGAGGCCAGTCCGACAATTCACCAAAATCAATACGACTCTAGCCCAGGTTTTACCGCATCTTCTGAAATCCAATTTGGAAACTTTGAAAGAAGCTCCAAAAAACCCCAAAACTGCATCCCCTCATTATCACCCAAATGCCAGATGCGCATATCATTCCGAAAGTCCAGGTCACGACACTAACAACTGTTGGGCCCTGAAAAACAAAATTCAAGACCTTATAGATGCAAAAGAGATTGAGTTTGATGCACCCGAGAAACCAAACGTCATTTCTGCTCCAATGCCTAAGCATAGTCACAACACCAATGCAATCGAAGAAAATTTGTTTGTTACTATAGTTGAAGAACTCTTGACTCCACTCCCAATCATTAAGATAAACTTGTTGAAAGTCAGTGTTTTCCCGAGTTGTAATAAAGACTGCCATCTTTGCTTATCCTCACCAACTGTTTTCCCTTTGCTGAAAGCAGGCATTCAATACCTGATAGACAACCAAGAGATTCTGTTTGAAAGTGCTCCTGTTTCACCTGTTCCTGTTGAAGACGTTTCAATCATAACCATCTCCGCCGATCCTTCCAGGGTCCCCAAAAGACCCGTTAGGATTACATCGGTTCCAAAAACTACTCCTCTTATAATCACAATGCCCGGGCCGGTCCCGTATGAATCAGACAAAATAGTGTCGTGGAATTACGATGGAGACATCTATTACCATGGTATTAAACAAGATGGGCTGGCCGCCGAAGATATAAGCTCCAAAGAAGAAGACTCCGACATAAGCAATATTGCCGGAACCAGTAAGATTACCCGTAGCGGTATAATCTTCTCTCTAGAAATTGCCCCTCCAAAGGCAGTTTTTGGACCCGTGGCTGCTCCAAAGATTACTTTCGTACCAATAATCATATCTGCAAGTGCTTCTACTGACAAAGACGACACAACCCCTGCTGTTATCCTTACCAACACTCCTACCGTTGCAATTCAAGGAAAAAGTATTCAAGAAGAGCCTGTCCGGACGAAGGCTCAACCACTGACCATCCCCGAAACCTCCAAAAAGGAAATGGAGGAGATCTTGAGAATAATAAAGAAAAGCGACTACGACGTAGTTGAACAGTTGGGGCAAACTCCCTCCAAAATATCCATGCTGGCATTGTTGCTGTGTTCTGAGGCACATGTGAAAGCTCTAGTAAAGTTTCTAAAGACAGCCCATGTGCCTCAAGAGACGTATGCTGACCAATTTCAAGATTGTTTGGCTAGTCTGACAGTGGATAACGGCCTAGGCTTCTCGGATGCTGATCTGACACCAAAGGGAAGAATGCACAACGAGGCATTACATGTCTATGTGGAATGTAGATGAACAACTCTGGACCATGTCTTGGTGGACACTAGCTCATCTTTGAATGTTTTACCGAAGAAAGCTCTTGACAGACTAGACTGCGAAGGACTGACGTTGAAACCCAGTAACATAGTTGTAAGAGCATTTGATGGCTCAAAGAGGATGGTCCACGGGGAAGTGGAAATCCCCATAAAGGTTGGGACTCAAACTTTCAACTCAACCATCTATGTAATGGACATCTGCCCCTCTTACTCCTGTCTGCTAGGACGGCCATGGATCCATAATGTCGGTGCTGTCACCTCTACATTGCACCAGATGCTAAAATATCGGGTCCAGGGAAAGATTATCACTGTCCACGGAGAGGAAGAATATATGATTAGCCACCTTAATTCCTTCAGATATGTGGAATTGGATGGAGAGTTCATTGAAACTCCTTTTCAACATTTCGAAGAAGTCTCTCAAGAGGTAGCAGTCACTAAGACGGTATCCCAGATCCCCAAGATTACAAGACCTCCACTCTGGATGTCAACTCTGAAGGATGCCGAAGATGTAGTTGAGCGTGGAGGATACACCATCTGGGGGAAACTTCCAGACATCCCGTATAAATCTGAAAATTTTGGTTTAGGGTTCACTTCAAGTGCTCAAAAGACGGTGCGTCGTGCCCGTGCGGGAGGGCCACCTTTGAAGATTAGCAATCGAGAGGTTAATGCGGTGGAAGATGGTGAAGAGGATTGGATCTTTCCTACTATCAACGGAGGACTTCGCAATTGGGAAGCCAGAGACTTTGTCCCAATAACTTTCATCCCTCAGTAATTTATCTTCTATATTTCTGTTGGAATTGTAATATTCACAAACAATTCGCGCATTTTAAACCTTGTGTCATGCCCGAAGCACAATGGTCCATTTGTAAGGGTTGTCATTTCATCTTCATATGATATTCAATGAATCACGGAAGTTTTGCATATATACTTTTATGCTCATTGTTTATTTTTACATTTATTTTCCTTTTTTAAAGATGGCTATACCCTTACACACACCCACACTCACAAATATAGGTACCCATCCACTCTGGATCCCATGGGTAACGATACTGCTATGGCCTTTCATGACTCTGAGGATCTAATCTACCAAGCCGAAGACGAAGGTGAGGAAGATTGTGAAGTACCAGGGGAACTTGCCAGACTACTACAGCAAAAGAAAAGAGCTATTCAGCCTCATGAGGAACCGGTGGGTACAATCAATCTGGGTACCGAGGAGGATAGAAAAGAAATCAAGGTAGGTGCCAATCTAGAGCCAAGTGTCAAGGAACATCTGATTCAACTGTTGCAGGATTATGTTGAGATCTTCGCCTGGTCATATGAAGACATGCCGGGACTCGATGCAGACATCGTGGTACATCGTCTGCCAACAAGAGAAGATTGTCCACCAATAAAACAAAAATTCCGCCGCATGAGACCTGATATGTCAGAGAAGATCAAAGCAGAAGTCATGAAACAATTCAATGCTGGATTCTTGGCTGTCACTTCCTACCCCCAATGGGTTGCCAACATTGTTCCTGTGCCTAAAAAGGACGGAAAAGTACGAATGTGCATGGACTATAGAGATTTGAATAAGGCCATCCCTAAAGATGATTTTCCACTTCCCCACATCGATATCCTGGTTGACAATACGGCCCAGGACAAAGTATTTTCCTTCATGGACGGATTCTCAGGTTACAACCAGATCAAAATGGCACCTGAGTACATGGAGAAAACTACATTTGTCATACAGTGGGGCACATTCTGCTACAAAGTGATGCCATTCGGACTGAAGAATGCTGGGGCAACATATCAGTGCGCCATGGTAGCCTTATTTCACGACATGATACATCATGAAATAGAGGTCTACATAGACAATATGATAGCCCGATCACAAACAGAAGAAGATCACCTTGATCACTTGCAAAAGTTGTTTGAAAGGTTGAAGAAGTACAAACTAAGGTTGAACCCAAGCAAGTGCACATTCAGAGTATGGTTTGGTAGACTCTTAGGTTTTGTCGTCAGTAACAAAGGCATTGAGGTCGACCCTGCCAAGGTTAAAGCGATACAGGAAATGCCTGCTCCTCGTACTGAGAAGGAAGTCAGAGGATTCTTGGTACGCCTGAACTATATTGCCAAATTCATTTCTCACCTAACAGCTACTTGTGAGCCAATGTTCAAACTACTGAAGAAAGATCAAGTAGTCAAGTGGAATGATGAATGCCAGATTGCTTTCAACAATATCAAGGAGTATTTACAAGAGCCTCCTGTTTTGATGCCACCAGTCGAGGGAAGACCATTGATCATGTATCTGACTGTTTTAGAAAACTCAATGGGGTGTGTATTGGGGCAGCATGACGAGTCTGGCCAAAAAGAGCACGCTATTTACTACCTGAGCAAAAAGTTTAACGACTGTGAAACAAGATATTCACTGCTCGAGAAAACTTGCTGCGCTCTGGCATGGGCTGCTCGCCGGCTAAGATAGTATATGTTGACTCATACTACTTTGTTGATATCTAAGATGGATCCGATAAAATACATCTTCAAAAAGCCTGCTCTGTCTGGGAGGATAGCTAGATGGCAGATGATCCTAATAGAATACGACAAACAGTATACTACCCAAAAAGCTATAAAGGGTAGTGTATTAGCTGATCACCTTGCTCACCAAGCTATAGAAGATTACTAGTCCATGAAGTTTGAATTCTCGGATGAAGACATCATGACCTTAGACAACTGTGGAGGAATCAGACCATATGACGGACCTGAACAAGGATCCCGATGGACCCTGTTCTTTAATGGGGGAATCTAATGCACTGGGTAATGGTATCGGTGTTGTACTCATACCTCCGGAAGGGTGTCATACTCCCTTTACTTCCATACTTTGCTTCAACTGTACGTACAACATGGCAGAATACGAAGCATGCATCTTTGGTCTCAAGGCTGCCATAGATTTGGGAATCAAATCCTTAGGCGTATTTGGAGATTCAGCTTTGGTCATTAGTCAGATCAAAGGAGAATGGGACACTAAACATCCAAATCTTATCCCTTACAAAGAACATGTTTTGACATTGCTACCACATTTTGAGAAGATTACCTTCGAACATTTCCCGCGAGAAGAAAATCAGCTAGCCGACGCTCTAGCTACAATGCCATCTATGTTTAAACTTAATTGGGATAACGAGGCTCCCCAGATCACCATCGAACGAATGGAGGAACCAGCACACTGTCACGATATTAATACTGAAGAAGTAATGGACCAACCTTGGTTTCATGAAGTCAAGAGGTATCTCGAGGATCAAGAATACCCAGAAGGAGCTTCAATCAATGATAAGAAGTTTTTAAGGAGGTTCTCTGCTAAGTTCTTCCTTAGTAACGGCATCTTATACAAACGCAATCATGACTCCATCTTGCTTCGGTGTATGGATAAGATTGAAGCTGAAAAGATTATGGCTGAATTACACGAAGGTACTTTTGGCACCCACTCCAGTGGGCATACGATGGCAAAGAAAATCCTATGGGCAGGCTATTATTGGTCTACCATGGAAGCAGATTGCTATCAACACTCTCAAGCCTGCCATAAGTGTCAAATTTATGCTGACAAGGTGCACGTGCCTCCGGTTCCTCTGAATGTCTTGACGGCTCCTTGGCCCTTTGCTATGTGGGGAATTGATATGATTGGAGAGATCAAGCCGACAGCCTCCAATGGACACCACTTCATCCTAGTGGCCATTGACTATTTTACAAAATGGGTCGAAGCAGCTTCCTTCGCCTCCGTTACCAAGAATGTTGTTGCCTGTTTCATCAAGAAAAATCTCATTTGTCGGTACGGTATCCTAGAAAGGATCATCACTGATAATGGTACAAATCTTAATAATATTATAATCACTGCCTTATGCGAGAAATTCAAGATCCAACATCATAATTCTTCTCCCTATCGGGAAAAGATGAATGGTGTTGTCGAAGCGGCAAATAAAAACATTAAAAGGATCATACAAAAAATGACAGTCACATACAAGGATTGGCATGAGATGCTACCCTTCGCTCTCCACGGGTACCGTACCACGGCTCGCACATCAACTGGGGCAACACCCTATTCTTTGGTATATGGCATGGAAGTTGTTTTGCCTATTGAGGTTCAGATCCCCTCTCTAAGGATTATGAAGGATGCGGGTTTGAGTGAAGACGATTGGATCCAAACTCGACTTGATCAATTGAACTTAATTGATGAAAAGAGACTTACTGCTGTCTGCGATGATCAAATGTATCAAAAACGGATGATCAAGGCTTTCAACAAGAAAGTCAGACGCCAAATATATCAAGTTGGGGATCTAGTGATCAAACGTATCATCTTGCCACAAAGTGATCCCAGGGGAAAATGGACTCCTACCTATGAAGCACCATTTGTAATCAAGAACATATTCTCCGGTGGGGCAATGATCTTAACCACCATGGACGGTGACGACCTGCCACACCCTGCGAACGCGGACATAGTCAAAAGATACTACGCATAAGAGACCCGCTAGGTTGACATGCCTAGGCAAAATAAGGGCATCCCGGCGAACCAAAAAGGTTCGAGCAAAAATTAGGGATAAAATAATAAAAAATTGTACACCCGGCAAGTTGAAAACCTGAAAGGGTGACTTGGGTAAAAAAGGGTTTCCCGATAGACTGAAAACCCGAAAGGGCGGTCCAGGAAAAAGTTAGGGAATAAAAGCGTATGACTAAGTCCCGTCGGATCACTTAACGGACAACTTTTGACTTCCACTGACAAACTCGAAGTTTCTGATCAATTCAATTATCTTCGGACAAGGAAAATAGACAAGATACTTGGAGATACGAAGGCTATAGAAGAATGGGAACCCCATGGGATTATTGCACATAGCTATCTTTCTTTCTCTAAATTCTTCTAGTTTACGACGGCATTCTCTTACTAGAATGTTTGTCTCATTTGTACAAAATACTTACTCAAAGTCAAATACAAAAATATTCCTTTGAAAGTGCAAAAACTATTTGTCTTTAGTCTTGTGTTTTGTTGCAAAAACGTCCAATGATTCATTAATGAACATATGCATTTGAACATAATTACTGTTTACGAATAAACAGAACGAGGAAGAGACAATTACTGATAGGTCGAAAGGATAGGAAAATATCTTGAGGCCATTCCATAAACATTCTCCCCATGGAGTTTTCAATAATCCCCAGCGGAGCAAAACTCCCAGCTACCCAGCAAAACGAAGCTTCTAGTTTATCAATCCCTGGTAAAAACCGCCTAATTTCTCCAAATTCCCCAGCAGGTTATTGTGAAGCCTGGAATCCGACCAGATAGCAGCTAACTTTTAATTCTCTCCAGCCAAGGATAACTCCCCAATAGAGTGGCAGACAACCGAGACTCCTGAACCTTTTCAAACAGAAATCAACTTTTTCCCCATAGAGTTTTCAATGCTCCCCAACGGAACAAAAACTCCCATTGGTTAATCCCCAGTAGAAGTCGTCAAGATTCTCAGGTTTCCTCAAGCAGATCTTACGAGCAATACATGGCATTTCCCTTACAACAAGAGTTTATTTCTCTCAGCAAAAATTCATCAACACTTCGACTTCAAGACATGAAAATTCACATATCCCCAACAAACTACAGATTCCTTAGTTTGAGTTTGCCTATCCGACTACTAAAAATCAAAGGACCACAACTCCTCTTCCCCGGTAGACTACTCTACATCAAGTTACTGCGAAGCCTGGAATCCAACCAGATAACAGTAAACTTCCTTATCCCCAGAAAGTCATTGTGAAGCCTGGAATCCGACCAGATAACAACTAACTTTTGATTCTCTCCAGCCAAAGATGATCCCCCAGTAGAGCAACGGGAAACCGAGACTCCTGAACTCTTTTCCATAAGAAAGAATCAACACTCTCCACAGAGTTTCAATATCCCCCAGCGAAACAAAATTTCAAAGTTTTAATCCCCGGTAGAAATCATCAAATTTCTCAGGACTCCTCAAACAAATTTTACAAGCAGTACATGGCATTGCCCTTACAACGAAATTTACTCCTCTCAACAAGAGTTTGTCAGTACTTCAACTTCAAGACATGGAAATTCAACATATCCTCAGTAGCATTCAGGGATTTATTTTCCTCAATCAAGTAGCAATACAGCAAATCAGCTCACATACGCACCCATCGCATACATTTATCAAACAAATACATTGCATCATACATTTCATGAAACATAACTTTGTGTTTCAGCTAACATTTTATCCTTTTCAGGATAAGATTAACAGCTACCATTAACAATATGCAACCTTGATACAGTCCAGATACGCTCCAGACCCGGAAGCCATTCTAATACTCATTCAGATTCAATCTTTTGATACAGTTTAGATACGCTCCAAGACATGGAAGCCGTTATGATACTCATTCAGATTTCAACTCCTGATACAGTTCAGATACGCTCCAGACCCAGAAGCCATTCTAATACTCATTCAGATTTCAACTTTTGATACAGTCCAAATACGCTCCAAGACACGGAAGCCATTCTGATACTCATTCAAAGACACCTCCTGATACAGTTCAGATACGCTCCAGACCCGGAAGCCATTCTGATACTCATTCAGATTACAACTTTTGATACAGTGCAGACACGCTCCAAGACATGGAAGCCATTATGATACTCATTCAGATTCAACCTCTTGATACAGTCCAGATACGCTCCAAGACACGGAACCCATTCTGATACTCATTCAAAGACACCTCCTGATACAGTTCAGATACGCTCCAGACCTAGAAGCCATTTTGATACTCATTCAGATTACAACTTTTGATACAGTCCAGATACACTCCAAGACACGGAAGCCATTCTGATACTCATTCAGATTCATCCTCTTGATACAGTTCAGATATGCTCCAGACTCGGAATCTATTCTGATACTCATTCAGATTTCAACTTTTGATACAGTCCAGATACGCTCCAAGACACGGAAGCCATTCTGATACTCGTTCAGATTCAACTTTCAGATACAGTACAGATACGCTCTAGACACAGACGCCATTCTGATGTTCAACTTGCGGATTACATCTCAACAAGCACTCCTGGATGGCATCTACAAGCCCATCTCTAACAAGATTTTATCACCTCTCCAAATGGCATCTTTAAGCCCATTCCTCCTATCGCCGCCAAGTGCAAATTTTTGGGCACTCTAGTGTACAATCATCATCCACCTTCGAGTCACGAATGGCATATTTCGTCAATCTAACTCTTCAGGTTAAAGAAGATTGAACAGGGGCAGCTGTTGTACCCCAAAATTTTCCCTCTCATATCTCAAGAAAAATCATATTTCATGAAGACATGTTGGAATATGAAGTTTGTTTCGTCAAGAAGTTCAAAAGTCAAATTTTACCATGAAAAAGTCAAATTCTAAATACTTAGAATTTTTCTAAAGTATTTAAGAAAATGACACTTCAGAACTTCTGAGTCAGCCTCCAGGAAGAAGCAGTCAGAAGTTGTAAATGTGGTTCAACAAATAACCTTCAATCAGAACATGGCTTTTTCAGAATCTACGCAAGTTCAGTCAGAGTTTGCTAGAGTAATGCAAAGAAAGCAATGAAGCCTGAAAGCTCCTTCAGAACATGCTGGAGTCAGAAGGTAAGAGGATCAGAAGATTGGATGCTACACTAAAGTAGAACCTCTAGTTCAGAGTTTTCAGAGGCAAATCAAAGAAATTTACTGGAAGGCCTGAGGATCCCTCAAAACTTGCTGAGGCAACAGGATACCAAGATCTGAACTTGGGTGCGTTGTTTTGGACTATGTTGAAGTGGAACTGCTGGCTCAGATTTAAGTAATGATGCAAATCTCATATTACAAGATTTCTGATTTTGACAAATCTCATCACCATTTAATGCTCATTAATGCTCACAACCACTTTTGAGTCTTTGTCCAAAGGTCTCTCCACGTGTAGGGTAGAAATACCTTTGTACATATTTAGGTATGGGTCCATGCGCTACTTTTCGCTTATGGGTGTCACTTTTCCTTAATCCTTGCTTACTAATCTAGCCTAGGCTAAAAGTTGTCAATCATCACAACCTTTTTGAACTTTCTTCAAGAGTAAGTCAACATCTAGTGCATGATATTGGCGCCTATTGACATTTTAAAACCCACAAAGCTTTGCCTATAAATAGAATGCCATTGGTCACTGAAAAGAGGCCCAGAAAAAATTGTTGAAAGGAGACAGAAAGTTTGAGCAAGAAAACAACATTGAATCTCTGCCCAAAATTCCTAGAGTTTCAAAAACTGTAAACACAGCATACAAACCATTAACTTTGGATCCTTTGCTTTCAAACTCCATTTGTTCTTAAAATATTTCTTGACTAAAAAACACCCATACAGTTTTTGACCCACACGTTGGAAACTGCCATAACTTCTGTATTCATACTACTATATACCCTTCATCCACCCATTCAAAGAAGCTTTTCAGAACGTCATCAGAGTTAAGGATAACTCCAGTTCATAGAACCTCTTCCAGCTGCAAGGTAAGCACTTGCTGACTCTCACCACATTGCTTAAGCATTACCAGATTTGCATGCTCAAAAACACAATGTAGATATCATGCTTATGATGTTGTGCATGTTCTGAGATTTTGATGCATCTGTATGCTTAAGTAGAGAATGAATCAGTTCATAACTTTCCTGAAGAAACTAAAACTCAGAGTTAGGATTAGCAAAGGCGTGCTTGCCTCTGATTTATAGTTCTGATTCTCTTTATTTCTGAAGTGCTATGACACCTGCTGAAACTGTCATAGGCATGTCTTCTGTTTTGTGGAGAAATAACCAAATTGCATATGTTCTGACTAGCATAGAGGGAGACCAAGTTCTGACATTGGCACCAGCGCCTCTGGAGCCTGTTTTGTTATCAGTAATATTAGAACTTCTGAAAATTACTGTGTTCCCAGCAGGGTTAGAACCTCTGACCTCGTACATTTCCAGTAACAGGTTTCTGTTTTGCAGCGTGCCAGGGTCAGAACCTCTGACCTATACATTTTCACTAACATGTTTCTGTTCTGCAGCACGCCAGGGTCAGAACCTCTGACTTTCTTTTAGCAGCACGATGATCCTCCTTTTTTCTTCCCCTTGTTATTTTCTTTTTTTTTCTTTTTTTTTTCTCGCTGGCACTCTCCGTTTTCATTAATCAGTAAAACACCAAAAACATTTTGTTCACACTTTATTTTATTCCTTAAAACAAAAAGACAAAAAAATATTTTCTTAAAACAAAACAAGTTCATTTAATATTTTCTTGTATGTATTTCAATATGGTTGTAATAGTAATTTAGGGCTTTATTTTCATTTGCAATCCACATTCATAAATTTGTACCCCCACCCCCTAAATATTGTAATAGCGTAGGACTTTACATTTCTGCAATTTATCGCTTTCAAATGTAAATGCTAGTAAATAGGCCTGTATGGCAAGATAAAACCAATAAATAGACCACCAAAAAAATCAAAGACAAAAGCATGCAATCAAACACACTTGCACACAAACACCCTTAGGGTTTCTCCACTTGGTTGCCTTATACAAAAATAGCCATATTACGCTTGCAAAGTATCTTGGTAAAACAAACAAAATCAAAAGATCATAGTCCCTCGATGACGCTATTCTAAGTTGCCTTATAAAATGATCTTAGTCCCTCAAAAATACTAAGATACTTTGCAACATTGCTAATTATGGTTATACGATGACCCACGCCTGTCCTGTTTACATCCAAAGATAGGGTTGTTTACCAAATCAATGGTAAGACAACAATGTCAAAGGAATAGAAAATGCATAAGAAAGACATTTGAGTAGGCAGATTGCTTCTAGTTACTTGCTCTATTTTCAAACAAATATCCTTGCTATTTTCAAAACAAACACACACATTTCCAAAACATTTTACAAACATTGAAAAAAATTTCAAAAAGACAAACATCTTTGTATACATTCTTACGAACGAGAATCATTATAAAGATTGCCTAAACAATGGCCTCTTTTACAAAATACTTTCAAAACTATACAAAGCACAATTTCAAAACAAAAAGCAAGTGATCTAGCGAGTAACTAAGAGCCCATGGAAAACCATGGATGAAAAGGGTGCTAACACCTTCCCTTTTCATAATCTACCCCCCGAACTCAAGAAACAATCTCAAAGGTCTTTCCTATGCTTTTTCACCTTTCCTTTTGGATAAAAGAAAAGTCGGTGGCGACTCTTGCTAACCGCAACATTTGCAAACACAAACGCAAACCCTCAAGTCAGTTCTCCCACCGTATCACAAGGGGTTATACAAATTTACAAATGGGGGTTTGCTAGAAAATTAAACCTAATTATCTATTACAACCATATTGAATATTGTACAAGAATTGAAAAGAAAATAATGCAAGAATTGAATAAATATACAAGAAGATAAATGGAAAACAAAATGATTTTTGTTTGGTTTTTAATGAAAGGGTTTGATTTAATTAGGAGAGATGATTAATTGAAAATAAAATAAACTTGAGCCTAAATTAATTAAGAAAGAAATTAAGTTAAAAAAAGTATTTTTAGGGTTTTTGTGAAAGGTTTTAAATTAATATTAATAATAATAATAATATAAAAATTAATTAATTAAAAGAAACCTAAAATCTAAGTTGATTTTAGATAAAAAGAAAAATAATAATTAAACCTAAATCTAAATATTAATTATTTAAGAAAAAGAAATTAATTTGTTAAAAAAACGTTTTTTTTGTTCTTTTTATTTTATAAAGCAAATAAAATAAATAAGTGTAAAAATAATAAATAAAATATTTTTGGATTTTTTTATTAATAACAATAATAATAATAATAATAATAATAATAATAATAATAATAATAATAATAATAATAGTAATAATAAAAAAAAGAAAAGAAAATTGAAAGTAAAATAAAATCAGAAAAGAAAATATATAAAAATGAAATAATAAAAAAGGTTGGGCCAGGTGTGCAAAAGTAAGGCATAGGGTTAGAGATCAGCAAAAAATGGAAGGCCCAGCATAAGGGTCCAGGCGATGCATGTTTGTAACCAAAAAAAGAGGAAAATGTGAAAAAATAAAACAAAAGGTAGCGATGGGTGTTGAACCCCTGACCTCTAACACAAATGTGCGCTACCTTTTCCACTGGGGTGACTGTACATCCGGTAACATAAATAAAACAAACAATACATAACACAAATCATGCCCTGAATATAACTTTATCTTCAACCTCCAGCCTGAACATCTGTAACTTCACCATTTCTCAACAAAAATGAAATATGCAAACATGAAAGTTGCTCCATTTTTCCATACGAATCCAACCATATAAATATCATAAGCTATAAATCAATGATAAATGAGAATTTTTGAAAGTACCAAATTCTGACCTAATTATTTTCAGAGATTCAAACCTAAAATTCTCTAAGCTCAATCAATATAAATGAAATCTATGGACATGTACAGTTTCAGGGCAATGATGTCTACATTTTATCTTCACAAATGCAAACATAACAATACCTAAATGAGAAGATAGAAGTTCAAAAAATGTACCTCAAACTGGAAATCATGAAATGAGTTTGAGCTGCTTTCAAGTAGTTGTGATGATCAGGTTAGCTTCCTCAAGTTCCCAGGAAGCTAATGCAATGATTAGCTTGAGCAATGGATGGTTGGAATGGCTTGGAGAAGTCAATGTGCAGACTTTGTTTCTTGGTTATGGAAGTTGATTTAAATGGTGTTACAGTTTTGGAATAAGGATGGGGATGGACTATATTTGATGTGTAGGAGCTTTTGGAAGTGAAAAGCCAAGAAACGTACGAGGGAAATGGGAGTTACAAGTTAAAAGTCAGAAACTGTGCAACAATGGTGTTTTTGGACAATTTTTGGTTTGAGGGAGTTTGAGAGAATTTCAGGGTGCTTAAGCTCCTGTCTTAGCTCACAAATAGTGCCTCTATATATAAGCAACAAGTTTGGATACTTGTATCTGATCAGAATTCAAAATCACATGTTTAAGCTTAACATGTGATTTTTTGAGAAATCAAGTTTCAATGTCTTGTGTACTTGCTAATGTAGAGTGGTTATGCTTTAAACAAACTTGTTTCTGAATTTGTAGATGGAGTGTGATCAGAGGGTATAAGTTATAGGCTCAAGAATTGACTTTGTGCATAAAGCTTGCTTTTCAAGAATGTCATTCTTCACTTTCTTCCAAAAATGGTAATTTGAATTGGATAAAGCTTAAACCACTTGGATTATAGCTCAAAAGTTTGTGTAATCCATTAATGATGGATAGATACACAAGTTAGAAGTCCTGAAAAGCAATATTATGCAGCCTAACATTGAAATTGAATTATGTGTTCATCAAGAAATGACTTGTAATTCAAGAATGAAACCCTAACTTGTTGCCTTCGATTCTCATAGATCAATTATGATCTCAATGAGTTCTTGGACATTTTGGAAATCTTGTAACATCCTCTACAACCTCTATGTTGGAAATTTTTTGAGATTCATCTTGGAACTATGTGAAAAATTACCATGAAGTTAGGTCAAAATCCTGCTTAAACTAGGGCAAATTTTCACTAAGTTCTTCAAATTTCATGAACATGTCTTCTTAAAATCATAACTTGAAATCCATGCATTTCTAGAAAAAGTTGTGTTCTAATTTTTTTTAGATCTCATTGATATATACAACTTTCATGTTGGAAGTTTCCTTTGAATCATCTTACATCTTGGTGAAAAATTGGCTCAAAGTCATGAAAAAAATATGAATTTTCCAACACTTAGAAAAATTTCTAAGTTTAGAAATTTTGACTTTCCAAAATGAAATCTTGACTTTTTGATTTCTTGATGAATAATTTTCATATTTTGACATGTTTTGATGAATTGTGATCTTTGATACTTCATTTTGACAAAAAAGTCAAAGTTTGACTTTTCAGTGTACAGTTGACTGAAATTCATCTGTCAACCAATTAATCTTGAGGAATGTTTTGAGCCATGCCATTAGGTAAAAATTAAGTATTTGAAACCTTGAGATCATAACTTAAACCAATCAATCATTTTCTAGGTCAAAAATCAGAAATTGCACTTCCTCAATCAAAACCCTAATTTTGACCATTTTGCCCTTTTGATGATCTGATCAAATTTCTTAGGGAATTGTGATACAAACTTGATCAAATGACATATATGAGTTCATAATGTTTATATGGATAAAAAATTATGAAGTTTGACTGTAAATTGACCACAGTTGACTTTTTCCCCAATACAACTGATTTTAGGTCAACTAATCAATTGACTGAGAAAAAATATGATCGAAGACTTGAAACTTGACATGAGAAATCTTGAGGGTTCAAAATGATCCATGAAAGTAATATGGGGAATTAACAGTCCATTTGTCCTTGTGCAAACTCAAACCCTAATTTTCAGTTATTCGTGCTTGAGGAGGTGTCTTGAGTTGATCAACCCTTGTGTAGTCTTGACTCAAGGGAGAACTTGTGAGAGATTACTTGAGAAATGAGGTGTCAAATTTTGGGGTACAACAGGTACCAATAAATGTGTCACACTAACGTAGCTAATGCTTCAACCATGTCGGTATACCCCGCACAGTTTCCACAATCTATTGCTACTTACCTAAAAGGCGCCCAGATCCGGGTAGAAGATCAAAACAAGCCCAAACAAGGAACCAATTTAAAGCAAGAAAGTAAAAGAATGAAAAGAAAGTAAAGTAGATATATCCCTAAGGCAACCCAACTTTTAAGTTCACTTCCCCAGCAGAGTCGCCAGTTTTGTAATACGGTGGGAGAACTGACTTGGTTGTTTTGCGTTTGATCGCAATTGTTGCGGATAGTAAGAGAAGCAACCGAATTTTATTTTATCAATAAAGGAAAGGGTAAAAAGAATAGGAAATATCTTTCGAGATTATTTCATGAGTTTGGGGGGTAGGTTATGAAAAGGGAAGGTATTAGCACCCTTTTCATCCGTAGTTATCTACGGGCTCTTAGTTGCTTGCTAGATCACTTGCTTTTGTTTGAAAATGTGCTTGTGGTGTGGGTTTTGAAAGTATTTTGAAAACTTATTTATAATGATTCTCGTTTCTATAAGAACACATACAAAGTGTTAGTTTTTAAAAATAGTTCAAAGAGGTGTTTGTGGAATGTGTTTTTGAAATTGATTTTAAAAAGTGTCTTTGTAATGATTCTCGTCTCTATAAGAACGCGTACAAAGAGCTTTGTCTTTTGAAAATGTTTCAATTGAAAGTGTTGGTGTGTAAAATGTTTTTGTTGTGAGCAAGCAAACAACTATGAGCGTCCTACCTACTAAAAAGGTCTAATGTTATTTTCCTCCTCCTTTAGATGTTGATATCTTACCATTGATTTGGTAAGAAGCCCCATCGTTGGATGTGAAGGGATGGGCGTGGGACGTTTATATAGTCATAGAAGGCAACCTATGGGACATTTTAGCAATGTCGTTTAGGGACTAGATCAATAACCGAAGGCAACATCGAGGGTCATTGAGGGATGATGATCTTTTATCGAGGGTCTTTGCTAAAATGCCCATATTCGAGGGACATGACTATTTTCTGAGGCAACAAGTGAGATTACCCTAGAGGTGCATGTGTGAATACTGTGTTTTATTGCATGAATTTTGTCTTTGATTTTTGGGTTGTCTACTTGTTGGTTTTATCTTGCCATACATCCTAATTACTAACATTTGTACAAAAGCAATAAAAATGTAGAAAATAAATCCTACACTATTACAACCATATTGAATAGAAAGAAAATGTAAAGACAAGAAAAAATAAAAGGAGAAAAATGAGTGCTTCGATTTGGGCAGCACAACCCTTCGATTCCGCTTCTCTGGCTCCCTTCGATTTGGGATTAGCACAAAGCATGAGATACAACCTTTTATTCTGCCTTTCTGCTTCCTTCGATTGGGGCCTAGAATCAACATAAAGTGCATTCTTCACCCCAAGCTCCTTGTTTCCTTCTTCAATTGGGCCTGGAAGTCAGTGTGGGCAACTTTCGTTTCTCCCTTTCTGCTCCTTCGAATGGCCTAAAAGTCAGTGTGTAGTGAAGTCTAAGGCTACACTCTTTGTTTTGCTTGCAACTATGAAGCAGCCAGGGGGGATCCTAAAGCTTCGATTCATACTTCCTTCCTCCTGTTTTCTTTCATTTAGGGTTTAAATAGAAACATGGAATGAAGCCATGCTATTTTTCTCTCATGGCCAGGTTAGTTCTTAAAACATGTTTGATAAACAAAGGAAATAGACTATAAGATTAGCAATGAAAACAAACTGAAACGAAAAAAGAAATAAATGTTATGTACATGTTTTGAAACGAAAAAGCTTAAGGTCAGAATGACTTACCTTGCTTGAAGATGGGGTATGTGAGTTGGACATTTAGTGGCTTCCCTGAGTGCTCCTGGATTCGAAGGAAAGAAGCAGAGGTTATGCTTCTATTACTGGATTTGAAAGAAGGAACCAAGTGTTGGATTGCTTCAGATTCGAAAGAGAAAAAAGAAACAAGTGTTGTTTTTCTTTATATTCGAAGGGCCAAGGAAACAGGTGTGGTGTTTCTTCTTGATCCGAAGGGCCAAGGAAACAGGTGTTGTGTTTCTTCTGGATTCTGGGTTTGTGTTTAGTATTTGTGAATCTTAAGAGTTTAAGAGTTTTGAGAGTTTGATGATTTTTGAAGATTCTTTCCACACCACCCAACGTCTCTAGATGTGTTGTCCAGCCCCTTAGACATGTTATGGAGCCTTTTTTTTGTATGTGAATGTTGGTTGAGGTTTAGGAGGGAAAACAAAAGAATTTGATCAAAATGGGTAAACTATTTTTGTAGCTTTCGACGGGCAGTATTTGTATGCCAAATTATTTTAAATACAGGAGCAGTGTAGCAGGATTGTTGTGCAGCAGTTTTGGAGTGTTATGGTCAGGGCTTCAGGCTTGGACTTGCAGCAAGCATCTTTGAATATTTCATATTTTAGTTTTGACCTCATATGTCCAACCTTCGACCAGACTCCTCTTCAGACAGCAATATTTATTTCCAATCAAAGTGTCTTTCGAATGGGCCATTTGCAATTCTTCGAATGGGCTAGTAAGGTATATCCTTTGAAAGGGACCCATGTGTATGCCTTTCAAATCCACCAATACATGTCCTTTTAAGGGGCCACCAACCATGTGTGTTGAAGTTTTTCAAGGGTGGAATCGAAGCAAACTATTTTAAAGGGAAATATTGTCCAGTCGAAGCTAGTATAAACATAGCCAATGCCCTGTCGAAACCTGCATGCAGGAGGTCACTGCTTTGTGACTCCAAGCAAGCATACAAGAGGCCATTGCTCAAACGAAGGTTTGCATGAAGAGTCAATGCCCTATCGAAGCCTGCATGCAGGAGGGTTCTAAGTAATCTTAGAGGTGAATTTGAAGCATGCATGAAGGTTGATTCGAAGCAGGTTGCTTCGAAGGAAACCAATGCCCCAAACGAAGGATGACTCAAGGTTGCTCGAAGGAAGCCTAGATTCCCAATCGAAGGATGTCTCAAGCTTGCTCAAAGGAAGCCTAGATGCCCAATCAAAGGATTTGGATTCAAAGGAAACTTTTGACTTGTCGAAAGGCATATTAACATCTTCAATTTTTCATTTTTCTTTTCCTTCGATCCGTCGAAAGACATATTAACATCTTTAATTTTTTTTAATTTTTTCTTTTCCTTTAAATAGGTTTTTGTAACCACACATGTGAGAGAAATCTTTAGAAAATAATATGGCAAATTTTGGGGTACAAAAATGTCAAGTTTCAAGTCTTGCATCACAAGTTTGTTCAGTCAATAGCTGAGATGATTGAAAATCGACTGTTTTGGGTAAAAAGTCAACCATGGTCAACATACAATCAAACTTCAAGATTTTTGGTGAACATCAAAATTTTGAAGTAATATTCATTATTTTATCAAGGTTTGATCATGATTCTTCAAGGAAATCCCTCAAATCATCAAAAGTCAAAAGTTTCCAAATTAGGGTTTTCTTAGGAGAAGTCAACTGAACTTTGACCAAACATAACTTTCACATGCTTCATCAACTTTTCCCCAAAAAAAGCCCATTTTGAAGGAAATTCAATTCTCTACAACTTTCTATCTATATACTCAAATCTAAAAAGTGCTTCATTAAAGATATATGACCCAATACATTATAGTCATTTTAAAAGTCAACAAAAAGGTACTTTTTGTCAAGGAAGCTTACATCAAGATAAATTATCCAAATAAAAAAATTATAAAAACAGAAATTGAGGATAACATCTTGAGATTTCCAAAAAGTCCCAGATCACCTTCAAAAGATAAAAATTGAGAGAGTTATGACCATTGAAAGTTAGGAAATTTTGGTAAAATGCATGAAGTGCAAAGTGAGAAAACTTGGAATTTTAGACTAATGGGCCTACCTTTTGATGTTCAAACATGTTCGCAATGTGTTAGAGGACCTCTAAATTCATTCACATATTTTTTATGATTTTTATTTCTTTTATGTTAATTTTTATTCATTTAAATGCAAATTAAATCCAATAAAATATAAAATCAATTGACCAAGGCATGTGGGCTTGTTTTTTGGATCAGTTGGAGGCCCAAGACAACTCATGATAACCATAATAAACCGTGTGATCTCATATGGCAAGGATATATCAAAATGGAAGTTTGTAAATGTGTTTGATTATTGTCTAAACTTGGCCATGATTGCATGAGATTATTCCCATATTTGTTGATCCTTCCCTTCCTCTATATAAGCACAATAAGATCAGACCAAGAGGACAAAAATATTGTCTCCAAACACCTCTAGAAAATTCTCAAAAAATCCAAGGATTAGGGAAAATACAAACCCTATTCTCTAACAGTTCCCAAGCCGTTTCAAGCCTCATATCATCTTTCTGAGGTTTCCAGGAGTCAATACCAGGCCATTGTCATCACGAATCAATCCCAGAACCCTTCCATGCCTAGCTTCGATTGGTAAGTTGGTGAATTTCATTTTACAAGTTTCAGTATGATTTTAATCATTGCAAGCATGCCAGCATGATTCATATACATTATTTGAGTCATTATAATGTCTTACATGCAAGCTTTCATGAAGAAATAGTATCGTGCCATTGTTAGGACACGAAGCTTTTGAAGCTTCTGATCTCACGATACAGGTATTGTTAGGCCAAACTAACCACATCATGGGATTCACAAGACCTTAGTTAGTCAATTAGGGTCATTTTCCTTTCTATTTCGTTTGAATTTCGTAGGTTTGATTTTTTACTTGGCCGGAGATGATGACCGAAACCACCATCCAAGGTGGTTTGACCGGTGGGTAACTACGTGTGACGCAACGAGATCTCCTGATTGGTCCATTCTAAAAAATAGGGACCCACTCATGCGTGCGTGATTTTGTTTGTCTGACCTTAGTACTCATTTTATATTATATATGTTTCGATTGATTATAGCTAACAAATGTATGGACATCCCAGTGATAGCGCGCTTGCCCTTAAGATCTTTCTATGCCTAAACCTGAGTTTGATCCTGGCGCGGGAAAAAACTTTTATATTTTGTGATTTTTGCAGATCCAGTATAAGCCAGTCCCATGCGCATGCTATGCACCCTCCATCTTATCACCACCTGATCATCACAAAGCCAGATCCACCATTCCAGATCCACATGCCCACATTGGACTCTCATTGGATAGTAACACACTAGATCTCACGCCTATGGGCTTGCACGTTTGGGCCTCACGAATCTCCTTCTTTGCACCCCCAGTTAATTACTTTCAAGCCCATCTTTGTTTTTTCTTAATTATTTTGTTTTGTTTCTTTTTTAAGATAATTAACTTTTCCCTATAATTAATTAAAAAAATCAAATTAATTTAAATTTAGTAATTAATTTAACTTTCTTTTTTATTTAATTAAATTAATTGAAATAATTAACTTAGTTTCTTAAGGGCTTTTTATCATTAAATATTTCTTCAAATAATCAATTTATTTTTTCTAAACTAAAAATCAATTAGGTTAGGTTAGTCATCAAGTTTGTTTTATAAAAAATGATCACAAAAAGAAAACATTTCTCATTTGCTCTTTACTTTTATAATCTTTGCGTGTTCATTTACTTTCGCATTAGTTTTTACAATAATGTATCTATTAAAGGTTGCAATAGTTATTTAGGTTATTTTTACCGCTTTCTTTCTTTTCTCATTTTATGGTTTATACCCCCCCCCCCGGAACATTGTAATAGCGTAGGATCTTTCTTTTCTGTCTTTACTGCTTTTACTTATTATTGTATAGTAACTAGGATTGTATGGCAAGATCTAAAACAAAATGCTAGAAAACGTAATCAAGACAAATTAACTGAAAACAAATCACTTTTCACACACGTACCTCTAGGGTAACCTCATTTGTTGCCTTCGGATAAAATAGTCATGTCCCTCGAACGTGGGACGCTTTAGCAAAAGACCCTAGATTAAAAAAATCATAGTCCCTCGACGACCCTTCGATGCTGCATCGGTAAACGATCTTAGTCCCTTACGATAAAATTGCTAAAGTATTCTACAAGTTGTCTTTATGATTGTATGATGACATGCGCCTGTCCCTCATACATCCAACGGTAGGGCTTCCTACTAACCAATGGTAGGATAACACTATTTAAAGGAAGAGTAAAAGAAAAAAAGACTTTTGAGTGGGTAGATAGTTCTTAATCAATTTCTCGCGAACTATTCAAAATATTTTTTCATACAATGACACTTTTTAAACAAATATTTTCAAAATAAAAATTTTGTATGCATTCCCAACGATACGAGAATCATTACAAAATTGTCGCACTTCGGCATTTTCAAAATATTTTCAAACACACATTCACAAATCATTTTCAAAGTGAGCTAGCGATTAAGAGCATGTAGATAACTACAGATGAAAAGGGTGCTAACACCTTCCCTTTTCATAACCTACCCCACGAACTCAGAAAAATTCTCGAAGGTATTTCCTGTTCTTTTCATCCTTTCCTTTATTGGATAAAAGAAAATTCGGTGGCGACTCTTGCTAACCGCAACATTTGCGATAAAACGCAAAACAAGTCAGTTCTCCCACCGTGTTACAAAACCCTAAATTCATCAAACAAAAAACCTTTTAACAAACCTAATTTTTTTCAAAACCTTTTTACAAACCCTAATCAAAATTAGGGTTTAGGCTTTTAATTTAATAATAAATTTCTTTTTTTTAATTAAAATTAATTAAGGTTTTTTAGGTTTATCATTAAAACATTTTTATAAAAAAAATCATCAAAAACCTTTTTGGTTTCCTTTTTCCTATTTTTACATGTTGCGTAGTTTATTCTTCTCTCATTTTTTTCTCGATTATTGTATCTGCTCACAGTTTGTAATAGTAATTAGGGTTTATTTTCCGCATTATACTATTTTGTAACTTCCCCGAAGCATTGTAATAGTCTAGGGTTTTCTTTCCGCATTTACTTTCCACATATTTACTACTTTCCTATTTTGCTATATTTCTATTAGTAATTAGGTCTTGTATGGAAATATTTCACTATGTTAGAACCGTTACAACCAATTAGCTAGACTCTATTACCTTCTAATACGACCACCAAGGCACCTCACATTGTGATATTACTAATACCAAGAGAAAGAACCATACTTTCTCTTTAATAATCTTGTTATCAATAACCTGATAAACAAGTTACACAATTTTGATAGTAACAACCGTTTTTGAATTTGAGAATATAAGTATGATAAATTCATGATAACAACAAAATTCTAACAAAGTTGTTCTTCCCTTTTCCTGTAACAATATGAATCGACAAAATATATCTTAAGTGCTCAAAGAGAAAATTTTATATGATGTGAAAGTTTATGCAGTAGAAATTTTTTTTGTTTTAACAAATATTGAACACTTTGAAATTTGTCAAGAAAATAGGTGATTTTAGAATTTGAAAATTATGATATTTATAATGATCACGCACCTCTTAATTTTTTAGAATAAATTGTTGGAGAAAATCTTATGAATAATTGTTGTACCCCAAAATTTTCCCTCTTGCTTATAAACAAAATAGCTTATGTTTCATCATCATATTCATCATTTGCATTACATTAACTCAATGATATGGGATCAAGGGTTTTGGTTGGGTGAGTATATACTACTCTAGAGAAGAAATTTTACCTATAATGGTTGAATATCTAAAGTCTCATCCTCACAAGTATGCTCCCTATGCATGAGACTCACTGGTTCAAGAGATTTGTCAAGATACCTCATTTAAGTTAGGGTTTGGAGCTCTGATCAATTTCTCCTACATTGTGGCTACTAATTAGGGTTTTTGATCACTGGCATGTTATGACTGAATCTTTGAGCTTAAAATGGTTCCATGGTCTTCTATTGGTCTTAAAGCATCCACATGTGGTCTATTAATCTTCACATTTCATTAGATGGTCACGAATGATTGAATAAGAGAAGATTTGAGTGTGTGCAAGCAAAAGTCAACCCAAAGTCAAAGGTTGACCAGATGAGATTTCTGGTCAAAATTATTGTCAAATGTCAAAATGAGAGAAAATGTGATCATTTATTGAGAAGATTTGAAAGAATTGGTCAAAAGTGGGATTTCTTGCATTTGAATTGATCTTGGACTTAGAAATTTTTTCTAAGTTTTTGAGAATTTTTATGTTCATCAAGCCATGTTGTCAACTCTCTATCTCACTCATCCTTGGTCAGAAGTTTACAAATTCATGCTCATTTGAAAGAGGAAATTTCGTACTCTATTTTTATCCTTAAGGACTTATCTCCCAAAAGTTCTTAGATTTTGAGTTATGAGATTTGAAAGAGGAGTGTTCATAAGAAATTGAATGTGATACTTAGTGAAATTTTAAATGATTTTTGATATGGTCTAGTTAACTTTGAATGCATTTCATGTGTGATTCCAAGCCTTATTTCAAGATGTGTTCAATTGCAAAGTTGTCCATCTCACTACATTCTACATCTTTGTAGAAGAAATCAAATGTATTTGAGCCATGGATCAAGAGTTATAGAGTGTCAAAGTGGATGTGTCAACATAGACAAGTTGACATGTTACTCGAATTTTTTCTAAGTACCTGAGCTAGATTTTGATGTTACGACTTCAAGACCTATTTTTATGAGCTTGTAAGAAATTTCTCAACCGATGGCCAACACTAACGTTGTTCTATAAAATGAAATCTTGATCATGATCCCGAGAAGTCAACTTTTGGACCATTGAGCATTGATTTGGAGGCCCTAGAAGTCATGAGCCTAAAATTGTTAAAATGATACGTAACTTAGAAAGTTTTCTGAGTTAGAATTCATACTAGAGGATTGATCTTTGAGGCCTTATTGCACGCGGTTGTACGTTTTGTTTCAAGAAATGTTCAACATAAATGATGTGCACCTCCATGTACTCTCTCTTTTTATCCAAGTTTTGTAGCACGAGGAGCACCATAGCTCAAGATATGAGTATTTGAAGTAAGCTGCACGACCATGTCATTATTTGGTCAGAATTTGTATTGCTAAGGAACTTTTTGGTATGGTTGAGCATCATGAGCCTGCTGTACGTGCATCACCATCACGTTACTTCATATAGACAGGCAAATACTACATACATGTAGGATAGATTTTTTTTCTCCACATAGAAGATGCTTTTCAAATGCTTGTTGCTTAAGGGGGGGCATACATGCTACTATACTCCCTATCACATATGATCTCAGCTAAATACAACAACACCACATAAAATTAGTGACTTCACTCTCTTCACGATTCTGATCAAAAACTCAACAAAACGTTTCAGGAGAACGAATCACACGTGCATAGCTTCTTGTATATGAATCAATCACCCCCATTCGGTTAGAGATCGGTTACAACAATCTCTAACAAACTTTATCTTCTCCATTCTTCATCCCCATCGCTCACACTCCATCTTTCATCACCTGCAACCAATTCACCTCAACCTCTCTCTCCTCATCTTCAATCTCACACACTCTCTCTCTCTCTCACTTCCGTCATCTTCAACCCCTCGATTCTCTCACTTCAACCATAACAAACTTTCTCTCTCTCCGTCATAACCGGATCCCATTATTTCTTCAAAAATCAAAGCTCTATCTCCCTCTCAAAGCAACACTTCCAATCTGGTTCTTATTTCTCACTTCGCCGTTTTTGATAAGCTTGAATTCACGCTTACTACCTCTGTGAAAGATAACAACTGCAAGCGTTTATTTCGCTTAGGAAGTCTCGCATAACTGAGCATCTTCGTCATCAAGACCTCAAGAACGCACCGTAAAGTTTTGTTTTGGGATTTTCTTTATTTATTTGCGATTTTCAAACAGGTAAGCTTACTTGAACGTTATTAGCATATCTATCGTTTCATGATTAAGACACTCATTGCATCTGAAATTTGCGTGGATACTCAAGCGTTGGAACTAGGCTCATACGTTTTCATGGTCATACATATTTGCTCGAAGCTTTTCATATTTGCATCGTGTTCTTTGACTTATAGGTGTTTAAGTTATATTCAGGAAAAATGGAGGTCGAAAACGAATTCAGAGTGAAGTTTCTAGTCGGACAGTGTCGTTATTTTTTATTCTTGGTGATGATTCGAAACTCTATTGCTTCGGTGGCTTCTTTTGTAAACCCTAGGTGTGGCATTTTTTCAATGGTGCATGTTATTTGTTTTCAGCCAATCAAAACTCACCTTTTAAGAGGGACAAATTGATGAATATTAGAGATAAAAAAATTTGACAGGTTAATAAGTCAAAAAAAAATCTAGAAGATTGTTTTTGTTGGGGCGAATGGGCTTAAAGGCAATTTTAGAATGGGCTTAGCAAATCCTTATTGCCACCTCCCTCTAAACGGGCCTGAATGCTAGCAAAGCTGGAATTAGTTCAATTCCTGAATTCAGTAATACACCCCCATCTTCCATGTTTCATGATCTTGATGCTATTGCAATTTTTCTCGTAATTTCAATTTTTCTGACTTGTAAAAAATCTTTAAAAAATACATTCCTGACTTTTTAGTATCTTAGGAATTTTATCATCACTTTTTGGGATTTTTATAATTAATTTTTGATCCCTTTTAATTATCTTTTTGTCAACATGTTTAGAAATGAGTTTCATGTAATACCTTGCATGTTTCGGTGCAATTTTTTGATCATTTCTCGACACATAAAATCTACAAAAGTAGTATTCTAATTCTTTAATTATTTAGATGTTTTAGATGATTTTTTCCAAATTTTTCTAATTTGGTTTTTGTTTTTATTTCAAATTGTAGAGGTATGCTATCGGGCTCTTTTTATAAAGGCTTGTGTTTGATGATTATTGATCACCATTTTGAACCAATCTTTTTTCCACGGTCTAAAGTTTACTTGACCATGGTTTAAGTGTTAATTTGGTTTTTTTTAATGGAGAATTGAATCATTTTAGTTAGATTTAGGAGCCTCGATGCATGCCTAATCAAAAATCCAGGTCTATACCATTGATTGATTTTTTTAGCTTGCATTTATGCAATAGCTTAGGGTTTTTTTATATGATTACTTACATTCGATTATGCTTTCTTGTTATCACTAACCTTTTTGTGACTTGTGCAAGGTACACTGAGATAAGTTTTCAATCATATAACTTAGTATTGGCTATTTGATCGAAAAGCATTTGATTTGATGATTCGCTTCTGGCGCGATATATCTTGATTCTCATTACATGAGAAATATACATTGCTTGTGTTTTTGTCTGGATTGTGAAATCTTGTGCAAGTGCACTGTTTGTGATACATATGTTTATGATGCACGCATTGCATATTGACGAGAATATTTGTTGAGATTTGTATGGGGTGAAACAACCAGCCGAACCATCATCTGATAATAAAAATCAATGAAGTCGCCACTGAACATTTTTTATCCCACCGAAAGGGAAAGGTAAACATCGAGTAAACCTGAGAAGGGTGAAATCATGATCAAACGACCGAGACATCGGGTAAGGGAGGCGGTTACGTGAGGGGAGGTATTAGCACCCCACATGCTCGTAGTACTCTACGGTATCCACTCTTGTTGTTATAATCTAAGGGTGTGTTCAAATCTATGTCTAAAGTTTAAAAGAAAAAAAGGAATGCATCTGAAAGAAAATGCGGGGAAAAGAAGGAAGATTTTACAAAGTTGTGCTTACTTAGCCCCCGCGGCCTAATGCCTACGTATCCCTTTTAAGGAATCAGAGCGCCGTAGTTCGGCTTAAATATTTTGGTTTGTTTGTGTTTTTTAGATAAGAAGACAAAACACGAAGCAAGATGGCAGAACATCGGACAAGACGACAAAGCATAAGATAAGACGGCAAAACATCAAACAAGATGGCAAAACATCAATAATGACAAAACACTACACCTAATAGTGATATTGACAATCAAAGTAGGATAGAAAACATAAGCGATGGGGAAGCATTGGCACAAAGATGACAAATCATCGTGGTAAAGATAGTAAAATATCACGACAAAGATAGCAACACATCATGGTAAAGATGATAAGACAACGTAGCATGGATGACAAAACATCACGACATGGATGGAAAAACATCACAACATGGACGATGAAACATCACAACATGGATAGAAAACATGGATGGAAAAATATCACAATAGAGATGATAAAACATCACAAATTAGATGATAAAACATCACACCTAACAATGATATCGAAAATCAAAGTAGGATATCAAATATACGCAATGGCGAAACATCGACACAAAGATAGCAAAATATCATGGCAAGGAATGACAAAACATTACAATTTAGATTATAAAACATCACAAATTAGATGATAAAACATCACACTTAACAATGATATTGAAAATCAAAGTAGGATATTAAACATACATGATGGTGAAACATCAACATAAAGATACCAAAATATCATGGCAAGGAATGACAAAACATTACAATTTAGATGATAAAACATCACACCTAACAATGATATTGAAAATCAAGGTAGGATAACAAACATAAGAGATGGCAAAACATCGACACAAAGATAGAAAAATATCATGGTAAAGGCGGTAAGATGTCAACTTAACAAGGTTTAAAACAAAGCCAAAAGGCGCACAAACAATTAAGATTGGTTTGTATTTTTTACCTTGAAGAAGGATTTAAGTTTATTAGATATGTTTTATGATTTGCCAAGAAAAATAAAGTTTTTGTTTTAAGATGCAATATGAAAATAAAAGAAAACAACTAAGGGAGACTAACATAATCTCTAGCCCTAGTGTAATCATACAATGATGGACCTACATTAAGTAAGAAAGGGAAATATCTACCTAAGTGAACATATGTGGATAGATATCCTAATGTCTAGCTCGAGGACTAATCCTACACGAGCAATCCTAAGGGAGCATGGCATATCAAACAATTGCTTTGGCAAAATCACATAATCAGGGTATACAGACTCAGGGGATGGGGGGTATGAAGAGAAAATGTTTTAGCTAAGGGGAGCGGATCACCCGAAGCAAACAAGCGAGAGACCGGGATGAAATAAAAAAAAACATTACTTTAGCTAAGGGGAGCGGGTCACCTGAAGCAAACAAGTGGGTAGAAAAATGCCAACAATGGCCATTGCAAACTCCTGACAAATGGTGGGGGTTGTGACCAAACCCTTTTCCATATGACCGACTCGATACACATGATCTGCAAAAATCTAAAGCGTCGACGTATAACGCGAGCTAAGGATGACACAGACAAAATGCGGGGGTTGATTACGAATCCTTTTTGCTCGCCTCCTTTTGATGAATTCAATGAGGGACATGTGAGCACAAATGTAAATACACCTGCAGAATACCTACTTCACAAGTAACAAATAAGGCACATGTGCAGAATTGCCTTAAACATGTCTTTAAATAAACCAGAGGGATTCCTGACAGATATCAGCAACGGGGATCCCTTTCATGTATCTCTATTCCTACTAGACATGGCAATGAAAGCGGTAAAATCCTACTCGACGCGATCTCTAGAAAGCATAAAAATGCGAAAATGAAGAATGAAATCCTAATGATACCCAACAAAGTGGGTCTGTTTCTTTTTCAAAGCCACGCAAGAAAAGCAGAGAAACCCGAAAAACTTCGAGTAAGCTTCATCAATCAACAAGAGAAGAATCATAAATTGACAGTGTGAAAGCAAATGACATGTACAATGTGTGCATCGAAAACATCTGGATCATAGACAGTATACCTACATACAATCCGGAAAAAACAGAAGCATTGTATATTTCTCATGTAATGAGAATCAAGATAAATCACGTCGAAAGAGAATCTCATATCCACAAGTAAAGTGGAATGCAAATGCTTTTCAATCGAAGTAAACAATCGAAAGTTCTCTTGAAATTCCTTTACACTTTTTTGTTTGATCTCTCTTTTCTCTTCGGTTCTCTCACTTATCTCTTACATATTCTTACTCGCCTCTCTCTTCTGATCATGAATCTGGAACTTGATTTTGCAGGTAACAGACGGTTGCGTGCATATCTGAAAGGGGATTTTCAAAAACCCTAGTGCTTTGATGATGAAAATCGATGATGATGATGTGTGATTGATGATGATAAGAGGTTATTGATGACAAACGAAGGGAACTCTGATCCTGAATCTACCTCGGTGAGATCTTTCTAAGCTTTTTGCTTTAGTATTCTTCCGAACCTTATGATTTGTTCTTCTTCTTATTATTTCTCTATGTTCTGAAGGGATTTATGGTAGGAAGATGATGAGTTAGATAGGGTTTCAACATGAACTTTTTGCGGTTTTGTGATATGTGTAAATGAAACTTGACTTCTGAAAACATTTTCTATTTTTTGGGAGATGAATTTTGTGGAGATTTTTTTGCGATTCTTCCTGAAGTTGGAGAATGCATCTGAATCCATCAATTTTCTATTTTTTTATATATGTTATGAGTTGAGAAGTTAGTTATCACTTGATAAAATCTTGGCCTTCAATTTTGAAAGTTTGTTACAAGGATTGGAGGGTGAAGATTAAGTTTGTGAAACTTGCTTGAGAAGCTTTGGATAAATTATTGATCTGTAATTTGTTTTTGGCTTAACATTGATATGTTATTCATGTTTTTTTATATGTTGTGATTCTTCTATGTGAACTTGATGTGATGCTGGGTTGTGCAATTTTCCTGCTATGTTTTCTGATAAGTGAGCTTTGTATTGGGTTTGAAATACAATTTTGATATTTGTTTTACTGTAGTGACTTTCCTTTTTCTTCTATTGTGAACCAAATGAAATATGCTGGTGGTTTGCAGTAGAGAATTAGGCCCATGATTTGAACTTTGCAATTCTGACCTTGTTGTGAAACAATGCAATATGAGGCTTTGGATTGGGCTTAGCACATGATTGAAAACACCCCTTTTTTATGATTCCTTCACAAACCCTAATGATGAGATTATAAGAAAACTTTGCTTGAAAACTTCTTGTTTAAATATCATTGTTTATGTGTTAATCATGTCTTCTTTTTCTTGTTTCATGAGTTGATTATTGGTGAGCTGGAAAGATGATAGAGGAAGACTTGAAGAAGGAAAGGCAAAGTTGAAGAAGAGATTATGGACAAGCTTGAAGATCAATGGTGAAGTTTGGCATAAAGAACATGATGGTTTAAAGAAGCCACAAAAGTTTTATATTTTAGGACTTAGTACCTTTGTAAAAATTGTAAGACTAAAGACAACTTTGTAATAAACTTGTAACTTCAAAATTTGATGTAGAAATATCGTCACTTTGAGAAACTTGAATGTCCTTTTAGGCTTGATAAATTTGCAAGTATCTGTTACTTAAATTTCAAGAAAACCAAAAGTAATTTCTTTCCAACCTTGGGAACTTTGATGAATGAACTTGAAATTTGAAAGATTTGAGGACAAATTGTGAATAAAACAATGACGTACGTTGAACTTTGCAAATTGTAACTTCAATGAACCCTTAATTTAATTTAAATTTCTATAAACCAAAATGTGTGTCAAGCAACAAATGCTAGAAGGAATGAAGCCTTTAGCACAAAGAATCTTTAAACTTAACACAATATGGATCACCTCCTTAAGGATAGAACCAAAATTTCATCACTTAAGATAAAGCTTCAAGTGAAAGTCAAGGTTTTTTTTGGTAAGAAAATCCAAGAAGCGATGACTTGTAAAACAAGTAGTGGATGAAAGGCCTAAATGCTTAAGGAAAGAGCCTCAAGATAGCCATAATGACTCAACCCTAATTCAAGATCCTTGAAGAAGAAACATCAACCAAACCAAAGTAGCTGAAAAACCCTGAACTAACCAATATTCCGAACCAAAGATGCTTTGTATGATTTGATGAAGATGATGCTTCAAAAACTTTGTCCATAAAGATGTCACATGCTTTAGTAATCAAAACCTAGCACAAAAGGTAAAAGGTAGGAGAAAATGTATTCGGTTTGAAGTACTTGTTAATCCTGAATCCTATGATGAAACAAAGAATCAGTTGAGATGTCTCGAGGCCTGAGAAACCTTGGTAGCTTGAATAGACAGAAGAAATGAGGACATGAGATCCATCTTGGGCTGACTGTCAATACAATCAAATTCCATAACTCGAAGAAATACATGAAGACAAGAATACCTTGATCCCATCTCAAATGCGTGAATATGTATGATGAATCATAAGCCATAAAAGGTAAAAATGAAGAGGGAAAATTTTGGGGTACAACAGTTGCCCCTATTCAAGCATCTTAAACTTGATAAGTGAGAAAATGCGACAGCTTTCAAACATTCAAGGTGGAAGAGGATTGAATACTAAAAGAATCTGAAAATTTATGCTCATAATAAAACAAGCGCATAAACACTTGTAACCGTATCTTTCAAGGATAACACCAAGAAAACTGGATGAAAGAGGAGAAGATTAGTGAATACTAAATCTTACCAAAGAACATCAGATAAAACTGAACTCAAAGAATTTCTGAAGTAGAAATTGGATTTGAACGACATGCCTAGAAGAGATGGGACTTGAAAAGTAAGCCGAGTGGAGATTGGACTTACACCAAGAGAACTAGTGGATGCTAGACTCTAGTAGGATGTGACAGGTAAAACTGGAGCACAGATTGATAAAATTAGCAAAAACCCTAACACAAGCAGGCTATACAAAACTAGACTTTAGAAGAATATGCCGGGGCAAAATTGGAACACCAATTGAGATAAAACTCAACCCTAGAAACTAGGCGAGACTAGATTCTAGAAAAATATCCCAGGACGAAACTGAACCACAAATCACAATACTGAGATGAAACTCAAACCAAGAAAACTAGACGAGACTAGATTCTAAAGATACGAGTAGATATCAGATCTATAAGGGTATACCAGAAATAAACTGGTCTTGATCACCGGAGGACAGCCAAAACTAAACTTACACCATCTGCATGTTAGCAGAACGTTGGTGGGATTGAGTTGAGGTTATCGAGATAAAACTCAGCCTTCGGGAGTACTTATAAAGAATGAGCCAGGATGAAACTAGTAAGCAAACAAGTTAGCAAGACGGAACTCGACCTAAGAGGAACTAGGCGGAAGTAGACGAAACAAGGTGTCTAGAGTGTGTGATTCTAGTAGCACCTGCTAGTCTCAAACTAAGGGTAAACAGTAAGACGGAACTGAAAGAACCCAAAAGTTATAAAAGAGATGTCTCAGCCAAGGATAGACAGTATGAAGGAACTGAAAGAACCCAAGGTGTAAAGGAGACTGGTTTCAACCCAAGATAGGCAGTATGAAGAAACTGAAAGAATCCCAGGAGTAAGAAACAAAACGAGGTAACACTCGACTCGGCAATACTAGAAGATTAAAACTTTCTAGAAACGAGTACCAGGACAAAAACTGGATTTCACGCACGGGTAACGAGGAAAAACTCAACCCATAGCAAAGTGGTGAGAGTGCATGTTTCTCATAACACTTGTTGGTCTCAAACTAAGGGTAGACAGTAAGACGAAATTGAAAGAACCCAAAAGTTATAAAAGAGACATCTCAACCAAGGATAGACAGTAAGAAGAAACTGAAAGAACCCAAGGTGTAAAGGAGACTGGTTTCAACCCAAGATAGACGGTGTGAAGGAACTGAAATAATCCTAGGAGTAAGAAACAAAATGAGATGATACTTAACTCATGAACACTAGTAAAATGAAACCTAATTAGAAATGAGTAATAGGGAAAAACTTGTCCCAAAGCAAAGTGATAAGAGCGCATGTTTCTCAGAGCACTAGCTAGTCTCAAACTAAAGGGTAGGCAGTAAGACGAAACTGAAAGAATCCAAAAGTTATAAAGGATATGTCTCAACCCAGGATAGACAGTAGGATGGAACTGGAAGAACCCAAGGTGTAAAGGAGACAGGTTTCAACCCAAGATAGATAGTATGAAGGAACTGAAAGAATCTTAGGAGTAAGAAACAAAATGAGGTAACACTCGACTCATGAACACTAGTTAGAACAAAACAAACTAGATGAGTACCAAAATGAAAATTGGACTTCATGCGTAGGTAATGAGACAAAACTCGACCCAAATCAAGGTGATTAGGGCGTACTACTAAAACACTTGTTGATATCAACCCGAAGGTAGGCAGTAACGAAAACTAATGAAAGAGGTCCAAAGATAGGAACAAAACGAGGTAACACTCGACTTACTGGGGATAAAACCACAGGGATAACCAGAGGGATAAAAACCTGAGGCACTGAAGATGAAGTGACGGTGTTGGGGATATAATTCAAAGATTCCAATAAATCTGCCTCAGAACAAAGCAACTGCAAATGGCTTATGTTTCTATGCATGTTTGAATTATTTTTCTATGGAGTAATCTTCCAAAATAGAATGGAAACACTAAACTTTAAGGATGCACTATAATGATGCATGATTTTGCTAAAGAAGCAAAGAAGATACAAGGAATCGCTGAAGAGATATCCCTGAAAAACTGAACTTTGTGGGGAATACCAAATGGAAAGAGTTGCAAAAAATAAATTGCAAACTCATGCTGGAGAAGATAAAACTGAAGTTGTAATCTTTGGAAAATAGGTACCAATGAATATTGGACGTTGCTAGAGAAGATCAGGGTAAGATTGCAACTTCTAAAGGAGAATGCCAAATAAAGATTGGCCGCTGCTGGAGAAGATCAGTGTGAAACTGTAACTTCTAAGAAAACACACCAATGGAAATTGGGTGTTCCTGGGAAGATTATCATCACAATAGAGCCCACGGGGAAACAAAAATCACCTCCGACTACTTGGGAACTAAATTTTTAACCTCTCTTCAGGGATAAAAAAAACTTATACTGTCGAGGATATGAAGATCATATCTAGAGATAAGAGAACTTACAAACAGAACTTTTGATGGGACGGTCTTCACGAAAGAAAACTCTACAACACATGTCACTACTGAAGATACGAGAATATTCAACTCCACTGGGGAACAAGGATGAGCTTCAACAAGAACAAACTCCTGCTATAATGCTCTATCCTGGGGCTAGAAACCACAATAGTGTACTCCTTTGGGAAGTAACACTTATCAACATCCATTATTGAGATCTACTAGGAAAAGAGAGAATTTGTGAATAAGTACTTTCGATGAAACGAATCCATTGGAGAAATGAGAATTCTTGAATAGGAGATTTCTTAATAAGGTAACTTCAAAGGGTAGATGAGGATTTCTGGATAAGAGATTTCCGAAGGCAACTCTGATGGAGAAAGGAGAAATTCTGAATAAGAGATCTCAAACAATGGTCTTTACTGGAGAGATGAAATAAACCCCAACACACATTAGCTGGGGGAATGAAAATTCCTAAGAGCGAGATCTCAAATAAGGCAGCTCCATTGGGGAACAGAAAATCTTGGACAAGAGATCCTCATAAACAGCCTCCTCTAAACAAGTGAGATGGTGCTCACATGACTTTGCTGAGAAACGAGACAAACTTAAACAGTCTTTACTGTGGATAAGTAAACATGTTGCACATTCTGAACGAGGACATCACAGGGGTTAAAACAATGTCGGAAGTACCAATAACCATTGGATTTGTAGAGAGTACATTATTGAATTCTTCGATGGGGGAAAAAGAAAATCTCATAACAAATACACCCATGTGCTTCGGCTCATTCGAGTACAACAAATCCACTGGAGAAGGAGAGGAAACTTCACAAAGAAAGCCCTTATCAGGGAGAAAAATCTTCCAACATGACTTGATTGGAGGAAAGAATAAAAATTTCTACTAGAGAAAACTTCTGCTTTATGAGTGACTACTCACCAATAAGTTCACCCTCACGAACATTCATAGGGGATTTACGAATCTTAGTCAGGCTTCAACAAACCATTTGTTGAGGAGAATAAAAGTTCATTGAGGAACAAATTTTCATTTGGGGAAAAAAGACTTTTTGAAAGAAATAAAAGTACTCTTAAACTTTGACTTCCGTCGGGGACGAATATAAAATCTCTGGTTGCTAGGAAGTGAGCGAAATCTTTGAAGAAAGTTCATCGATGTAGATTGTGCTGGAAAAACAGTCCTCACAAAGCAACTGCCGGTATATAACCTCACTAGGGAGGGGCCACTTCCTGAAAGCCAGACGGGTGTAGACTTCATGGGGAATAAGGAAAATATACACAATTCATCAGAAAGTAACGACCTTCACGAGGATGCATCAAGAGATCTTCCTGGGGATACGAGAATTCTTAAGAGAACTCTAAAAAAATGCTAGTCACACTAGGGAGGTGAACCGCTGTACCAAACCCACCAACACACATTTCGCTTCCCTTGGGAGTATAGCAAATTGGATTAAGGAGACTGCACTAGGGAGTATGTCCTATCAAGGACCATTTCTTGAATGACATCAAAGTGAAGACAACTCTAGCGTAGAATCCACTAAGGAGAAGTGGGATCTTACACACTTCATTGGGGAGAGTATTCTACTCCAAACAACCTTAACAAGTGAACTTCTATTGGACTAAAATGCTGACCACACTGGGGAAGAAATATTTGTTTGGTAAACAAATCGTCCTATCAAGAACTTCACGCTGGTAACAACCTTAAGAGCTTAGTTTTTCCTTGCTAGAGCAAAGGAAATGTAAGAAACCGTTGGAAAGGGATCCTTGAAAGGTTGAAACTCTATGGCGAGTAACAAATTGAGTAACCGGTGTCTACAGGCTACTCGCTCAGAATGGAGTTGCACAAATAAATTTCAAAAACTTCGCTAGAGAAGATCTGGAGAAGATCAAGTCAAGACTGTAAATCCTGGGGAATAGAGATTCTATATCAAGAAATCTCATTATTCCAATATTCTGAGGGAGGATATTCTGCTTGGCAATGCTGGGGGAAGAGCTTCAAGTAACACTGAGGAATCATCCAAGAATCTCTATATCAATTAAATTTTTAGCCATAAACCCTTTGCTTGGGGAATACTCACTAGGGATAAGTATAAACTTCAATGTCGGTGGGAAACAACCTAAAATCGGGATACCATAGTCATTCCTGAAAGAAATGATATTCTGGTATTGGCAATCATCCACATCTAATTGGGTGAACGACTGTTCTGCCCAACAAATCACACCAAACATGCCCCAAGTATAGTATGAAGGAATTTTATTTTGAGAAGGTATTTGTAGAAACATGGACCGAACTGATTAAAGATGAAATGTCCCTGCATAATGCCTCCAATCTATAGGGATGTTGAAGAACTTGTCTTTGAAAAGACTTCCTGAGATTTGTTCCATCCAGATAAATTGCCCCAGTGTTACAAATTTTGAAATACGACCTCTGACTAATCAATATTAGAAGTGGCTTTAATGAAACTTGTGTAATGGACCCTGATCACTCAGTACTTTAAGAGATTTGTTGAATCTCGACATAACTGTCCTAGATTGGCGAAATCTTTACTCGAATGAGTATTCACACACTTCTTACTCAACAGAGTACTACCATTGAAATACCTGCCCCTTCTCAATGGAGTCTTGGAAATTCATTTCCCCGCCTTATGCTCATGGAAGAGGGAGAATTTCACGGAGCCTTGGATGACAACATACCCTTAGAGTGGTTGACTTACATCTTGAAAGTAGGCTAGTACACAACTGTACTTCTCAACTTGAACTACTTTGTTCTCAAATAGATGTTTGGCTGAATTTACAAACTTCATTCTCTTTAAGGGTACCCAAACAGTAAAGCATCACATTGTTCATACTCATCAGAGTCTATGAGAAACAAACCCCTTAGGGTACTCAGACTTATAAAGCACCAAACTTCTCATTTTTAACAGAGTATCTAGGAAACAAGCCCCTGGATATCATCCACTCGTTGAAAAAAATTAGCTTTTGATTTAATAGAGTATTCAAGCCTCTCTTATTTGACAAAATTAAGCTCTTCATTGATGCTCATTGTGCAAGCTCACCTGATGTTTAAGTACTTTTTCACATGAAAAAGATGTTTTATTATGAGAATGATAATTCTAATGCAAATCTTATGCTTGTCTTAAAATTTAAAAAACTTTATTGAAAAGATGTTGAAACATCGAGAAAAAAAATTTATACAAAAGACAATAAAGGATGGAGTGATACCAACTCAAAAGTTTTAGCACACCTCCTATAAGTCGCATTACTGTATTCTTGCTACAGTATTGCTCTTGAATTAACTCATGCTTCAGCTAGGACTTTTCAGTGTTGTAAGGTGGTCTTGTTCAAGGTTTTTAGAAAAAATATGTAAGGCTTAAAATATTTGGTGCCCATCCATTCTCCATGATATTCTCCAGTTCTATATTCAGTTGAACCAATATGAACACTCATTTCTCAAGAGGAATTTGTGATGGTTGAGGAACCACTGAGGTTTCTTAGACACGGTAGTCACTCACCTCTTTCTTTCTTGGTGTTTGATCACACGATTTTGTTCTTTGTTGAGGACCTTCATCTTTAATCCCTTTTTGCCTGGATAAATTCCTTTTGAATTTGACCCTGGAATCTAGCAGGATGCCCTGACTTTTTCCTAAGCGACTTGTTTTTCATGTTTCGACTTAGAGGGCTTTTTGTCTCTTTCTTTCATCATTATTTTCCATATTACCTTTTCTTTCCTTTTGAACACATCGTGTAACTTCGAATATTTTCGACTTTATCGGAAGGATTATGACTACCGGAGTCCTTGGTAGATGAGGGATAACCATTATGATATTTGTCATCTATTGACCTCCTGATGTGCGAGAGATACCCATTGGGATATCATCCTCTTTTGATTCACACTGCTAATAGACGAAGATTGACCATTGCAGTTTTGACTTTCCTCAACCTTTTGAAGGATAACCATTGTTGTATCCTTGGATGCACACTCTTTATGAGTTTTAAATGCTCAATCGAATTAACTGAACACTAACCGCCCCTTGGTTCAAAAATAAGGATTTTTATGAATAGAAAAGAAACTCTTACTTCGAAGGCTCAAAGGGGTTAACGAGGGTTTCACTCCCTTATGTCTCTAGTGTTTGGGGATTTGAAACAATACATGTACATCGTCAGCAGGGTTTTACTCAAAAGCATATTGTTTGAGATTCTTGGTAAATTACTCGTCATCCTCCCTCAAGAGGTTTTAATTTATCAAACAAGAGTTGACTATATAAGACAAAGAAAAATATTTAATAGAAATCGTGAATGGATTATTTCAAGACAAACATATTTAATGCATTATGATTAATCGTTCAAAAATAAGCAAGTTTTACATATAAGGAAATAGTAAACCAAACAAGAAAGATTGAAAATGAGAATGTGAGTGAAACTAGAAAATTACCATTGTTGAGGAGACTTGACACCATATCGACTTCTTAATTCTGACAATTTTATGAAGTCTTGATACTCGCTTGGGCAAGAGATTCCCCTTCAGATCTGCTATGAACACAACAGTCTTTGAATTGATCCAATCCTGGACCTTGTTTCTAGATGACAAACCGTCTTCAACTGAATGGTCGGGTGCCCCAGGATGATATTCATAGAAGATTCCTTCAAAAGAAATGATGGAAGTTGTGACAAGCGACATTGCAACAACTGAACCATCAAGTGTCTTTTACTTCAAAGAGTATAGATAATCAGATACTGCATCTGAGGACTTCTTTAGCCTCATCTTCTATCACATGGAAGTGAAACTTGGCTGAGAGAAAGGTTCTGGAATGAATTGCCAAACGAAATTGCTGGACTTTATAATTCAACCTTTGTGGTCCTAAAAATCAAGACTAAATGCCCCATAATGAAATTCACACTTAGCATTCTCATTATAGTCAAGTGGAAGATCTGCAAGAGGAAAACCCACAATATGGAGCTTAATCAACTTATGTTCAAGTAGCCGAGGAAGTAATTGGGCATACAACATCGGAATAGAATCCAAGTGCTTCTAAGGCTGCTTTTTTTTTTCTGCTAATGGGATTTGCCTTATGGTTTCACTTGGGGGATAGGCACCGACTACTGACGAGAAGATCCGGGAACAAAAAGTTGTGGGGAGTTCCTCTGATTGGTTGGTCAGGTGCCCTGGGCATAGTGTGACGACTTTGTCTACTAAACAATTTGTAAATAAATCCTCAGCCGTTGTAACTTGGATGATATCCCCTGAAGTCCAATTGTTCAGCTCCTGACCAGGAACTCTTGGGCGGATCCAAACATCAATACTGTAGACACAGTCTTCATCATCAACAATTGCATTGGTGCATCCATCTTAGGAAAAACCAGAGCTGGAGAACTTCAATGGAGTAGACAAATTCAAAGCTTTGGGAGATGCACTCTGCTTTCTGGGGTTGAAACTCATACCGATTTTTTCAAACTTTGGAATAACATTCACAACCCGACCCCAACCTTCGGGTGACCAACCTCAATTAGTGCTTGAGCATCTTTGAATGAAGTCAAAAAAGTCTTAGGTTTCTTTCTTTCCTCAGATTGAGGAGTCTTGGTCATATGAGTAGTTTCAAAATCCCGAAACGGCGTTACATGAACTTCTCATTCAACCTCCTGATAAAGGAATGAAGTCAGATGACTCATAATATATTCTTCCTCACCATAAATAGTGACAGACTTTCCCTCTAAAGGATACTTGAGATTTTGGTGAAGGGTAGAAGTAAGTGTCCCATCTTTACGGATCCATGGGCGTCCCAACAAGCAACAATATGCTGACATTATATCCATCACATAGAAAGTGATCTTACTGGTTGATCAGAACTTGCAAGGTGGTCGGGTGATGATCTGCAGTCAGGTTGTGATGTTAAGGAGGAAAAAAGGGGTTGTACCTGCAAGGCACTCTGACGGTCAAGTAAGAGTGAGAACAATGAGATACGAGCAAAGTGTTAAGGTATTGGTGGTGAATAGTGAATATTTGATACCTGGCCCTCACAAGTGTGAGGGTATATATAATGCCCCTAGGGCATGGCCATTGGTTCCTGTTTTTGGGCCTGGATATGCGGGTTTGCAAAAATAGGTAACTTCCAGGACTTGGTCAAACGGGGCAGATGTGCCCGTAACTAGCCGTTAGTTCTGAGGAGGAGGTAAGTTACAGGCAGCACTCTGGTCGATCCTTGGTTGTCTGCACGACTTGAGGTCGGCCATACTGAGAGGTGCTTATTGATCATCTTAGGTCAACACTAGTCTGGGAGGGCAAATTGTTGATATTTCCTGATGGAAAACGGGGGAGGTTCGGGCCATGGACGTATGGACAGTACCGTAAGAAAAGGCTAGACTGGGCCCATCCTAGTTGTCGGGCTAGTCCAAAACAGTAGCCCCCAAGTCGTTGCTTCTGGGCATATGAGTGATGACTTTAACACCTACTCGTGGAACAGGGCGCGTCTTACAGGAAGAATGAGTGTCGCCCGTTGCGCCTTTCTCATGGAGAGATGAGGAGTTGGTCGTTAGGAGCCTTGAACTTAAAGAGGTAGCATATTTCGGGTAGCATGCTAGCAAAGCGGTGCAATGATGGCCTAGGGGCTATGGTGTAATGATAACGACCCTAGGGTTTCCCATGCACGTGTCTCACATGCACGGATGATCTCAGCTATAAATATGAGAGTAGTGAGGAGTTTAGTGTTTTTCGTTCTTTCTCCCAACTACTCGTAATTGCTCAATTGTTTACCACCGTCGTTTCTTGACATTCGTTGCTCGCTGATGCTACTTCTAACTGTTCTTCTTCTTCAACTGGTAAGATTTCAGTTTCTTGTTGTTGTTTACTTTCAGTAGTTTAGGTTTTCGTGATTTTATTCCTAGAAATGCATGAGGCTAGGGTTTAGCATTTTGTCAGTTAGGGCGCCCTTGGGGAGTGTTGGTGGCATGCGGTGGTTCTGTAGTTTAGAATCGCCAGAGTCGTCATGGATCCTCCCTGACCATTTCATGATCCACCATAGATGATCCTTTAGGGCCTATGGCTCTTTCTCAAACTTTTGCCTGTTTCTGCGCCTCAATGAAGGTTCTGGTCGAGGACACGCTCCTCGTTTCCCAGCGCCCTTTCACTTGATTAGTGGTGGAAGGGTGGTTCTGGCATTGATGTCGAACTCATCTTCATCCTCTGCTTTTCAGGTATTATGCCCGATAACGCTTGGGTTGATCTTTCGAGCAAGTCTTCTGGATCTTCAAGAATTTCTTCAGACGAGGCGAGTAGCTCGTCGAGCATTCTAGAGATTTTCGGGGACAAACTAAATTAGCCAGAACACCCAGCAGGGGGGCGACATGGATATGGCCTCCGCTGGTCAAGGTTGCTTGTTTCCCCTCGAGGACAAGGAGGATCCATGGACTTGGGTCGCGAAAAATCCATGGGATTGGCCCTCTTATTTCTTGGAGCATTGAGATGACGTTTTTACTGAAGTGTACACTCACGAGGAAGGAAACCAGGGATAGTTATCGTTATATATTCCCGAGAAAGAGAGCAGGATCTACTCGAAATACGACAGAAGGCAGATTCCCATGTACGACATCGTGTTTCGGAAAATGGGTCTCTGGCTCCCCTTCTCGGATTTCGAGGTGGCTGTTTCAAGGATCTGCGGCTGGCTCCTTCCCAATTTCATCTGAACAACATCGCGTTCATGCGAGCGTTCAAGATAGTTTGTGATTACTTAAAGATAGGGGCCACCATTCCCTTGTTCTTCTACTGCTTTCATCTCCAAAGGAGCAAGATCGATGGAAAATGGGGATGGTTCACGCTGAAGCAAGGCAACGAGAAGCTGTTTAAAGCTTATCTGGAGTTCGTTCGTCAATTCAAGGACAAATATATACTGGTGCAGCCTTCTTTGAGCAAGGTGATGCTGAATGTATTTAGGATCTTACCAGTGAATAACAAGGATGGTACTCCCTATTTGAATGAGCTAGGAGACCCCGTGGTAAAACTGGTTTACAAGTTCTCGTTCCAGCGGATGAGGAAACACTTTGATAGTGAATTGGGTTCCTATGTCTGGAGGGAGGGGGAGCTCGAAGTCGGGGACCCGGAGAGCTTTGTCGTCTTATCTTCTTTCGTTTCCCGGATGCCTCGTGTCCAGCAAGTGGGCCATGGAGGCAGACCATTGATCGACAAGAACTGGGAGGCTGTATACGAGCAGGGTATTAAAATCGTCAAGGAGCTCCTTTGGAGCGAGGATCCCATCAAGTATCTGGTATTTATGTTTTGAATAGTTTTATGCGGTCTTTACTTATTCGACTCCTCGTTTTCTAACTACGTTTCTTTTTGTTTGTTTTGTAGATAGCATGAATCCCTCCCAGGAGCACATAGCCAAGACTCTTGCTGCTAGAGAGAGGAAGGCTCAAAAGAATGCTCAGACTGGCTCAGGGGTCGCTCCTACTTTGGGGTCGGGCGACTCGTCTTTGGCCTAAGCTACATTTTCTCTCTCTCCATCCCATATATCTTTGAAAGCGAAGAGGCGCGTGCTAAGGGAAGCGTCGACCTAACCGGGGAGAAGGGGAAAGGGACGTACGGCCTGCCCTATTACTGGCTAGAGAAGGCTTTCTTCGAGGGTGCATCTCTTCGCGTTCCTCGGGCTGAATCCCTTCATCTCGAGGTTTTGGGCCGCCTAGAGAATAGGGAGATGCTGGCGCAGGATGTCAGTGGTTTAATGCGGATTCTGGAGATGGTCGTCGTCTATACCGAGGGGAGTTCCTCCCAGGAGGCCGAGCTGAATAATCTTCGAGCCAAGCTGGCTACGAGCGAGAAGGCCTAGATCGAGGAAGAAAAGGCCCAGAATCTGTCTGAGGAAGAATCAGGGAGACTCTCCGAGGAACACAGGATCTTGTTGCTCGAGAAAAAAGATCTCGAGGAGAAGGTAGTGGTCATGGCCGCCAAGGTGACACCTGCTGAAGATGAGCCAGAGGACACGAAATATTTAAAGACTCTGGTCGTGCTTGTTGCTCATTTTCAACTAGCAGTGGACGATGCCCAGGCTGCTTCCGAGGGGAGTTTTGAAAATGCAGCGAAGCAGATGCACGTGCTAAACCCCGGGGTCAAACTCAACACTTTAGGAATGGGGGTTAACTATTACATGGTTGCTGGTAAGATTTTGGTCCCCGGTTACCTTAAAGAGTTTGTTGCTCAGCCCGCGGGGGGTCTTGCCCAGTTATCACCTATCATCAAAGAAGAGGCTGAAGGACGATTGCCAGTTGTTTTATTTATTCTGGCATGTGTGCCATATTGTTGTAATTTTGTTCCTCCAGACTTTTTCCGTTTATGTAATTTTCAAACAAGTGTAGTTTCTGGCCACAAATTTATTCTTTTGGATGGGGCGTTAAAAGCCGCTTTTGTTGTAATATTCGCACAATAGCGGCCCATGTGCTTTTCCTTTTAGTTTTCTGGCCGTGGTGGTCGTTTGTTTCGAATATTTAACTTGTGTTTGCATATTTATTGATAAACTTTTTTGTTTGGGACATCTTTTATTTTGCTAAGAGTTTATAGCGAGGATTCGCTCGTTTAGTTCATATGTTTGTCAGTGTGGGGAAACTGATCAAACGGTCGGAGATGAATACTGGGCATGGGCTGGAATTGAGGTCTCGTTTTGAGGGACCTAGGTTCGGCAGCGTGACCTTCCTGTCGCGAGTCGGGCGTTCTACCATCGTTGCATGAGGACTATGGAGCTCGATTGAGTTATCCATGTCGGGCTGATGGTGTGCTCGTTATAAGAGCGGAGCTTCGCCCCTTCTGAATATTTTGGGTTTTATGCTTGTTCCTAGGCATGCACGCGTGGTCGGGTCTGGGTGTGTTTGTCTTGTCGACCAAACTTGTCGACTTCTCAGTGTTTTTAACTGTAATATTGTTTTAGCTTTTTAGTGTTCCATGATCGAACGAGTTGTTCCCCTTGTATGTTTTCCAAGTAATACGCTTCAGTCCTCGTTTTTGTGTAGACGCGATAAGGACCTTCCCAGTTGGTTGTGATCTTGCCCTCGCGAGATTCTTTGAGATTTCTCTTTAATACAAGTTTGTCGACCTCGAACTCTCGTCGTACGACCTTGGCGTTGTAGTGCATGGCTATTTTTTGTTTGAGCGAGGCCTCTCGTAGGGCTGCTCCTGTTATGATTTCTTTTACTAGATCCAGTTCCTCCCGAAGGGCGACGTCGTTCATCTCCTCGTCTGGAGGAGCCTCGGTTCTATGGAAGGTTCTTCGATCTCTACGAGAATGAAGGTCTTCATCCCATAAGCTAGTTGGAAAGGGGTCTCCCCAATTGACGAATGTGCAGTTGTTCGGTATCCCCAGAGTACACTGTGTAACTCCTTGACCCATCTTTCTTGGTTTCGTCTAACCTTTGCTTGAGGCCCCTAAGTATTACTCTTTTCGCAGATTCGGCTTGGTTGTTCGTCTGGGGATGCTCGACATAGGCAAAGTTTTGGGTGGTGCCTAGTTTGGCAATGAATTCGTGAAAGGTGTGGTCTGTAAACTGAGTCCCATTGTCGGTGACTATCGCTTGTGGGATGCCTAACCAAGCAAGTATGTTTCTTTTGTAGAAACAGAGAATATTTTGGGCGGTGATTTTGGCCAAATCTTCAGCTTCTATCCATTTGGTGAAGTAGTCAACCGCTACGATTAAATATTTGTTTTGATTGCTCCCAACCACGAATGGACCGAGGAGATCCAATCCCCACCAGGCGAAGGGCCAAAGAAAGGAGATGGACTTGAGCTTGTTGGGAGGAGATAAATACATGTCTCCGTGCCGTTGACATTTGTTGCATTTTTTTACGTGCTCTGTCGCGTCGTGCTGTATAGTGGGTGTAATACGATGGGAGAACTGACTTTTGGTTTTGCATTTTATCGTAAATGTTACGGATAGCAAGAGTCGCCACCAACTTTTCTTTTATCCAATAAGGAAAGGGTGAAAAGAACTGGAAAGACCTTTGAGAATTTTTTGAGTAAGGGGGGTAGGTTATAAAAAGGGAAGGTGTTAGCATCCTTTTTATCCGTAGTTATTTACGTGCTCTTAATTGCTAGTTCACTTTTTTGAAAATGCTTTGTGTTTACGTGTTTTGAAAATATTTTGAAAAATGCCTAAGTGCGGCAAACTTTGTAATGATTCTCGTATCGTTGAGAATGCATACAAAGTGTTTGTTTTGAAAATATTTCAGAAGAGAAGTGTATTGTGTGAAAAATATTTTGGAATGTTCGCGAGCACGCGATTAAGAACTAGCTACCTACTCAAAAGTCTTTGTTCTTTTCCTCTTCCTTTAGATAGTTCTATCCTACCATTGGTTAGTAGGAAGCCCTATCGTTAGATGTTTGAGGGACAGGCGCGGATCATCGTACAATCATAAAGGCAATATATAGGGATACCTTTAGCAATTCGAAGGAACTATCATAATGTACTTGTAGGCAACATCGAGGGACAAGATCATTTACCCAAGGCAACATCGAAGGATCATCGAGGGACTATGATATTTATGATGATTTTTAACTGAGGGTCTTTGCTAGTGGTATCCCTACGTTCGAGGGACATGACTGTTTTCTGAAGGCAACACGTGGAGTCACCCTAGAGGTGCACGTGTGAAAAGTGATTTGTTTTCAGTTAATTTATCTTGATTAGGTTTTCTAGCGTTTGATTATTATCTTTCCATACAATCCTATTTAGATAATTATTATATATACATACAAGGCATACAAAATATAGGTGCGAAAAGTAAAAGTGTGGGAAAATAAACCTAGGCTATTACATCCCATGAGCAGTTACATAATAAGGAAAAATACGGGAAAATAAACTAAGCTATTACAAAATCAATCGTGCGACCTATACATTTGTTTTCTAGAATTTAAATAGCAAAGAGAAAAGAAATTAGAAAGCATTTAAAACCTAAAGAAAATTTCTAAGTGTTAGGAAAATATTTTTTGATGTTTTATTATTTGGAAAATAATTAAAGTAATAATAAATAATTAAAACCTAATTATTTCTACTTTTTTCTCCTTTTTTAAGAAAATTAAGTTAATAATAAATAAAAACTAATGTCTAATGATTTTTAAATACAAATTAATTAATAAAAAAACCTAAGTCTAAATATTTTTAAATAAAAATTAGTTTTTTATTTTATTTTTTATTGTCTAATTAAAAATGTAATTAAATTAATTAAGCAAAAGAAAAAAATAATAAAAACAAGAAAATTGAAAAGTTAATGGGACCCTCCCCCCTTAATTCGAGAACTACGAATCTGATGTGGGGTTCTTTTCTCTTGAATGTTCCTGTAATGAGAGATCTGAAGCAAACGTATTTTTATGCCTTAAAATGGCATATAGAGATTTATGCATCAAATCTTGCATGTGATACGTCAAACTCGTCCTAAATCATATCCTGAATATATTTGAGCTCATCAAATACATTAGTAATGCATGAAATTTAAGATTGAATTCAAAGGGGAAAAAATGCAAACTGGCGGAGTTTGAAGCACGAGTTCCAGGCACCAAATTTTCTGGTTCTTGGGTTGGATGTGTTCCTGAGGACTTTAGGAAGAGGTTTGGACACTTCGTTTGGCTTGAGAGTGACTAGATCATGTGATACGAATTTTCACTTTTCTTGAGAATTTCGAGAGATTTTTGAAGTGGTTCTTGAGGCATAAACTTCTGTGTCCTTTACACTTGAGTATTGCATGCATGTATTTATAGAGGAATGAAATGGAACAAGAACAAGACAAGAATCTTGTATCATTATGTCACAATTCATTGCAAAAAAAAAAACACATTTAAATCTTTCCAAAATTGTTTTAAAAACATTCCAAACTTGAAGATTCTTGTTCCCAACATGTTTTTCACGGTTTTGGCATGTTTGTCATGTGTTCTTGGGCCTCCATGTGATTGAAATCAAAAGCCTATACGCCTTGGCCAATGATTTTATATTTTATTTGATTTACTTGCATTTAAATGAATAAAAATTCAAATAAAAGAAATAAAATTAAAAATATATATGAATGGATTTAGAGGTCTTATAACACATTGTGAACATGTTTGAATATCAAAAGTTAGGCACATTAGTCTAGAATTTCAAGTTTGCTCACTTTGCATTTCATGCATTTTACCAAACTTTCCCAATTTGCAATGATCATAACTCTCTCAACTTTCATATTTTGAATATGATCTTGGAATTTTTGAAAAGCTCAAGATATCCTATTCAATTTCTATTTTAATCGTTTTTGCATTTGGAGACTTTATCTTGGTGTAAGTTGTCTTGACAAAAAGTGTATTTTTGATGACTTTTGAAATGACCTATAATGTATGGGCTTATATATCTCAAATGCAACACTCTTTGGACTTAAGAATACATATACAAAGTTGTAGAGAATTGGATTTCCTTCAAAATGGGCTTTGATTGGGGAAAATTTGATGAAGCATGTGAAAGTTATGCTTGGTCAAAGTTCAGTTGATTTCTCCTAAGGAAGCCCTAATTTGGCAACTTTTTACTTTTGATGATTTAAGGGCTTTCCTTGAGAAATCATGATCAACCCTTGATCAAATGATTAAAATAACTTCAAAATGTTGATGTTAACAAAAAATCTTTAAGTTTGACTATATGTTGACCATAGTTGACTTTTTACCCAATACATTTAACTTTCAACCATCTGAGCTATTTACTGAGCAAACTTGTGATACAAGACTTGAAACTTGATATGAGCATTGTTGAAGATTTATGGAGAATCATGGTAACCACTTGATACCTTTGCAACCCAATCTTCCTTGATAAACTCAAAACCCTAGTTATAGACCCATTGCTTAGGAGGAGAATTTGTCTGATCAATTCTTGAGCCATCTTGAGCAAATGAGGACCTCATGAGAATGTCTTGAAGAAAAATGGGATGGAAAATTTTGGGGTACAACAGTGGGCCAATAGTATCCCACTCGCAAATATTTTCTTGCGAGGGATCTTTTTCCCAGGTGCTAGCCGTTAATACCTTTGTGGATCTCGAGCAAGACACGATTTATGCCACTTCGGTCGATGCACTTGAGAAGAGGAATGGGAAATCCTCTCCTGTAAAGTTTTAGCTCGACCAAGACGTACGAGCAAGCTCTTTGTCTGACAACGGCTGCTTCTTTTGGGTCGTTGGGGAGTTTTCCTTTAGTCAGGTAATCATGTACGGGGGTCATCCAGCAATCGATGTCCCCGATGGCGAACACTTCTAAGGTAGAGGGTGGCTTCTGGGTGTTCGGTCGAGTAAGGATTTCCTATATTACCGATTTATTCCCTCCTTTCCTCTTCGTGTTTTCTAACTTAGATAGGATATCTGTGCGGGTGTTATGCTAGCGGGGAACATGTTGCACGTTCACAGATTTAAATTTATTTTTCCTCTCCCGGACCAGGGCCCAATATTCAGAGAGTTAGTCGTTTCTGACCTGATATTCCCCTCGGATTTGAGATGCGACCAACTGAGAGTCAGTGAAGATCTCTATTTCCTCGGCTCCCAGATCTTTGGCCAATTATAATCCTGCTAGGAATGCCTTGTATTTGGCCTGATTGTTAGAAGTCAGGAAAGATAATGTGAGGAAGACCTCGATTAGGGTCCCTTATTAGTTTTGTAATATGATGCCAGTGTCGCTTCCTGTTGAACTGGAGGCGCCATTGACGAAGATCGTCCAGCGGCGTAACCCGTTGGGGTCTGAGGGCGAAGTCGTTTCAGCCACGAAGTCGGCCAAGGACTGGGCCTTAAGGGCTTTCCTGATCTTGTATTGGATATCAAATTCAGAGAGTTCTAAGGACCATTTCAACATTTTGTCAGCCATGTATGGTCTTCCGAGCAGCTACTTAATTGGCTGATCCATTCAGACGACTATGGTGTGGGTCAGAAAGTAGTGTTTGATCCTCCTTGCCGCTTTAATGAGGGCTAGAGCTAATTTCTCAATTTGTTCATGTCTCTCCTTTGGGCCTTGCAGGGCCTTGCTCGTGAAATAAATTGGTCTTTGTCCCTCTGGAGGTTCTCTAATTAGTGTCGTGCTTATCACATCGGAGGCGATGGCCAGATAGAGGTAGAGGACCTCGTATTTCTCGAGTCGAGAAAGGACAGGTGGTTATGATAGTGGTCATTTTAAATAAATGAGGGGTCGCTCGCATTCAGGCATCCATTCGAAGGTAGCTTCCTTACGGAGGAGTTTGAACAGGGGAAGCGCGTGCTGGGAGGATTTTGCCACGAATCGAGGGGGAGAAGTGAGCATGTCATTTAAGATTTGGATGGACTTTTTTGAGGTGGGCGTCGGAAATTCAGAAAATTCCTGACATTTGTAGGGGTTTGCTTCAATGCCTCATTTTGTTAGATAGAATCCGATAAACTTGCCCGCGCGTACGCCAAAGGTACATTTTTCCAGGTTGAATCGCATCCGACACTTTCAAGCCTGCTCTAACACTTTCTTTAAGTGGAGGGAATGGTCAAGCTCTTCCATGTACTTGATGATCATGTTGTCCGTATAGACTTCGAGCATGTCGCCTATCTCGTTGTGAAAAACTTTGTTCATCATGCGCTAATATGTAGCACCCGTGTTTTTTAGGTCGAAGGGCATTACATTGTAGTAATAGTTATCTAATTTGGTCATGAAAGCAGTGTATTTTTTATATATTTTCGCCACTGGGATCTGGTTATAACCAGAGTATGCATCCATAATTGATAGCAATTTAAAACCGGCCGAGTAGTCGACCAGTTAATCAATATTAGGGAGGGGATAAGCATCTTTCAGGAAAGCTCAATTGAGATCAGTATAATCGATACACATGCACCACTTTCCATTAGATTTTTTCACAATAACTACATTTAAGAGTCAGGTTGTGTACTGGGCTTCATAAATAAAATGTGCCTCTATGAGGTCTTTTATAGCTAGTTCTCCGACCTCTGCTTTTTCCGAGGACTGTTTTCTTTTACACTGGGCGACAGCCTTGAGGGAAGGATCTATAGTAAAGTGATGGCATGCGATTTTTGGATCTAATCCAGACATCTCGGCCGCACTCTAGGCGAACAGGTCAGCATTTTCCCTTAGGCAAGCTTTGACTTACCTTTTTGCCAAGTCGGGGAGGTTTGCTCTAATCTTTACTCCTCTAGTAGGATCTTCTCCGAGGGGAACGAGCTCGAAGTAGTCATCCAAGATTGGTCGTGCGTGAATCGAGAGTTCATCGCGATCAGTAGAGAAGGTCGAACCTTCATCTTCGACCATGGGCTCCTTTCCATTCCTTCTTTGCTCGGCACGATCTTCCTTGGAAAAGCGGCTGTCGAGGTCAATGGTGTCGACCCTCGGCAATGGCTTGACTTCCTCAGAGCTGGAGGGCAGTGCGGCTCCGGTGGTTATTCGAGGTCGAACGTTGATGGTTTTGAGGCCCCTGGGTGAAGCTTTAAAACACCTTCTTGCTGATTGGATATCCCTATGGCAGGTGGCAACCAAGCCTTCGACGGTGTAGTACTTTATTTTGAGATGCACAGTGGAGGGAATTGCGATGAGTTCGGCGAGAGTGGGTCTACTGAAGATGCACTGATAGAGAGACGGGAAATCTACTACCAAGAATTGGGTCTTGATGGCTTTGGTCGTTACCCCTCTCCCGAAGGTGACGATCAGCTCGACATATCCCAAGGGTTTAGTGCTGGCTCCATTGAAGCCTTAGAAGTCTGATCCTATGTACGGGGTCAGATGGCTTTCATTCACCTGCAAGGTGGTGAACATCTGGGTGTACATGATGTCCACCGAGCTGCCTTGATCGAACAGTATCTGTCACACGTTGAAATTCGACATAAAGGCTCTCACGAGTAGTGGGATGGTCGAATTCGGGGCTCCGCCCGAAAGTTCCTCCCTGTAGAAAGTGAGTGGATGGGAACCTCCTCAAAATTTGTCTAGCGTGGTGTCCATGTCTGAGTTAGCTTCGATGAGCTGGTCGAATCTTCTCTTTACTGACCCAACCGTGTTCCTGTTGAATCCCCCGCTGGAGATGACCATGGTTGCGGGAATGATTCCTAAGGACTGTGGAAGGAGAAGTACAGTGGGACATCCTCCATGTCCGGGGTAGTAGAAATCTTCCGGCCTCGAGATGCTCACAACGACTAGTATGGCATCGATTATGGTAATTTCTGGTGCTTCTTCGTGGGTGCCCTCTTTCTTTTTGTATTGCTTGAGGTGCCCATCTCGAATCAGTATTTTGATTTCATCCTTGAGATGAATGAAATCATTGGTGTTATGCCCATGACTTTTGTGGAATCTGCAATATTTGCTCTTTTCGGTTCCCGGTTTGGAAGGTGTTTGTCGAGGGAAGTGCACCCCGGCCGCTTAAATTCAGAATTGGTGCATTCAGATAGAATATGCTCCCTCGAGGTAGTCAGAGGGGTGTATTCGTAGAAACAAACAGCTGGCCCCTTGTAGTCCTTGGATTCCCGGGACTTGTCTTCCCGTTTATTTTCTCCCTGATAGGATGTTGAGGGCTCGTCATTCCTTGAGGTCTTGGCACTTTCTTTGTGCCTCAATTCCCTAGCGTTGTTGGAGGCTTCCTTCTCCTCGTATTGGATGTATGCCTGGGCCTTGAGGATGAGGGAGTCGAGAGTGTCTGGTGTTTCAATGCCCACCACTTTGGCAAAGTCGCTGCGGGGATGAAGCCCGTGCTCGAGAAGATATTTCTTCATGTTGTCGATCGTAGAGACTTGTACAACTTCCTTGTTGAAGCGTTTGGTGCATGCCCACAGAGGTTTATCTCTGCCCTGTTTGATTGCTTCGAGCAAAGCCTCCGACTTTGGGTGTCGATGAGAGTTGTTGAAGTTTCTCGAGAATATCCTTCCGAGCTGCTTCCAAAAGGTGATAGACTCATACGGGAGACTCTTGTACCAAGAAATTTCTCCCTTCTTGAGAGTGGTTGGGAACAATCTGCATTTGATGGCCTCTCTGACTCCTCGATAGTCGAGGAGAGCGTCGATGTTCTCAATATGCTCATCAGGGTCCTTCATTCTATCGTAGGCTCCCAATGGAGGTGGATTCTCCAGACCGACTAAGAGTGGAGCTTCTGTAATTTCCCTTAATAGCGGGCCACGGGGCTCGTCGTCTTCACTACCCCCGGGGGACAAAGAAGTGGAGTGATAGTTTCTACCCCGTTGTCATCGCGATCACGTCGGGGGGAGGGACTCCTCCATTTTTGTCTTGGTTCGGGTAAAGGTAATCGAGCACGATCGATTTGACGGTCATCTTTCCTCTTCTTGGATGAAGGAGAGTCTTGATCTTTTGTAGGAGGTGTGCGGTTACATTTCATGAAGAAAGAAACGTCGCGCTTATTCTTTCTTGGTGGAAGGCCACGCCAAGGTGGTGATATACTATGGAAGTTTCACCTTCGGGCTCTCCGAGGAGGAGACCTTGACTGTTTGTTCTCCCAGACCCCTATCCTTTGGTTCTGGTGTGGGATTAGGGTGTTGGTCTGGTTGATAGTAGCGAGCAACACTGCAATGGTCGGGTCGGTGCTGAGAGGGATGGGAACTGGTTGTAGGATTTTTGGAAGCTCCTCGGTAGGATTCTTAGGATGTCCCTTGTCCAAGAATTGGTTGTCGCTGCATCGGGCGTCAGTTGAGTCTAGAGACGCAGTCTGGCCGTCTTGGAAACCTAGGTTGTCCTCGAGGTGATGATGTTCCTGGCTTCCGCCGGTTTTGTGTGTAGGGGAAAGAATAGCCTTTTCGAGCAGATGGAGATCATCATGGACGGCCATGACTTGAGAAAGGAATCTTGAAAATTTGCTTAGATCTTTGAATTTCGAGGAAAGAAAGATGGGAAGAGCAGTTTCCCACAGACAGCGCCACTGATCTTACCAGTTAATTAAAACCTGCAAGGTGGCTGGGTGATGATCTGTAGTCGGGCTGTGATGTTGAGGAGGAAAAAAGGGATTATACCTGCAAGGCACTCTGACGATCAAGTAAGAGTGGGAACAATGAGATACAAGCAAAGTGTTAAGGTATTGGTGGTGAATAGCAAATATTCGATACCTGGCCCTCACAAGTGTGAGGGTATATATAATGCCCCTGGCGCATGGCCATTGGTTCCTGTTTTTGGGCCTGGATATGCGGGTCCACAAAAATAGGTAACTGTCAGAACTTGTTCAAACCGGGTAGATGTGCCCGTAACTAGTCGTTGGTTCCGAGGAGGAGGTAAGTTACGGACAATGCTCTAGGCTAGTATAGAAACTGATTATCATCGTCATTCCAGGACTTGTCACAAATGCCATAGTTATATTGACAAAGTACATGTGCCTCTGGTTCCTCTGAATGTCTTGACTGCTCCTTGGTCATTTGCAATGTGGGGCATTTATATGATTGGAGAGATTAAGCCTACCTCTTCTAATGGAAATTGTTTCATCCTGGTCGCTATTGATTATTTCAGAAAGTGGGTTGAAGCGACCTTATTTTCCTCTGTTACCAAGAATGTTGTGGCCCAGTTCATCAAGCATAACCTCATCTGTTGGTATGGCATACCTGAAAAGATCATCACAGATAATGGTACCAATCTTAACAATACTATGCTCACATAATTCTGCATGCAGTTCAAGATTAAGCACCAAAATTCTTCTTCATATCGATCGAAGATGAATGGCGCAATGGAATCTGCCAACAAGAATATCAAGAAGATTTTTCAAAAGATGGCAGTGGCATACAAATATTGGCATGAGATGCTACCATTTTCTCTTCATGGTTATCGCACTTCATTATGTACATCAACTGGGGCAACCCCGTTCTCTCTCGTCTACGATATGGAGGTTGTCTTGCATGTCGAAGTCCAGATTCCTTCCCTGAGGATTATGAAAGGCGCGAGTTTAGATGAAGATGAATGGATTCATACTCGACTGAACCAGATAAATTTGATTGATGAAAAGAGGCTCGCAATTGTTTGTCATGGTCAGATGTACCAGAAACGCATGACCAAGGCCTTTAACAAGAAAGTCAGACATCGGGTGTACCAGGCTGGTGATTTGGTAATAAAGCGCATCATCTTACCACAAGGTGATCCCAGGGGAAAATGGACTCCCACATACGAAGGGCCATTTGTAATTAAAAATATTTTCTGGCGGTGCTATGATACTTACCACCATGGGCGGTGAAGATTTTCCGCACCCTATAAATGCAGACATAGTCAAAAAATACTATGCATAAAAGAGACCCGCTAGGTTGAGAAGCCTAGGCAAAAATAAGGGCATCCCGGCGAACCAAAATGGTTCGGGAAAAATTAGGGATATATATATATATATATATATATATATATATATATATATATATATATATATATATATATATATATATATATATATATATATATATATATATATATAAATTGTACACCCGGTAAGTCGAAAACCTGAAAAGGCGGCTTGGGCAAAAAAGGGCATCCCGGTGGACTGAAAACCCGAAAGGGTGGTCCAGGAAAAAGTTAGGGAGTAAAGCGTATGACTATATCCCGTTGGATCACCCATCTACTTACAGCCAGCATAATTATCAACGTCAAGTTTAAATGGTACAAATTAATCCAGTCATCTTCTTCTGATGACAAATGATGAGATGCTTGAAGACATAGAGGCAATAACGGTGTTGAAACTCAATGGGATCATTTCCACATATAGTAGAAACTCTTTAAATTAATAATTTCAACACAGGAGAAATTTATTAATTTAGAGAGTTATTAATTTATCAATAAATTAATAATTATTAATTTAAAGAGTTTTTAAGTAATTATATTGTACATACCAAACAAAAAGGCAAATTAGTCTATGCCTATTAGAATTATGTTGCAACGAACCTTGGGACTCAATGTAAATTCGTAACTATTGTGTTCATATGCATTGGAATAAATAATGACTTTTGAAGTACAGTAAATATAAACAAGAGGAACAAATGTGTTCAATGTATTCTTAAGCAAGTTTGGCATATATAAATTACATGAATGTGTTAGAGTATTCAAACCATATCTCACAAGATTGCTTCTAATCTAAAAGGTGTTGCAAAATTAACTATGTTAGATCAAATACGTAAGGAGTTGTGTGAGTGCAAGAGAGATAATCATGCAAGCACACAAAAAGACTTGCAGAGATGGCTTAAGGGAAAATTTCAGTTGAAAGTTAGTCAAGGAACATTATCAAACACACTTAAGCGGTAAAATGATTATCTCTCTGCTGAAATAGAAAAGGGAGTAGCAGAGATCAAAAGACACAAACCAGTAAAATATCCTACATGGTGAAGGTTGTTTATGAGTGGTTTCTCTAGCATGAAGAACATGTGAATATCACAGGAGAATTAATTTTGGAGAAGGAAAGAGATACAATGAAACTCGTGTACCCTCATGATGATTCAAATTTTAACTTTTCTATAGGATGGCTTGGGAAATTCAAGCACCGACATGGCATAAAGTCATTTCGTCATTTTGGCGAGAGTGGGTCTGTTGATGTACAAGACATGGAGCAGAAATTGGTATTGATTCTGGAGAAAATTGATCAGTTCCCTATGAAATATGTTTTCAATGTGGATGAAACTGGGTTGTTTTATAGGCTACAAGTTGATCATTCACTGGCAACAAAACAACTTGAAGGAAGAAAACAAGATTAAGAAAGGCTGACGGTAGTTATTTGTTGCAATGAAGATGGCTATGAAAAAACCCCTCTATGGATTATTGGGAAATATGCAAAGCCTCGTTGCTTCAAGAATGTCAACATGAATAGCTTGGATTGTCAGTGTCGAGCTAATAAAAAAGCATGGATGACTATTGTGCTTTTTTATGAATATGTTCGTTCATTTGACCAAATGATGCATGGTAGAAGAGTTCTACTTGTGGTAGATAATTGTCCAGCACATCTAATAAATATTGAAGGGCTAAGAAAAGTTGAGTTGTTCTTCTTGCCACCCAACATGACATCAAAGATTCAACCTTGCGATGCTGGGATAATAAGAGATTTCAAGATGCATTATCGTAGAAGGTTTTACCGCAAAATATTGGAACGTTATGAGGTGGGGAAATTTGATCTAGGGAAGATAAATGTCCTTGATTCTATCAATTTGGAAATCCCAACTTGGACCATAGATGTTCGAAAAAGAAACAATAGTGAATTCCTTCTAACACTGCAAAATTCGATCCGATAGTGACGTTGCAAGAAATTTGGATGAATCCACTTTTGATAAAGAAACTCAAGACCTCGAGACTATGATCAATCAATGTGGCTATCGTAATAAGATGGATATAGACAATCTAATGAACGACCCAGGTGAAAATGAAGCATGTTCGGAGGTTCAGAGTTTAGAAGATATTGTGGGTACTATCATTAAGAATAATGCAGAGGATGACGACGAAGATGATACGGTGTCTTTGGAGCCTGTTATGCGAAAGGAAGCACTTATGGTGTCGAACACTCTTCACAACTTTATGATACAATACAAAAATACAACACCTGAGCTATTGGATGCAATAAGAAAAGTTATAGATAAGCTCCAAATAGACTTGAATTTTAAAGGAAAACAGACAACTATTGAATCATATTTCAATAGAGTGTAATATATTTTTTTCAATATCTATGAATTATTAATTTATGATTTTCTTGGTACCGAAAATTATAAAGGGATCTCCCAAAAAATTATTATCTTATTATTTTATCGAGTTTTTCAATTTTTTACATTGGCCCAAGTCGGGGCCAGAAAAATTTATTATTTTAGAGAGTTTATTAATTTACCGAGTATTAATTTAAAGAGTTTCTACTGTAGTTGTTTTTCTTGTTTATCATTTTGTATTTTTTCAATTTCACAACTTCCTCTTACTAGGATTTTTGTCTCCTTGTATAAAACTGCATGTTCATAAGCAAACCTTCAAAATCAATACAACTCAGTCTATTTCAAAATTCAAAACTATTTGTTTTTACTTCCTCTATGTTGTTTGTGAACACGTCCAATGGTTACTTTGAATGAACATATGCATTTAAATATGATCACGGTTTATAAATATTTGCATAAAAAACATGATTAGCATTTATCGAAGACTCTAGGAGTTGGGATAATGTTTAAGTCATTCATAAATCCCCACAGAGCAATCTCCATGAAACTATCTCTACAGAACTATCTTTGCAAGCTCATCCCAAACACACACACACACACACACATATATATATATATATATATATATATATATATATATATATATATATATATATATATATATATATATATATATATATATATATATATATATATATATATATATATATATATATATATATATATATATATATATATATATATATATATATATATATATATATATATATATATATGTGTGTGTAATATGCCCTCAGGCAGAAATTGGGGCATCTTCTAGCAGTTCACCTCCATATCCCTAATGGATAACTTGATCATTTTAGGCAACTTTTCGAAAGCGTCATCGAGGGACTATGATCATTTGATTGTTTGTTTTTGTTTTTCCCAAAGAGACCTAACATGCAATATGGCCCATTTATTGAAGGCAACAAGTGGAATACCCTAGGGGTGCAAGTGTGGTATGTGTTGTCCATTTTCATGCTTGATTATCTTGAAATTAGGTCAAACTATTTTGTTCTTTTTATTTGCATACAAACCCTAATTCTAACATGGTATATTTAGAAAGCATTAAAGTGCGAAAAATAAAGTTCTAAACTATTACAACACAATATGGGAAGGGGGGTACAAATGTTCAAATGGGGGGATATTTAGACAAGGAATTTAAACCTAGCTATTACATCAATTTTGGAATATTTACAAGATAATTAATTGCACAAATCAAATGGAAAATAAAATAAAGATGCAAAATGCAAAAAGGGTTTTTATATGTATGAAAAAAAAGATTTTTTTTATGTCAAATAAACAAAAATGAATAAAATAAAAAAGTAATATTTTTGGAGTTTTTGTGTTTGAAGGGTAAAACCCTAATTTTATTAAATAAATATATATATTATTTAATTTATACAAGTATTTATTTATTATATACAAAAAATAAAATAAAATGAAGTATATTTATAAAAAGAGTATTTTTTAAGGTCAAATATTAATAAAAGAAAAATGTAGGTATTTTTGTATTTTAACCTAAATATACTAATATATATATATATATATATATATATATATATATATATATATATATATATATATATATATATATATATATATATATTATATATATATATATATATATATATATATATATATATATATATATATATATATATATATATATATATATATATATATATATATATATATATATATATATATATATATATATATATATATATATATATATATATATATATATATATGTATTAATTTCTAAATATGTATTATATATATAAAAATAATAATATTTAATATTTATAAAAAAAGGTATATTTTATATAAAATATTCTAAGAGGATAAAACAAAATAAAAATGAAAATAAAATGGTGTTTACATTATTTTTGGTATTTTTAAATAAAAGTAAGTTTATATACTTATTTATGTACAAATAACTAATCTAAACAAATAAATGCCTATAAATTCAAAAATGGTGTAAAAAATTATTTTTATATTTTTAATATCACGAGGAAAAATAAATAAACCAGAATGAAAAAAGAAAAGTCAAAAAATCAATAAAACAAACAAAATGGGCTCAGGGGGTGTAAAACCAAAAACATGGTGTGAAAAGAAATATCAAAGCAGGCCCAGCCCATGTGGCTTCTTCTTCAACCTCTGGACAGAAAATGTTCAAAAACGCGCGCCTGAACATCAATTCAAACATCTGGATTCCTTGATCTTTTGCACAAACTTACAACATAAGAAATGTTAAGCATTGAATCACGATTCTAAATATGTAAAGAACTCATCCTAACTCTCAGAAATGAGAGAGAATTTCATCATTCCTAAATCCTAACCTAAGTTTTTATCAACATTCAGACCTTAAATTCTCATAGCTCAGGAAAAATAAATGAAAAGTAAAAGTATGTACAGATTCAGGGGCATGAGTAGAACACTTCTTATTCACAAACTTAGAGCTAATGATGCCTATACTAAGAGTTAGAAGTTCAAGAAGATACCTGTTCAGTTGAAGTTGTATCTGGCAATGGGGGAGCTTTCAGGGCAAGATGATGATCTGTACAGCTTGCTTGAAGTGTGGTGATGCTATTCCAATGCTTACTTTGCTTTGAAACACCTTGGATCGAGCTATGGACCTTCAACTGCAAAACAAGAAAGTGAAAATGGTGGAACTGATTAGAGGAGTTACAGGTCGTGTTTTATGTTTTGGTTAGCTTCAAGTGATGCTAGGGAATGTGTTTGATGAGCTTTTAGCAAGAATGCATGAAAGGAATGAGAGTTGGCACTCAAACTGCAGTAAGAGCTCTGTTTGGGCAGTTTGAGGGTGGTTATGTATTCTAGAGGGCAATGGAGGTGTTGGAGTCGTGTGCTAGCTCAGTTAGGATGTCTTGAATGTGTACAAAGTATTTGCTCAAGGGTTCTATTGCTGAGATGAAAGTTGTGTTGTGTTATGCCACATTTCTTCACACTTAAGCAAGAAAATGTCCACTTGAGTTTTAGACAGCTAGAGGCCCCTCTAATGTTCTGCTAACTCTCCCCTTGATCAGTGTGTTTTATTCATAATCTTGTGCCAAAGTGATTTGATCTGTACTTGTTGATTTGCAACTTTGACATAAAGCTTAACTTTTCAAAAATGGCTATTTCACTTTTCTATAAATGGCTTAATTCAACATGTAATGCTTAAACTCATAAAACAAGGCCTTGGCACAATGAGTATGCATTAAATTATTGAGTGTTGGATGGTTTAGAGGCCTGTAATCAAGGGAAGCATGCTGATTTTGAAAATGCATAAGTTATGAACATGGTAATGGTCATGAATCAAAGTGACTTTTTGCCATATTGCAAAATTCGATTCTCTCAAGTCATGAGGTTGTTTGATGAGTTCTTGGACATTTTGGAAAGCTTGGAATGTGTACTACAATCCATCTTTGAAATGCAAATTGAAATTCCAAGGGGAAGTATGTGAAAAATGGTCTTGAAGTTAGGTAAAAACCTTGCCTAAAAAGGTCAAAATTTCACTAAGTTAAGAATGGTTTAGTACCCTTATTCCAAAAATTGTAACTTGAGATACAAGCTTCTTTTGGGAAAACTTTGTGAATCAAAGTTGTAAATCATGAAATAGGCTACAACTTTCATGTTTTGACTTTTGCTTGAATCCAAATGAATCTTGGTGAGAAAGTGGGGCAAAGTTTGGAAAAAATTAGGGTTTTTCATAACTTAGAAAAAATTCTAAGTTATGAAAAATTCTCATTTCAAACCCTAATTTGCAATCTTTGATTTCTTGGTGAACAAGTTTCATGATTTGGCATGTTTTGATGAAAAATGAATCTTGACTCTTGATTTTGACCAAAAAGTCAAAGTTTGACTTTTCAGTATACAGTCAAAATTGATCAATTGACTGGGAAATTCAACTGTCAATCATGTGTATTTGGGATCTTTTGAACTTGTTGAGCATGTCAAGACAATTCCATGGGGTCCTTGAATCCATATGTGAGCTTGGTTTGCCATTGGCTAGGCCAAACAGTCAAAATTTGCCTTTGTGCAGTCAAAACCCTAAAAATGACCATTTTGCCCTTTTGGTGATCTGATCAAATTTCTTGTGGAATTGTGATCCAAACTTGATCAAATGGTCCATGTGAGTTCATGATGTTGATGTGGGTCAATTTTCATGGGATTTGACTGTCCATTGGCCACAGTTGACTTTTTCCCCAATACAGCTGATTTCTAGGTCAACTGTCCAATTGACTGGGCAAAACTTGGGATCAAGACTTGAAACTTGATATGGATAAACTTGGGAGTCCAATATGAAGCATGAAAGTCATCTTAGGAATTTTAGGGCAAAATATCTTTGTGCAAACACAAACCCTAATTTGGGTCAACAGTGCAAGGAGAAGTCTTGAGCAGATGAAACCCTAACTGGATCTTGAGCTTCAAGGGCTTTGTGATGAGAAATCATATGAGAAAAAGGGAGGGCAAATTTTGGGGTACAACAGTTGCCCCTGTTCAATCTTCTTGAATCCAAAGAGTTAGATTGGCAAGTTTGCCTTTCGTGACTCGAGGGTAAAAGGAGATTGGACACTAGAGTGCCCGGAAATTTGCACTCGTCAAAGCAATGGATGCGGGAATGGGCTTAGAGATGCCATTTGGAGATGGGCTTAACGATGCCATCTGGAAGAATGACAGAAACTTGTCGGGGATGGGCTTAGAGATGCCATCTGGAATGAGTATCAGGAAGGTGTCCATGCTTTGGACCATCTCTGAACTGGGGGGTCTGAACAAGCAATAAATTGACATCCGTTGTTGGGAAGAATCCATGAACTGTTTTCAGAAGTCTTGAGAAGGGACTGAACAAGCGATAGGTTAACATCCGTTACTTGGAGGACCCGTGAACTGTTTTCAGAAATCTCAGAGTTGAATAAGCAATAGAGCAACATCCGTTGTTGGGAAGCGTCCGTAAACTGTTTTCAAAAGTTGCATCTGAACAAGTGATAGATTAACATCTGTTGTTGGGAAGAATCCATAAACTGTTTTCAGAAGTCTTGAGAAGAAACCGAACAAGTGATAGGTTAACATCCGTTACTTGGAGAACCCGTGAACTGTTTTCAGAAATCTTGAAGTTGAATAAGCAATAGAGCAGCATCCGTTGTTGGGAAGCGTCTGTAAACTGTTTTCAAAAGTCGCATCTGAACAAGCGATAGATTAACATCCGTTGTTGGGAAGAATCCATAAACTGTTTTCAGAAGTCTTGAGAAGAAACTGAACAAGTGATAGGTTAACATCCGTTACTTGGAGAACCCGTGAACTGTTTTCAGAAGTCTTGAAGTTGAATAAGCAATAGAGCAGCATCCGTTGTTGGGAAGCGTCCGTAAACTGCTTTCAAAAGTCGCATCTGAACAAGCGATAGATTAACATCCGTTGTTGGGAAGAATCCATAAACTGTTTTCAGAAGTCTTGAGAAGAAACTGAACAAGTGATACGTTAACATCCGTTACTTGGAGAACCCGTGAACTGTTTTCAGAAGTCTTGAATTTGGAGGAAGAACCAGTGTAGGGTTCCCTGATGATGAGCTCGTGTAACACTGCATCTGGATAAATCTAGAATAAGCATTAGAATGTTGCCGTGTCTGGGTCACATCCGAACTATTCCTGGAAAGAAATCTCGGAAGATAATGATTTTAGTCTTTCGACTGATCTTACCTGAAAAGGTAAAGAGTTAGTTATATGCAATGTCATGATGCATGATACAATGTATGTTATGTGATATGAATGTAAATGAATGCGCATGTAAGCTGGAGAGCTGTCTTGCAAAGGATAGATGAATCCGAGATGGCTGAAGATAATAGTATCTTGACTGCTGCCGGGAAGAATAATTCATGGTTGTTGCTGGAGAATAAAGAGCTTGGGTTGCATACCAATCTTCTGGGGAATTCCTGATGACTTCTACTGGGGAGTTCCAATCTAATAGACTCATGATGGGGATGTAAGACTGAGAATCTTCAGTTTGGTGGGAAGTATCTCTGGCGACTTCACTGGGGAACTCAATATTTGCCCTCCCAAAATTCTGTGGGGAGAAGGTTCATTAGTCTGGCTCCGCTGGGGATTTGATAATTTGAAGCTTTAGCTCTGCCGGGAATACTGAAACTTAAACTCTGAGGGGAACTGAGTTCTGGAGGATTCTCTGGCTGGGGATAACAAAGATAGGCTCCTCTGGGGGATTGTATTGATAAGCTATGTTGGGGAACTCTGATGAACTCTGCTGGAGGTAGGAAGAATTTTGGCGAGTGCGATCTTCCGTGGCAATAAGCTGAGGATAACCCAGTTATAAGCCCTTATGAGGAATAACTTTGAATAAAGCTCGGGAGAGACGTCCTTACTCTGTAGGATAAGCTTCCAGAATCTACTGGGGATAAGCTTCAGGGTTTGCTGGGGATATGGATTCCAAATCTCCTGGGGGTTTCCTTTGAAGGGTATCAAGATATCCAACTGCACCTTTGACCTATCAGTAATCCTCTTTCTTGATTCGTAAGGAAATGATTATGTTCAAATGCATATGCCTATTTAACAAAACATTGGACGTTTCTCAAAATAAAACAAATAGTGCAAGAGAAAAGAAAAGGAAATGACACAAATTTCTGGGAAAAGTATTTGTATTGACTTTCTATGAGTATATTTGTACAAAGGAGACAATCATCCTAGTAAGAGGATTTTGTCGTAAATATTGAAAGATTTATACAAAATAAAGATGGCTATGTGAAATAATTCCATGGGATTCCATTCCGCTATAGCTTTCACAACTCTGAATATATGTCCATTCAATGTTTCGTTTGCCGATGACTGGATTGATCAGAAGCCTGGAGCTGGTTGATGAAGAGATTTTCTTTGAAGTGATCCGACGAGACATAGTCATACGCTTTAATTCCCTAACTTTTGCCTGAATCGCCCTTTCGGGTTTTCGATCCACCGGGAAACCCCTTTTTGCCCAAGCCGCCCTTTCGGATTTTTAACTTGCCGGGTGTACAGATTTTTTTATTTTTATCCCTAACTTTTGCCTGAACCGCCCTTTCGGGTTTTCGGTTCACCGGGATGCCCATTTTTGCCCAAGCCGCCCTTTCGGGTTTTCGACTTGTCGGGTTATTTTATGCGTAGTATCTTTTGACTATGTCTGCATTCGTAGGGTGCGGCAAATCGTCGTCGTCCATGGTGGTCAGAATCATTGCACCACCAGAAAATATGCTCTTGATCACAAATGGTCCTTCATATGTAGGAGTCCATTTTCCCCTGGGATCACTTTGCGGCAAGATAATCCGCTTGATTACGAGATCTCCGACTTGATACACTTGACGTCTGACTTTCTTATTGAAGGCCTTGATCATCCGTTTTTGATACGTCTGACCATGGCATATAGCAGCGAGTCGCTTCTCGTCGATCAGATTGAGTTGATCAAGTCGGGTCTGCATCCATTCATCTTCATTCAAACCTGTATCCTTCATAATCCTTAGAGAAGGAATCTGGACTTCCATAGGCAAGACAGCTTCCATGCCATATACCAAAGAAAATGGGGTTGCCCCTGTTAAAGTACGTGCCGTCGTACGGTATCCATGCAGAGCAAACGGTAACATCTCATGCCAGTCTTTGTAAGTGACTGTCATTTTCTGAATGATCTTCTTAATGTTTTTGTTCGCAGCTTCAACAACACCGCTCATCTTCGGCGATAGGGAGATGAATTGTGATGATAAATCTTGAACTGTTCGCACAATGCGGTGATCATCGCGTTATTCAGATTTGTACCGTTGTCTGTGATGATCCTGTCTGGAACACCATACCGACATATGAGATTTTGCTTGATAAAGCGGGCAACCACATTTTTAGTAACAGAGGCGAAGGAAGCCGCTTCGACCTATTTGGTGAAATAGTCAATGGCAACCAGGATGAAGCGATGTCCGTTGGAAGCCGTGGGCTTGATCTCTCCAATCATGTCAATGCCCCACATTGCAAATGGCCAAGGAGCAGTCAGAACGTTGAGAGGAACCAGAGGGATATGAACTTTGTCAGCGTAGACTTGAAATTTGTGGCAAGTACGGGAATGTTGATGGCAGTCAGCTTCCATGGTGGACCAGTAATAGCCTTCCCTTAGGATCTTCTTAGCCATTGTATGCCCGCTCAAGTGGGTGCCAAATGTGCCGCTGTGTATCTCAGTCATGATCAACTCTGCTTCAGCTTTGTCTACACATCGGAGTAATACACAATCATGGCTTCGTTTGTAAAGGATATCGTTGCTCAGGAAGAACTTAGCAGCAAATTTCCTTAAGAACTTCTTGTCATTTACGGAAGCTCCTTCGGGATAATCTCTAGTCTCGAGATACCTTTTGATTTCATGGAACCAGGGTTGTTCCACTACTTCTTCGGTATTAATCTCATGACAATGCGCAGGTTCATCCATTCGCTCGATGGTGATTTGGGGAGCCTCGTTATCCCAGTTGAGTTTAAACATGGAGGACATTGTGGCTAGAGTATCTGCTAGCTGATTCTCTTCTCGCGGGAAATGCTCGAAGGTAATTTGCTCGAAATGAGGCAACAATGTCAAGACATGTTCTTTGTACGGGATAAGATTAGGATGCATGGTATCCCACTCTCCTTTGATTTGACTGATAACCAAAGCTGAGTCCCCGAATACGATCAAAGATTTGATCCCCAAGTCTATAGCAGCCTTCAGACCAAAGATGCAAGCTTCGTATTCAGCCATGTTGTTTGTGCAGCTGAAGCAAAGTCGGGCCGTGAAAGGTGTGTGACAGCCTTCCGGAGAAATGAGTACTGCGCCAATACCATTTCCAAGTGCATTTGAAGCACCATCAAAGTACAGGGTCCATCGGGATCCCTTTTCGGGTCCGTCATACGGTCCGTTACTTTCAATGTTGTCCAAATTCATGATGTCCTCGTCTGGGAAGTCAAATCTCATGGGTTGATAATCTTCGATAGCTTGATGAGCAAGATGGTCAGCTAGTACACTCCCTTTGATAGCTTTTTGGGTGGTGTACTGGATGTCATACTCTGTTAGGATCATTTGCCATCTGGCTATTCTTCCAGATAAAGCGGGCTTTTCGAAGATATACTTGATAGGATCCATTTTGGAAATCAGCAGGGTAGTATGAGTCAACATATACTGCCTTAGTCGGCGAGCAGCCCATACCAAAGCACAACAAGTTTTCTCGAGCAGTGAGTAGCGAGTCTCACAGTCGGTAAACTTTTTGCTAAGGTAATAAATAACATGCTCTTTTCGACCAGACTCGTCATGCTGGCCCAAAACACACCCCATTGAGTTATCCAAGACGGTCAGATACATGATCAATGGTCTTCCTTCGACGAGTGGAATCAGAATAGGAGGTTCTAGCAAATACTCCTTGATCTTATCAAAAGCAGCTTGGCAATCATCGTTCCATTTGACTACCTGATCTTTCTTCAAGAGTTTGAAAATTGGCTCACAGGTAGAAGTCAGATGCGAGATGAATCTGGTAATATAGTTCAAGCGCCCCAAGAATCCTCTAACCTCCTTTTCAGTACGGGGAGCAGGCATCTCTTGTATTGCTTTCACTTTTGCGGGATCGACTTCAATGCCTTTGTTGCTTACAATGAATCCCAGAAGTTTACCAGACCTAACTCCAAAAGTGCACTTACTTGGATTCAGCCTGAGTTTGTATTCTTTCAACCTGGCAAACAACTTTTCTAGATGTTCAAGGTGCTCCTCCTCTGTTTGTGACCGAGCTATCATATCGTCTACGTAAACTTCGATCTCATGATGTATCATATCATGAAATAAAGCTACCATGGCGCGTTGATAAGTTTCCCCTGCGTTCTTCAGCCCGAACGGCATCACCTTGTAACAGAAAGTGCCCCATTGTGTGACAAAAGTTGTTTTCTCCATATCCTCGGGGGCCATTTTGATTTTATTGTAGCCCGAGAATCCATCCATGAAGGAAAACACTTTATGCTGAGCTGTATTGTCGATCAAAATGTCAATGTGTGGAAGTGGAAAATCATCTTTGGGGCTGGCCCTATTCAAATCCCGGTAGTCCACACACATCCTGACTTTGCCATCTTTCTTAGGTACTGGCACGATGTTAGCGACCCATTGAGGATAGGACGTAACAGCCAGAAAGCCAGCGTCAAATTGCTTCATCACTTCTGCTTTGATCTTTTCAGACATGTCAGGCCTCATTTGGCGGACCTTTTGCTTGATCGGTGGACAATCCTCTCTTGTGGGGAGACGGTGAACCACGATGTCTGTATCTAAACCCGGCATGTCTTCATAAGACCAAGCGAAGATTTCAACATACTCATTCAACAACTGTATCAGGCGTTCCTTGACACTCGGTTCCAGATTGGCACCCACTTGCACCTCCTTCCGGTCTTCCTCGGTCCCTAAGTTGACAGTTTCCAATGACTCTTCGTGCGGTAAGATGGCCCTTTCCTCTTGCTGTAGAAGTCTGGCTAGTTCCCCTGGTACTTCACAACCTTCGTCATCTTCATACTCGGCTTGATTGACCAGATCTTCAGAGTTATTGAAGGATATAGCAGAATAGTCACCCATGGAATCCGGAGTGGATGGGTACCTGCATTTGTGAGTGTGGGTGTGTGTAAGGGATAGCCATCCTTAAACAAAATGCAAAAGGAAAGAAAATGAACACAAGCAGTTTATCAAATGAAAAACATCCAATGAATCATTAAACATGGCATATGGATATGAAAAATAATCAAAACCCTTACAAATGGACCTACATGCTCCGGGCAAGGCATGAGGTGAAAAGATAGTGTACGGATTGTTTGAAAATAAATATTACAGACCAAATAGGAAATGTTTGACAGATAAATTACTGATGAACAAAAGTGATGGGGACAAAGTCTTTTGCCTCCCAATTGCACAATCCTCCTTTGACAGTTGGATAAATCCACTCTTCGATGTTGCTCTCTTTGTCTTCGTCCTCCAAAGCGTTGATTCCATAGGGAGAAATTTTGACTGGCGCTCTTTCAATCTTCGAACGGCGCATAGCTTTCTGGCCTGCGGTAGTGAACCCTAATCCAAATTTGTCTGTTTTATGTGGAATATCAGGCAACTGCCCCCATGCTGAATTCTTCCCTTCCTTTATTGCGGCCCTTGCATCTTCCAGAGATGCCATCCTGGCCATCTGCCTCGGTGTCTCAGTTGCCAGCTTTTCTATTGTTATTTCCGGAAGGACTTCTTCGAAATGCTGAAAAGGCGTCTCAATGAACTCTCCTTCTACCTCCACATACCGGAAAGAATTCAAGTGGCTAATCATGTACTCCTCTTCGCCATGGACAGTAATGATCTTTCCCTTGACAGGATACTTCAACATCTGATGTAAAGAGGAGGTGACTGCCCCAGCATGGTGTATCCAAGGTCTACCCAGCAAGCAAGAGTATGACGGACGGATGTCCATCACATAGAAAGTGGATTTAAACACCTCAGTGCCTATCTTGATGGGAATTTCAACCTCCCCATGGACCATTCTCTTCGAACCATCGAAAGCTCTGACAACAATATCACTCGGCTTCAACTCTAACCCTTCACAATCTAGTCGGTCCAAGGCCTTCTTAGGCAGTACATTCAGCGACGAACCAGTGTCGACCAAGACATGTGCGAGAGTAGTTCCCCGGCACTCGACTGAAATGTGCAAAGCATCATTGTGGTTTCTACCTTTAGGAGTTAGGTCGGCATCAGAGAAACCTAATCCATTGTCTGCAGTAAGGCTAGCCACGCAATTTTGGAATTGATCCGCAGAGGTTTCCTGGGGCACATGGGCTGCCTTCAGGAATTTTATCAGGGCTTTAGCGTGCGCTTCTGAGAAAAGTAGTAGTGCCAGCATGGAGATCTTTGAGGGGGTTTGCCCCAGTTGTTCTACCACATCGTAATCACTCCTTTTTGATTATCCTCAAGATCTCATCCATTTCCTTCTTGGAGGTCTCCGGGATGACCAAGGGTTGAGCCCTCGTCCTGACGAGCTCATCTTGGATTCCCTTACCTTTATCAACGGCGGTAGGAAGGACAGTACTAGGAACAACAACATCTTCAATCAATGGAGTTCTAGCAGAGAGTTTTATTGGTGCAGGGAGGACCTTGTCGGCAGATGAGGGTCCAAAGATTGCTCTTGGAGGGGCAATCTCTGGAGAAAATATTCTCCCGCTCCGGGTGATTTTGCTCGTGCCTGCAATGTTTCCAATGCTGGCTTCTTCATCATCCAGACTTTCTTCAGTTATTTCTATTTGTTTGATACCATGGTAGTAGACGTCACTGCCATAGTTCCATGGTATTGACTTCTCAGAAACATAGGGGACAGGCCCTGGCATTGTTATCTTCAAAGGAACCGATTTTGTAGCTGGTGTAATCTTAACAGGCTTTTTGACGGCCTTGGAAAGATTGGCGTGAATGGTTATGATTGAGACATCTTCCGTACGGGTTGGAACAACAGAAACTTTTTCAAACAAAATTTGTCGACTATCCATAAGGCCTTGGATGCCTTTCTTTAATAACGGACAATCAAACGGCAGAGAGTAACAACAATAGTAGTCTTCTTTACATCCCGGGAAGATCCCGACCCTTAACAAATTCAACTTGATGGTTAACAATGGAGTAATCAGATCATTGACATCAGCAACATACAAATCTTCTTCAATGGCATTGACATTTCGGCCGTGCTTCGGCATGGGAGCAGATATCACATTAGGCTTCTCCGGAGCATCAAACTCTACCTCCTTCGCCTCTATCAGATCTTGGATTTTATGCTTGAGTGCCCAACAATCATTGGTGTCGTGCCCGACACTGTCAGAATGGTAGGCGCATTTAGCATTAGGATGATAATACGGAGAGGACGTATTCACATTCTTTGGTGCCTCTTTGATGGTGGCGAGATTCAACTTTAACAGATGAGGAAGCACTTGCGCTGGAGTCATATTAATGCGGGTGAACTGCCGTTGTGGTCGTTCCACCCGTTGCTGATTCGGTCTGGACTGGTTATAGCGAGGTTGTTCACTTGAAGGGTTTTGAATCATTACAGCCCCCACTGTCGGTCGGCGCTCAGTCTTCCCTGCTCTTCTCTGAGAATATACCACAGCCGTTTCCTTCTTAAAAGGCTTCTTCTCAACACTTGCAGCAACACCCTTCTGAATCTTTCCTGACTTGATGCCAGCCTCTATTCTTTCGCCTGTTAAGATCAAATCGGTAAACCCCGCGGAAGAGTTACCAATTAGATGATTGAAAAATGGCCCAGATAGGGTCCCTAGAAACATATCAACAAGTTCACGGTCGGTTAAAGGAGGTTGCACCCTGCCAACCAAATCCCTCCATTTTTGTGCATATTCTTTGAATCCCTCACCTGTTCCTAGTGACATACCCTGAAGTTGGGTGCGAGTAGGAGCAAGGTCAGAATTATACTGGTATTGTTTGTAGAAGGCGGTGGCCAAGTCTTCCCAATTTCGGACGCTGGTTCCCTCTAGCTGATAAAACCACTCCAGTTGAGCCCCAGAAAGGCTGTCTTGAAAGAAATGAATCCAAAGGTTTTTATCTGCCGTATAGGGTTGAATCTTTCTCACGTAGGACCTGAGATGCATTTTTGGACAGGACATCCCATCATACCTCACAAACACTGGCACTTTGAATTTTGGGGGAATCACAATCCCGGCAACCAAACCCAAGTCTTCAAAGTCCAAACCCGGTACTCTTTGTAGCTCCATGGCGGCCAACCTGTCTTCTAAACCCTTGTATTTATCATCAGCCGGAGGGTATTGTTGATCAGAATAGTCTTCATCCTCTTCGACCACTTCTTCTTCCACATCGGACTTGGAAGGTACCGCAGCCCCACCTCCTTTTCTAGTTCCTTCATCAGAAGTAGGAGGAAATTCAAGCACTCTCCGAGCTTCTCCGTCAAATCTTCTCCCCAGAGTAGCCACCCCGAGTCTCTTTTTCTTCTTCTTCACTGGGTCTTTATTCCCCAGCAAGGTCTTGAGATCCTCTTGACCTTTAGCCAAGGTTGTCAGGAGTTGCTGGAACTGTGCATTCTGAGCTTGCAGGTCTTTGACTGTTTGCTCGAGATCCATCCTACTGAAATAAACAACAGACAGATAAGGAAACCTGGCGTGAGACCTATTTATGCACATGATGAATGATATGCTTATGTATGCAATGCATTCAAGGATTTATAACATTCAAAATTGTTGCAGACAAAGAAGAACGCACGTCATATTAATAAGAAGAAATTTGTTAGTACATAAATGCCCCATGGGCCAAATATTACAAAATAACTTCTCAAGGCAAAAAGACATTGCGCATCCTCTTTGGTGCGATGTAGGTGTTGAGGGCCTCTTGCTCATGGAGTCGGCGGGTAAGCTCTAGAACCTTCTTCTCACTGGCGTAGAAGCTAGCTTCAAAAGTATTTCGTTCTTCCTTGAGCTGAATCCAACTTTTCTGCATTTCCTCCCACGATGTAGGCATGTCAGGATGTAGGATGGTGTAGGGAACCTCTCCTTCCTTGACGGGCTCTTTAATCACAGGGAGAACATGAGGATAAGGCATCAATAGACTCTGGGCTCGGGCTCGTACCCACTTGAGATAAGGCTCAAGAGGGATGGAGTTCTTGTGTCCCAGTGTCTTGCTATCAACCTTGTTGGGTCTTCCCCAAGCTCTGATGAATCTTTGGCGAAGTCCTTGCGCATCGTTGTCGAAGTTAAAAACTAGGTCAGGAATCAACATGTCATGAGGGCCATCCCTCAGTGCATATCCAAATTGCCTCAAAGCTAGGAAAGGGTTGTAGGTGATACCTCCTCTGATTCCAAGTAAAGGAACATTAGGAAACTCTCCACAACGATCGACGATGATGACATTTTCTCTGGACCGAGAACACCAATGTACATCAGAGTGAGTAAGAGTCATCAACCGTTGGGACCACCTCGAGCCTTGGTCATTCTTTAGGACAGATTGTGGAAGGTGCGAAATAAACCACCTTGCAAGGAGAGGAGTACAACACATGAGAACACCCCTCTGTCTCATTGTTCGTGTGTAAAATGAGTGAAGGATGTCCCCAAGCAATGTTGGTATTAGATTTCTGGACAAGAAGATTTTGACGGTGTTGACATCTATCAATTGGTCAGGATTTGGGAACAAGACCAACCCATAGATAAGGAGTGCCACAATCTCTTCGAAGGCTTGTAGGTCCAATGAATTCCAACATTCTTGTGCCTTCTCAAACAAGAATTTGGCTAAGAATCCTTTGACGCCGCTTCTGGTTTCCCAATGCCCCTTGATGTCGGATGGTTGTAGATGTAATGCTCGAGCAACATCTTCCGGCTTTGGTTCCTTTTCCGTGCCGTTGAAGGGTAGTTGATTAAGGATAGGAATTCTCAGGAGTTGAGAAAACTCCTCCAAAGTAGGCACCAACTGGTAATCAGGGAAAGTGAAACAGTGGTGAAGAGGGTCAAAGAACTGGAATAGTACTTTCATCATGTCTTCTTCAATGTTGGTGTTGACTAGGCTGAGCAGTCTGCCATGTCTTTCACTGAAGGATGAGTTTTCCGGAATTCTTGAGGTGAGCTCCTTGAGTTGAGGAGAGATTCTCACAAGGTTAACTTGGATGGTTTTTCTGCGAGGAATTTCCATGACCTACAAAACAAGAGCAATGATGAAGATCCAAATCCTTGAAATGGTTAGTGAATGCATATGATGTTTTATGATGTTTATGATGTATGCACAAAACATATGTACAAGCAATTCACACCAAACCCTAGTTTCAGGCTTGCATGGGGTTTAATAGGTAAGTACCCTCTTGAGTGTAGTTGGCTTAAAAACCTGTCCTATAAATAGTAACCGGGTTCTAAGGAGCTCAATATCACTGGATTGTTTTCATTGTTCATTGTTTCGGTTTAGCCACTTAACTAGCGACCAAAATATTCCAAGAAAACAACCCTCAATGAGTGTAGTATCGAGTATCTACCAACTTCGGACTGCACCAAAGCCGGTCATCTCACTACCCCTAATAAAAGGCCAAGATGGTCAAGTAAGGTTCTAGGTCATTAGTGCTTAGTGACATCACTCAGCGGCCCCGTACTCTCCTTGATTGAACTCAAGGGTTACCGGTACTCACAAATATGTCGCACTAATATAGCTATTGCTTCGACCGTGTCGGTATACCCCGCACAGTTTCCATAACGTATTGCTATCTATGAAATGTTTCCCAAAATCCGGGTGTAGGATTTGCAAACCCAAACAAGAGAGCCAAAATATAAAGCAATCAAATCAAGCAATTAGTCATGCAAGAGGGTGATCTAAGCCCTAAGGTTACTCCACTTTTAAAATTGTCCCTAGCAGAGTCGCCAGTTTTGTGATACGGTGGGAGAACTGACTATGGTTTTGCGTTTGTTTTCGCAAATGTTTCGGTTGAGCAAGAGTCGCCACCGACTTTTTATTTTATCCTAAGGAAAGGTTTAAAAAGCACAGCAAAAACCTTTGAGATTTTTCTTGGGTTCGGGGAGTAGATTATAGAAAGGGAAGGTATTAGCACCCTTTCTATCCATGGTTATCCATGGGCTCTTAGGTACTTGCTTAGATCAACTTGCCTTGGTTTTCAATTGTTTGAAATGGTGCTTTGTGTGTGGCTTTGAAAATATTTTGAAAAAGATGCCTTGGTTTAGGCTAACCTTGTAACAATTCTTTACTCGAATGTTTTACAAAAGGTGTTTGTCTTTTTGAAAAGATGTTCCAAGGTTTTTCTTTGAAAGTTTGTTTTGAAAGTGTTTGTGAAGTGTGGTTTGAAAAATAGGCAAGTGTTTTGTTTTGCAAGTTGACAAGTACTTAAGAGCTATCTACCCTAAAGTTCTCAAAGATTTTTGTTATGTTTTAAACCTTTTAACAATTTTGTTCCACCATTGCATTTGGTGGACAATCTTGTGTTAGGAGGTGAAAGGGACGGGCGCGGGTCATCGTTTAGACCATAATTGCAATAGTGCTAAGTATCTTTGGGCAATTTTTCTTTGAAAGGGACTTGATCATTTTAGGCAACTTTTCGAAAGCGTCATCGAGGGACTATGATCATTTGATTGTTTGTTTTTGTTTTGCCCAAAGAGACCTAACATGCAATATGGCCCATTTATTGAATGCAACAAGTGGAATACCCTAGGGGTGCAAGTGTGGTATGTGTTGTCCATTTTCATGCTTGATTATCTTGAAATTAGGTCAAACTATTTTGTTCTTTTTATTTGCATACAAACCCTAATTCTAACATGGTATATTTAGAAAGCATTAAAGTGCGAAAAATAAAGTTCTAAACTATTACAACACAGTATGGGAAGGGGGGTACAAATGTTCAAATGGGGGGATATTTAGACAAGGAATTTAAACCTAGCTATTACATCAATTTTGGAATATTTACAAGATAATTAATTGCACAAATCAAATGGAAAATAAAATAAAGATGCAAAATGCAAAAAGGGTTTTTATATGTATGAAAAAAAAGATTTTTTTTTATGTCAAATAAACAAAAATGAATAAAATAAAAAAGTAATATTTTTGGAGTTTTTGTGTTTGAAGGGTAAAACCCTAATTTTATTAAATAAATATATATATTATTTAATTTATACAAGTATTTATTTATTATATACAAAAAATAAAATAAAATGAAGTATATTTATAAAAAGAGTATTTTTTTAAGGTCAAATATTAATAAAAGAAAAATGTAAGTATTTTTGTATTTTAACCTAAATATACTAATATATATATATATATATATATATATATATATATATATATATATATATATATATATATATATATATATATATATATATATATATATATATATATATATATATATATATATATATATATATATATATATATATATATATATATATATATATATTAATTTCTAAATATGTATTATATATATAAAAATAATAATATTTAATATTTATAAAAAAAGGTATATTTTATATAAAATATTCTAAGAGGATAAAACAAAATAAAAATGAAAATAAAATGGTGTTTACATTATTTTTGGTATTTTTAAATAAAAGTAAGTTTATATACTTATTTATGTACAAATAACTAATCTAAACAAATAAATGCCTATAAATTCAAAAATGGTGTAAAAAATTATTTTTATATTTTTAATATCATGAGGAAAAATAAATAAACCAGAATGAAAAAAGAAAAGTCAAAAAATCAATAAAACAAACAAAATGGGCTCAGGGGGTGTAAAACCAAAAACATGGTGTGAAAAGAAATATCAAAGCAGGCCCAGCCCATGTGGCTTCTTCTTCAACCTCTGGACAGAAAATGTTCAAAAACGCGCGCCTGAACATCAATTCAAACATCTGGATTCCTTGATCTTTTGCACAAACTTACAACATAAGAAATGTTAAGCATTGAATCACGATTCTAAATATGTAAAGAACTCATCCCAACTCTCAGAAATGAGAGAGAATTTCATCATTCCCAAATCCTAACCTAAGTTTTTATCAACATTCAGACCTTAAATTCTCATAGCTCGGGCAAAATAAATGAAAAGTAAAAGTATGTACAGATTCAGGGGCATGAGTAGAACACTTCTTATTCACAAACTTAGAGCTAATGATGCCTATACTAAGAGTTAGAAGTTCAAGAAGATACCTGTTCAGTTGAAGTTGTATCTGGCAATGGGGGAGCTTTCAGGGCAAGATGATGATCTGTACAGCTTGCTTGAAGTGTGGTGATGCTATTCCAATGCTTACTTTGCTTTGAAACACCTTGGATCGAGCTATGGACCTTCAACTGCAAAACAAGAAAGTGAAAATGGTGGAACTGATTAGAGGAGTTACAGGTCGTGTTTTATGTTTTGGTTAGCTTCAAGTGATGCTAGGGAATGTGTTTGATGAGCTTTTAGCAAGAATGCATGAAAGGAATGAGAGTTGGCACTCAAACTGCAGTAAGAGCTCTGTTTGGGCAGTTTGAGGGTGGTTATGTATACTAGAGGGCAATGGAGGTGTTGGAGTCGTGTGCTATCTCAGTTAGGATGTCTTGAATGTGTACAAAGTATTTGCTCAAGGGTTCTATTGCTGAGATGAAAGTTGTGTTGTGTTATGCCACATTTCTTCACACTTAAGCAAGAAAATGTCCACTTGAGTTTTAGACAGCTAGAGGCCCCCCTAATGTGCTGCTAACCCTCCCCTTGATCAGTGTGTTTTGTTCATAATCTTGTGCCAAAGTGATTTGATATGTACTTGTTGATTTGCAACTTTGACATAAAGCTTAACTTTTCAAAAATGGCTATTTCACTTTTTCTATAAATTGCTTAATTCAACATGTAATGCTTAAACTCATAAAACAAGGCCTTGGCACAATGAGTATGCATTAAATTATTGAGTGTTGGATGGTTTAGAGGCCTGTAATCAAGGGAAGCATGCTGATTTTGAAAATGCATAAGTTATGAACATGGTAATGGTCATGAATCAAAGTGACTTTTTGCCATATTGCAAAATTCGATTCTCTCAAGTCATGAGGTTGTTTGATGAGTTATTTGACATTTTGGAAAGCTTGGAATGTGTACTACAATCCATCTTTGAAATGCAAATTGAAATTCCAAGGGGAAGTATGTGAAAAATGGTCTTGAAGTTAGGTAAAAACCTTGCCTAAAAAGGTCAAAATTTCACTAAGTTAAGAATGATTTAGTACCCTTATTCCAAAAATTGTAACTTGAGATACAAGCTTCTTTTGGGAAAACTTTGTGAATCAAAGTTGTAAATCATGAAATAGGCTACAACTTTCATGTTTTGACTTTTGCTTGAATCCAAATGAATCTTGGTGAGAAAGTGGGGCAAAGTTGGGAAAAAATTAGGGTTTTTCATAACTTAGAAAAAATTCTAAGTTATGAAAAATTCTCATTTCAAACCCTAATTTGCAATCTTTGATTTCTTGGTGAACAAGTTTCATGATTTGGCATGTTTTGATGAAAAATGAATCTTGACTCTTGATTTTGACCAAAAAGTCAAAGTTTGACTTTTCAGTATACAGTCAAAATTGATCAATTGACTGGGAAATTCAATTGTCAATCATGTGTATTTGGGATCTTTTGAACTTTTTGAGCATGTCAAGACAATTCCATGGGGTCCTTTAATCCATATGTGAGCTTGGTTTGCCATTGGCTAGGCCAAACAGTCAAAATTTGCCTTTGTGCAGTCAAAACCCTAAAAATGACCATTTTGCCCTTTTGGTGATCTGATCAAATTTCTTGTGGAATTGTGATCCAAACTTAATCAAATGGTCCATGTGAGTTCATGATGTTGATGTGGGTCAATTTTCATGGGATTTGACTGTCCATTGGCCACAGTTGACTTTTTCCCCAATACAGCTGATTTCTAGGTCAACTGTCCAATTGACTGGGCAAAACTTGGGATCAAGACTTGAAACTTGATATGGATAAACTTGGGAGTCCAATATGAAACATGAAAGTCATCTTAGGCATTTTAGGTAAAAACATATTTGTGCAAACACAAACCCTAATTTGGGTCAACAGTGCAAGGAGAAGTCTTGAGCAGATGAAACCCTAACTGGATCTTGAGCTTCAAGGGCTTTGTGATGAGAAATCATATGAGAAAAAGGGAGGGCAAATTTTTGGGTACAACAATTTCCTCAACATACAATGGAGACTTCCTCGGCGCATCCTATAAAATTCCAATCCCCATCAGAGTTTATTTCCTCGACACAGTTTATAGGAATTTAATTCCCCAACGGAACTTATTACTCCAACACCGTAAATCCCTAACAAAATTCTCTTCTCCAACACGATCTAATCAAATTTTCTATCCCCAGAAGAGTTTCTACGGTATCTGAAACCTGGACAGATAGCACACTGGAGGAATATCCATCTCTTTTATCCCCAGTCAGGGTACGTAAGAATCAAATAATTCAACAAAAAGAACGACAAACGACCGACTCTCTTTGAATTCCTATATGCTCAAGCAGAAGTCTAAAATCCCCAGCGGAGTATCCTCAAATAGAAAGCAGAATCCCCGACAAAATTATTCCCAACAGAAATTGAAGAATCACTTTCTTCATCCCCAGCAACAGTCCGAGATTTATTTTCCCCAGCTAGACATTGTTTCAAGAAGCTAAAGATACGCTTCAACGACATATTGCATGCATACATCATATCATATGCATACTGAAATGCATATAAAATTATCATTTATTTTGAGAGCGTCATTACGTAATGTATTACATACATCATGATATTACATAAAGCTATTTTTGTCTTTTCAGGTAAAATTCGCAAGTAGACAAATATCATCAGCAATTTTCAAGCAGGTCAGAGATTAATTCCCGAAATAGCACGGGACAACTATCTATATGACCAGGAAGTATGAATTCCAAAAATAAGACGGGTTTACCAACAAAAAAATAGGTCGCAGGTTAATTCCCGAAACAGGAGGGTGTAACTATCTATATGACCAGGCAGTATGAATTCCCGAAATAGGACGAGTTTACCAATGAAAAAATAGGTCGTAGATTAATTTCCAAAACATGATGAGGTAACTATCTATATGACCAGGAGGTATGAATTCCCAAAACAGGATGAGTTTACCAGTAAAAATAGATTATAGATCAATTCCCGAAATAGGACGGGGCGACTATTTGCATGACCAAATGATTTCCTTTAGAGATTTAATTCTAATGAGCATTTCCTTCAGAGATTCATTTTGAAAAGAATTTCCCTCAAATAAAATTGAGACATAGATTTCATTCTGATACTCCCTAGCACATCTACTAGTTACTTTAAATGGCATCTATAAGCCCATCTCTAATGACACTCTATCAACTTTCCGAATGGAATCTTTAAATCTCATTCAAGCAATACTATCAACCAACAACATTACTTTGTGCACTGGCAAGTGCAAATTTCTGGGCGCTTAAGTGTTCAATCCTCTTCCACCTTCAGATCACGAATGGCGGACATGCCAATCTAACTCTTCAGGTTTAAGAAGATTGAACATGGGCAGCTGTTGTACACCAAAATTTCCCCTCCCATTTTTTAAGACAATTGATTCAAGACATCTCCTCATGCTCCTAGGGTTCTCAATTTCTCAAGAAAACTCAAGGTTTTGAGCATACAAGCCCCTCTCCTAAGCAATTGACCTACAACTAGGGTTTTGTGTTTCTCAAATAAAATTGAGCTTATAATGCCTCAAGTGGATTCCATGATTCCTCATATGCTTCAAGGTACCATCATGACCAGTTTCAAGCCTTGCATCACACGTTTTCTCAGTAAATTGCTAAAATGGTTGAAAATTAACTGTATTGGATAAAAAGTCAAGTGTGGTCAACATACCGTTAAAACTCAAGATTTTTGGTCAACATCAAGATTTTGAAGTCGCATTCATCATTTGATCAAGGGTTGATCATGAGTCATTAAGAAAACTCAAGATCCATTTGTGATAAAGTGGAAGAACTGACTGTTTAATACGGGTTTTGCGTTTGTGTTTGCAAATGTAACAGTAAGCAAGAGTCGCCACTGACTTTTCTTTTATCCAACAAAGGAAAGGGTGAAAAGAACAGAAAAAGACCTTTTCGAGAATTTTGAGTAAGGGGGGGTAGATTATGGAAAGGGAAGGTGTTAGCACCCTTTCCATTTGTGGTTTTCCACGGGCTCTTAGAGATTTTCTCATTTTAAAAATACCTTTGTGCTTTGTGTTTGATAATGTTTGGAAAATGCCTTAGTACGACGAACTTTGTAATGTTTCTCGGGATAGTGGAGAAAGTATACAAAGTGTTTTGAAGTTGTTTTTGAAAAGTAGTGTATGTGTAAGTGCAAAATGTTTGAGGAAACTTCTAACAGTTATCTACTTTGTTACTCGAAAAGGGTCGTTCTTTTCCTCTTTTACTTTAGACAATGCTATCCTACTATTAGTGAGTTGGTAGCTTTGTCGTCGGATGTTTGAGGGACAATCGAACATTTTACAGTCACAAAAGCAACTTGTGGAGACGCTTTAGAAATTTTGTTTAGGGACTAGATCATTTACCGAGAAGGCAACTATAGGGTCATCGAGGGACTATGATCTTTTGATTTATGGGTCTTTGCTAAAGTGTTCCTGCCTCATGACTGTTTTATTTATATAGGCAACCATAGTGGGGTACCCTAGAGGTGTATATGTGCAAGTGTGTTATGTTCAGTTATTTTTATCTTTTTGTTAAGTTTGCTAATGTTTGATTTCAGTCTTTTCATACACGCCTAGTTACTAGCAGTTAATATGTACAAATATCTAAAGTGCGGAAAGTAAAAACCTAGATTATTACATGGCTTTGGGGAGGGGGATTTACACTGTACAAGATGGGGGAGAAAAAATAAAGGGGATTTACACTAATACAGTTACATTATTATAAAAATGCAAGAACAAAATAAAGCGCACGAAACGAATGTTTCGTCTAGAAGAAACCTAAGAAATTGCTAAGTAAAGAAATCTTTTTGATTGTTTTTTATTTAAGAAAATATAAATATTAAATGGGAAAATTATTCTAGGATATAAAAGAAAACTAATCCTAATATATTTTTTTGTATTTTTTTGTTTAAGAAAATATTGAGACATAAATTAAATCTAACTAATTAATTAAAAGAAAGAGAAGATTATTAATTTAAAAAAATCATTCTAAATTATCCTAATATTTTAGAAATTTTTATTATGAAGAGAAAATGATTAAATTAAATTCTAAGTTCTAGTTCATTTTAAATTAAGAAAATAGTTAAAATTTAATTAATTAATTAATTAATTAAAGAAATTAATTGTTTAATTATTTTATATTATTTAGTTAATTAAACAATAAAGGAAAACAAAATAAATAAATAATACAAACAAAACAAAAATGCCCAAATGGGCTGGAATGCTAAAATAAAATAGGGGGTGTATGGACTGAATATGCTAGGCCCAAGCCAATTTGGACCTAGAAGTTGCACTGGATCCTCTATTGCCAGCCTTTGAAGGTCTATGATGCACTTGCATGTTGGATGCGTTCATTCTGATCAGATGTAGATCTGATGGCAAGGATCTTCAGAATAAACATTAAATACAAAACGCTGGACCTGGGACTCGAACCCAGGTCCCCTCCCTCACAAACTCGCATGTTTACCAACTAAGCTGCTTACCATTAGTTATATAAAACAAAACCAAAACATTAAATACAAAATCAAGTCCATATTTGGTAAATAAAAAAAAGCGCGCAGTTTGAATGAGCCAATGAAAGGCTGCCACGCTTCGTCCCCAACCTCCCTCTATCGTCTTAGGTTATAAGGCCTATAGTGATAGTTTTATGCTTGTCACTATAGCCCCTTCATTCTGAAACAAGCATAATACGCAAAATAAATTTACTTTAAGGACATGGGTTGATTTCTCTCAACCTCCTGAACACAATGGTACCAATGTTTGGGTCCGATTTTGGCTAATTTGGAAAACCCCAATTCTAAGGTTTAAACCCTAGAAATGGCAAATTCCATTCCTACATTATTAACCCAGTCCAACCATACAGATAGCTTGCAAACACAAAAATAGTCAGGAATGCATAGTTAAAACATGTTTATGTTACATAAATCAAACAAAATAGAATCTATAAAGAGAGGTAAATCGTGAGATATGTTTGATACATTTTATTGTGTTTCAAGGCCTGGTAACAGTTGGAAAAGCTTCAGGGAATCTCCAGGGGTGGATTAAGGTCCTTGGTTTGGAGTAAAGAAGGTTGGAGACTGAAATTCGAATTTTGACAAGTTTAGTGTTTTTTGCAAAAAATTTAGAGGTTCTTGAGGCTATGTGTGCATGTCCTGATGCTTGCTAGGTGTATGTTTATATAGAGAGGAATGAGGGGACACGAAAACAAGGATTAAACAGTCATAAACAAGATGTTTGAATGCCATGAATATCCATTTGTAACCGTGGCCAAAGATATGGGATCTTGTCCATTTTTCAAAGTTGCATGAATGTAGACATACTGGCCTTGCTGTACACGAAAAATGGGGCCCCTCTATGCATTAAAACAAGCCTTAATCTTATTGATCCATATAACTTGCAATAATTTTGATTTATTTAATTTTTAATTAAATAAAATTAATATAAAATGCAAATAAAATCAAGGCTATGCCAAAAATGGTTTTAGGAGTCCTCTATACTCTTAGTAAGATGTTTGAAGTCCAAGAAAATGAGCCATTGCCTTAAAAGCTCAAATATTCTCAATGCACATTTCTTGAAATTTCCCAAATTTTCCAACTTGGGCAAGCCATAACTTTCTCAATTTTTATCTCATGATGATGATCTTTTACTTTTTGGAAAGCCCAAATGTATACTTTAATCCCTCTTTTGATCAATTTTTCATTTGAAGATGTTATCTTGATGTAAAAAGTCTTGGAAATAAGTGGCTTTTATTGACTTTCTAAAAATGACCTGTAATGTATGAACTTGTATCTTTCAAATGGTGCATCTATTGAACTTGAGGGATGAAGAGAAGTTGTGGGGAATTAAATTATCTTCAAAATGAGCCTTGGTGGAAAAATTTCTGATAAAGTATGTGAAAGTTATGTCTGGTCAAAGTTTGGATGACTTCTCCTATAGAAACCCTAATTAGCAATTTTTGACTTTTGATGAATTAGGAGCATTTCTTGAGGAATCATGATCAACCCTTGATCAAATGATGGATATCACTTCAAAATGTTGATGTTGACCAAAAATATTTAAGTTTGACTGTATATAGGCCACAATTGACTTTTGACCTAGCATAGTTGATTTTCAAGCATTTGAGCAATTGACTGAGCAAACTTGTTGTGCAAGGCATGAAACTTGGCATGGACAATTTTGAAGGCATATTAAGACCATGGAAAACACTTGAGACCTTTGGAGTTCACACATTTTGATGAAAATTAAAACCCTAGTTAGAGGTTCATTGCCTTAGGAGGAGAATTAGTCTGGTCAATTCTTAGTCATCCTTGGGCAATTTGGGGACCTCAAGGAGCATGTCTTGAGTAAAAATGGGAGGGAAAATTTTGGGGTACAACAAATGCCCCTGTTCAATCTTCTTAAACCTGAAGATGTAGATTGGCTTATTGGCCTTTCGTGATCTAAAGGTGGAAGATGATTGAACACTAGAGTGCCCGGAAATTTTCACTCTATGATGTGTTGGTTGATTGTGTAGGGAATGGGCTTACATATGCCATTTGGAAAAGATGACAAAAGACTGTCGGAGATGGGCTTAAAGATACCATCCAAGGAATATGACGGAGAGTCGTCGGAGATGGGCTTAAAGATGCCATCCAGAGTAGATGTTGACTTCATAAGAGGTCTTTTATGGGGATTCCTGTTCCTGTTGTCTGAGGAGGAGTCCACTGGGGAATGTTGATCTTAGTATTGGGAAATAAAGTCTAGGAGCTTGAGTTGTCTGTTACTCTACTGGGGAATCACCTCTCGACTGGAGAGATGAAAGTGAGTTGTTATCCGGTCGGGATCCAGGCTTTATAGTGACTTGCTGAGGATAATAAGGTTGACTGTTATCCGGTCCTATTCCAGGCTTCACAGCGACTTATTGGGGAATATGAATTTAACTGCTATCTGGTCGGTTCTGGGATTCGCATTAATTGTAGACATTAAACTGTTATCTGGTCGTATCCAGGCTTCAGTGGTTTGAAGAAATTAAGTTGTTATCTAGTCGGGTCCAGGCTTCAACTTGAATCTGAGGTATACCGTTATCTGGTTGAACCCAAGCTTCACTGTCATGTGTTATACTATCATCTGGTAGGGTCCAGGCTTCATAGTAATTAACAAAAATAAACTGCTATCTGGTCAGACTCCAAGCTTTACAGTTTCTTTAACTTGGTAAGAATAAGAAAATCTAGGGTCGATTTAACTGAACCAGAGAAAGTATCTACCAGAAAAGAATCAGAATAAATCATTGGTTGATTTGAACTGAACCATCAGAGGTCTTGAGTTATCTTTAACTGGATAAGAATAAAAAAATCTTATTGTCGATTTAACTGAACCACAGAAAGTATCTACCAGAAAAGAATCAGAATAAATCATTGGTCGATTTAAACTGAACCAGTAGACGCTTTGAATTACCTTCAACTGGATAAGAATCAGAAAATCTTAGTGTCGATTTAACTGAACCAGAGAAAGTATCTACCGGAAAAGAATCAGAATAAATCATTGTTCGATTTAAACTGAACCAGTAGAGGTCTTGAGTTATCTTTTGACTGGATAAGAATCAGAAAATCTTAGTGTCGATTTAACTGAACCAGAGAAAGTATCTATTGGAAAAGAATCAGAATAAATCATTGGTCGATTTAAACTGAACCAGTAGAGGTCTTGAGAATGATTTTTCTGAGGAAAATGCTAAAATAGTCCTTTTTCAAATGTAGCCTTTGAGAAGACTGTCATGCCATATAAGCAATTAATGGTGTTTGTTGATTGATCTTACCTGAAAAGATAAAGAGTTAGTCGTATGAAATGTCATGATGTATGAAATGCATCGTGTAATGATGTTCTCAAAATAAATTAGATTGTGTTGTATGCAATATATATGCGCATGCCATGATGTATGAACATGGAATGTTATTGCGACATTTCCTAATCTAGGAAAATAAATCCCTGACTGCTTGCTGGAGAGCACTGGGAAGCTGAATCCCAGACTGCTGTTTGGTAGATGAGGAAAGTGATTCTTTCATTTTAGCTGGGGATGATGAATGGAGATGATTTTCCTGGGTTTTCCTCTTTCCGTTTGAGGGTACTCTGTCGGGGATATTTGACTTCTACTTAAGAATGCTCTGCTGGGGAGGAGATGCTCTGTTGGAAGATTTCACTAATTTGGAGAAATAAACTCAGCTGGGGGATGAAATCTCGTAGCTAGAGAGATGAACTCTACCATGGATGAGGATTTATAAACTGCTTGGGATTATAAAACCCAATTGGGACACATTGATTTCAACTCTCTGAGGGAACTTTGCTGGAGGAGGTAATTCCTGCTTGGGGAAGAATAGGTCAGAACTTTGGTTGTTTTTACTCTGCAGGGACATAGACATCACTAGGACGTATGCTAAGGATGTAGTGATGACTTCGTCTCAAGACGTCTCTGCCTCTGTACCTGTCAGAGAAAGTGACTGTGGGGACTACAAATGGCTTTTTAGACTTTGCCCTGTTTCTTAAAGTCATTAGCAACTGTCTTTCTGTTTTTTATGCAAGTATTTGTAAATAGTAATCATATTCAAATGCATATGTCGAAAATAATCATTGTACATTTTTGCAAAATAAAACAGTAAAATAGAAAACAAAATAGTTTTGTACTTTCAAAGAAATGATTTGTATTGACTTGAAGAATTTTTCCTATAACAGGCATTTTTGTACAAAGAGACTGACATTCTAGTAGGAGAACGCTGTCGTGAAAATGAAAACTATACAAAATAGTGTACAAAGTGAAAACAGCTATGTATAATAATCCCATTGAGTTTCAATTCTCCTATTTCCCTTATGTCCTTGAGCGTCTCATCACTTTGATACTTGTCTGAAGCTGACTGGATTGATTGGTATCGTTTGAGCTTGATAGTTGTCACTGAAATCTGGTTGAAAGGTGATCCAACGGGACATAGTTGTACACTTTAAATCCCTAACTTTTGCCTGGACCGCCCTATTAGAACAAGATTGGTTCTAATCATATCTCAGAGTTTTGATGATAACAATAAAATATATTTTGTATAATTGATACTCTGATGAGCATATTTCTTTGTTTCAGATAATGTTCTAACTGAAGTATTTTCTAAAGTGAAAATCATTTTACGTGCTGAGCTGAATAAAAATGAAGAAGTTCTTTGATGAAAGAACCACTTATTTAGCGCAAGTTCTGATGTTGACTCTGATAAGAAGAAATTTAAAGCATCCTCTAATCTTAGCAAGTTTCCATGCAAACTCTGCTCATAAGTATTTTGCAAGCAAGCTCTAATGAGAAGTTATTTGCAAGAAAATTCTAAAGCAAGATGTGAAGCAAGTTCTGATAGAATAAAGAAGCAAACAAGTCTTGTCAAGTTTCAGGAAACATGCTCTGACAGTGTCGTTTGTTCATTTAATGCAGATGGCTAAAAGCACTCAAGTGTCTCTATGCTAGTTCATTGGAAAAGCAATACTGCAAGCAAACACGCAAACATTAATTGTTCCTCACTTTTGAAGGCATTAATGGTCTTCTTCCTCATGCTATAAATAGAAGATTATTTATTGCAATCCAACTACTCAACGACCCAACTATGTGAAAAAGATTCTGCTGCTCACAAATTATTTTCTTACAAACACTTTGTGCCAAATTTATCTTATTGATAAATCACATTTTGTGATATAGCTTTCTAAGAAGCAATTTGTTTCACTATTGTAAAGATTTAATTCTTGTATTTGTTCCTTGAGAGACCAAGCTTGTTTCACTATTGTGTGATTGTAATTTGTTTGATTATAGTGAATTAAGTCCTTGTTGAGAAAGGCGAAATCACCTTGGCGGGTGGACTGGAGTAGTTTGAGTTCAAATGAACCAGGATAAAAATAATTGTGTCTTTCCATTATTGTTGAGCTAGTAAGAAAAAGAAAAAGGAAAAACTTATTCACCCCCCCCCCCCTTCTAAGTGTTTTCTCACCCTTCAATTGGTATCAGAGCTTGGCTCTGAGCGCAAACACTTAACCGTGTCAGAAAAAGATCTAGAAGGAAAATACAATGGCAACTGAACAGAACAACAATAACTACACCAAACCTCCTATGTTTGATGGAGAAGATTTTGAATATTGGAAAGATAGACTAGAAAGTTTCTTTCTAGGTCATGATAGTGATTTATGGGATATGGTCTTAGATGGTTACACACATCCTATAGACTCATAAGGAAACAAGATTGATAGAAAAAATATGGATAGACAACAAAAAGATGATTTCAAAAATCACCACAGAGATAGAAATATTTTTCTAAACTCTATCTCTAAAATGGAATATGAGAAGATCACAAATAGAGATAATAGAGATACAGCACATGACATGTTTGAGTCTCTCAAAATGACTCATGAAGAAATTCTCAAGTTAAAGAGACTAAAGCTCTGGCTCTCATCCAGAAGTATGAAGCCTTCAAAATGGAAGAAAGTGAATTTATAGAAGCTATGTTCTCAAGGTTTCAAACTCTGATCGCTGGCCTGAGAGTTATGAACAAAGGATACACCAAGGCATACCATGTTAAGAAGATTATCAGAAGTCTACCCAGAAGATGGGCACCAATGGTCACTGCATTCAAAGTATCAAAAGATTTGAGCAATGTGTCTCTTTAAGAACTCATCAGCGCCTTAAGAAGTCATGAGATAGAACTTGATGAACACGAGCCTCAAAAGAAAGGTAAGTTTGTTGCCCTTAAATCTATTAAGAAATATGAAACTAACTCTTTTCAGGCAGAAGAAGGAAACTCTGAAGAATCTGTGTCAGAAGAAGATGAACTATCCTTGCTCTCCAAAAGGATCAACCAAATGTGGAAGCACAGACAGAAGAAGTTCAGGAACTTCAAGAAGTCAGAAGATAAACCAGAATCTTCTGGACATAAGAAGTCAAACAGAAGAGAGATAATTTGTTATGAATGTAAAGAAACTGGACACTACAAGAGTGATTGTCCAAAACTACAAAGAGAAAGACCAAAGAAAAAGTTTGGTAGAAAGAAAGGCATCATGGCCACCTGGGACGATTCAGAATCCTCTGAAGATGAATCTGATTCTGAAGATGAGAACGCCAACCTAGATCTTATGGATACCACAGTAGATGACTCAAACTTTGAGTCAGAACCAAAAGAGGTATTCTCTAAATTTACTAGAGCTGAACTTGCTGAAAGTTTATCAGAACTTCTGGAAAACTATAGTCAGCTCAAAATCAAATACAAGAAACTCAAAAAGTGTCTTGCATCTGATCTTGAGAAACATGAAACATAAAACTCTGAACTCAAAGAAAATAATTTTAAACTTAAAGAGGAAATTTAAAAAGTTCAAAAAAATTCTATTTCAGATTCTGCGTCAAGTTCAAGAGATATTCTTAAAGAATATGACTCTAGTTTTCAAACATTTCTTGCTCAAAGCATAGATAGAAGCAAAATGGCTTCAATGATCTATGGAGTTAGTGGGAACAACAGAAGAGGAATTGGATATGAAACTCTCAAAGGGAAGGAAACATATATACCAAAACCTATTGCTAAGATGACTTTCACATATAAACCTCGGAATAAACAATTTAGTTTTGGGCACACACATGATATTAAATACACATCTCACTCTGGAAATTCTTATGCTAATCCAAAGTTCAAACAGAACTTTAGAAACTTTAACCAAAGAGGACCCAAAAAGATATGGGTACCTAAGGAGAAAATAATATTTGTTGCAGATGTCCTTAACAGCTCAATTGAAACACCAGTCATGGTACCTGGACTCTGGATGCTCACGACACATGACGGGAAGAAAGTCTATGTTCCAAAACCTGGAATTTAAATCTGGAGGAGACGTCAAGTTTGGAGGTAATCAGAAAGGAAATATTATTGGTTCTGGAACCATTGGAAATGGTAACCTTCCTTCTATCTCTAATGTTCTGTTAGTAGAAGGATTAGCACATAACCTGTTGTCCATAAGTCAATTAAGTGACAACGGTTATGACCTTATCTTTAATCAAAATTATTGTAGAGCTATTAGTAAAAAAGATGGAACAATCCTCTTTTCTGGCAAGAGAAAGAACAACATCTATAAAATTGATTTGTCAGATCTTAAAACTAAGAATGTAAAATGCCTTTTGTCTGTTAGCGATGAGAAATGGGTATGGCACAGAAGATAGGGACATGTCAGCATGAGAAAAATCTCTCAAATAAATAAACTAAATTTAGTCAGAGGACTTCTCAATCTGAAGTTCAACTCAGAAGCTCTGTGCGAAGCATATCAAAAAGGAAAATTTTCAAAACCCTCTTTTAAATAAAAAAATGTTGTTTCTTCCTCTAGGCCATTAGTACTACTTCACATTGATCTGTTTGGGCCAGTTAAAACTGCATCCATCAGAGGCAATAAGTATGGATTGGTCATTGTTGATGACTACAGCAGATGGACATGGGTTAAGTTTTTAAAACACAAGGATGAGTCACATTCTGTGTTCGTTGACTTCTGTAACCAAGTGCAAAACGAAAAAGATTTTAGAATTATAAAAGTTAGAAGTGATCATGGAGGAGAATTTGAAAACCATTATTTTGAAAAATATTTTAAAGAAAATGGTATCGTTCATAATTTCTCTTGTCCTAGAACTCCTCAACAAAATGGAGTTGTAGAACGAAAGAATAGAACGTTACAAGAAATAGCCAGAACCATGATCAATGAAACAAATATGGCTAAGCACTTTTGGGAAGAAGCTGTGAACACAGCATGTTATATTCAAAATAGAATCTCTATAAGACCTATTCTTGAAAAGACTCCCTATGAATTGTGGAAAAACAGAAAACCCAACATTTCATATTTTCATCCTTTTGGATGTACTTGTTATATTATGAACACTAAAGATAATCTGAACAAGTTTGATTCTAAGGCACAAAAGTGTTTTCTGCTTGGATATTCTGAACGCTCAAAAGGCTATAGATTATACAACACAGAAACTTTGATTGTTGAAGAATCAATCCGAAGTCAGGTTTGATGATAAGCTTGGCCAGCAACAGCCAAAGCAAATTGATATTTCTGTAGGTACAGAAGATCATCTCTCAAACTCTGAAAAGTAAGAAGCAAAGGACAACTCAGAAGATCATCCTCTTGATAATGCTCTGGATAATCTCAGAATCTCTGAACAACCCTCTCAGAAAAGGTTTCCCAGAATCTCTTCAGCTCATAAAGAAGACGTGATTATTGGAAGGAAAGAAGATCCCATCAGAACAAGATCCTCTCTCAGAATCAATGAAGAATAATTGTTTGGATTGGTATCTCTGATTGAGCCAACCTCTATTGATGAAGCTCTGGAAGACAATGATTGGATCCTAGCCATGCAAGATGAACTCAATCAATTTTCCAAAAACGATGTGTGAGATCTAGTTCCAAGACCTAAAGGATTCGACATTATAGGAACTAAATGGGTTTTTAGAAACAAACTAAATGAGCAAGGAGAGGTGGTCAGAAACAAAGCACGACTGGTTGCACAAGGTTATAGTCAACAAGAAGGAATTGATTATAATGAAACCTTTGCCCCAGTCGCCAGGTTAGAGTCAATTAGATTATTAATTTCTTTTGTTGTTCAAAATAACTTTTCATTATACCAAATGGATGTTAAAAGTGCATTTTTAAATGGCTATATAGAAGAAGAAGTTTATGTCTATCAACCTCCGGGCTTTAATGACTCAAAATTTCCAGAACATGTTTTTAAACTAAAAAAGTCTTTATACGGTCTGAAACCAGCTCCCAGAGCTTGGTATGAACGTTTGAGTAATTTTATTTTAGAAAAGGATTTTACCAGAGGGAAAGTGGACACAACTTTATTCAGAAAAACATTTAAAAATGACATTTTAATTTGTCAAATTTATGTTGATGATATTATTTTTGGAACCTCTAATATCTCTCTTGGAAAAGAATTTGATGAGACCATGCAGGATGAATTTGAGATGAGCATGATGGGAGAATTAAAGTTCTTTCTGGGAATACAAATAAACAAGAATCCAGAAGGTACTTACATACATCAAACGAAGTATGTTAAAGAACTTCGGAAGAAATTCCAGATGTCAGAAAGTAAAGATGCAAAGACACCAATGCATCTTACATGCATTTTGGGAAAAGATGAGGTAAGTATGAAGGTAGATAAGAAAATCTACAGAGGTATGATTGGATCCATTCTCTATATGACTGCATCTAGACCTGATATATTATTCAGTGTATGTTTATGTGGTAGATTCCAATCAGATCCTAGAGAATCTCACTTAACTGTTGTTAAGCGAATTTTGAGGTATCTGAAAGGTACTACTAATCTGGGTTTGTGTTACAGAAGATCAAAAGAATTCAGACTAGTAGGTTATTATGATGCTGACTTTGCTGGAGATAGAATTGAATGTAAGAGCACCTCTGGAAGTTGTCAGTTTCTGGGTGACAACCTTATCTCGTGGTACAACGAGAAGCAAGCTACCATAACACTTTCAACAACAGAAGCTGAGTATATATTTGTTGCTGGATGTAGCTCTCAGATGATCTGGATGAAAAGTCAGCTAGAGGATTTTAATCTCTATGAAAGTAAGATTCCTATCTTCTGTGACAATACCTATACAATTTGTCTTTCTAAAAATCACATTTTGCATTCTAAAGCAAAACACATAGAAATTAAATATAATTTTATAAGGGACTACATTCAGAAAGGAATTTTAAATTTAAACTTTGTAAAAACAGACCATCAATGGGCTGATATTTTTACCAAACCCCTTTCAGAAGATAGATTTAAATTCATTTTTAAAAATATTAGTATGGAATTTTGTCCTGAATAAAATTGTATTTATCTTCTGTGATTGCTTTCAGAATGTTCTGAAATGAATGTTTTGATTAACAACTCTTCAGAAGTTAGAAGAGAAGTTACATCAGAAACTATATATAAAGTTCTGAAATGTTCTAACGTTTCATTACAAGTATAGTTCAGCAGTTCATTATATCAAACAATTGTCTCATGCAACCTTCAGGAGATGAACACGTGTTGTATTTCTAAAAAGTCACGCATGTTATGCTATTAACGCCGTTCCTAGGTAACTGTTATGATTTGATTAAAATGTCACGCTTTCCCCTCTTTTTCAATGTCATTAAATGCTAGTAATGATTAAAAAAACATTTATTAATTTTTCTTTAAATTCTTTGTACATTTTTATTTCAAAACCCTTTTTCTCAAAAGTTTACCTATAAATACTTTTGTAAAACCCCTTTCTCACTTTTTACCTTCTCTTTCAAATTTCAACCATCTCTGTGTATTTTTTCTGCAACCCATTTTTTCTTTCATCTCAACCTAAGTTCTCTTATGGCTTCATCCTCTACTCCTTCTGGAAACACTCAAGCTGAACACTACATCATCCCTGAGAGAACCACTCTTATTCCAGTTGATAGTTTAGAAGTAATAAGTGAATTGATGGTGGATTTTGAAAACCTAAAGGCAAATTGGTTTGACCTTCTTCCTGCTGTGGAATTTCAAGGATGGGGAAATTTCTTTGATCGTCTTGTTGGCCATGTATTTCCACATCTTGTAAATGAATTTTGAATTCACACCATTGCATCACCAAAGGTTATTCTCTCGTTTGTAATGGGTAAGGAAATCTCAATAACTGAAAATCTCATCAGGAAGTTATTGGGTTTTGAAGGAAATGGACTCACTGGAGTCTCAAATGGTAGAATGGATATGTCAAGAGTTCATGCTGAAATTTTTACAACTGGGAAAGCTTCATCAAAAGTCAGATACTTGAAGAATCAGTACAAGATCTGGGCTAGAATCATTCATGGCTGCATTCATCATAGAAAGGAAACAAGTTCTCCTGACTATATAAATGCTAACCAGCAATATCTTCTGTTCTGTATGGGAACAAATGTTAAGATTGATTTACCCTACCTTCTGTTTGGTCACCTCTGGACACATGTCAAGGAAACAAGGGAAGAAGAAAGAGTGAAGAACCCTAAATCCAAGAGGAACTGGATTCTAATGGGAAGATTGATTTCAGTCATTCTGATAGAGAATGGCCTGATTGCACATTTGGATGAAGCAAACCTGTTGGGGGAGTTAGAGCCTACGTGTGGGAAAGCTCTAACAGGAAAGAATCTGGTGAAGAGAAAGATCATTGATAAACTGCTGGTGGAACCTACCCCTTACGTATCAGCAACCGTTACCAGAAGAAGAATTCCAATTGCTGACTTTCCACTTTTCAACTCAGGAGATCACCCTCGTATCATTTTGTATTACATTCAAATTTGCAAAGAAAGTGGAACTCCAATTGATCCTGCCTGGCTTCAAGGTAGAAATTAAGCAGCTCCAGAAGTTATCTTCCAGCAGCCATTGAAAAGGAAAACAGTTGGAGGACCCTCTGCTAGACCCCAGAAGAATAAGAAGACATCAGGTACATCTTCTGAGACTATTTTTGTTTATGATTTTGTACATATATCTACATATGCTGAACCTCAAACATTAGGTGACATAGATGTAGACATAGATGTAGACATATATTTAACCATTCCCTCTAAACCTATTTCTAAAAACCCTCTAATATATCAATTTTTATCAGACATAAGTCATTTTGATTCTGATGACTCTCTTGAAACCCAAACACAACCATCTCAAACACCTATCTCACAAAATAATCTTGCTAAAAACTTTTCTCAAACACCTCCTAGACCTTTATCACCAAGACCTACTGAATGGTATGATACTGGCTCTTGGAGAATACCTGGAATAAACGTACATCTGGCCTCGGAAAAGCCACCTTTCACCCTACCCTCTGAGAATATCTTTGCTATAAACAGAACTCAACCACAAAATCCTACCCCCACTGCTGAAAACACCATCATCATTTCTCCTGACGTCACACCACCCATATCTCCAGAACTTCCAACACCTAACTCACCAACGCTTTCACCTCCTCAATCTCCAGAACATACGCTCAATCCATCTCACGAACCATATGAAACTCATGAACCATCTGAAACTCTTGAACCATCAGCAACACCTGAACCATCTGAACATCATGCCCAAACAGAAACACCTGAACAATTAGAAACTCCTAAACCAACTGACTTTCTGAAAACTGTAGTTGATTTTGAATCCCTACAATTTCTGAAAAATAAAACCTACAAAAAGGTTGTTCCCAATCCTGTCCAGCCAGATGTAAAGGTATGTTTTCAGAATTTTTTAATAGAAGTACAAGCTTGGATAGACCTGTTGAAGGCAGACTGCACCAGCAATGTGAACCCAGCAGCAATAGATCTTCTGTAGGAAACGTTCAGAAGAACATTAGATGCTGAATCACTGAAATTGCAAGACATGTGTCATTCTCAAGTGCTTGTGAATTTCTCCAAACATCTGCATGCCTTACAATCAGAACTTGTTGATACTTGGGACAAGAAGTCTACTCTGCTGATTTCCAATGCTCCTGCTGATCAAATGGACATTTCAGAAGATGAGTCTGAAGATGCCTCTGAAGATTCAAATCCGCTGGAAAGAACTTTGTTTAATCAACCTTCTGCTAAATTTGCACCAGAAGGTGTGCCAACTCTTATGATTGATCTGGACAATCTTCTCTCAAATTTTGTTCGTTCTGACTCAGCTGCATCTACTCCAAAGGTTATATCTGCTGAAGCTACTTCATCCTCTGCTTCTACTTCACTGGTTATGGATACTCTGAATGAGCTTAAGAAGGAAAGTAAAGCTATTCATGAGTGCTTGGACAAGCAGGATGAGACAAACAAGGAAATCAGAAACTGGATGATGAAGCAAGAGGAATCTTCATCTAAAATCAAGAATCTTCTTTTGTCTCTTTTTTCTAGAAAATCTTAAGTGTCATTATGTTTCATGTTTTTTGTTTTGTTTTGTACCTCTGAATCTTTTTATTAAAACCTTTACGCTTTTTAATTCTTTTTATACTTTTTTATTATGATAAAAAGGGGGAGAAAATGAGTATTTTGATCTAATCTTTGATTAACAGTTATGGGACTAAGTCTCAAACATTACTAACAAAATACAAAGATTTCTTTCTCTGTTTAAAGAAGTTTGCATGTATCACTAAACTTTGGAAGTTTAAACATCTGAACATTATCTTCAAAAGACTTGTTGAAGAAACCCTAAAAGAAAAATCTCAATGCTCGGAAGAAAAATCTCAGGAAGTTTTTCTTATACATCTATTTTTTTTCAGAAGAAGAAATATTTATTTCAGGGGGAGATTCTTATCTCTTGTTCAATTTTTTTCTCAAAACCTGAATATTTTTGTCATCATCAAAAAGGGGGAGATTGTTAGAACAAGATTGGTTCTGATCATATCTCAGAGTTTTGATGATAACAATAAAATATATTTTATATAATTGATACTCTGATAAGCATATTTCTTTGTTTCAGATAATGTTCTGACTGAAGTATTTTCTAAAGTGAAAATCATTTTACGTGTTGAGCTGAATAAAAATGAAGAAGTTCTTTGAGGAAAGAACCACTTATTTAGCGCAAGTTCTGATGCTGACTCTAATAAGAAGCAATTTAAATCATCCTCTAATCTTAGCAAGTTTCCATGCAAACTCTGCTCAGAAGTATTTTGCCAGCAAGCTCTTTTGAGAAGTTATTTGCAAGCAAATTCTGAAGCAAGATGTGAAGCAAGTTCTGATAGAATAAAGAAGCAAACAAGTCTTGTCAAGTTTCAGGAAACATGCTCTGACAGTGTTGTTTGTTCATTTAATGCAAAGACGGCTAAAAGCACTCAAGTGTCTCTACGCTAGTTCATTGGAAAAAGAAATACTGCTAGCAAACACACAAACATTAATTGCTCCTCACTTTTGAAGGCAGTAACGGTCGTCTTCCTCATGCTATAAATAGAAGATCATTTATTGCAAGCCAACTACTCAACGACCCAACTACGTGAAAAATATTCTGCTGCTCACAAATTATTTTCTTACAAACACTTTGTGCAAAAATTATCTTAGTGATAAATCACAGTTTGTGATATAGCTTTCTAAGAAGCAATTTGTTTCATTGTTGTAAAGATTTAATTCTTGTATTTGTTCTTTGAGAGACCAAGATTGGTCAGATTTTTCAAGAAGGCTAGGACTAGTTTGAGTCTTAGTGGTGTTAGTCACTTGTAAGTTTACTTGTGCTTTGTATTGGTAGTCAGAACAATTTGGTTGTGTGATTGTAATTTGTTTTATTATAGTGAATTAAGTCCTTGTTGAGAAAGGCGAAATCACCTTGGCGGGTGGACTGGAGTAGTTTGAGTTCAAACGAACCAGGATAAAAATAATTGTGTCTTTCCATTATTGTTGAGCTAGTAAGAAAAAGAAAAAGGAAAAACTTGTTCAACCCCCCCCCCCCCCCCCCCCTTCTAAGTGTTTTCTCACCCTTCACGCCCTTTCGGGTTTTCAGTGCACTGGGTAGCCGTTTTTTCCCAAACCTCCTTTTCAGGTTTTCGACTTGCCGGGTGTACAGATTCTTTTGTATTTATCCCTAATTTTTGCGCGAACCCTTTTGGTTCATCGGGATGCCCTTATTTTTTTAGGCCAGTCAACCTAGCGGGTCTTTGTTCATGCATAGTATCTTTTAACTATGTCTACATTCACAGGGTGAGGAAGGTCGTCACCATCTATAGTGGTTAGAATCATGGCTCCACAAGAAAATATGCTCTTGATTACAAATGGCCCTTCGTATGTGGGAGTCCATTTGCCCCTGGGATCACCTTGTGGCAGGAGATGCACTTGATTACTAGATCACCCACTTGATATACCTGGCGTCTGACCTTTTTGTTGAAAGCCTTGATCATTCTCTTTTGGTACATATGACCATGACAGACAGCAGTAAGCCTTTTCTCATTAATCAGATTTAGTTGGTCGAGTCGAGTCTGGACCGAATCATCTCCGTTCAAACCTGTATCCTTCATGATTCTCAAAGAAGGGACTTGGACCTCAATAGGTAGGACAACCTGCATACCATACACCAGAGAGTAAGGTGTTGCCCCTGTTAACGTACGTGTTGTGGTGTGGTAACCATGAAGAGCAAATGGTAACATCTCATGCCAGTCTTTATATGTCACCGTAATCTTCTATATGATTTTCTTAATGTTCTTGTTAGCAGCGTCCACAATGCCATTCATCTTCGGCCGGTAGGGAGAAGAGTTATGATGCTGGATCTTGAATTTTTTAGAGTTCGGTGATCATAGTATTGTTGAGATTTGTACCATTATCTATGATGATTCTTTTTGGAACACCATAACGATAGATAAGGTTATGCTTGATGAATCGCACCACAACATTCTTGGTAACAGTAGAAAAAGAGGCAGCCTCAACCCACTTCGTGAAGTAATCACTGGCGACTAGGATAAAGTGATGCCCATTTGAAGCGGCAGGTCTAATCTCTTCGACCATGTCGATGCCCCACATTGCAAAGGGCCAAGGATAAGTCAAGACATTCAAGGGAACCAGAGGTACATCTACTTTATCAGCATAGATCTGGCATTTGTGGCAAGTCCAGGAATGCTGATAATAGTCTGCTTCCATAGTGGACTAGTAGTATCCTGCCCGTAGGATCTTTTTAGTCATGGTGTGTCCACTAGAATGCGTGCCAAAGGTACCTTCATTTAAATCTTCCATAATACTCTCTGCTTCGCTCTTATCTACATAACAAAGTAAAGTAGATTCGCGGTTGCGCTTGTAAAGGATTCCATTACTGAGGAAGAACTTTATGGAGAACCTTCTCAGAATCTTCTTATCATTGACAGATGCCCCCTCAGGATATTCTTGGGCCTCGAGATACCATTTCACTTCATGGAACCAAGGTTTGTCCATTACTTCTTCAGTATCAATCTCATAGCAGTAGGTCGATTCATCCAATCTCTCAATAGTGATCTGAGGAGCTTCATTGTCCCATCTGACCTTGAACATGGATGACATAGTAGCTAGCGCGTCCGCTAACTGATTATCCTCTCGTGGAAAATGTTCAAAGGTGACTTCTTCAAAGTGTGGGAGCAATATCAACACATGTTCTTTGTAGGGGATGATATTAGGGTGCTTCGTGTCCCACTCTCCTTTGATTTGACTTAATACCAAGACCGAATATCTGAAAACACTTAAGAACTTGATCCTCAGGTCAATAGCAGCTTTGAGACCCATGATGCATGCTTCATACTCAGCCATATTATTGGTACAGTTGAAACATAGTCTGGCAGTGAAAGGAGTATGACAACCCTCAAGATATATGATTACCTCATTGATTCCATTACCAAGTGCGTTGGAAGCTCCATCAAAAACCATAGTCCATCGGGATCCTTTCTCAGGTCCTTCATTCGGTCCAGGTTCTTCACAGTCAGTCACTAACAATATTTTCATCCGGGAATTCAAAGTTCATGGATTGGTAGTCGTCCACAGCCTGATGAGCCAAATGATCAGCTAATACACTTCCTTTGATTGCTTTCTGGGTCATGTATTGAATGTCGTATTCGGTCAGGATCATTTTCCATCTTGCTATTCTTCCAGAGAGAGCGGGCTTCTTGAAGATGTACTTGATCGAGTCCATCTTAGATATCAATAAAGTAGTGTCGGGTCAACATATATTGTCTCAGTCGACAAGCATCCCATGCCAAAGCGCATCAAGTTTTGTCGAGCAGTGAGTATCTTGTTTCACAGTCGGTAAACTTTTTGATAAGGTAGTATATTGCATGCTCTTTTTGACTGGACTCGTCATGCTGCCCCAGCACACACCCCATTGAATTATCTAACACCGTTAAGTAAATTATCAAAGGTCTTCCTTCAATCGGAGGCATTAGAATTGGAGGCTCTTGAAGGTATTCCTTGATTTTATCAAAGGCATTCTGGCATTCATAATTCCACTTTACCCCTTGATCTTTCTTCAGGAGTTTTAAGATTAGCTCACAAGTAGCAGTTAGATGGGAAATGAACCTAACAATGTAATTTAGGCATCCCAAGAAACCTCTAACCTCCTTCTCAGTGCGGGGAGTCGACATCTCTTCTATAGCTTTTACCTTTGCAGGGTCTACCTGAATACCCTTGCACTGACAATGAAGCCTATGAGTTTACCAGACCTTACCCCAAAGGTGCACTTGTTCGAATTTAATCTCAACTTGTACGTCTTCAACCTATCAAAGAGCTTTTGCAAGTGGTTGAGGTGCTCTTCTTCTGTTTGAGATCTGGCTATCATGTCGTCAACATAGAACTCTATCTCATGGTGAATCATATCATGGAACAAAGCTACCATAGCTCGCTGATAGGTTGCCCCAGTGTTCTTCAAACCAAACGGCATCACTTTGTAACAGAAAGTGCCCCACTGTGTAACGAAGGTTGTCTTCTCCATGTCTTTGGGTGCCATCTTGATCTGATTGTAACCAGAGAACCCGTCCATGAAGGATAAGATCTTATGATGTGCAGTGTTTTCAACCAGAACATCAATGTAAGGAAGCGGGAAGTCATCCTTGGGGCTTGCCCTGTTCAAATCTCTATAGTCCACACACATCCATACTTTTCCATCCTTTTTAGGCACCAGAACTACGTTAGCAACCCATTATGGATATGAGGTGATAGCTAAGAACCTAGCGTTGAACTGCTTCATAACTTCTGCTTGATCTTCTATGATATTTCAGGATGCTTACGACGGAACTTCTACTTTACTGGAGGGTAACCTTCTTTAGTTGGAAGACGATGAACCACAATATCAGTGTCTAGTCCTGGCATGTCCTCATATGACCAGGCAAAGATCTCGACATAATCATGCAATATCTGAATCAGTAGTTGTTTGACACTAAGCTCCAAATTTGCACCTATCTTGACTTCTTTTATGTCCTCTTCTGTACCCAGATTCACTATCTCAACTGGCTCTTCATGAGGCTGTATAGCCCTTTCTTCCTGTTGTAGCAGTCTAGCAAGCTCTCCCAGTACCTCACAATCTTCCTCACCTTCGTCTTCTGCTTGGTTGATCGGATTTTCAAAGTCATAACCGGTAATAGCATAACCGTTATCAATGGGATCCAGAGTGGATATAGATCTGCAGTTTGATACATGAGTGTGTGTAAGAGCATAGTTGTATTGACAAAGTAAAAAGCATAAAATAAAGACAGAGAGCGCAAAATTTGTATGCAAAACGTCCAATGCTTTATTAATGACATATGAGATTTAAACATGATAACCCTCACAAATAAACCATTGTGTCCCGGGTAAGACACACGTCCATAGAGTTTATATTGTTCATTTATTACATATCCAGAAAAACAAAAGACAATTACTCCTGAATAAAAGTAATCGGCACAAAGTCTTTAGTTGTCCAGTTACTGAGTCCACCGTTGGTAGTATAGAAGATCCAGTTGTCCATGTCATAGTCACCATCACTGTCTTCTAAAGTGTTGATCCCATGATTGTTGCTGCGTAGGGGAGGTCCTCCGGTGCGAGCACGACGGACAGCCCTTGGAGCCCCTGAAGTGAAACCCAAACCAAACTTATCAGATTTGTATGGAATGTCAGGGAGCTGGCCCCAAACAGTACACCCACCTTATTCAATGCCTGCCTTGGCATCCTTGAGTGAAGCCATCTTCAATGGAGGTCGGGTGATCTTCGGCATACTGGTAACAGACTCGGTTGCAGCCATGGTCTGAGGCACCTCTTCAAAATTCTAACAAGGAGTCTTGATGAACTTGTCGTCCATTTCGACATACTTGAAAGAGTTTAGGTGGCTTACCACATACTCCTTCTCACCACGTACTATGACAATCTTTCCCTTCACCAAGTACTTCAACATATGATGCAGAGTGGAAGTAATAGCTCCAGCCCCATGGATCCAAGGGCGACCCAACAGACAAGAATAAGATGGTTTGATATCCATCACGTAGAAGGTGGATTCAAAGTTTTGGGAACCAACTTTAATAGGGATGTCCACCTCCCCATGCACCATTCTTTTTGAACCATTGAAAGCCCTCACCACAATGTTAATGGGCTTAAGAGTCAAACCTTCACAGTCTAATCTGTCAAGAGCCTTCTTGGGTAGAACAATCAATGATGAACCAATATCTACTAAAACATGGGCCAAAGTGGTGCCCCTGCATTCGATGGAGACATGTAGCGCATCATTGTGTTTTCTTCCCCTGGGTGTCAAATCAGCATTAGAAAAACCCAGTCCATTATCAGTGATCACTCTGGCCGCACAATTTTCAAATTGGTCAGCGGAGGTTTCTTGTGGTACTTGAGCAGTCTTGAGGAATTTTACCAAATCCTTTGCATGGGCTTTAGAGCACAACAGTAGGGCCAACATTGAAATCTTGGAAGGGGTCTGCCCCAGTTGTTCGACCATATTGTAGTCGCTCTTTTTAATTATTTTCAATATTTCTTCCATTTCTTTCTTAGAAACCTCCGGAATAGATTCTGAATGCGCCTTCATCTGGACAGGCTCAACCAATATCTCTTTGCCCCGAGTCTCGGCCGACTCGGTGACAGGGGTGGAAACAGGGGTAATCACAGAAGTTGTAATGGTAGTATTAGTAGGAACAGCAGTAGGAATGATCACATGAATAGTAACAGTTTTAGAAGGAGAAATCTCGGGTGAGAACACTCTTCCATTACTTGTTATTTTACTTGTCCCAACGATATTGCTAATGTCAAGATCAGTATTTCCATAAAATTTGTCTTTAGAGGCCAATAGGTCTTGCTTAGAGCCATGGTAATAGACGTCATCCCCATAATTCCAGGGAACAGCTTTGTCTGAGGAGTGTGGTATTGGCCCTGGCATAGTGATGATCAGGGGAGCCAACTTTGGAGCAGATGTAATCCTGACGGGTATTTTGGTGGAGACCCTGGGAGGATTGGCAGAAATGGTTATAATCGAAACATCTTTACAGGAAACAGTTGTGACGGGAGTCTTCTCAAATAGAATCTTTTTATCATCAATCATGCGCTGAACACCTACTTTCAACAAATAGAAACCAGTCGGTAGAGATAAACATAAGTAGCAATCTTCACCACAGCCCAGAAATAAACCGGCTTGCAACAAATTCCACTTAACAGACATGAGAGGAGTAACAAGTTCCTCAACAAAAGAAACAAACGTATCATCGTCAACAACATTAACACCACGGCCGTGCTTGGGCATGGGAGCAGTTATAACATTGGGAATCTCAGGAGCGTCGAATTCAATCTCCTTTGCCTCGATCAGATCCTGCACCTTATTCTTTAAAGCCCAACAATTGTTTGTATCATGACCTAGACTTTCATAATGGTAAGCACATCGAGCCTTTGGATTATAGTGAGGAGATGCAGTATTGGGATTTTTGGGAGCTTCCCTCAAATTTACCAGATTGGATTTCAGTAAGTGAGGCAAAATTTGAGACAAAGTCATATTGATCCGGGTAAGCTGTCTCATAGGCCTTTCTTCTCTAGTCTGATTGTTCCGTTGTTGAGTAGTTGCAGGCTTGGATATCATTACAACCCCTATTGTTGGACGGCATTCGGTTCTACCCTGATTTCTTTGACTGTAAGCAGCACTGACCTCTTTCTTTCCCATGAAAGGTCTCTTTCCTACACTTGAAGAGGCATCTTTCTGTATCTTGCCACTTCTATACCAGCTTCCACTCTTTCTCCAATTAGGAGCAGCTCAGTAAAACCAGCTGAGGAGCTTCCAATCATATGGTTGAAAAACAGACCAGATAGAGTACCCAAAAACATGTTCACCAACTCCTTATCAGACAGAGGGGGTTGGACTCTTCCTGCTAGGTCCATCCACTTATGGGCATAATCTTTAAAGCCCTCGCTGGAACCCATAGACATACATTGGAGTTTTGTACGAGTCGGAGCAAGGTCTGCATTATATTGGTACTGCTTATAGAAAGCAGCAGCCAGGTCTTCCCAGTTACGAATGTTGGTCCCCTCCAGCTGATAGAACCACTCTAGATGAGTCCCAAACAGACTGTCTTTGAAGAAATGGACCCACAAGTCCTTGTCAGCAATGTGAGGCTGAATCTTCCTCACATAAGATCGGAGATGCATCTTGGGACATAAGACCCAATCATATTTAGCGAACACCGGAACCTTGAACTTCTGCGGGATGACAACCCCAGAAACCAAGCCCAGCTCTTCAAAATCCAGCCCAGGTACCTTCTGGATTTCTATTGCATTCAGAAGATGATCTAACTGTTTGTATTTATCATCAGCACAAGGATACTGCTCCTCATTATAATCAGATTCATCATCAGATTCCTCTGGGCTGAGGTCTTCCTCTCTTGTCTCCCCTTCTTGATTGTCTCCTTCTTTTGATGAAGTTACCAGTTCTGAAGCTCGCCGCACTGGTCCTCTGACCCTTCTTCCCAGATTTACTACCCCGTTTGGTTTCTTTGGCTTCTTATTTTTGTCCTTCAGTATGAGAGCTTTCAGATCTTCTTTCCCTTTATCCGAGCCACGGTCATTTGCTGGATCTGAGTGTTTTATGCTTGGAGATCCTTGATGTTTTGTTCAAGATCCATTTCTTTACTTGTTGAAATAAACAGCCAAGAAGATGAGAAACCTAGTTTGAAACCTATTTATGCAATGATATGTATGATATATGTATGCAATGTTTTCAAGGATTTCGGGAAATTTAAATTTGTGAACCAAAGTGAAACAAAGATTTTATTAGTAGAATTCAAAATACAATTGTGTTTTAGGCGTACAATTGAAAATTCTAAAAACTAAGAAATCAGGTTTCCCATGGGCGCTTCCTCTTCGTGCTGAGATAGAAATTAAGACCCTTTTTTTTTCGTGAAGTTTCTTCATGAAGTTGCTTCAGCTAAATCCAGGATCTCTGCAGCTCTTCAAGATCAGTAGACATATCAAGATAGAGAACGGTATAAGGAACATCCCCTTCGGTAATGGGCTCTATAATCACTGGTAAGATGGATATGCATGGCATCACAAGGTTCTGAGTATAAGCTCGTACCCATTGGAGATAAGGTTCCATAGGGATGGAAGTCTTCAGCCCCAAAGTCTTGGTATCAAATCTGTTTACCATGCCCTAAGCTCGTATGAACATCTAACGATACCCTTGAACATCATCCTCATAGTTAAACACAATTCCCTAGATAAGCATCTCGTGAGGACCATCCCTTCGAGTGTAACCAAATTGTGGCAGAGCCAGAGAAGGATTATAAGTTATGCCTCCCCTAATGCCCAGTAGTGGGACATTAGGGAATTCCCCGCAGCGGTCAATAACAGAAATATCTCCCATGGATCGGTACCAGAGAATATCCGCGTGAGAAAGTGACATTATCCTTTGTGACCAATCCAAACCTTCCTCATTCTTCAGTACTGATTTAGGGAGGTGATAAATAAACCACCTTGATATCAATGGCGCACAACACATAAGAATCTCTCTTTTCTTCGTGGTACGAGTGTGGAAGGTATGTAAGATATCTCCGAGTAAAGTAGGCACAGGGTTCTGAGTGTGGTTAGTGTAATGAAAAATGAATGTTTATGATGCATGATGTCATGTTTTAAGAAAATTAATCACACACAAGCAAAGCACACAAGACCTTAGGTTTAGGCTTGCATGAGGTTTAAGGTAAGTACCCTCTTGAATGTTTAGTTGGTTCAACCTGTCTTAAAAATAGTAATCGGGTTCTAAGGAATCTCAATATCATTAATCTTTCTTTATCGGTATTATTTCAGCTTAGCAATCTTTTCTTGCGGCCGAAACATCCCGAAGGTCCGATCTCAATGAGTGTAGCATCGAGTATCAACCGATTCTCATCTTTACACTGAGGTCGGCTATCTCACTACTTTCTAATGGCCAAGTTTGTTCAACTAATGTTCTAAGGTTCGTTAGTTCTTCACGACACCATGTGGCAGCCCCGTATTCTCCTCGATTCAACACAAGGGATACCGGTACCAACCAAAACGTCACACCAACACAGCTATCATTTCAACCACATCAGTCTACGCCATACAGTCTCCACGATCTATTGTTGTTTACCTAAAAAGTGTCCCCAAATCCAGGTATAGGATCTATACAAGAATACCCCAACAAACCCTTAAAAGTAAAGCAATCAAAGCAAACAAAGAAAGCAATTTTAAAATGAACTAGACCCTAAGGTAAACCCCACTTTTTATTTTGTTTCCCAGTAGAGTCGCCGGTTCTGTGATACAGTGGCAGAACTGACTGTTTAATATTAGTTTTGCGTTTGTGTTTGCAAATGTTATGGTAAGCAAGAGTCGCCACCGACTTTTCTTTTATCCAACAAAGGAAAGGGTGAAAATAACAGAAAAAGACCTTTTCGAGAATTTTCTGAGTAAGGGGGTAGATTATGGAAAGGGAAGGGGTTAGCACCCTTTTCATCTGTGGTTTTCCACAAGCTCTTAGAGGTTTATGGAAAACGCCTTAGTACGGCAAACTTTGTAATGTTTCTCGGGATAGTGGAGAAAGTATACAAAGTGTTTTGAAATTGTTTTTGAAAAGTAGTGATTGTGTAAGTGCAAAATGTTTGAGCAAACTTCTAACAGCTATCTACTTTGTTACTCGAAAAGTGTCGTTCATTTCCTCTTTTCCTTTAGACAATGCTATCCTACAATTAGTGAGTAGGTAGCTTGTTGTCGGATGTTTGAGGGACAATCGAATGGACATTTTACACTCACAAAAGAAACTTGTGGAGACACTTTACAAATTTTGTTTAGGGACTAGATCATTTATCGAGAAGGTAACTGTAGGGTCATCGAGGGACTATGATCTTTTGATTTATGGGTCTTTGCTAAAGCGTTCCTGCCTCATGACTGTTTTATTTCTGAAGGCAACCAAAGTGGGGTACCCTAGAGGTGTATATGTGCAAGTGTGTTATGTTCAGTTATTTTTGTCTTTTGTTAAGTTTGCTAACATTTGATTTCAATCTTTTCATACACGCCTAGTTACTAGCAGTTAATATGTACAGAAATTTAAAGTGCGGAAAGTAAAAACCTAGATTACTACATGGCTTTGGGGAGGGGGATTTACACTGTACAAGATGGGGGAGAAAAAATAAAGGAAACTGTAAAAAAAGCACTATTTAATCTATTACATGCCAGTATACAGTTACATTATTATAAAAATGCGAGAACAAAATAAAGCGCACAAAACGAATGTTAAGTCTAGAAGAAACCTAAGAAATTGTTAAGAAAACAAATCTTTTTGATTGTTTTTTATTTAAGAAAAAATAAATATTAAATGGAAAAATTATTCTAGGTTATAAAAGAAAACTAATCCTAATGTATTTTTTTGTTTAAGAAAATATTGAAACATAAACTAAATCTAATTAATTAATTAAAAGAAAGAGAATATTATTAATTAAAAAAATTTATTCTAAACTATCCTAATATTATTGAAATTTTTATTATGAAGAGAAAATGATTAAATTAAATTATAAGTTCTAGTTCATTTTAAATTAAGAAAATAGTTAAAATTTAATTAATTAATTAATTAAAGAAATTAATTGTTTAATTAAAAAAAATCTAAGCCTAATAGTTTTTGTGAGTTTTATATTATTTAGTCAATTAGATAATAAAGGCTAACAAAATAAATAAAAAATACAAACAAAACAAAAATGCCCAAATGGGCTGGAACGCTAAAAGAAAATAGGGGGTGTATGGACTGAATGTGCTAGTCCCAAGCCAATTTGGACCCAGAAGTTGCGTTGGATCCTCTATTTCCAGCCTTTGAAGGTCTATGATGCACTTGCATGTTGGATGCGTTCATTCTGATTAGATGTACATCTAATGGCAAGGATCTGATGGGGTAGGGTATGCGCCTGAATATTAGAAGCGCTAGATTTGCAGAATAAACATTAGAAAAATACAAAATGCTAGACTTGGGACTCGAACCCAAGTCCCCTCCCTCACAAACACGCCTGTTTACCAACTGAGATACTGACCATTCGTTATATAAAACAAAACCAAAACATTAAATACAAAATCAAGTCCATATTTGGTAAATAAAAAAACGCGCGCAGTTTGAATGAGCCTATGAAAGGTTGTCACGCTTCGTCCCTAACCTCCCTTTGTCGTCTTAGGTTATAAGGCCTATATTGACAATTTTATGCTTGTCACTATATCCCCTGCATTCTGAAACAAGCACAATACGCAAAATAAATTTACTTTGAGGCCATTGGTTGATTGCTCTCAACCTCCTGAACACAATGGTACCAATGGTTGGGTCCAATTTTGGAAAATTTGGAAAACCCCAATTCTAAGGTTCAAAACCTAGAAATGGCAACATTCGGTTCCTGCATTATTAACCCAATCCATCCATACAGATAGCTTGCAAACACAAAAATAGTCAGGAATGCATAGTTAAAACAGGTTTATGTTACATAAATCAAACAAAATAGAATCTGTAAAGAGAGGCAAACCGTGAGATACGTGTGATGCATTTTGTTGTGTTTCAAGGCCCGGTGATAGTTGGGAAAGCTTCAGGGAATCTCCAAGGGTGGATTAGGGTCCTTGGTTTGGAGTAAAGAAGGTTGGAGACTGAAATTCGAATTTTGATAAGTTTGGTGTTTTTTGCCAAATTTTCAGAGGTTCTCCAGGCTATGTGTACGTGTCCTGATGCTTGCTAGGTGTTTGTTTATATAGAGAGGAATGAGGGGACACTAAAATAAGCATTAAACAACCATAAAAAAGATGTTTGAATGCCATGAATATCCATTTGTAACCTTGGCCAAAGTTATGGGATCTTGTCCATTTTTCAAACTTGCATGAATATAGACATGTTGGCCTTGCTGTACACGGAAAATGGGGCCCCTCTATGCATTAAAACAACTCTTAACCATATTGATCCATATAACCTGCAATAATTTTGATTTATTTGATTTTTAATAAAATAAAATTAATATAAAATGCAAATAAAATCAATACTATGCCAAAAATGGTTTTAGGAGTCCTCTATACTCTTAGGAAGATGTTTGAAGTCCAAGAAAATGAGCCATTGCCTTAAAAGCTCAAATTTGCTTAATGCACATTTCTTGAAATTTCCCAAATTTTCCAACTTGGACAAGCCATAACTTGCTCAATTTTTATCTCATGACGATGATCTTTGACTTTTTGGAAATCCCGAGATGTCTAATTCAATCCATCTTTGGATCAATTTTGAATTTGAAGATTTTATCTTGATGTAATAAGTCTTGGCAAAAAGTGGCTTTTATTGACTTTCTAAAAATGACCTGTAATGTATGAACTTGTATCTTTCAAATGGTGCATCTCTTAGACTTGAGGGAGGAAGAGAAGTTGTGGGGATTAAATTCTCTTCAAAATGAGCCTTGGTGGAAAACTTTCTGATAAAGTATGTAAAAGTTATGCCTGGTCAAAGTTTGGTTGACTTCTCCTATAGAAACCCTAATTAGAAATCTTTGACTTTTTATGAATTAGGAGCATTTCTTGAGGAATCATGATCAACCCTTGATCAAATGATGGATATCACTTAAAAATGTTGATGTTGACAAAAAATCTTGAAGTTTGAGTGTATATAGGCCACAGTTGACTTTTGACTTAGCATAGTTGATTTTCAAGCATTTGAGCAATTGACTGAGCAAACTTGTTGTGCAAGGCATGAAACTTGGCATGGACAATTTTGAAGGCATATTAAGACCATGGAAAACACTTGAGACCTTTGGATTTCACACATCTTGATGAAAATTAAAACCCTAGTTAGAGGTTCATTGCCTTAGGAGGAGAATTAGTCTGGTCAATTCTTAGTCATCCTTGGGCAAGTTGGGGACCTCAAGGAGCATGTCTTGAGTAAAAATGGGAAGGAAAATTTTGGGGTACAATACCATCAAAAGTCAAAAGTTACTAAAATAGGGTTTCTTTAGGAGAAGTCAACTAAACTTTGACCAAGCATAACTTTCACATGCTTCATCAGAAAATTCTCAACCAAAGCCCATTTTGATGGAAATTAAATTATCTACAACTTTGTCTCTCTAAGATCAAGTCCAAAAATTCTTCATTTGAGAGATATGAGCCAAACCATTACAGGTCATTTTGAAAGTCAACAAAAAGACATTTTTTATCAAAACAATATATTTCAAGATAAAGACTTCAAATGAAAAAATGGCCAACATGAGAGTTGTAGGAGACATCTTGAGCTTTCCAAAAAGTCCATGATCACCTTCATATGATAAAATTTGATCAAGTTATGAGTTGCACAAGTTGGAAATTTTGGAGAAAATGCATGAAGTGCAAATTGAGCAAACTTGAAATTTTGGACAAGTGAACCTATCTTTTAAGGCCTAAACATGCTCATGACCTTATAGAGGACTCCTAAACTCATTCATGCTTTACCATAATTTTTATTTATATTTATTTTGGTTTTTATTCAATTAAATACAAAATAAATTAAATTAAATAGTAAATTAATGGACCAAGGCATGTGGGCTTGGTTGTGGATCAGATTTGAAGCCCAAAATATTTTCCAACCATGAGGAAACTGTGTTGCCTCAATATGGAAAGAGAATTTCACTTTTTTTAGAAGGTTCTTAATTGGTTTTGGAAAGAAATTATTCCATGATTACATATGGTTTCATACCATATTTGTTGACCTAGAATACTTGGCTTATAAATACACAACCATTAGACCAAGAAAAGGACCACGGAGGCTGCCTCAAAAACAAGGGTTTCAAAACACACAAAATTTCAAAGAATAGTGCCATATTGTATCAAAGTTTACAACCTGTTTCAGTCCAAACCAAGGATTAAATCATCCTCCTGAAGTTCCCAAGAACTCATCCAAGCCAGGAAGCATCCCAGTCCACACCTAGAACACTCACGCCCAAGCCAACCGTTGGGTAAAATCTATTTGAATTTGAATTTCCTGTTCTATGCATATTTAAATAATTGTGTGTGTCCAAATGAATTCATCATGTTGTTTAGAACAGGTCTGAACCAAAGGATGTAAGTTTTAACGTTCGAATCACTAGTTGTTATGGCTAGGGCAACACAAACTGAAATATTTAAATCTCTGTGTATATCCATTTTCAGATCAAAAGAACCCACCATTGAACTTGCAGTAATCAATTTAGGGAGGGGGGGGGGGGGGGTAGGGTCCCTCTTAATCTTTGTTTTGCGGGTTTTCGCAGGTTGGGGATTTGGCATAATCGGAGAAGACGACCAGAGCTAGGGCCCTGGCGTGTTTCTGATTTCAGTTCTTTTTTATTATAATATATTGTTTGTGTTTTGGAAACAGAAAAGAAGCATGGCTCATTTGGCAGGCAAGTGCGTGTATTATGAAGGGCATAGGTTCGATCCCTGCCTTTTGCAATTTTTTTTGCTATTTTTCCAAATTCATGCAGGTTTCATATATTATCATTCAATTCTATTTCCAAACACAAACGAACGCTTGGCTCAATGATAAAGCAGGCACGTTGTTGATCTAGGGGGCGTGGGTTCGATTCCCACCCCATGCATTTTATTTTCTTGCTTTTAACTTTCTTTTCTTTTTTACTAATTTAACTTGTTTTTATTCATTAAAACAGTTAACATAAAAACCATAAAATAAATATAGTTTTAGGTTTTCTTGACTAATTAATTTTCTTTTAATTAAATTAATTTAGAATTAGGTTTTTGCAATTAAATTAATTTTGTAAATTAAATTAGAATTAGGCTAATTAACACTCAAATCATTTTCTAAACAAAATACAAAAAATATCTTTTAATACCTAGAATTTTTAGGACTTTAAAACATCTTTTCTAACACTTTTATTTATCTTTTGCATTTAAATTTCTAGAAACAATTGTATAGGTCGCACTGGTTTTTTGTAATAGCTTAGTGTTTAATTTCTCACAAGGTTTTACTAAATGTTGTAACTTCCCCGAAGCCATATAATAGTCCTATGGCTTTACTTTTTGCACTTATATTTTATATACCTGTATATGTAACTGTTAGATGTATGCTAATAGGGTTTGTATGGAAAGATCTAAAACAAGATTTTAGAAAACCCTAATTCAAGATAATATAATTGAACTGAATCACCTTTTTACACTTTGCACCTCTAGGGTAGCCTCCCTTCATTTCCTTCGAAAATAATGGTCATGTCCCTCGTAAGTAGGGATACTTTCACAAAATACCATCGAATGAAGATCATAGTCCCTCGATGACCCTTTGATGTTGCCTACAAAAAATTATCTAGTCCCTCTGATACAATTGCTAAAGTATCTCTACATGTTGCCTTCAATGACCATTCGATAACCCTTCGCTTGTTCCTTCACATCCAATAGACAGGGCTACCTACCAACTAATGGTACAAATAACACTATCTCTAAAAAGAGAAGGAAAAGAATAAGAACGACCTTGAGTGGGTAAGAACTTTTAATTGCTTGCTCATAATCTTTTCTAAAAAACATTTTTACACATCACACTTTTCAGACAAAAATATTTTCAAACACTTTGTACGCATTCTTGAGGACTGATACAAGAATCATTACAAAGTCAGCCGTACTTTGACTTTTCAAAATATTTTTAAACAAATCACACACTCAAAGAAAATTTCAAAAAAAGTGAGCTAGCGATTAAGAGCCCGTAGATAACTACTGTAGGTGTTTAGGTATTGGCTTGCATTTTTGGTAAATCCCAAGTGTATGTGTGAATGTCATGACTGATGTCATAACATTCTAGTTCAGGTTGTACTAACTCAATAGGTACATGTGCAGAAAAATATTGTAATTCAAATACTGATGTTTATAAGTGTGTATCTGAGCATGTTTGCAAAATGATCACATTTTGCTAAATCAGTAGACAGGTTTTCTCAGATGTCATAACAGATGTTATGACATCCTGTTCTGAACTAACAGGATTGCAGGATTGGATAAGTCTGAGTTTTTTCAGGAAATAACTCAGTCCTTTCTGAACAGAATCCTGCGTTTTCTGAGGAGTAACCTAGCTCAATCCTAACCTGATCAATAAAGTACTGTGACCTGGTCTTTAGGTCAAACGGAATCAACCCTAGGTTTTTGGAAACCCTAACTGAAGTTACAGCTGCTATATATTCAACAGAGCTGCGGTTTTTCAAGACGATCCCTGCTGATTGATTAGAAGATCAATTTTGTAATCTGTATAGATTTGTTTATTGTACTCCAAGCAATTATCATTGTGATAAGTGCCTTGGAATAGGTTTCAATTGTAAGGGTTGTGTAGCACTCAAAGCTTTGAAGCAAGAGTGTTTGAATGTTACTTGACTAAAGCTGTGAAGCAGAGTCAAGTTAGTTGTGTACATCACTCAAAGCTGTGAAGCACGAGTGATTGTGTTACTTGATTAAAAAGCTGTGAAGCTTAATCAAGTGTGTGTTTTGAAGAGTGTCTTCATCAATTCTTAAGTCAAATTGGTTTATGTATCACTGCTGTGATTGAGGGGGAGTGAGTAGGAACTCAGGTTTAAGTTGTACTTAGATTAGAATTGCATTGGGTAGGTCTTAAGTGAAGGAGATAAACTGGTTGGTTTATTCCTGAATTAACATCTCTTATAGTGGATTCTCTCCCTGGCTTGGTAGCCCCCAGAGTAGGTGTTGTTGCACACTGAACTGGGTAAACAATTGACTGTGTTATTTACTGCTTTTGTATTTACTGTCATATAGTAAGTCAGATACGGTGTCATAACATTGGACGTGACATTGAGTATCTGCAGCCAGAATTTCAATTGGCATCAGAGCAGGAACCCTGCCTGTATTACTGGGTGAGATCTAGGTATATCACTTTCTGGCACTATGGACAAAGAAGGAGTTTTTGGAAATAGACCACCCATTCTGGATGGAACCAATTATGACTACTGGAAACCTCGTATGATTGCCTTCCTAAAATCTCTGGACAAAAAGGCTTGGAGAGCTGCTGACAAAGGATGGATTCATCCCACCATAACTGAAAGAGATGGGACAATCAGTCTGAAGCCTGAGGAAGATTGGAGTAAAGAAGAAGATGAGTTAGCTCTGGGAAATTCAAAAGCCTTAAATGCCTTGTTCAATGGAATTGATAGAAACATCTTCAGACTAGTACATCAATATGAACTGGCCAAGGAAGTTTGGGACACTCTCAAAACTACTCATGAGGGAACTTCCAAAGTAAAAATGTCAAGGCTTCAGATGTTGACCACTAAGTTTGAGAATCTAAAAATGATGGAAGATGAAACCATTCATGAGTTTCACATGAACATCTTGGAGATTGCCAACACCTCAGGAGCACTGGGAGAAAAAATGTCAGAAGAAAAACTGGTGAGGAAGATTCTCAGATCCTTGCCTAAAAGATTTGCAATGAAGGTGACTGCCATAGAGGAAGCCCAGGACATTAGCAAGTTAAAAGTGGATGAACTTATTGGGTCTCTTCAGACTTTTGAGATGGGGATCACTGATAATGGTGACAAGAAGAACAAAAGCATAGCACTTGTATCCAACACTGATGTTGAATACAAGGAGGATGAAGAAGAAAACATATCAGAAGCCATTGCCATGCTTGGAAGACAGTTCAACAGACTCATCAAAAGAATGGACCCAAAGTCAAGGTCTAATGTTCATAACATTCCTTCTGACATTGACAGTTCCAGCAGAAGACCAAGGTCGGAAGATAAGGGAAACCAAGGCAGAGGTATTCAATGCCATGGATGTGAAGGATATGGACATATTCGAGCTGAATGTCCTACCTTTCTTAAGAAGCAAAAGAAAGGAATGAATGTTACTTGGTCTGACTATGATTCAGAAAGCAATTCTGAAGAAGAATCTGCCAAACTAGTTACTGCCCTAACTAGTGTTTGTACTTCTGAAAGTGACACCAGTGATGAAGAAGTGACATTTGAAGAACTGGCTGATACCTACAAGAAATTGTGTATCAGAAGTGGTGAAGTCTGTGTGCAAAATGAGAAACAATCAAAACTCATTGTAAAGCTGGAGGCTGAAAAGAGGGCAAATCTTGAAACTATAAGTCATTTAGAAGGAGAAGTTCAACTGCTGAACTCACAACTGAATCAAATGACCAAATCTGTCAAGATGTTGACCAATGGAACAGACAAATTGGAAGAGATCCTTCAGGCTGGACAAAATATGGGAAATAAATCTGGCCTAGGATTTGTGGAAACAAAGAAATTTGGTACCGGGAAGCAAATGTCAAAACGGATGTCTCAACATTACTCTCAACATCAGGGACAGAGACATATGAAGAAGAGGTACCAAAGATGGAGATGTCATCATTGTGGGAAATATGGTCACATAAAGCCCTTCTGCTTCAGATTACATGGATATCCTAATCAGAACTCAGATGTCAAACCTAAGTCTAAAAAGGTACCACACGCTCCTCAATGGAAGAAAAAGGCTACTGCACTGATAGCTCACACTTCCCTGAAGATCTCTGCAAAGGAAGATTGGTACTTTGACAGTGGATGTTCCAGACACATGACTGGATTCAAAAATCTCCTCAATAATGTTATGCCTCACACCACCAGTTTAGTGACCTTTGGAGATGGTGCTAAAGGAGAAGTCAAAGGAGTTGGTAATTTGGACTACCCTGGAGTTCCAAGTCTGAATAAGGTACTGCTGGGAAAAGGGTTGACTACTAATCTCATTAGCATCAGTCAATTATGTGATCTAGGATTCATGGTCAACTTCTCAAGATCTGAATGTCTAGTATTTAATGAAAAACTAGATGTTGTAATGAGAGGAATCAAATCCAAAAATAACTGTTATGTGTGGCAGCCTGAGAACACTGATATCTCCACTATGAGTCAAATCATCAAAGAAGAAAAAGAGATGAAACAGTGGCAGCATAAGCTTGGAAGAATGAAAAGAGCTATTCCTATGGAAGCTGTCAGAAGAACTCCAAAACTACAGGCTGATAATATATGTGATGTGGCAAATAAAGTTGAAGAAGAATGTGTTGTCAGAACCTTAAGTCATCTTGACAAGGATGTTGGAAAGAACAAGTCTCATAAATTCTGTTCTCAAAACATCTGGTCAAAACAGATGCTACCTGAGTACAATGTTACACAAGATGTTGTGACATTGTGGTGTGATGATCTGAAAACATTCAACATTTCCTTGAACCCTATTGACTTTGAAGAGAAGAAGTCATTTGAACTGGAACATAGTTTCTCTAAGCTTCAGCTGACTGATTCTTCTACCAAGGCGTTTGTTGGAAATAAACTTGAAAACTTGAGGGGCAGATTGGGTATTCACCAACATGAGAAATTATAGCAATTAGTTTTGCTGAAAACAAGGGTTGAAGGGATTAATTTTATTAAGTCTATATTTAGTGGGTTAATCATATTCATTCACAATTCCTTCAAAAGCCTTAAGAAGTTGAAGAGACTCCCTTTTACTCCCTACCTCTCTCATCCTTGCAACCTGTTTCCTCCTCCCAATCAAAGAGTTTTCTCAAACTGCTACTATTACTCAAAGTTAAACAAAATGTCTCAGACATCGTCTTCCACCATGGCGGCTTCGTCTCCCTCATCATCGTCATCATCTGATCAAGATTCTAGGGCAATCACTACATGCATAGAATCTGAAGTTCTTGAGGTCACTCCTCTCAGGGAGATGGCAACTGACCCAGCCAGAGTCAAAAAGCTCAGAACCAGACATGCAGGAAGAGCTCAAGCTACAGTCTCTGGTAATTCTTCTCATCCTTCGTCTTCTATACCTAATAAAGAAGGATCAGTTCAAGTACACCAAGCTATTGCTAGACTGGTTACTAGCATTCTGAGTGGCAACCAATCTGTACCGGGGATTTCTATCCCTTTGAATCAATCAGAAAGTCCAAATGTGGAAGGTTCTGAAAAGGTAGATGTCACTGAGGATGCTGTGACACCAAAAGACAACATTCAGAACCCCTCTGAAAAGGCTGCTGATCCACCTATCATTGATGTGGATGAAGATTACTCAGATAATGAACTGATTGCTAATGTGAACCCTAGAATTGCTAGGAGATTGATGAAAAGAAAGAGTAGTGAGAATTTTAAACCTGATGCTAAGAAATCCAAGGCTGAAGGGATGGCTGAGAAAATTCAGACAAAAGGGAAGAAGGCACAGGTGCAGACTGCTAGATAACCAATCTCTAAGAAAAGTAAAGAACCTGAAACTTCTGATTCTGATGATGAATCAGAATTTGAGATTGATATTGAAGATACTCCCATCAGAAGGAAGCTCCCCTCCAGCAAGATTGCTAGAGTGCCTGAAGTGCCAACAGACAACATCTCCTTTCATCATCCTGACAATGCAAATAGATGGAAGTATGTTTGCTTGAAGAGAATAGCCTTGGAGAGAGAACTCAACAATGATGCCTTGGAGTGCAAAGACATCATGGATCTGATCAGGAATGCTGGGCTAATGAAGACAGTGATGAAGTTTAACAAATGTTATGAAAATCTGGTTAAGGAGTTTGTAGTGAACTTGTCCAATGATTGTGCTGATGGGAGGTCAGCTGACTTTGAGAGTGTGTTTGTTAGAGGAAGAAGGTTCAAGTTCTCTCCATCAGAAATCAACAAGTTTCTTGGAAGAACAAATAAGGACTGTCCTGATCTAGAGGCAACTGACAATGAAGTGTGTTTAACCATCACTGCCAGGCAAGTAAAGTGCTGGCCATTGAAAGGGAAGCTGAATGCTAGTAAACTCAGCATGAAATTTGCCATCTTGCATAAAATAGGTGCAGCAAACTGGGTGCCTACAAATCACAAATCAACCATCTCCACAAGATTGGGGATATTTATCTATGCTGTAGGAACCAAGACTGCCTTTGACTATGGAAGGTACATCTTTGAACAAACCTTAAAGCATGCTGGCAGCTATGCTGTCAAAGGACCAATTGCTTTTCCCTCCCTCCTTTGTGGAATCATCCTTGCACAATACCCTGACATCCTTGTAGCAAGAGATACAGTCTGCAAAAGAGCTCCTGCCCTTGGCCTGCACTACAAACTGTTTCAGGGATCTCATGCTCCAGACATTGTCATAACATCAGCTGAGACATCATCTGCAAAGACCCAGTCCAAGACATCAGATGTCATAGCTGTTTTAAAAAAAAAACTTGCAAAGATCTGGATGCTAGAAAAAGGACCCTAGAAGCTCTAATTGCCAGGCTAGAAAAGGAGGAAGCTGAAGAAAGCAGAAGGGAAGAAGGTATAGAAGCTGAAGGACAGCTCAACATTGAAGAAATTGGCTCCTCTGAATCTGATGACAGTGCTTGAAGGTTGATTGCTGCTTGGTGGTGTTGCTGGTGGAGTTTGGAAGTGTGTTCTGCTGTTGTCAGCTGCTGATCTCATTATTTTGTTTTGGATAACTGTATAACTTTATGAACATGTATCTTTGGCCCATTTGTGGCTAAAGAGGGGGAGAATATTTTGGTACTTGCTTAATTAGTACTTGACATTATATTTTTCTGCTGTCACTTCTGTCACTTATTTCTGCTGCTATCTATCTCTGATTGTTTAGGGTCTTTAGCCAAAAATCTGCCAAAGGGGGAGTTTGTAGGTGTTTAGGTATTGGCTTGCATTTTTGGTAAATCCCAAGTGTATGTGTGAATGTCATGACTGATGTCATAACATTCTAGTTCAGGTTGTACTAACTCAATAGGTACATGTGCAGAAAAATATTGTAATTCAAATACTGATGTTTATAAGTGTGTATCTGAGCATGTTTGCAAAATGATCACATTTTGCTAAATCAGTAGACAGGTTTTCTCAGATGTCATAACAGATGTTATGACATCCTGTTCTGAACTAACAGGATTGCAGGATTGGATAAGTCTGAGTTTTTTCAGGAAATAACTCAGTCCTTTCTGAATAGAATCCTGCGTTTTCTGAGGAGTAACCTAGCTCAATCCTAACCTGATCAATAAAGTATTGTGACCTGGTCTTTAGGTCAAACGGAATCAACCCTAGGTTTTTGGAAACCCTAACTGAAGTTATAGCTGCTATATATTCAACAGAGCTGCGGTTTTTTAAGACGATCCCTGCTGATTGATTAGAAGATCAATTTTGTAATCTGTATAGATTTGTTTATTGTACTCCAAGCAATTATCATTGTGATAAGTGCCTTGGAATAGGTTTCAATTGTAAGGGTTGTGTAGCACTCAAAGCTTTGAAGCAAGAGTGTTTGAATGTTACTTGACTAAAGCTGTGAAGCAGAGTCAAGTTAGTTGTGTACATCACTCAAAGTTGTGAAGCACGAGTGATTGTGTTACTTGATTAAAAAGCTGTGAAGCTTAATCAAGTGTGTGTTTTGAAGAGTGTCTTCATCAATTCTTAAGTCAAATTGGTTTATGTATCACTGCTGTGATTGAGGGGGAGTGAGTAGGAACTCAGGTTTAAGTTGTACTTAGATTAGAATTGCATTGGGTAGGTCTTAAGTGAAGGAGATAAACTGGTTGGTTTATTCCTGAATTAACATCTCTTATAGTGGATTCTCTCCCTGGCTTGGTAGCCCCCAGAGTAGGTGTTGTTGCACACTGAATTGGGTAAACAATTGACTGTGTTATTTACTGCTTTTGTATTTACTGTCATATAGTAAGTCAGATACGGTGTCATAACATTGGACGTGACATTGAGTATCTGCAGCCAGAATTTCAACTACGGATGAAAAGGGTGCTAACACCTTCCCTTTTCATAACTTACCCCCCCGAACTCAAAATCTATTAAGGTTTTTCCTGTTCTTTTCACCCTTTCCTTATTAGATAAAAGAAAAGTCGGTGGCGACTCACTAACCTCAATATTTGCGATAAAATGCTAAAAAGTCAGTTCTCCCACCGTATTACAACGTGAACTTTGCATTGGGCTAGAAATACGATTCTGATATTTTTTTACTGTAATGACTTTCCTTTTTCTTCTATTGTGAACCAAATGAAATCTGTTTATGATTTGCAGTAGAGAATTAGGCCCATGATTTGAACTTTGAAATTATGACCTTGTTGTGAAACATATGAAATATGAGGCTTTGGATTGGGCTTAACACATGATTGAAAACGTCCCTTGTTTCTAATTCCTTCACAAACCCTAATGATGAGATTAGAAGAAAACTTTTCTTGAAAACTTCTTGTTTAAATATCATTATTTATATGCTAATCGTGTCTTCTTTTTCTTGTTTCATGAGTTGATTATTGATGAGCTTGGAAAGATGATAGAGGAAGACTTGAAGAAGGCAAGGCAAAGTTGAAGAAGATATTATGGACAAGCTTGAAGATAAATGGTGAAGTTTTGAATAAAGAACATGATGGTTTAAAGAAGCCACAAAAGTTTTATATTTTAGGACTTAGAACCTTTGTATAAATTGTAAGACTAAAGACAACTTTGTAATAAACTTGTAACTTCAAAATTTGATTTAGTAATCTTGTCACATTGAGAAACTTGAATGTCTTTTTAGGCTTGAGATATTTTCAAGTCCTTGTTACTTAAATTTCAAGAAAACCAAAAGTACTTTCTTTCCAACCTTGGAAACTTTGATGAATGAACTTGAAATTTAAAATATTTGAGGACAAATTATGAATAAAACAATTACGTACGTTGAACTTTGCAAATTGTAACTTCAATGAACCCTTAATTCAATTTAAATTTCTCTAAATCAAAACTTGTGTGTCAAGCAACAAATGCTAGAAGGAATGAAGCATTTAGCACAAAGAATCTTTAAACTTAACACAATATGGCTCACATCCTTTAGGATAGAACCAAAATATCATCACTTAAGAGAAAGCTTCAAGTGAAAGTCAAGGTTTTTTTTTGTAAGAAAATCCAAGAAGTGATGACTTGTAAAACAAGTAGTGGATGAAGGGACTTAATGCTTAAGGAAAGAGCCTCAAGATAGCCATAATGACTCAACCCTAATTCAAAATCCTTGAAGAAGAAACATCAACCAAACCAAAGTAGCTGAAAAACCCTGATTTAACCAATCTTCTGAACCAAAGATGCTTTGTATGATATGAAGAAGATGATGCTTCGAAAACTCTTCCCACAAAGATGTCACATGCTTCAGTAATCAAAACCTAGCACAAGAGCCAAAAGGTATGAGAAAATGTGATTCAGTTTGAAGTACTTTCTAATCTTGAATCCTTTGGTGAAACAAAGAATCAATTGAGATGTCTCGAGGCCTGAGAAACCTTGGTAGCTTGAATATACATAAGAAGTAAGGACATGAGATTGATCTTGGACTGGCTGTCACTACAACCAAATTCCATAACTCGAAGAAAACCATGACGACAAGAATACCTTGATCCTATCTCAAATGCTTCAATATGTATGATGAATCATAAGTCATAAAAGGTAAAAATGAAAAGGGAAAATTTTGGGGTGTAACATGGGGTCTTCATTCGAAAAAAATGTGGGTTTGTCCTCCAAGATCATTGATTGATTTGGGGGTTTTCATGCAAGACATTCAAAAGTGGAATGCGGCCAAGTGAAACTCTTTAGAGATAAAGAATGCGAAGGATCCTTTAGAGATAAAGAATGCAAAGGAAATAGCGAGAGAACTGCGGGTCATAATTAAAGTCTTGTGTTGTAATAGGTGAAATTGATGATGTGTGAAAGCTTTGAAGATAAAGTGTGCAAAGTAGTAGCAAGATTGAGATAGTCAATTTGCAACTATTATGTCTTGGTCTTTATCTAGATCAAAGGAAGAGATGAGGTTGAATCAACAATAAGCATTAGTGTTTGTGGAGTTGCTCTTGAATACTTCTCTTGTATCAAATTTTTTGCATAGTAAGAATTATCCTAATTCCATTGGAATTGGGTGCACACATACTGATAAGTGAAAATTGTAGCTATTTTTGTATATACTTTTTGTTGCACTTATCGACTTTTTGTTGTAAATATCGTTGAATAAACCCAACTTTTGTGTAAATACGTTTAGTTTGTGTTTATTTGTGTTTTTGTGTATATAGTTCATTGTTTGATGTTTTTACATTCATTTTGTAGGTTTTTTTTACGTATTTGGAGCATGAGCAATAAAGTGTCGAAGACACAACTTCAAACGCGCGATTTTGAGCAACTCATCAATGAATAAGGCTCAAAATCAAAGAATTAGAAATCATCAATTTGGTTGATATTTAAGCATTTTTAGCTAGATAATTGAATAATCTTTCCAACGCTTTGAACCTAGCGTAAATCGGAGTTACGGTTCTCAAGTTATGGCGAAAACAAAAAGCTGATTTTTTTCTCATGATAGTAGAGCGCGCTTAGCGGGATTTAGCCGCTTATCGCGGTCCCCTGGAAAGAATTGCATTAAAAGGGCCAAAATACCCATTTTTTAGGTTATGTTTTGGGGTATTTGTTCCTAACTCACCAAACCTTCATTTTTTGATAGATTAGCTTAGAAAACAATAATAGGGCATTGCTTATAGATGATTGGAGGTAGATTCCTCTTTGACCGGCACTGACAAATCAGAAGATTTATGGTTTATCTCTTCTCCCCTCTTTGTATTTCTCTTTTGTTAGGTATTGTTTGTATATCTACTTTGAACATATGTATATTTGTTGATCATGATGTTGTATAAAGCTTGCTTTACAAATCAATCTTGATGTCTTCTTTGATCCTTTTGCTTTATGTTTGGATTTGGATTGTTATAGATATATACCTTACAAATCTTGATTAGGGATGGATATCTATTAGTTTCTAGATTCCGTAGAGAGATTTAGAGATAATATTCACTTTGGATGCTAAAGCTTAATGCCTGTGTTGTTGTAGCGCGTAAGACATTGCCAATAGAGTGATATGGTTGGTCTCGTGACTTGGCGTTAGACATAACCTTCATTGTGGGTACATCTCGTGGTGTCTGTGATGATTTTGACAAGTACAGTAAGTTAAGTGCAACTGATTGATAGATTTAAATTTGTGACGAGTAGTGTACATTCATACCGGATAAGTTGTTTATCCTTTATAGTTTTTGTTTACATTTATTTTTTGTTGATACCTTTTCCTTTCAATCCATTTATCCCTAAACTCATTAATGATAGATTTATCGAACAACAAATCAAAAACCAATCTTTGTGGATACAATACAATATAACCTATATCACCTGGTAAATTAATAACTTACTTTTTTCTTACTGCTTTACCGCAGCAACACGTACCCACACACGAGGATGAAAGTGGGGAACTGTGAAGACATATCCTTGTGTCTCTTTTCTTATCATTTTTAATTTCTTTAATATTCATCAATTAATTTGTCAAATAGAATTGCATTATCAACTAAATTGTAAGAAATTTTCCGGACTGTTTTTGATTTAAATCAAGTGTTGATAATCACTTTTGATTATAAGTGTTTTTGTGTATCAACATAACTTAAAGGAAAATTCCGAAAACTCAATTGTACACTAAGTGTTTGACAAATTGATTTTGTTAGTTCTTTTGAATATTGCCATTGGAAATAGCTTTACTAGTAACTTGCTATAAACGTTAAATAAGTTGTAAATTGATTCAAGCATATTACTTCAAATTGTCATCTTCACTCCATATTCAAATTGTTTTTATTTGCATATTAGAGTTTCCAATAACGGATCGTATAGAAAACTTATTTTCAAAAATGCTTCTGCTCACACTCTTTTGTAAACAAAATTTCAAAACTAGGATTTTATGGATTTTTTAAATTGGGTTTCTATTCACCCTCTCTAGATAAGTTGTCATCGTCTAACAATTTTAGAATTTGAAAATGGTGTTATTTATAATGATTATGCACTCTTAATTTTTCAGAAGCAATTATTTGAGAAAATCTTATGAACAATTGTTAATCTGCCATAGTTAAGAAAATGTTAGAGATAAAAAGAGGTGATTGAAAAAATGCAGTGTTTCAGTAAAAATTCAAAATGAAAAAAAGGCTAGTTGATTAGTAATAAATTCTAATCGATTACCTTGTTACAACATGCTAAAAACATGTAGAAAGTAGAGTGATAATCAACTACATATCCATTTGAAACAAATGGCTAATCGATTATGCCATCTTTTTTTATGGGAGGCTAATCGATTGCTTTAGTGAAAGAGGGAAGATGCTAATCGATTACCACTATATGGAAAATCAAGTTTCTTTCAGCATAAGTGTAGTTAATCAATTAACACATCTTTCTTTGAAAGGAGGTTAATCAATTACCACTTTGTGGACTTAGAACATTTTCATAATTTTGAAAGTGCTACTTTATGAAAATTTTGGAAAGTGATGAACCAGTGCATAAAATGTTTTTCGAAATATTTTACTATGAGCATCTAAGATTACATTATTAATGCATATTGTACTTTAGCTTACTCTTGATTAAATTTTGAAACATCCTTGTTAAGATACTTTAACTCCTGTCTTGATATAATTTCCATGTTGAATATTTTCCTTCTTATGCATATTTGTATTCATCAAAATATCTTCAATAAGAGACTTGTCGTCATAATCTTCCTCTTTTTAATGATGATAAATAATTGACGCTTGTTGGATTTCAGAGAAACTTCCCATAGGTTGATTATCCCCCTTTGTTAACGAGTCTTTGGATTCATTTGGGTTAATCAACTTTTGTACCTATAGTGAAATACAAACAAGTAAACAACAAGCATGAGCATCCTTCTCCCTCTTTTTACATTATCAAAAATAAGGGAAAGATGGGTGAAATATGGAAGATAAAGCTATATTCCCACAACCATGCATAGGAAAATAACATTCAACATATATATAAAGCAAGGAAGATAATAGAGCATATGTCTTAAAAGTACATAACCAAAAAATACTTGAAATATAAAGACTTAAAGAAAATAAACATGGTCCAAAGCTAATCTTGGTTAATATCACTTGGTCCCTCTCCTCGACGAGAAGTGACATATTGATCCACCTTATCAGCAAGACCAACCACATCTTTCCTAACCAAGCCAAACTCCTCTCGCATATATCCGAAGTTGAGATTCATATTGTGATCGGTGGATCTGGAACTGACTGTTTTAAAGCTGGTTTCGCGAAATGTCGCGGTAAGCAAGAGTCGCCACCGTCTTTTATTTTCTCCAACATGGAAAGGACAAAAGCACAGAAAAATTCCTTTAAAGAGATTAGTCTCGGTTCGGGAGGTAGATTATAGAAAGGGAAGGTGTTAGCACCCTTTCTATCCATGGTTATCCATGGGCTCTTAGATACTTGCTCATTGTGTTTTCAAAATGTTTGTTTGCTTTTCAAGGTGAGTGGGTTTGAAAAAAGTTCCGTTTAAAAGATTTCAGATCGACTCTTGTATCAGTCCTCAAGAGTGTTTGAAAAGTTGTTTTGAAAGCTTTTGAAAAGTGTAAGGTGTGAAAAGTATTTTGTTTGTTTTTGAAAAGAGCAAGTATCTATGAGAATCTACCTACCCTAAGGAATTCGTCTGTGTAAATGTCTTTAAAGTAGTGCCATCCCACCATTGAGAGGTAGGTAGCACCACCGTTGGAGGTGTTCGGGTCAATTCGAGGGTTAGGGACAGTATGGTCACCGAGTAATAGTAAGAGACCTTAGAAGCTACCCTTATGCCATTGATCTTTTTATTCCGAGGCAACTTGTTTCGAGGCAACCGTTTCGAGGCAACTAGATCAATGGAACATAAGGACTCACTAAGACGTCCTGTACTCGACGACCACGTTTCGAGGGGCAAGGCAACATGGTGATCACCAGAGCAATGATAAGATACCTTAGAAGCTACCCTTATGCCATTGATCCTTTTATTCCGAGGCGACCATTCCGAGGCAACTTATTCGAGGCAACTGGATCAATGGAGCATAAGGACTCACTAAGGCATCCTGTACTTGATAACCACCTTTTTGAGGGGCAAGGCAACAGTGAAGCGTACCCTAGAGGTGGTGTGTGAATTGTGTGTCATTTTCAGTTTATTGTTTGTCTTGTCATGCATTGGTGATCTACGCTTTGATTTTATTTTCGGGCATTCATTCTTTCATGTTATTCTTTAACAGTTAAAAGTGCGGAAATTTAAAGTGCGGAAAAGATAAATGGTCCTACGCTATTACAGAGGCGCGGGTCTACAACGCCAAATTAATCCAGACCCGATTTAAAATAAATTGCAGAAAATAAATGTCTAATAGTTATTACATGGCTTTGGTACAATTACATTATATTTACATCAAAAATAAATAAAAGCGCACGAAAAAGGAAAATATGACCGAATGCGAGGGCGTTGGACCCTTTAAGGAATTAAAATAATTAAGTTAAAATAATTAAATTAAATAAAAGAAATGACTTATTTTTATGTTTTTTTTGTATTTATGACATTAAAGAAAATTAAATTAATTAAAAGTCAAGTAATTAATTCTAATTCTAATTGTTTTTAATTTATTAAAGAAAGTGCATTAAAGTTAAAACCTAAAACTAATTAATTATAAAACTTATTTACAAAATTAATGGTTGATGACAAAATATTTAATTAATTAAAAAAAGGGAAAAAGTATTAAAGACCTATTTTTGTTATTTTTTGGTTTATTATAAAAAAAGAATTAAATTACTTAAAATTAAATCTAAATTAATTACATGCGAATTTATTTATGAAAATTAATACTAAAATAAAATTATTATTTATTTTTATCTTTTCTGATTATTTTGTGTTTTTTTTTTATATTTTGTAGAAATAATTAATTAAATTAAAACAATAAAGCAAATAAAATAATAATTAAAATAAAATGCAAAGAAAATGGCAAACCAAGGGGGGGGTCCAGGCCCCAATATGGAGGTGTAGGCCTTAGCAATCTGGCCCAACAAGCTTCAGATCCATTGACTTTTGCCACTAGCGTGTCAACACTTTGACCAAGCTTATGATGTACATCCAATCTCAGCCTTTGATTTGAATTTGTTAGATACGTGGATGGCTTGGTGGTGATGGAATATGGTGCGCATTAATGTTGTGCCTGCATAGGAATTATTGTGGAAAAATAAAATTGAAATTACACAGACCTGGGACTCGAACCCAGGTCTTGGATGTTGAAGCAATGAGCGTTTTCCAGCTGAGCCACTGAACCTTTTTGATATATTAGTAACAAGTAAACAATATAATAGAAAGTGGAGCAACGCTTGGAAACGCGCGCGAACTTTTGAACAAGCCAATCACTTGTTGACAACGCGTCATCTTCCTCACCATCCCTGTAAAACAAAAACAAAAGCAACGGTTTTTATGGCGTTGCGTTAGGAGGCTTTAGAGAAAATAGCGAATAGCGCTATGGGGTTCATAAATTCAGCGCGATAGGTGATTCTTCTTCATCTCCATGCACTAAATTGGATGGTGGTGGTCTCAAGGCTTAATTTTTTCTCGTTTGCAAATCCCCAATTCCAACCTCTGAAAACCCTAAAATTCATTCATGGCATATTCGTATATATAGCGCAATAATCAAATTAAATGCATTGTTTAGCTTTAGAATCACATGAGGAACAAGAATCTATGAACAAAATGCTGTAAAAATGCTTAAAACATGAAACACGATAATCAATTTTTCTCTGTACAGTTTTGATTCAATATACCAATTCTTGAGGTTTTGATGGCTGTGCTTGATTGGAACGTGATCAGTAGACCTTGAGGAAGCTATTGGAATAGAAATTGTGCTTTGAAATCACCTAAAAAGCTGTTTTCAGATTTGAGATTTTCTTGTAAAAATGTCAGTTTTTGTTTTTAGTTCTGGCGCCGCTTTTTGTGTCAAATGGTTTCTCATCACTTGTATATGTCTTATGCAATGTATATCAATGAAAATTATGGCCAATAAAGCCTTGCTTTGATGATTTGGATTTTCACATAAACCACCATAACCAACTTTCCATTTTTGATTCAAATTTGAATTCTTGCCTTGTTTGAGCCTTAGCACGAAAAATGGTAGGCACATAATGATGCTTCAAGGTTAATCAAAGCAAAATATCCCTTTAAATTAATTTTTTTGAATTTCTTTTGATTTTAAAAGATTTAAAACTAATTAAATCCAATAAAATCAATAAAAATGAAAAAATTAATAAAAAAATCTGAAATAAAAGATGGGACACGTGGGAAGCATGGTCAAGTTAATCCAAGTGGAAAAAGTGGGCCCCTTTTGTCAAAAATGAGATTTCAAGGATAAATGATTTTGGCCATTTCACAAATATTTCCCAACTTCTCCAATGCATAACTTGCTCAATTTTTAAGCTTTGCTCATGTTCTTGGACATTTTAGAAAGGTCTTGAAGTCCTCTAAACAATGTCTTTGGTCCCATGTCATTTTGATTTACCAATCTCAAGTTATGGCCTTTGACTTAAAGTCCTTTTTTGTTGACTTTTGAAAATGACCTATAATGTTGAAATTGATAACTTTTTGTGGGAGCATTTCTTGGACTTGAAGTATGAAGATGAGTTGTAGGAAATGTCTTTCTCTTCAAAATGAGCTTTGGATGGGATTTTTCTGATAATCCATGTGAAAGTTATGCCCTGGTCAATTTCAGTTGACTTTTTCAGCTGTCCAAATAAGGAAACTTTTGCATCTTTGATGATTTCTGAGCCAAATTTTGAGAATCATTATCAAGCATTGATCAAATGATGTTTGTGGCTTCAAAATGATATGTTGACCAAAAATTTGAACTTTTGACTGTCAAATGACCATTTTGCCCCTACAGTTGACTGTAGTGCAATTAGGGTTTTTGACTGTGCAATTTTGAGCTGAATGCCTTGAAACTTGATATGAGGATACTTGACCATATTTGTAGTCATGTGAGACTTGATTGGGCCTTTGGAAATTTCATTTTCTTGACCAAAACACAAACCCTAATTTTGACTGTATAGGGGATCTTTGACTGTGCAACCCTTGGGGAATTTTGCAGCTTGGCTTGGCAATTTCTTGAAGAATATGGGAGGGAAAATTTTGGGGTACAACAGTTGCCCCTGTTCAATCTTCTTAGACCTGAGGATGCAGATTGGCTGACGTGCCTTTCGTAATCTGAGGGTAGAAGATGATTGAACACTAAAGTGCCCAGAAATTTGCGCTCACATGTTAGCAGTGTGATGGGGGAATGGGCTTATAGATGCCATTTGGAGGTTGCTGGACAGGATGATGGGCTTATAGATGCCATCTGGATGTTGATCGTGTAGGAGATTCCTTAGCGAGAACCTGCATACCTGCAAAAAGAAAAATGAGTACCTGACATGTTGCAGGAGCTGATTTTTAGATGCTTGGTATAGATGTGTCCTGACTGGTTACAGGAGCTGAGTCTGGAGCTTCACACTGTGATGAATGAACCGGGGATGGTTACTGTCTTAGCATGAATGGTAAGGGAGTCTTGGGCGATTTTAACTTCAACAACGCTCATTGAGAAAAATCTTGGGTGTCTTCTACTAGGATAAGAATCAGGGAGATCTTAGGGTCGGTCTGACTGAACCAGAGAAGGCCTTTGCCTGGATAAGAATCAGGAAAATCTTAGGGTCGATTTAACTGAACCGGACAAGGTCTTGAAATATCTTCAACTGGATAAGCATCAGGGAGATCTTAGGGTCGATCTGACTGAACCAGAGAAGGCCTTTGACTGGATAAGCATCGGGAAAATCTTAGGGTCGGTCTGACTAAACCAGAGAAGGTCTTGAAATATCTTCAAATGGATAAGCATCAGGGAGATCTTAGGGTCGATCTGACTGAACCAAGAGAAGGCCTTGAAATATCTTCAAATGGATAAGCATCAGGGAGATCTTAGGGTCGATCTGACTGAACCAAGAGAAGGCCTTTGACTGGATAAGCATCAGGAAAATCTTAGGGTCGATTTAACTGAACCGGACAAGGTCTTGAAATATCTTCAAATGTATAAGCATCAGGGAGATCTTAGGGTCGATCTGACTGAACCAAGAGAAGGCCTTTGACTGGATAAGCATCAGGAAAATCTTAGGGTCGATTTAACTGAACCGGACAAGGTCTTGAAATATCTTCAACTGGATAAGCATCAGGGAGATCTTAGGGTCGATCTGACTGAACCAAGAGAAGGCCTTTGACTGGATAAGCATCAGGAAAATCTTAGGGTCGATTTAACTGAACCGGACAAGGTCTTGAAATATCTTCAAATGGATAAGCATCAGGGAGATCTTAGGGTCGATCTGACTGAACCAAGAGAAGGCCTTTGACTGGATAAGCATCAGGAAAATCTTAGGGTCGATTTAACTGAACCGGACAAGGTCTTGAAATATCTTCAACTGGATAAGCATCAGGGAGATCTTAGGGTCGATCTGACTGAACCAAGAGAAGGCCTTTGGCTGGATAAGCATCAGGAAAATCTTAGGGTCGATTTAACTGAACCGGACAAGGTCTTGAAATATCTTCAACTAGATAAGCATCAGGGAGATCTTAGGGTCGATCTGACTGAACCAGAGAAGGTCTTGAAAGATGATTGAGAATTTAGCTGATTCTTTCCTGAAAGGTAAAGGTCATACATATGCAATGCATGATATGGATCAAGCAATGATGTTCTCAATATAAATGAGACTTGTATAATATGATTGTGTCTATGCATGTTATAATGATGTATGTGACGTTTTATGTATGTTTTTGTCTAGGGAAATGAATCCTTGACGGGTGCCGGGAAGTCATATCCTGGACTGATGTTGAAGAGTGGCTTTTACTTCCGCTGGGGATGATAACTGTAAGGATACCGGTAGGAGAAGATGACTCCGTTGAGGAATAAACTTGGCCAATGAAGGATTCTGCGGGGAGAAGAGATACTCTAGCGACCATGCTGGGAAGCAATACTCTGTGGGGAGAGGGATGCCTTGTTGAGTGTTGATGATAACTTGCTGTGGATACCATCGTTATATTGGAAGTGTTAATGGACTTCGCTGGGGATAAGAAGACTCCGTCGATGACGCTCTTTCCGTGGATTTTGGCTGAGGATAACCCAGTTATATCCTGTTAAGGAAATAACTCTTTAAATCAAGCCGGACGACGCGTTCATGCTTTGCGAGGTGATAAGCTTCCAGAATCTACTGGGGATAAACTTACTGCTTGAGGAGATGGATTCCAACTTTCCTGGAGAAACTGGATTGGATTCTTCTGGGGAAGTTTTGAGATGTATCGGGGGAAGTGACACCACTGAATGTTTGATACACCGCCGGGGAACAATCTTTAGACCAAGACTGCCGGGGATGCTTGTTAAGAATACATGTACTGCTGGGGAATGTTGAGATCTGCTGGAGGACACCCAACTTCCTTAAGGTCTGATAACTTTGCTTGGAGAGGAGTGCACTGACTTGCTGGCTCACTCTCTGGGGAATTAGGACATACTGGTCGTGCCCTTTAACTGAACCTACCTTGGTACCTTGGAGGATAGAACAATTAGATTGTTTAGACAACTCTTTATTGCCCCTGTTTCTAACGTTACCTGTAATTACCCTTTGTTTCGTACGCAAATATTTATGAGCTAGCAAATTATTGTCAATGCATATATCACAAATTGGACCTTGGACGTTCTTCGCAAAACAAAACAGAAAAAGAAAAAGAAATAACAATTGGCACTTTTAACTGGATAGTATATTTGTATTGATTTTTGAATGGCCCGAAAACAGGCGTTTTGTGTACAAGAGGCTGACATCCTAGTAAGAGAACGCCGCTGAACAAAGAATTTATACAAGTTTTGTACAAAAGAAAATAAAACAGCTGTGTGAAATATGAATGATCCCACTGGGTTTCAACTCTGCTATTGTCGTTATATCTCCGAGCGTCTCATCACTTGATGACCTTGGTTGAAGGTGAAGCTGATTGATCGATGCCGTCTGATCTTGATGTAGATACCGGATTCTGGATGCAGAGTGATCAATGAGACATAGTATTATGCTTTTATCCCTAATTTTTGCCTGGACCGCCCTTTCGGGTTTTCAGTCCACCGGGATACCCATTTTTGCCCAAGCCGCCTTTTCAGGTTTTCGACTTGCCGGGTGTACAGATTTTTTCATTTCATCCCTTCATTTTGCCCGAACCTTTTTGGTTCGACGGGAAGCCCTAATTTTTGCCTAGGCATGTCAGCCTAGCGGGTCTTTTTATGCGTAGTATCTTTTTACTATGTCTGCATTGGCAGGGTGAGGAAGGTCGTCACCATCCATGTTGGTTAGAATCATGGCTCCTCCTGAGAACACATGTTTAACCACGAATGGTCCTTCGTACGTAGGGGTCCATTTGCCCCTTGGATCACTCTGAGGAAGGATGATTCGTTTGATTACTAAATCCCCAACTTGATATTCCTGTGGTCTGACCTTTTTGTTAAATGCCCTGATCATCCGTTTCTGATACGTCTGACCATGGCAGATAGCGGCAAGTCTCTTTTCATCAATAAGGTTGAGCTGATCAAGTCGGGTCTGGATCCAATCATCTTCGTTCAGATTTGCATCCTTCATTATCCGGAGAGATGGTATTTGCACTTCGATTGGTAAGACTGCCTCCATACCATAAACCAAAGAGAAAGGAGTTTCCCCGGTTGACGTCCTAGCTGAGGTACGGTACCCATGTAGAGCGAACGGTAACATCTCGTGCCAATCTTTATAAGTCACTGTCATCTTCTGCACGATTTTCTTGATATTTTTATTTGCTGCTTCTACAGCCCCATTCATCTTCGGTCTGTAAGGAGAAGAATTGTGGTGCTGTATTTTGAACTGCTCGCAGAGCTCAGTGATCATCTTGTTATTCAGATTGGTACCGTTATCTGTAATAATTCTCTCAGGGACGCCGTATCGGCAGATCAGATTATGCCGAATGAACCGTGCCACAACAGTCTTGGTTACCGTAGCATAGGATGCTGCTTCGACCCATTTTGTAAAGTAATCAATCGCTACAAGGATGAAGCGATGCCCGTTAGATGCCGTAGGTCCGATCTCACCAATCATGTCAATGCCCCACATTGCGAAAGGCCAAGGTGCGGTCAGAACATTCAGGGGAACTGGAGGAACATGCACCTTGTCTGCATAAATCTGGCACTTGTGGCATGTCCTGGAATGTTGGTAGCAGTCAGCTTCCATTGTGGACCAGTAATATCCTGCTCGAAGGATCTTCTTCGCCATAGTGTGCCCACTAGAATGTGTACCAAAGGTCCCTTCATGCAGCTCTTCCATGATCCTTTCTGCTTCAGTCTTATCCACACAACGCAGTAAGGTTGAATCATGGTTTCGCTTGTACAAGATGCCGTTACTAAGGAAGAACTTTGCCGCGAACCTTCTTAGAAACTTTTTATCATTGACGGATGTACCTTCAGGATACTCCTGAGCTTCCAGATATCTCTTCACCTCGTGGTACCAAGGCTTCTCAGTCACCAATTTAGTCTCGAGATCACAACAGTATGCCGGTTCGTCCAATTTCCAGATGATGATCCGGGGAGCCTCATTATCCCATTTAACCTTGAACATAGAAGACATTGTAGCTAACGCGTCCGCCAACTGATTCTCTTCTCTCGGGAAGTGTTCAAAAGTTATTTCTGTGAAGTGGGGGATCATTGTCAGCACACATTCTTTGTAAGGGATAAGATTCGGATGTTTCGTATCCCACTCTCCTTTGATTTGGTTGATCACGAGGGCGGAATCTCCGAAGACACTCAGAAACTTAATCCTTAAGTCAATCGCAGCTTTGAGTCCCATGATGCACGCCTCATACTCCGCCATGTTATTGGTACAGTTGAAGCATAGCCGGGCAGTGAGTGGAGTATGAGTGCCTTGAGGGGATATGATCACAGCGCCGATACCGTTACCCAAAGCATTGGAGGCTTCGTCAAAGTGCATAGACCATCGGGATCCTGGTTCAGGTCCTTCATCCGGTCCAGGTACTTCACAATCAGTTACTATCATGATGCTTTCATCCGGAAACTCGAAGTTCATTGATTGATAGTCATCTACGGCCTGATGTGCCAAGTGGTCTGCCAATACACTTCCCTTGATGGCTTTCTGGGTCGTGTACTGAATGTCGTATTCCGTCAAGATCATTTTCCATCTTGCAATTCTTCCAGACAGAGCAGGCTTTTCGAATATGTACTTTATAGGATCCATCTTTGAGATCAACAAAGTAGTGTGAGTCAGCATATACTGTCTCAGCCGGCGAGCAGCCCATACCAAAGCGCAGCAAGTTTTCTCAAGCAGTGAGTATCGGGTCTCACAGTCGGTAAACTTTTTGCTAAGGTAATAAATGGCATGCTCTTTTCGGCCAGACTCGTCATGCTGCCCCAGCACACACCCCATTGAATTGTCAAGCACTGTCAGGTATAGTATCAGAGGTCTCCCTTCAACCGGTGGCATAAGGATAGGTGGTTCTTGGAGATACTCTTTGATTTTGTCAAAAGCAGCCTGACATTCATCGTTCCAACGTACTACCTGATCTTTCTTCAGCAGCTTGAAGATTGGCTCACAGGTAGCAGTCAGATGTGAGATGAAGCGAGCAATGTAGTTTAGGCGTCCTAAAAAGCCTCTGACTTCCTTCTCTGTCTTAGGAACTGGCATCTCTTGAATAGCTTTGACCTTAGCAGGGTCCACTTGAATTCCTTTGTCACTTACAACGAAGCCTAGCAACTTCCCAGATCTTACCCCGAAGGTGCACTTGTTCGGGTTCAACCTCAGCTTGTACAGTTTCAGACGGTCAAACAATTTCTGCAGATGATCCAGGTGTTCTTCCTCAGTCTGGGACCTTGCGATCATGTCATCAACATACACTTCTATCTCATGATGGATCATGTCATGAAATAAAGCAACCATGGCACGTTGGTAGGTTGCCCCAGCATTCTTTAGTCTAAAAGGCATGACTTTGTAGCAGAAGGTGCCCCACTGAGTAACAAATGTAGTCTTTTCCATGTCTTCAGGTGCCATCTTGATCTGATTGTAACCTGAGAAACCGTCCATGAAAGAGAACACTTTGTGCTGAGCTGTATTATCAACAAGGACATCAATGTGAGGTAGAGGGAAGTCATCTTTGGGGCTGGCCCTGTTCAGATCCCTGTAGTCGACACACATTCTGACCTTACCGTCCTTCTTAGGTACCGGCACCACATTAGCAACCCACTGAGGGTAAGAAGTCACTGCAAGAAACCCGGCATCGAACTGTTTCATAACCTCGGCTTTAATCTTTTCAGACATCTCTGGACGCATACGGCGGACCTTTTGCTTAACCGGAGGGCAATCTTCCTTAGTTGGCAAGTGATGGACCACAATATCTGTATCCAACCCAGGCATGTCTTCGTAGGACCAGGCAAAGATCTCCATATAATCATGCAGCATTTGAGTCAACCGTTGCTTCACGCTGAGCTCTAGGTTGGCACCAATCTTTACCTCCTTCCTGTCTTCTTCAGTACCCAAGTTTATTGTTTCCACTGGCTCTTCATGGGGTTGAATTGCCCTCTCTTCCTGAAGTAACAGTCTTGCAAGTTCGCCAGGCACTTCGCAATCATCTTCACCTTCGTCTTCGGCTAAGTTTATCGGATTTTCGAAGTCATAACTGGCAGTAGCAGAGTCGTTACCAGTGAGATCCAGAGTGGATTGAAACCTGTATGAGTGAGTGTGTGTGTAAATACAGCTGTTTTGCAATATGTAAAGAAAGGAAAGAAAAGGAGCACAAAATTTGAAATGTGAAAAACGTCCAAGATTATCATTTATGATATATGAAATGACAATTTATATACCCTCACAAATGAAACCACGGTGCCTCGGGTAAGACATCGGGCCATAGAGTTTATTTATTGTTTATTACAGATACCAAAAACATAGGAATTTATTACTCAGTAACAAGAGAAACAGATAGGTTGTCCTTTGCACTCCAATTATTAAGTCCTCCGTCAGTTGCCGGGTAAATCCAGCTATCAAACTCGGCTTCATCCACTTCCTCTTCGTCTCCAATAGCATTTACCCCATGAGCAGGCAGGGGAGCTGTTACCACATTGGGCTTCTCAGATGCCTCAAACTGTATCTCCTTGGCGTCAATAAGATCCTGCAGTTTATTCTTTAGGGCCCAACAGTCATCTGTGTTATGCCCGGGGCTATCCGAATGGTAAGCACAACGAGCATTTGGGTTGTACTTAGGAGATGTAGTATTGGGAAACTTTGGAGCCTCCCTGACAGTTACTAAATTGGTGGATAGCAACTGTGGCAGGATCTGTGATAAGGTCATGCTCAAGCGGGTAAACTCTCTCCGGGGCCTTTCAGCCCTTTGAGGATTGGTCGGCCGAGGAGCGGCAGCAGGCTTGGCAATCACTACCGCACTGACAGATTGGCGGCGTTCAGGTCGCTCTGGTCTCCGGGAGCTATATACAGCACTAGCCTCCTTTTTGAAGGGTTTCTTTTCAGCACTGGAGGAGGCAACCTTCTGTATCTTCCCCGATTTTATACCGGCCTCGATCCTTTCACCAGTCAGGATCAGATCAGTAAACCCAGCAGAGGAATTACCAATGAGATGATTGAAAAATGGACCAGATAGGGTCCCCAAAAACATATCTACCAGCTCCCGGTCTGTCAATGGTGGCTGCACCCTGCCAGCCAGATCTCTCCATTTCTGGGCGTACTCCTTAAAACCTTCACCCGACCCTAGCGACATACCCTGGAGCTGGGTACGCGTAGGAGCGAGGTCGGAATTATATTGATACTGCTTGTAAAAAGCAGTGGCCAGATCCTCCCAGTTACGAATGTTGGTCCCATCCAGCTGATAGAACCATTCGAGGTGAGTCCCTGAAAGACTCTCCTGGAAGAGGTGGATCCATAAGTTCTTGTCTGCTGTGTAAGGCTGGATCTTCCTTACATAAGAACGGAGGTGCATCTTGGGACAGGAAGCCCCGTCATACTTCACAAAGGCAGGTGCCTTGAACTTGTGTGGAATCACCACCCCAGTAGATAACCCCAAGTCTCCGAAATCCAGTCCAGGCACACGCTGAACTTCCATAGCCTTTAACCTGTCCTCCAGCTGTTTGTACCGGTCTTCAGCAGGAGGGTACTGTTCGTCGTTGAAGTCTGTTTCAGTATCAGAGCCCACAGGAGTAGGGACCTCCCCTTCTTGGTGACTACCTTCCCCCACAGATGGAGTAGTCCTCTCAGCCTCATTTCGCAAGGTGTTCCCGAGTCTGCGCCCAGTGTTAAATAGCACAGTCCTCCTCTTCTTCTTATTCTTCTTCAGAAGCATGGTCTTCAACTCTTGTTGACCCTGAGCCAAACCCTTGATCAGCTCCTGAAATTGGGCATTATGTGCCTGAAGAGCCTTGATAGATGCCTCGGTTGATGATTCAGGGTTCATGATGCTGAAATAAACAGCGAAGAACAGTCAGCAGCCTGAAAGGAAGAGTACCTGTGATGCATATGATGAATGATATGTGTTCATGCAATGCATTCAAGGGTTCGAAAATTCAAATTCGTTGTAGAAAAAAAAAGGAGCACACGTTATTATTAAGAAAATGATTTGTTCAGTACATTAAGGCCTCATGGGCAAACATTACAAAACAAATCAACCCCAAAAGACACTACGCATCCTCTTCGGAGCAATATAGGTATTGAGATTCTTTTCCTCGTGCAGTAGGCGGGTGAGCTCCAGGACCTTTTTCTCACTGGCATGTAGATTGGTTTCCAGAGAATTCCGTTCTTCCTTAAGCTGGATCCAACTCTTCTGCATCTCTTCCCAGGACGTGGGCATGTCAGGATGTAGAATGGTGTAGGATACCTCTCCTTCCAAGTCTGGCTCTTTGATCACGGGGAGAACATGAGGATATGGCATCACCAGCTTCTGGGAACGGGCTCGTACCCATTTGAGATAAGGCTCCAATGGGATGGAGTTCCTATGCCCCAGGGTCTTGCTGTCTATTTTGCTGGGCATCCTCCAAGCTTTGATAAATTTCTGGCGAAGTCCTTGCCTATCCTTGTCGAAGTCAAAAACTATGTCAGGAATTAACATCTCATGAGGGCCATCTTTCCGAGCATAACCAAACTGTCTCCAGGCCAGGCACGGGTTGTAAGTAATACCTCCTCTGATTCCAAGTAAAGGAACATTAGGGTACTCCCCACAACGATCAATGATAGTGACATCCTCTCTGGACCGAGAACACCAATGTATATCTGCATGTGTAAGAGTCATCAACCGTTGTGACCACCTCAAACCTCGCTCATTCTTCAAGACTGATTGTGGAAGGTGCGAAATAAACCACCTTCCCAGGAGGGGAGTACAGCACATAAGAACACCCCTTTTTCTCATGGTTCGAGTGTAACATGAGTGAAGGATGTCCCCCAGCAACGTAGGTATAGGGTTCCTGGACATGAAGACCTTGACAGCACTGATATCTATAAGCTGATCTGGTTTAGGGAACAACACCAACCCATAGACAAGGAGGGCTACAACTTCTTCAAAGGCTTGTAGGTCAAGGGAATTCCAACACTCTTGGGCCTTCTCAAACAGAAACTTTGCCAAGAATCCTTTGATACCATTTCTGGCTTCCCAATGCCCCTTGATGTCAGATGGTTGTAGGCATAATGCTTTAGCTACTTCTTCAAGTTTTGGTTCCCTTTCCGTACCGTTGTAGGGTAGTTGATTGAGAATGGGAATCTTCAGAAGCTGGGAAAACTCTTCTAGGGTAGGCACCAGCTGATAGTCCGGGAAAGTAAAACAGTGATGCAGAGGGTCAAAGAATTGGAAAAGGACCTTTACCATCTCTTCCTCAATATTGGTATTGACCAGGCTGATGAGTCTACCATGCCTTTAACTGAATGACGAGTTCTCGGGAATCCTGGATGTAAGCTCCTTAAGCTGAGGAGGGACCCTTAGGAGGTTGATCTGAATTGTCTTTCTGGGGATAGTTTCCATGTCCTACAAAACAAGAACAAAGATGAAGATCCGAACCCCTGAAATGGTTAGTGGATGTATATGATGCTGTATGATGTTATGATGCTATGATTAAACACACCACAAATATTTACAAAGGCAAACATGTAAGGCGCACAAGTCACACAAGACAAGCCCTTAGAGTTTAGGCCAGCATGGGGTCTGGGTATTACCCTCTTGAAGTTGGTGGGTTCAAACCTGTCCTATCAAAGTAACCGGGTTCTAAGGATCTCAATATCATTGGATTGCTTTCATTGTTCATCGTTTCGATTTAGCCACTGACTGGCGATCAAAATATCCCAAGAAAACAACCCTCAATTGAGTGTAGTATCGAGTATCAACCGACTTCGGAGTACACCAAAGTAGTCATCTCACTACCCTAAAGAGGCCA